>CM024757.1:85965705-86612318 GCA_014218235.1 Colocasia esculenta
GGACTCTCTCAAAGTGATAATGGGCGGGATTTCTAGGCAATTTAAATTGTTAATGGGATCAAATCAAGGCTGATGATGGGCTCAAGGTGAGTGACCAATTAGGGGCCCACTAGGTGACAAAAAATGTGTTCAACCCATTAGCTGGAATCGGGTGTCTACATTGAGCACCCGCCATATGAGGAGTGATAGTCTAGGAATAGTTATTTGAGTCGTCGATGTAATAGTGAAATATTTTTATTTGAATAATGGGCCCTTTGATTGGCTCGATTGATCTAAGGTTTTTAATTAGTTGAATGAATGGAATAAGGAGTACTTTTATGACAATATTATAGTTTCCACTGTGTTTTATATTCAATTGTGACTCTGCGCTCTATTCACTGTGTTACGTCTATTTGTATCGTTCATGCATCCCGGTATTTATTCTGCTGCTAAATATCGGGGCGTGACACTATTGCCAGACCATGGAGATGATGGGATGGGGTTGATGTTAATGGGCTGTGAACAAGTAAGTTTCTTTTTATATTTCATATCAGTTGACTGCACTCATCAGACAGAACTAATACAGGTGTTAGATATTGATTTGATAAAACACAGATTGATTACTGCTGATGAGACGGCATGGATGATGGATCCACATCTTATACTATTCATAATCTTCATAAGGATAACCTTATCACACTTTTTAACGTTTTTTGTATGAATCCTTTTGACATTCTATCCTGAGTTCTTATTTTATGTTCCACGTGGTTGTTATCAATATAAACCAAAGCAAGCGATAGCTACATATTTATGTGTAAACCAAAATTTCTCTAAGTAGTGAAGATACTGCATGTTGAAGAAAAGGTGTTTGCTGAAATAGTTGCTTCGGCCTTCCCTCTCTTACGATTGGAACATCTGATATACAACAAGGCTAGAAGCAGCTACTTCCCTTCTTATAGGATGATGCAAAACATGTGAAAAGATCATGGGGTATAAACATAAAAATCCCTACTTGTAAGTAGTTTTAAGAAGGATACAGACTACAAGCAAATGATTTGCCAAATGGTGATTATAGATCTTAAACTCTTGAAGAAACCAATAGAGGTAGCTGTATTCTTTGTCATGCTATCATGATGTACTGAACTTGTTCTGTTGAGTGTGAACTAGTTAATGGATAAGAACTCTATTATGTACTGATTTCACACACTGGTCAAGACTTTAATCTTTCATCCTATTCAAGGTTAGATACATCGGCCAACTAGGTTGTACCAATTTTTTTGTTGGGTACTGTACAAATTAAAGGATATCGCACCGGTACATTCTTGTTTGGTTCAGTTCACTTTTAAATGTAATAATAAAAAATTAAAAAATAAAATCATGAATACCAAATTGATATTGTCGAAGAACTGGACTCCCCCAATTATATTATAATATAGGCGTACCATAATAATACAGTGTAGTATGCCCGATCGTGATCCTATTCTCCTTATGGGAGAGTAGAAACTTTTCAGCAAAAAAAATTAGTGTCTATTACACACGCAAACACTTAATGAATGTGCCTGCCCTACCCTTACCATAAAATAGATCTTGCAACATAGCATCAAGTAACATATATGGGGCTGCAATGGGTCAGGGTCGGAAACATAAATGATATTTTATGTATCAATCAAAGGGCAGCCAAAACAAAAGACAGACGCACAGAGGAGATCGAAAACTATATGGAACATAGGCTATGATGAAGGAGACGAGGCTGGCGTCTACAGCCAGAAGCGCAGAAGCAAAGGCCCATTTTGGGATTCTGAGCAGGGGCCTCAAGGGAGGGGATGAGCAGCGCCGAGGCCGAAGCCTTCCCTTTCGGCATGCCAGAATTGGGCGAAATGAGGGTGAGGGAGCGACGTTACTGCATGGGCCTCAAGGGAGGGGATTCACAAGCCATTCGAAGAGGGAGGGGGTGTCGAGGGCCGAGAGAGAGAGAGAGAGAGAGAGAGAGAGAGAGACGGAGGGGACAGTGACAGAGGGGGGGACAGTGACGGAGGGGGGGAGCGCGGGACGGAGGGGGGAGGGAGACGGTGGGGGCCGGGAGGGGGGGACAGTGACGGAGGGGGGGAGCACGTGACCAGGGGGGAGGGGGGGACGATGGGGGCCGAGAGGGGGGACAGTGACGGAGGGGGGGAGCGCAGGACGGAGGCGAGGGGGGGGGACGGAGGCAGGGGGATGAGAATACCGGTAGGGCGGCGGCAGTGAGGCAAGCCGGAGGCGGCGGTAGGGCGGCGAACCCGAAGTTGGCTGGAGGCGGTGGCAAGGTGGCTCGCTCGGGGCAACGAGGGGCTCGGGGCGACGGCGGCAGACGTCGTGGCGACCAGAGAGAGAGAGAGAGAGAGAGAGAGAGAGAGAGGAGAGAGAGAGAGAAAGAGAGAGAGAGAGCCAAGAGAGAGAGAGAGAGAGCACGTGGGGGCATGGGAAGGGCGCGTAAGGGGGAATTTGCGGGTTTTCCGACGGCATTTGTTCCGTCGGTATTTTCGACAGATTTTCAGACGCACTTTTTCTGTCTGAAAGACCGACAGTTCTTTCGACGAATTAAGGTCCGTCGGAAAAACCCGACTAATATTTTCAAGGAACATAATATTGTCAAATATATCGACGGTTTTCCGACGGCAACATTTCCGTCGAAAAATTCCGTCGGTAAACCCTCTTTCCCTTGTAGTGAGAGAGAGAGAGAGTAGCGAGGGCTAGAACGACATAGCAGGATGTTCGTGTAAAGTGCCGCCCGACGAGAAGATGACACATTTTCCCCTGCTTAAGGTAGCCATCCGAGAAGATCTGAGGAGAAGGGAGGGGGAGATCACAACGTGGGCAAGGGGAAGATCGAGGTGTCACATGGGCCGATGGGAGGAGATCGCAGGCAACATCGCCCGAGCCAACAAGAGGGGGGAGATCGCCGGAGACATTGCACTGACCAACGATGGGGGGAGATCGCCGGTGGCATAGGCGAGGGGAAGGGAGGGGAGATCACGGGCAGTGTGGCGGCTAGTTCGGGGGAAGGTTTGGCGTCGAGTCTAGAGAGAAAGTTTGCCGCGATGTGAAAAGTTTTGGAGGGTGTTTTGAGTTTTTTTTTTTATAAGAAAAAATTTCAGATGATGTTTATTTTTACTATTAATTCTTACTGTAACAAGTTCCGTAAGTATATGATTTTGTTATATGCTTACAGTATCATGCCATAGAGATGGGCATATCTTAAAAATTTAAGAACAAAGTTCGTCTGATATCCTTACGACACATATAGTTCATAAGTATAGATATGTCTATCCATACGAATAGTTTACGAATATATTGAATCGTAAGAAACTTTCGTAAACAGAGGTAAGATTTCTTGTGGTGATGGTTACGGAATCAATTTCAGCAGCCGACTATATGCTCAGAGATGCGAGAAGATTTTGACACTAATGTTGTATCTAAATTAGCTATCTAATGCATGCACACAGCCACTTTTACTAGTTTACACATAAAAGAACGGATAACGCATTAGATACTTGTGACCTTTAAAATTTAACTAAAATATCTGTATTTTTAATTTGGAAGCTGGAATGTACTATGACTTATTTAAGAATCTTAAATTAAAAGAATATTGAGTGACTGTCCTATAAGTTAAGATATTCCATATCTCAAGTTCTATCTATATATAAATGCCGCACATGATGTTGCAACTACAAATAATGCCACACATACAAAGATTTATTGCACAAACGTGTGACTTTTATAGCTTGAAATTGACATATAACATATATATATGTGCTCTATATTTGGTTTGTGTTGTTGGAATTGTAGATTTGGATATCTTTACTTCGGGAAAGTCACGCACTTTCCACCCAAAGCCATTCAATATATTCAGAAGCTGTGTGAGACCGATCTGTTAAGTCTACTCAACATTCGGGCACATGGCGCTTTCGACAAGCTATATAAACCTTAGACCTATTGTCGAGTCTTCCATTCGTTTGTGTGGGTGTGTTTGTTGGGGAGAGAGAGAGTTGGATATAGATTTTAAGAAGCATCATGCAGGTCAAGAAGGGTGCACTGGTTGCTTGCTTCCTCCTGATGCTACTTGTTTTAGCTACATGTAAGTACATGCTCCCTTCCTAGCTAGAGACATTGGTGGGGGGGGCGGTGGGCAAGCTGTATGGAATTTCTTGGCATTTCCAAATGTCAGAAGGCTCCTTAATCAACATTTGTATGACCAAGTCGTATTGTGGCATCCCCGATTTTTAATTACTGGTAGTGTTGAAAAAAAAAGGTATATATATATCGTAATCATTATAGTTTAATTATATTATTGTGCACATTGGTAATAGTACTTAACGTTAATGATGGGTTAATGAAAGAGAAAATTGTATCTTGACATGGAAATTATTGATAAACAAAATTTAACTTGAGTTCCTATTTTTTCAGAGTTATTATTTGTATTATGCTGTTATTATTATTAAATCTCAGAATATATATAATTAACATGCCCCCCTGTGCAATATTAAATTAAAATTGCTTGAACGACCACTACCCCCACCCACTTGGTCTCTCTGTGTCTCTCACTCTATTCATCTATCTTTCTTATAATATATCCTCGGGCTCTATTCAACCCAGCTGTAGCTCCCACCACAATTATCATCGATCGATATATATTATATCTCCCTAACTGTCGCTCATCATTTGTTCAAAATATGTTTAAAATTAAAGAAATGATAATATATCGAGCATAGCTGATGAATGGTGGTCGTATTAACCCGGCCATTGAGTTTTCATCATCTTATGCACTCGCAGGCGACCAACGCGTGGCGCCGCAGGCAGATTGCGATGTTCCCAGTGGTACCTTCACGGGTCTCTGCTTGTTCGACTCGAATGCGACTCACATGTCATCGCGCGGGCTACAGAAGTGGGCACTGCAGGAAAGTCAAATGCTACTGTGTACAAGACTGCCCACCAAGTTGGTAACGCCTCGTACGTGATCAACTAATTATATAGTACTGTTTTGCAATAGAGATGATTTAGTCTACTTATATTTTATATTTGTACTTCTTCCTTTCTATTAGATGGGTATATATATTTTCTTTTCATTAACTAATGAAAAAAGAGAAATACAAATACAAAGTACAAAAGTTAAATACACTAAATTCTTCTCCTTGTAATAATTAAGGAGGATATCTGCCATTTGAATAAAAGAGATCTGTCATGTAAGTCTCGATCAATCAATGATCAGAAGCAGATTCGTTCAATGTGTCGTGTAATATGTAACAATAAACAGATCCTTACTTTTCAGTGTCAAGTAATGATAATAAGGTGAATCGCATGCACCTAACTATTTCAAGAATTTGTCATATTCGTCCAAAACATGCACATATATATGTACGTAGCCCTTCGAATATATATCTCTGTCATGTCGAGTTTCTTTCCGGCCCTTACACGCTCAAATTTCTCTTTGTAAGAATTTTCACGCACTAACTAAAAAATATGAAAGAAACATGTACATGGTGCTCTACTCTGTCATTTTTTTTTTATGCCATAATCATTCCACATGGTATATATACGCAACTCACGGTTGCGTATAGTTTCCGTACGTGAATATGTCTCATGATTATATATGCACTAGATGACTACCGTGCCATGCACTGAAAGTTTTTAAATTTAAATATTTTTAATATATTAATATATCTTAATTTATGTATATATTAATAAGATTTAAAAATTACAAAGTGATATAAAACTGTTACGGATAGTCATTTCTTAGTGGTATAAAACTATAAGTAAACCTTACCATTTGTATTTTTAGACTTGCCTTGGAAGATTTAACAACATTTTAAAAATTGCAATGGGTAGTCATTGTTTAGTGGTACAAAACTATATTTTTTTTTAAAAAATGTGCAAGATTTAACATGCCAATTTTAGAAGGTTTCTTCACAACTTTAGGTGAGAGACTTGCCTTCTTAATAGCTACATTAAAGGAGTGAGGAAGGAGAGGTATTTGTGAGTTTTGGCGGGAATATGAATATTTTGGTGCTATCACGTGGCTGTTTGTGTAGTGTATTGATCGTTTGGATCGTGGTTTAGTGGTTTTGGAGGCCAGTGTGTGGCCTTTGGTGTGTGTTTCAGGTGTTTACGCAAGTTGTGGGGCTTTGTGGGCCGACAGATTGGGCCCAAAACACCCACTGGTTCACTATCTGTGAATGCGATAGGGCTAGGCGTCGCGTTCTGAATGCGACGGCCCTGGTTGTCGGGTTCTTGTTACTGCCGATTCGAGTCTTCGTCTACATGTCCGCTGCATGGCACACACTGGGCAACCCACTGGCGTCAGCAGTGAGAAGGCGACGACCTCCTACATCGCGTTCTTGTCGCGACGGTAGGGTACGTCGCGTTCTCAACTCTGAGTTGTTTTTAACCTAGGTCGGCCGAACAGAGCTCAGAAAGCTCTGCTCGGCCAGGAGAAGGTTTTTGCGGAGGATTTTGGGCGATTCGGGGTTCTAGTGCTATTTTCGGCGTGTTCTCATCGCGAGGACGTGGTACGGAGCGGGGGAAATGCCGGGGTATCGCCGTTCTTCTCGTTCTGCGCAAAGGTAGGGAGATTCTGCCCTGTTTCTCATCGTAGATTGCATCTTCAGCATGTTTAGCTTGGTTTACATGTTGTAGACAGTAGATACTTTGCTAGTGTAATGCTTAGAGCTTGAATATTTGAGTTTCATGGTAGATAGCATGGTTTGCATGGGGATTCCGGAGATGGAACCCCGGAATTAGGTCACTGTCTGTGAAGGCGACGGACCTGCCTGTCACGTTCTGAACGCGACAGCCCGACCCGTTGCACTATGCTTCTGAACGCGACATATCGAGGTGTCGTGTTCTGAAGGCGACAGTGGACCCCATCGCGTTAAGGGTTTCGATGGCATTGGTCTTGTGCATGGTTATTGTGGTGGTGTATTCCAGTTTGGGCCTGAGCCAAACGGGCCTCTACTGAGAAGATGGGAAGACGATCGCCGGTAGCGGATGGGAGCCTGCAAAATCAGAACGGAATCAGGGGGGCCCGGTTGATGAACCAGGGAGAACCCTCCGATGCCTAAGTAAGAATGAAACCGGAGAGGCTTGAAGGAGAGTGGGGGTTCTCGTGTGTGTTGCGCAAGGGTAGTGTGAGTAAGATCCTGTACCTTTGCATGGAGATCACCTGGGCATTTTATAGGCAAAGATGTCGAAGGGGTGAGGGGAAATGTCCCCCCAACGCTTACCGAAAAGGGCGCGCCAGTTGGCACCCTCGGAGGGGGGGTCATGCGTTGAGGCGCCTTTTGGGGGACCCTACAGTTAATGCTCCTCTTGATCGTGGGGTGCGTGCCTCGTCATGGGCGTAACTGTCGCTGCCTAGCAACGAACTTTGCTGCTCCTCATGCTTGGGAGGTATCAAGCAGGGGGACTGCTCGGTAATGGGATCGCCTGCTCGGTGCTTGGAGTTGATGAAGTTAAGGCATGCTTCTAGTCAGTGTTGTTCGGCAGGAGATGCCTGGGCCACATAGGCTACAGGGTGTCCGGAGATCACCCCTGGGGCCTGAAGATGCTCTGCTCGGGGCTCCTGCTCGGAGCCAGAAGGCTGCGCTCGGGGACACGTGGCGCCTGCGAGGAGTGCTGTGTAGGGCTGTACTGGGCCATGATGGGCCTTAGGGGTTTAGGTGGCTAGAAATAGCCACCACACTTGCCCCCCATGCCTTCGAGTTGGCTCGAGAACCGAAGCGCTCGAGGGCGGAAGTCTGCTCAAACGTCTTTCTGGCATTTAATGCGATGCCGACCTCGGACGTGCAAACGGCGGCGAGGTAATGTCGTCGATGTTCCTCCTCCGAGTGAGAGGAAATCTCATAATGAACGGGTGACGTGTCAGGCCAGGAACTTCACACGGTACACCCGAACGTTCACTTGGAGCGGGGGAACGGCGTTTTGGCTCCTCGAATTTTGCGCCATCTTTTCCTTATAAGTGAGAGGAGGGG
Organism: Colocasia esculenta; assembly: GCA_014218235.1. Lineage (NCBI taxonomy): Eukaryota > Viridiplantae > Streptophyta > Magnoliopsida > Alismatales > Araceae > Colocasia > Colocasia esculenta. The sequence goes on from CM024757.1 coordinate 85,973,688, forward strand.
CGAAAGCGGGAGCCCATACCTTCCAACCATTTTGAAAAAGCTCGCTTACCCCCCAAGTCTTCTCATCATCTTCTTCTTCGCGCTTCTTCGCCGCTTCTTCCATTCACCGTTTCTTCTACTTCCGGCGATGGCATCCAAGGGAAAGGCTACCGTGGTTGCCGAAGTGAGCGGCGTGACGCTGGAGGGAGCTCGAGGGCCAAGGTGCTGCCACTATGAAGGCCTCCGGGAGTGCTTTTGGATCGGCAACGATTACGAAATCGTCATGGCAAAGAGGAGGAGTCGCACTGGTGATCAAACTAGGTTGCTTTGCCCTCTCCATTGATAAATATGGAAGCAGGGTTCTGGCTACCGTTTTCGGAAGTGGCAAAGGCGCTGCTGAACAGATGGGGAATCGCACCATCCAGATCACGCCCAATTCATGGAGGACAATATGCATCTTCTGCATCGTCTGCCGACTTCGGAAGGTTCGCGGCTCGACGGAGGTCTTCCGAGCTCAGCTCGGTCTCACGGCCTCGCCAACGGGGGCCATCGTTTACTATACCAAGCATCGTGCAGATATGATGCAGATTGGCCTGTCGAAGAAGCATTCCAACAACAAGGGTTGGATGCACAGACTTCTCTTCGTTAGGTGTTGCGACGGTGCGCCGGAGTTTGGGTTTCCGACTAGAATCCAGACGGCAAGGAAGGAAACTTATGCTTTCTTAATCCAAGACGAGGCGAAAGCTTCAGATAGCCTAAACCGAGCGGCCGTGCAGAACGGCGACGGTTATCTGACGGAATTCCAACTCATCGAGCATGGTTTAAATAGACCATGGAGTAAGTATTCAAACGTGTCCCGCTTGTTTGTCCATTAGGGGGCTGTTTTCTGATAATATCCTTTTCTGTTTGCTAGCTACTGAGGAATTGGCAGCTGGTCAGAATACGGAGGCCATGGAGGATTACACGAGAAGATAGCGTCGTCACCGCACACTATTATATGAGGGTGACGATGTTGATACCATGGTGAGGATTCCCATGCGGTGAGGGTTCCCACCGCGGTGACAACCGCAGTTGTGGCGCCATCCATCGCCATGGGGCAGCCCGCATCTAGTCCTCGGATCCTTGAGGAGAGGCTCAAAAAGATCCGCCTGAAGAAGAAGGCTATGAAGGTGGCGGTGGTACCCCTGATCGGAGAAGGGGAAGTTGCAGTCGAGTCCTCGGCCAGGAAGAAGAAGCCGGCCACAGACAGGCATCGGTCAACTGCGGAGGATGCCAGAGAAAGAGAGGTGGAAGACCAGCCCGGGCGCGAAGAGGAGGAGGCTGGTAAAGAGTACGCGCCAAGCGGCCGAAGATGAAGAAGCCGCCGAAGAAGAGGAGGCTCCGCAACTTGTAATGCGGCGGAGGCGTGAAGTCGAACAGAGGGCCGAACAGACCAGGCCGCAGATTACCGGACAAGCCCGGCCCCTATCAAGGGAAGGGGCTATTCTGAGTTTGGACTCATCATGGTGAGCGACGGGTCCGAAAGTTCCACAGGTAGCTTGCAAGGGCATCAACAACGCCTCAAGGCCCCCTGAAGGGCGATGAAGAGGAAGCTGCGGCGAGGGTTTCTAACACTACAGCCACCGTGCAGACCGCGGCGGAAGACGAAGCCGCCGCCACTCAAGGAGCGGCCTCCAGAGGGGCCGAGAAGGTCCCCCAAGAAGGTGGACGTGCCAGAGGAGAGAACGACCCTCTATCCCCCCACCGTAGCATCAGTTGAGATTCCAACGAAGACGACTACTGCGGGTTCTCATGAGGCTGAGGGGACGGCCGAGACAGAGGAGGGCGGACCTGAGGGGCCCCCCGCCCCCACAGAAAACACTGAGAGGGCGACTGCGGCGGACGTCGTTGAGGCGGCCGGAGGGGAGGAGACTGTCGCTGGGCAGGCCGACACCGCCGCAGAGGCCCGAATTGCCTCTGAAGATGATTTCCTTCCACTGTCGAAATCGCTGAAGGCGATGGCCCCGCTGCCGCCTTCGGTGTCAGCATTGGAAGCAGCCCTGTAATGCTTCGAAGGGCAAGCAGCCAAAGACCTCCCCCCCCCATCCCTCCGCATCACAACTGAAAGTGCTGGCGCGTTGCCAGGGGTTGAGTCCAGAGGATACTCCTAAAGGTTCAGGGGAAGTCTACCGGGCGAGGAGCTCCGCCGAGGAGGAGACCGAAGAGGACGTCAACGTAGAATCGCTATCAGCTAGCATTTGAAATCGATGGCCATGCTGAAGCAGCTCGCCATGCAAGGACGAACCACAACCAGATGTGGGAGGCTGAATATGCATTTTGCAAGAACTCGAAGCACACCACCAAGCTCAGAGAGTAGCATACAGAAGGAAGTAGAAACCTGGCGAACGGCGCTGCGTGCCTCCGAGCTGGAACGAGAGGTTGCTCGGGCGGAGAAGGAGGCACTTTCCAAAGTGCTAGACAAAGCCGAGACGCGAGGTGTCGCCAAATACAAAGCAGGGCCTGACTTCAAGGAAGACTTGGAGCAATATGGCGCACTTTGCTACAAAATGGGCCTTAGCGCTGGAGAGGAGCGCGGTCGGTCTTTGGCCACCACTGAGTATGCTCACGAAGCGTTCGAGACGGCCGTAAAGGAGTGTTGGCAAATAACTCAGGACTCGCGACTGGACGGAGGCGGTTCATGCACTTCCGTTCAGGGCGTATGTCCATAGGAGCGATGACGCCGGCCCTCCGAGCAGGCTTCGTAGCTGCATTGTTTTGCCTCTTTCTCTTTTTTGTGTAGCTCGGGATTCCGAGCTTTGTAAGAAAAGGAATTTTAATGAATCCCTTTTTTGAGTGAGTGGCTTCACTTTTTCTATCTTCTTTCCTTTGCTAGCTTCTGTTGAATAGAAAATTGGTCGACCATTTTTAAAGGGTTTGCAATTACCGCACAAGTCGTTTGGAACAGCCAAAAAGCTTCGACCAGGGGGGTCATGCGGAACACTTTATACTTGGTAGTATCGCCTCGGTCCTTTGAGCTAAAAAGCTCTAAACAAGGACAACTCGGACACCAGCTCAACCGACGAGGAGAACGGGATGAAGAGAAGTAGGATGCCGAACAGGAGGCTTTATAGGTAGTAAGCCTTAAGTTAGACACATGTCAGTTTCTAGGTATGGCTTCTCCACTAGGAGTAGTTAGCTGTAAGAGCCTTTTCAAGAACCTGGGTGACCTGATAAGGTCCTTACCACTTGGGGGCGAGCTAGCCGGTGCTCTTCGGGGATCCGATGCCGAGCAATGTCGAAGAACGAGGTCACCTTCGAAGAAGCGCCTTTCCCAAACTCGGGAGTTATAATATTGCGTAAGTCGCTATTGGTAGGAGACTAGTCTGATGTTGGCGTCACTTTGGCGTTCTCCAAGCATGTCTAGGTTTTCCCATGAGCGCCGCGATTATGGTGGCTTCGTCGAAGTGAGTCATCCGGAGAGTGAGGAGAGCCACTTCCAAAGGTACAACGGCCTTGTGCTGTAGGCCAAATGGAAAGGGGTCTCCCAATGGCTACCGAGTAGTTGTCGGTGGCACCACAATACGTTAGGGAGATCGTTCAATCCATGAACCTCCGCAGCCTACTCTTGTGCGAATCCTGTGCAGCATATTTGGTTGGCATTCTCAACCAAACCGTTTGCTTGGGGGTGAGCAACCGAAGTGAAGTGGTTGTAGAGCCGAGCTCAGAGCATTTCTGTTTGAAGAATGTGCTATCGAACTGCTTCCCGTTGTCGGAAGTAATCACCCTTGGGACACCGAAGTGGCAGAGTATGTTCTTCCAGACGAACTTCCATGCAGCTCGGTCGGTGATGGTAGAAACGGGTTCTGCCTGATCCATTTGGTAAAGTAATCGATGGCGACGAATAGGAATTTCTTCCGCCCTTGAGCTTCTACGAACGGACCCAATATGTCGATGACCCATCTGGCGAAAGGGCGAGGTGGAACAGGGTATGAAGTTGTTCAGCAGGCTGCTTGATAAGCTGACATTCCGGACACCTTTTGACGAAGGACATATAGTCCTTTTACGGAGAAGGCCACCAGAATCCTGCTCGAATGATGCTGCGCGCCAGCGTTCTGACCCTCAAGTGGCTTCCGCACCAACCCTTCATGGGCTTCTTCGGTGGCTGATGTTGCCTCAGGTGGACTGAGGCACCACAGAAGAGGTCTCGAGAGGGATCATCGATACAGTTGGCCTTCTGTGAGGGTGAACCTCTGGGAGCGCAACCTGATCTTGCGGGCTTCGCCTTGATCAGACGGAAGCTCACTTCAAAGTAGATAGGCCATGAGGGGGTCTATCCAGCTCGGAGCTGGAGGACCAGCCTTGATGGCAACTACATCTACCTCTATGCTCGGCGAGGCGAGCTCTTCTATGAATACAGAGCGAGAAGGGGCGACGTCGCCTGAAGATGCCAGCTTGGCGAGTGCATCGGCCTACGCATTCTGCTCCCATGAGACATGGATGATTTTGAAGTAGAGGAGGCCCTCTGTTTGGCTTTTCACCTGCTGGAGGTATTGTGTCATGCTAGGCTCCCTTGCTTCAAAATGTCTGCTTACCTGGCTGGTGACCAATTGCGAGTCACTGAAGACCCATAGTCGAAGTGCTCCAAGGTGCCTAGCCATTCGAATTCCGGACAGCAGCGCTTCGTACTCGGCAACGTTGTTGGAGGCCGAAAAATGGAACCTCAAAGCATACTGGAACTCCAAGCCCTCCGGGGAGGTGAGAACCAAGCCTGCTCTGCTCCCTGTGACACAAGAGGATCCGTCCACGTAGAGCTCTCATGGGGGCTCGTCGGACAACGGAGGGTCCTGCTCGGCCGGAAGGGTGCATTCCGCGACGAAATCCGCCAACGCTTGCACCTTGATGGCCATCCTCGGACGGTAGCTGATGTTGAACTCGCCTAGCTCAATAGCCCATTTAATGAGTCTGCCGGAAGCCTCTGGCCACTGAAGGATGAGCTTTAACGGATGATTGGTAAGGACCGTAATGGAGTGGGCCTGAAAGTAAGGTCTAAGCTTCCGCACGGCTATGACCAGAGCCAAGGCAAGTTTCTCTGCTCGGGGGTACCTCCTTTCAGCTTCTTGAAGGACCCTACTGATATAGTAGACGGGATGCTGCATCTTCTCTGATCAACACTGCGCTGATGAAGTGTTTGGTGACCAAAAGGTATACGAACAAGGGTTCCCTGAGCACAGGTTTTGAGAGAACAGGTGGGGCTGCCAGATATGCCTTCAACTCGGCGAAGGCAACTTCGCAGTCCTCAGCCCTACCACATGCCCCCTTGCTGTGAGGAGCCTGTGGGTCCTCGCAGAAATTTGAAGAATTGAAGCTCCTCTCCGCTGCTCGGGACATGAACGGTTGAGTGCGGCTAGACGTCCAGTCAGACGTGGATGTCGCGCACAGTCTTGGCACTACTCATTTCAAGTATTGCTTGGATTTCTCAGGGTGGCCTCTATTCCTCTGTTTGAGACGAGGAAGCTGAGAAACTTTACTGAGGCGTACTCCAAACGCACACTTGGCTGCGTTGAGCTTTATGTTGTAACTTCGCAAAGTTGCGAAGGTCTCTTCGAGGTCGGAAAATGTGGTCGGCGCTTGGGAGTGTTTGACCAACATGTCGTGGACATAGACCTCATGTTCGCCAATCTACGGCTCGAACATCTTGTTGACCAGCGCTGGTATGTCGCACCAGCGTTCTTCAGACCAAAGGGGCATCCTGGTAAAACAGTACAAGCCCAAGGCGGTGACGAACGTGGTGCATCCTAGTCTGGAGGATGCAAGCAGATCTAGTGATACCCAGAGTATGCGTACAAAAGGCTGAGAAGCTCGTGTCCAGACGTTGCATCCACCAGCTGGTCGATGCGCGGCAGAGGAAAGTTGTCCTTGGGCGTAGCCTTGTTAAGATATTTGTAGTCCACACATACGCGCCATTTACCATTAGCTTTGCGTACGAGGACTACATTGGAGATCCACCTTGGATAGTGGGCTTCCCGGAGGAGCCCAACTATTCGGATTTTGGCCACGTGATCATGGATCACGGTTCTGCCATTCTCGATTGATGGGTCGCCGCCACTGCTGGACCGGTGGAACTTTTGGATCCAAACGAAGGCGATGCACCATCACGTCCAGACGGATGCCTGGTAGCTCGTCATCTGACCACGCAAACACATCTAAATTGGCTAAGAGGAATGCCTTGTAGCGCTACTGTTCAGCTTCCGGCAATAGTGTGCCAATATAGAGAACGTGTTCGGGGTCGTTGTCCACCCGAATAGGAAGCAGGTCTTCGGCAGGTGTGCCTCTGCTAGTGGAGGGTTGATCGACGGGTGGGGGAGTTGTCGCTGGTGCTGCGAGGGGCTGTTTGTCCCTCAAGGAGAGGACATAGCACCTTCGAGACTCACGCTGACTGCCTAACACCTCGCCAATCCCACACGGAGTGGGAAACTTCATCTTCTGATGGAGGGATGAAGGAACAGTCTTAATTCTACCAATCAGGTCCTTGTCGAGGATGGCATTGTAGCCTGGCATGCTTTGAATAACCAAGAAATCCACCATCTTGGTTACGCCTTTCGGAGCCGTCCCAAGGGTAATTGGGAGGCGCACTCGCCCCATGGGTTGAACTGAGACCCCCGGGAAGCCGAACAGAGGGGATTCTACTGGGGTGAGCTGGTCAATTTTTAAACCCATAAGCAGGAAACAATCGTAAGCGAATACGTCTGGGGCACTTCCATTATCCACCAGAATCCGGCTCACGGTATAGTTGCTGATGGTGGCCGAAACAACCAGCGCATCAGAGTGTGGAGTGGAGACTCTTACAAGATCTTCGTCCGAGAAGGTTATAGCCTCCACGGATAGTGCACGTATGAGGGGAGGGGGATAAGGGCTTGGACGAGGTGCTGGAGCCCTGTCCACTGCATGCACCCTCCGAGCGTAGTCGCGCCGGCTTTGATTGCTTTCTCCGCCTGCACCGAAGCCTCCCGCGATCACATTGATCTCTTGCCCATTGGGCTAGTTGTTGATGGGCTGCTCGGGAGTCTGCTCTCGGCACCTCTGGCAGTCTTCATTGCGGCGCACATACTGTCCAAGATAGCCGCGCTTGATAAGGGACTCAATTTCGTCCTTAAGTTGGCGGCATTCGGAGGTGTCGTGGCCATGGTCGCGGTGAAAGCGATAGTAGTTTTCTTTGTTGCACCTTCGGGGGTCGGAGCGCATCCTTGGTGGCCACCAAACATATGGCTCGTCCTAGATTTTCACCAAGATCTGTTCGGGTGCCACCGTGTGCGGGGTGTAGTCGGTGAAGGGGCGTGGTCGGCGCGGTCAGTCCTCATTGTGTCGCCCTTTCTTCCGATCACGATCGGAACCGTTGTCGGAAGGCCTCTTCTTGTCCGATGACTCGCCCTGCTCTGCTCGGCCGGCTGCTAGGCTCTCCTCGCACGTGGCGTGGCGTTGTGCAGTAGAGAGCAGCTCGGCGAGGGTGGACAGATGTTGTACCCCCAACGTCCTTTGCAGGAAGCCATCTCGCGTGCCTTGGATGAGGGCACTGGTGGCCAGAGGGACGTCCAGGCGGGGTATGCAGAGCGCTTCGGTCTAGAACCGCTTGACGTAGTCCTAGAACACCTCGCCTTTCTTCTGCCGAACTGAAAGAAGAGATGCCGCTGTGCGCGGCTGAGACCTTCCACCTAGGAAGTTGTCCGAGAGGACTTCTTCAATTGGTGGAAGGAAGAGATGGAACCCACGGAGAGGGCTTCAAACCATGCCCGCACGGTCTCCTTTAGGGTGGTCGAAAAGGCTCGGCATTTGGCTGCGTCTGATGCTACATGGAACACCATATGCGACTCAAAGCCATGAATATGATCCGCAGGGTCGGTGGTGCCATCGTAGGGTGCAATGATGGGCAGAGGGAGCTTGGGGGAGACCCGAGCTTCCAAGATCTCCACCGTGAACGAGGATCAGAAGTCCAGGTCTTCATCCACTGGAGCCTTGCCTTCTGCCCGCTGGACCATCGTGTCGGCACGACGCTCGAGGTTGACGATGCGACGGAGGCGTCTAGCCAACTCTTGGTCGGAGTGGGCGGACTCCTCCCATCGGGACCTGTGGGAGTTAGCTCCGACGATGGAATGCGGGGCAGGCGGGACCACAGCGGAACGGCGGGGTGAATTATCTTGCAGCTCCGTTGTCTGACGCGCCGAAGGTGCCCGGCGTGACCGCCGGGACAATTCTGCATGCTGCTCCTGCAGCGCCGGAGGGGCGCGGGACCGTCGATGAGACGACTCGCCTGCTGCTCCGGTGGCGGGGGAATCACCAGGGCTGGTTGCCTAGCTAATTGGGCCTGGAGGCCCTGGCAGATTCCTGCTAGGTACTTCTTCTGCCCTCGGAGTTCCGCCATTTCCTGGGCAGTTGAGGGTACAGCAGCAGCGGGGACGTCGCCAGGCCGGCCGGCGGGAGCGATGGCGACATCAACAGGGGGGACCCGATCGTGCGAGTCTGCGTGCGACTGTCGTGACCTGGTCACCCGGCTACCCATGTTCTGGTGCGAGGAACGTCCGCGAGCCATGGCTGAAGTCCTTCCCACAGACGGCGCCAGATGTGGTGGTGTATTCCCGTTTGGGCCTGAGCCAAACGGGCCTCCGCTGAGAAGATGGGAAGACGATCGCCGGTAGCGGACGAGAGCCTGCAAAATCAGAACGGAATCAAGGGGGCCCGGTTGAAGAACCAGGGAGAACCCTCCGATGCCTAAGTCAGAATGAGATCGGAGAGGCTTGAAAGAGAGTGGGGGTTCTCGTGTGTGTTGCGCAAGGGTAGTGTGAGTAAGATCCTGTACCTTTGCATGGAGATCACCTGGGCTTTTTATAGGCGAAGATGTCGAAGGGGTGAGGGAAACGTCCCCCCAATAGTTACCAAAAAGGGGGCGCCAGTTGGCGCCGTTGGAGGGGGGGTCATGCGTTGAGGCGCCCTTTGGGGGACCTTGCAGTTAATGCTCCCCTTGATCGTGGGGTGCGTGCCTCTTCGTGGGCGTAACTGTCGCTGCCTGGTGATGAACTTTGCTGCTCGTCATGCTTGGGAGGTATCAAGCAGGGGGACTGCTCGATAATGGGACCGCCTGCTCAGTGCTTGGAGTTGATGAAGTTAAGGCATGCTTCTAGTCAGTGCTATTCGGCAGGAGATGCCTAGGCCACATAGGCTACAGGGTGTCCGGAGATCACCCCTGAGGCCTGAAGATGCTCTGCTCAGGGCTCCTGGTCGGAGCCAGCAGGCTACGCTCGGGGACGTGTGGCACTTGAGAGGAGTGCCGTGTAGGGCTGTACTGGGCCATGATGGGCCTTAGGGGTTTAGGTGGCTAGAAATAGCCACCACAGTTATGTAATTATCGGATTATCGTTATTTGTTGTGCATGGCAATGGTAAGCGATGCATTGGCACTAGTGGAGTTTGAGGAACGTGGTGTTCACGTGGTTTGAGTGGTGTTCACATGGTTTGTGTGTGCGTGACGAGTAGTACGGCGCCTACCATGGTTACCTCTTAAGTTGGGAGCCCCAGGTTTTGTGTGAGTCAGGCACGTTAGTGCTCGGGACTTGTCCCGGTACTTGTGTACCGTCGAGATCTGTGTCGTCTTCCTAGACACCCTCACTCTTGTGTAGAGTTGTACGTCCGGCTGAGGGAAAGACTGCAGTGGGACAGCGACTTGTGAGAGTTTGTGTTTGTCGCTTGTAGTGCTCTCATGGTTGGGGATTACAGACACCAGTAGACGTACTGGGCCCTAGCTAGTCCTGTTTTCCAGTACCTCACTTTAGGGAGCTCGGACCGGAGTCCCTAAAGGTGCCAGGCATGGGCCTACGGCAGTGATGTCCGCAGAAGTGGTGTTGGTTGGTCTCCCCAGTTTCTTGGCTTGTTCTAGTGGAGCGGCAGCTGGACCTTTCGTCTGTGGCTATGAGATTGAGAGGTAGTCCTGTGTGGTTTGTCTGGGTCAGTTGCTGGTGTCGCGAACCAGTCTTCGTGGCCCGAGTGTGGCGTTTTTCTACTTTAGCACGTACACCTAGATAGGATTTGTTGTTTATTTATTAAAGGTTGATTCCTATTAATAGCATGTAGTAGTTAGTATTTACAGATTTAATATCTTGTATAGATAGTTCTATAAATTGCTAGCGTAGCTTCTTACTTCTGTATTTGTGAGTTTGGTTTTGTTCGGCTTTTGGGAGAGTTTCCCTACTGAGCCAGTGACTTGTGAGGCTCACCCCTACTCTTTTTAGGTGAGGGAGAGCAAGAGACTTCTCGCCTTTCTTCTAATTCGGAGCCACACCGTAGCGGAGTTGGGTCTGAACCACCAACAATGTAATCTTCTTTCTTTGTACACCTCGGGATATGCCCCAGGTTGTTGTTGCACTTGTGTCTGGCAACAGTTGAGAAAATGGCTATGTATATTACATGTAAATATTTGTGAGATGACAATTTTATATATATTTGAGTTGTTTCCTTTATATTTCTACGGACTTGTGAATAGTATCCCTTGCGAGGCTTCGCTTCGTTCGCGGGAGACGGAGCCGGGTCAAACTCGTTATTAGGTTAACGGGTTTGAACGACGAAAATCGCTACAGTTTCAAGACTGAGTTATATTATAATAATATAGATATGACTTATGTGTTTTTGCTCATCCAGTATTATTAAGTTTTTTTTCAATTATAGATCATTTGAAAAGTCATCGAAGAACTTAGCGAAGCGGCTTCTGTACATATAACAAATGTCTCTATCAGTATATAACTTCGATGTTTTATAGATATTTCTTCATGTCGCGGTTTTCTTAATCTTGTTGAGGAACTTTTGTAATCATACATGTAAGTTCACAACTACTTTTACAATTATATTTATATCAATACGATTAATTTGTGTCTCTATGTCTCCTCCAGATACATCTTAGTCACGCAATTAGGTTCAAGTTGTTGCACTCACATTATGGCTACAACCAGACCACAAAATTCATTCTGTCGGAGCAAATGTTCCCCAGAATCGACTCAGCTGATTCCTTACTGGCCCGCACGTTCGTCCCTTATATCCATGTAATTAAGTTCGATTTTGACGCAAGATATCTAAGCCCAGCATCAAGTGTCAATATCAATCTCTGGTTGCATCATTGGGGATTGCCCATATCCATGAGCTGCAGGCAGTGATAACTACAAATGGTGTCAAGCTCTTTCGCAAGACGTCACTTCACTGGGAAAACATCATTGCAAGGGAATGTTATATTGTACAAGAGAAGCATCTAGCGACCGAAATCTATGATAAGGCCACAAGTTCAAATTTCAAGAGAAGCAGGTTTAAAATTAAGGTATATCTAAGATATTATAATATGCTATTTTTTTTCTTTTTAAAAAAAAGCGGCCAAATATACAGCGGCGCTCCAAGCACCATCTTGTTCTCTGTATATATAGAGTTTATGTTGAGATCTTCTGCACCCGACAATTTACATCTCAACAAGAAAGTGCAACTTTGTCATATTAGCTATGATTCGAATCACATATCAGCCATCTATTAATCAAGGTCTTCTCGTATCTGTACGTCTTTGTTTCAAGAACTTCGAGAAGCAGGGAGAATCCGGCATGTTTGTACTTCTGTAGGAGAAGTTTCGTTTCATGTCATAGGGATCAGTACTGATGGATGAGCAGTAGTTGATGACATGTAGACTAGCTAGTTGGATTTTTCTACAACAGGACATGCAAAGATATATATGTCTTGGGGAGAGAGAGAGAGAGAGAGAGAGAGCGCAGTGTTACCATAGCTTCATATATCTCGCAAGTCCTCACGAACACATTCGCAACGGATGGGAACCCACGTTGCAACTTGTGAAACTTTAATAAGATGTAGCCAATAACAATACGGAAGGCTTTTTTGACAACTGCGCTGAGAAAGATTAAAGTCTCAACTAAATAGCATCGCAAAATACAAGCAGAAACATATAGCCTACAGCATCGGAAAGGACACATTCTCGGCTCGGGGGAGAGAACTTGTACGCCTCTTCCGATAGAACTCCCAAGTCTCTCCGGAAAGGACACATTCACAAAATACAAAAAGAATTGAACGCTGGGTGTGCATGCACCTTGATTAATATGCACCAAAAAGAAATATTAAATTGTGACTGTTGAATTTAAAATGAAAATCTCATATTTTTTTCGAAGGTGGAGTATTCTCTGACTTCTTTAATATTCTAAAATTTAATATGAAGTGGGTGGCCATCCTCATGTTGTGATATACCATACGTCTAGTATTTCAATGTATAAATGACAAATGCCCGGGTATTTATAGCGCATATTGCACATAAGATGGGGGAAATGAACATGGTCATCGAGTGAATATGAGCAGGACTCGTGCTCAAGCATATAGGATATGTTTGGTTCTTAATGATACATTAATGCAAAGGTTACCAGGTTAGGTGATTTTGACTATCAATTTGACACATAAAATTGGTAATTTAATACAAGCACTTTTAGTAGTTATATACGTAAATAAGGGAGAATGAAAATAAATACTTGAGATAGATGAGTTTAAACGAAATCTACAATTCTTGGGAGATGGAATATTCTGTTAACTTAATATTCTAAAATTCAAACGGAAAGTGAGCGACCTTCTCTAAGATATGCCATATCTAACGTTAATTCTGACTACAAATACCATAAATCTCGGCATTTACGTACTGGCTTTTATGATTGGAACTTGCAATATTAATTAGATAGCATTAACTTTAGATATGTGCTAGAAATGCCCAAGTATGTGTCATTTATAGTTCGAACTTCAGATATGGTATACGATAGGAAAACTCAACCTCCTTTTTGACCCACAGCTATTGATCAGTTCGCATGTCGTATGAAAATGGTCTATGTTTTCTTCTACTCAGCATTTAAACGCATGATCGAACCTTCCAGGTAGATGAGGGAGAGAGAGAGAGTTGAAGTGGAAGATTTCAGAGTTATTCCCTCGAGCTCTCACAATATCTCATGCAGAATATGTAGTACTAAAAAATCCTGATGCCTCGGGTCCTCAAAAATGTTCATCAACTTTGCAAATAAAATGAATAAACTAAGTTTGTACACTACAAGAGAAGTGAGATTTGTCAACAACTTTTTGTCAACGACTACTAATATCCGTTAATATACGAGATATATGTCAACGGCTATTTGATCCGTTGACATAAGTGTAACATATGTCAACGGCTATTAAGGCCGTTGACATATGATGAACATATGTCAATGGCTACGGTAAGCCGTTGACATAAACAATTTATATCAAAGGCTTACCGTAGCCGTTGACATATGATGGGATACGGTAACACTACAAGAAAAAAAACTGTTTAGCGACGGCCTAGATCCTTCGCTATGCCGATGCTATTCTGTCGCTAAAATTTCTAGTGACACAATAGCGACAGGATGGCGACAGACTTTAGGCGGCAGCTATATATTGGACGCTAATTAGGGGCGGGTGGGTGGGTGTCGGTATGCTGTCGCTAATCGCGGCGGATTAGCGACGGCAATGAGCTGTCGCAACGACTATCGCTAATTTTTGTGGCGGCCAATATCAGCGGCAGCCCATATCCGTCGCTAAATTAGAGACGGCTTAGCGACTACCATGCAAGCGAACCTTGGCGCTGAAACAGCGACGGATGTTAGCGATGGATTCAAACCCGTCGCTATTCCGTCGCTAAATAAATAAAAAAATAAAAAATACATATATATATTTGTAAGAACATATTTATTTTTTTACACCTGTATACAATTCATATAACAATTAACTAAAAAATAAAATAGATCACAATCACCATTCACACATAACAAAATCACATAAGTAAAATTTAAGCATTTCACACTAACACAAATATCTGTTAAATGTTTAACAAATTACAAAAGTGTTTACATAGATAATGATGAAGATAAAAATAGAAAAGTCAAATGACGGGACTCCTAATCCTCTGCAAAACGAGTCTCGTGGTCGTCGCCATCTACATCGCTGCTAAATTGTTCTCCAATGGCCTACAAGTACAAAATAATTATTAGACATGCATGTATATGAAAAAGAGATAAGAGAACATTTTACAGTATAAGTAAAATTTAAATATTTCACACTAATTTACATATATGTTAAATATTTGCAATAAGTCACAAAGATATTTACATAGATAATGAAGAAGATAAGGAAGGGGAAGCCAAATGACGTACTCTTAAATATATGTTAAATATTTTCAGCTACAGAGGGAGGGGGGGTGCTGGCGAGAGAGAGAGAGAGAGAGAGAGAGGGTTGTAGGGTGCAGAGGGAGGGGGTGCACAGGGTGGCGGAGGGGACGAGGGAGACCGTGTGGGGGTGCTGGCGCACGAGAGAGAGAGAGGAGGGTTGCAGGGTGCAGAGGGAGGGGACGCACAGGTCGGCGAAGGCCGAGGACGACGACGAGGTGAGGGGGCGTTGAAGAGAGAGAGAGAGACTTACCGGCGATGGCGATGGCAATGGAGACTGGATGCTCGATGGAGGGGTGGTTGCAGGACGCTCGGCGAGCGACGACGGCCGGCGACGTGTCTCCGGCGACGGGCGAGGGAGCTCCGAGATGGCGGGCTTTGACAGGAGGGAGGGGAAGAAGAGAAGGGGCGAATGGGGGAAGACGGCTGTGACATGAGGGAGGGGAAGAAGAGAAGGGGGAAATGGATGGTTTCGACGGAAGGGCAGGGAAGGGGAAAAAGGGTGCGGGATTGCAAAACCTTAGCGACGGAATATCGACAACATAAAATCCCGTCGCTAAGTAGCGGCGCGTATAGCAACACCCTTTTCTGTCGTTAATCTACCGTCGAAACCTAAGTTAGCGACAAACCTAAGTTAGGGACGGAAATGGGCGGGTCGCTATTCTGCTGCTAATTAGCGACAGATTAGCGACGACAACAGATTAGCGACGGCAAAATAACCGTCGCTAAATGCCGTCGCTAAAGCATGATTTTCTTGTAGTGAATATAAGTCGTTGACATAAACGATTTATGTCAACGGCTTACCGTAGCCGTTGACATATGTTCATCATATGTCAATGGCCTCTATTAGTTATTGACATATATTGATGAAAAAATGGCGAGAAAATTTCCGCCCTTATTAACATTTGTCAATGGTTGGGGATAATTGTTGACATATGTTATATGTGTCAGTGGCTGTAGTGGTCGTTGACAATTACTTCAATTTTTCATTTTAAAAAAAAAATCGCCCTGCCCTGCTTCTGCTCTCTCTTTCTCTCTCTCTCTCTTGCTCCGCCTTCCTTTTTCTTTATTTCTTCCTTGGGCGGGGTTGTTGTTGCCCTCGGAGGACGGCAAAGATATTACAGGTGCCCGATCCATCTTGCGCGATCAGATCTCCGCTGGCTCTCCATGCTCACAAAGAACTCTGCCTCGTTATTGAGATCCCCGATAGCCATGACAGCGGCGGCCACCTCATCCCCGCGAAGCATCCGCCGCTTGCCATGGACGGCGGCAGCCCACAGTCTCCACATGAGCTCCTGGATGAAGAGCTTGCACGCCCTGGAGAACACGAGGGAGACCTCCGGCGTGCGCACAGGGAGAGGGAGGGATCGCCAACTTGCTCGTGTTGGGTTTCTACCGATGAGTAGAGGGAAGAGAAGAAGGAAGAAGAAGATGGGCGTGTCTCCGGCATGTGCACAGGGGGACTGGCCATCCACAGGTCATGTAGAAGAGGCGCATGAGGATGGAACTTCGGCCGGAGATGGAGAAATCGTCGGAGGCGGATGCAGACATTGGCGGTTGCTGGGGGGTGCAATGGGCGCATCCCTGTGTGCGTGCAGGGGGGCGACCGCAGGCTCTTGGCAATTACTTGGATCGTGCTCCTACACTGCGTGTGGCAGAGAAGGTGTGCACCGGTAATAGTACTTATAAGTGGAGGAGGGGGTAGGCTTAGCAGGTGTGCTGGGGGGTTGCCGACTGGGGCGCAGGTAGCTGCCGCGGTCAACAGTGAGAGACGACCAAGACCACCAACCGTGGCACACTGAGCAGCTATCGAGACCGGGGGAGGGGGGTTGCAGGGCGAAGGAGGTAACGGGGGGGCTGGGGAGAGGTGGGGGCAATGCTTGGATCGGGGAGGGGGGATGCAGGGGCGAAGGAGGTGACAGGCCGGGGAAAGGGCAGAGGTGGGGGCAATGCCGGATAGGGGGAGGGGGGTTGCAGGGGCACCAGAGGAAGCGACGGGGGGGAGGGCAAAGGTGGGGGGCAACGCTGGGATCAGGGGAGGGGGGTTGCAGGGTCACCGGAGGAGGCGAAGGGGGGGGGTGACATGGTTTTTTTTTTCTTAAAAGAAAAAATATTTGTCAGCAGCTAGAGTTAGCCGCTGACATATTATTCCTATATCAACTACAACCAACTGCTGACATATGCACTATATGTCAACAGCTGCGATCCACTGACAAATGTATTATTTGTCGATGGTTAATGACAGCCGCTGGCAAACATTAGTCGACGACTAATTTGTCAACGATTTTATCAACGGCTTAAAGGCTGCTTACATATATCTATGTCAACGATTTTTTATCTTTTGTCAACGGCTATAAGCCACTGACATATGTCCTATTTCTTGTAGTGGTAGAGATCTCTAGACCTAGTGAGGAAGAAAGTCAAACCCATTTATACTTTTATTTATTTATTTTTAATCAAAAGACCAAGAGGGCCAATTTATTATATATATAAGGGGAAATTCTGAAATCAGAGTAAGTCACAGTCTACAATTCCAAAATAAAGTAGGAGATAACTAGAACTCCAAAGAAGATCTGTCCCAAGAATGAGTACGCCGAAGGACTGCCTGAGGTCGTAGTCCTGGTCTTCGAGAACAACGCTCCATGATATCTTCCTCTGAATCCATTCCAGATACCTCTGAATCAAATTTAAATTCAGGCATAAATATATTTTCAGCTCTGGCCAGCTCGACCACAAAAGTAAACTTTGTGCTCCAATCTGTGATTATATTTTTCGGAGCTCTATCTGGCGCATTAATCACCTCTAATTTCCGCACCGGGCTAGGAGAACGTTCTCTAGTGATTGGTAAAGAAATCCTAACACCCCCTTTACGAGAAGGACGAGAAATGATTTTTCGACGTCTAGAGGAAGAACTGCTAGAAAGGGTATTGGAGAACTCACCATGAATCCGCTCTGCCGGAACAATTGGGGACTTAGGAGACTGACAGACTACTTGTGCAAACGTCAAGGGGGTAACTACCTTAGCTGCAATTTGAGTATCTGCAGTAGCTTCATCAGCACTCCCAACAGGAAGAGGTTCTACTTGCCCATCCTGCACCACTTGCACCTGCGCGGAAGTTGGAAGAAAAGCCGCCTTGCTAATTAGAACTTCCTCATGGCCTGCTGGAAGATCTCCCATATAACTAAGCTGTTGTATAGACTCCTTAGAAGCTTGAGAATTATCCACGTTGGCGTCCACATCTTCCATGGCAGCCTGATTAAACGTGTCCATCGTGGAGTTACAAGGGCCCAGCAGAATCGGCCCACCATTTTCGATGGCAAGAGAAGCAGGCAAGGAGTCTCCCGGTGGATGCACACTTAGGTCTCCTAGAACATTTCAGGCACCAGCTGGAGGGTTTCCTTCCGTTGATCATGGCAGGCACCAGCTGGGAATGTTTCCTTTCTTGGGAGCGAATGATCAAGGGAAGCATTGACGTTATGCGGCAAGGAGTCTCCCAGGGGATGCGAGTTTTGCTCGCCTTGATCAAGGTAGGCCGGTGTTACCTTCATTGGGAGCGAAAGATCCGCACCAATCATAGCAAGGCTTCCACAATCAACTGGATTCGTCCGAGGGAAATGGAGTGGCCATGAACCGGAGGCGAGAACGGCAGGACAGTGGAAGGTGCCACCGCAATGCTTGCTTCACTGGCGGCATCACTTTCAGGAAAGATCAGAATAGGTCCTAACGAGCCTTGAGCAATCGAACCCTGTTCCTTTTGCTTCAGATTGTTAGAATCATGCCCCTTTTTTCCTGAATGATGAACCCTGACAGATTTATTCTTCGGCGTCCACCTTTGACTTGTGTGAAGATTTGTCTCAACCACTGCTGGAGCTTTTACAGTAGAGTCTTCTTTGGATCTTGACATTTGTGAGCGATTGCAGATCGAGGAATCATGGCCCATCAGACAGCATGATGTGCAGTATTCTGGCACCCATTGGTACAGGATCTTCTGCCAAAACCCAGCCGACCCCATACCTATCCAAACCCTTGAAGGTTTATCTTTCAGGAGATCAAGTTCGACGCATGCATAAGCCACCGTGGCATTTGTGAGTTGAGATGTACGCAGTGCCACCTGCAAGACCCGCCCAATATTTCCTGCAACATAGCGAATACAAGATTCGTGAAACAAATTTTGTTTCAAGGCAAGAAATTCTACCCAAACCGGTGCAATTGGGGGCTCCTTCCCACATTCAAAATCGATTGTCTACTTTAGGAACTTGAATAGAAAGCCCTTCACAAGAAGGTGTTCACGCAGCAAGAGGCACAAGTAATCATCCTCTGGGGTACAACGGAGCAGAAGATGGCGATTGTCCAGGGCAGCAATGATAAATTGATGGCCAAGACTGAGTCGTTGCTAAAGCAGCTACTTGATCTCTTGAAAAGGAGGTCAACCATAGGGAGTTTTAGAAACTATAGCAAACTGGAGAGGCTTAAGAGTAGCAGCAATCTCTTCCGAGGAGAAGAAAACTACTGCTCTCCAAGATCTGTAAAGGCCGGTGGATGAACAACAATAGAGACCGGTGCAAACAAGGACGCATCCACGAGAACTCGAGCATAACATTTTGTTGGCAGCGATGATGGAAGATCCGAAGTAGGGGAGGAAGGGGAGGCCGAGGCTAGCCCCCCTCCCTGGGAGACCATGGCCGCAGCCACAAGAACTAGAGCTTCTCTCTCTAGGGAACTAGAGAGAGAACCAACCCTGGTCGCTCGTTCTAATTCAGATATATATATAAACCCATTTATACTTGTAATATCCCTTTGAAATGCGTTGTTGACAAATATATTCTTAGATGTAACATGTCCCCAATCGTCCTGACTTATAACTCTGAAATCTTTAATCGGATACGACATTCTAGCATTCCAATTAAAATGTCCTTTCTAGCATGCATAATTTTGATCAATAAATTGCCTACTGATGGTAATGTGAGAAAAATAGGTATATCTGGATGCTCGCGTTGCTACTGCTGCTCTGTCCCCAAGTTGGAAACCAATAATCATCTCTTCATTTACAGTGATTATGCTAAGGCCCTATGGGGAATTGTGAAAGAGGCTGTTGGTGAACTAGGAACATACTCTTGTGCCAATGATGTTCTCCTTTTGGCAAAACCATGCGCACAAAAACACAGATCTAGGATTGGCTCTTAGATACCTCCCCATTATTATTTGTTGGTACATTTGGAAATTTTGGAATGCAGAACTCCATGATGAGAAGACTATTTCTCCTTTGCAGGCTATGATGGATATTTGCAAACATATTCAGTTGACTCTCCAATCAAAAATATTAAAACCACATCCATGCAATGATATCTTATGAAAATTAGGTGTGGTGTTGGCTCCTCGTTATGATGTAGGTCCCCGCTGCAAGATATTATACTGGAAAAATACCTGACAGGGACTATGTGTTAAATTGTGATGGATCTTTTAATAGCTCGGATGCCTCGACAGGTGGTGGAGGTCCTATTCATGGTGGTATTGGTAGGGTATTACTGGCATTTGCTGATTCTTATAATGTATCTTCCTCCTTGGTAGCAGAACTTGATGGATTGAAGTGATTAGCATATTCACCCTGACAACAAAGACCCAATACTAAGCACAATACAAGCTCATTATATGATGAATGTAAACATGACCGAAGTAAGTAATTTCAATGGTGACAAGGTGTAAAAACATTTAGATGTCATATAACAAATTTACAATCATATCAATCATTTATGGAATAGTTGAATTATCTAGAACAATCAAGCAATCTATATTAATGCAATGCCACAGACACTAGTTTATTACTCCATTGGTTAAGTGTACTTTGGGTTATGCCCATGTAATCATGAAGTTGAACCCCAACTTTGAGCCTCAAAAGTATTCATGAGTGATATGACAACGTAATCACCATTGAAATAACCCCTTAAGATAGGTTGAGCAATGAGTGGGCTTCAGGCATGCCATTTTAACATTATATTGAGTTAATTTCATGCCACATTACAAAGCTCCAAAGTGGCTCTCACCATTTCATCATTAGAGTAAATTTTTTATTTTTTATTTTTCTATAATTTTCAGGAATTGTTCTTTTGCATTTTCAAGGAAAACTGAAATTTCAAATTGGCATATGCATTGTTGGATGCCATTTCATAATACGTTGTGTGTCTTTCCTCAACAACACTAATACAGCCCCGCATCAGTCCTTCTAGATGAGAAACCTATTCCCGAACTAATATTTTTGCAATTTCTATTAACAATTTTGGAAATAAATTTATTTCCATATTTGAATGACATCTGACATTAAGGACACCAATTGGGCTTTCCTTTTGTGAATTTTGGAAATTTCCTGAAGTGTATTTGGAAAATTTTAAAAGGAGACCTATCTATTTAATGCCATTTCAAATCGTGTCATCCGTCCCAGATGTCAATTTGCCACTACTAAATTTTGCTCATTGCCTTGTTCCATTACGACTTTGAGGGATGTAGATCTCCTAATCCATGTTGTTTTAGGAGCTCAAGCTATGAGTTTCTCCGACAACTACCCCCATTGGTCTCCCCTTTAATAGGCTTATGCTCTTTCATGCTCTACTGTTATTTGAGTGCTCTTGACTTCTCTTGGTATTTGTGTTAGTGTGTGTTGAGAGAGAGATTCTTTGCAAAGGGCAAGCTGTTGTCGGATCATAGAGCCCAAGGAGTCTTCATCAAGTCGCCTTTAAGCACTGCCTTTTTCTCTTTTCTCTCTTCCTACTCCTTTCTTGTTTTGCATGCATCACACATCTACACCCTTTGACTCTCATCTTGAGGGTCTCTTATAGTGCTCTTTAGCACTTCTTTCCCACACCACACATCATACACACACACACACACCTTTTCCTTCATACGGGTTTAAAAACTACCACAATGTGTGTTTTCCACTTATTTTATGTCTCTTTATGTGTCACGTCTCAATGCGGAATATCAGGACGACAATTGTAATCATGCGAGTAATAGGAAAATAAAAAAATAGCATCAAACCATTGGACAATTGGATATAGAAATCAACATAACTAGTATTCATAATCAAATTACTATATGGTAATTACAACCACTAATCAGAGCCATTATCTAGGGCCCAATGACAATATTACATTGAAATAGAAATTGACTGACTAACTACTAACTAGACACTACTAGACGTTATGATAGTTCTTTCCACGGTATGACTCCAATAGGGACTTTCATTTACTCTTGATCATCCACTTCCTCATGTGTGTTGTCTTCTTCATCTGATTAATATGAAATAGACATAGATAACACATGATGAGAAATAATGCTTAGTAGGTCTTATATCTCTTCATCAGAGAGGCCTTAAGTGATTAATACATTAATAAATAAATAGCTAATGATAAAGTATCATGTCAAGTCGAGTTAAGAAATAGCATGAAGATGTCAAGCAATAACATATACAAGCAGTAACAAGTATAACACGAGAGACAGTAATCGCCATATCATGAGTAACATGTACAATTCAAGATAGTTCAAGTTATGTGTCAAATCAGGCACTAACACGAGTTGATTATCTTTAGATAAATCAAGATATTCTAGCACTTGTTGTAATGCCAAACACCCTAATCATTAAACTCCCTTGAGGAATATCAATTTAGGCTACTCCTCCCAAGACCAAACTAGGCCCCTTTAATTGGAAAATTGCCGAGCATTAGTCATATTTTCTTATCTTAGACAATCAGTCGATGGCCATATGGAGTACCAAGAAAAAGGATGGGAAGTATAAAAGAGTAGATTGTTGCCCATCTACCAAGCCTAGAATTGAAGGGGAGTTGAATGGGTTGCTAAAATGTTTCTGCAACTCAGAAATAAACTTAAACAAGATTTTTAGAGTTAGTTAATAGCGAAAATAGAGACATTCACAAACACACAAGTGAATGAGGGATTTATCCTAGTTTGGCACTGAGTTCTTTTTCAGTCCAACATCTAGTTCCTAAGAAACTACATGAGATTTTGCTAAACCAAGGGTACAGTTCCCCTTAAAGACGATTACAACACCAACACTGCTGGTCTTCCCTTCTCCACAAAGGGGAACTCATAGTGTAGTCCCTTTAATGGACGAAAACCCTTGCCACCTATTATTGTTCCCTTATCACAAAGGGGAACAGATGATTGCAAAGACCCTTACAAGCCTTCTCTTGACATAGGAAGAGGTACAACCTTGGAATCAAGGGTTTCTATGGAGTGTCCCTAGACAAAGCTCAAGATGAAGAAGACGATGCTAGATCTGAGATAGAAACTAACACAAGTAAGGTTTATAGTATGCAACTCTCAAATGCAAAGCTATCTAGAAACTAAGACAAGTAAGGTTTATAGTATGCAACTCTCAAATGCAAAGCTATCTCCCTCTCAAGAAGAAATATTTGCATGAAGTCGAGAGAGAGATCTAAAGCAACTGTATGCTTGAAAGATTTGCTTGACCAAACTTGTTGCACATGATTGGAGTTGTAAGGCCCTCGAATTTTGTTCATATTATGCTTATTTGATGTTGTGCATATTATAATTATTTAATTCCTTATGTGCATATGTATATATATGTTTATTTCTGTACATATAATGTATTTATTTAAATGTGCATATAGTATTTAAATTATTGATGTGCATATTGTATTTATCTATTCTATGTATGTATGTTTATTGATATTTCTATTTTCTGCTGAAATCCCTGTTAGCGTCAACATCCTAGACATTAGGGCAGGTTGACGACAACTTATGTGTCGTTGACTGCATGGCTTCGGGAGATTGACGTCCAGATCGATGGACGTCGACTTCTTGTTAACGGCAGCAAAGTGGTCTTTTACTTCTCCGTTTATGTTGCGATTCCAGATCTGAAAATGGCTACGTTTTTCTGGTTTCTTGATTAAGAAACTATCCCCAACGGTAGGAAACCTAATGCTAGGCATACCCTGACCCTTTAGCACTATAAAACCTAGTGTTTGCGGCCAAATTAAGACCTTTGGCTCTAATGGAAAACCTAGGGTTTCTTGTGAGAAAACTAGAACTTTGCAAGCTTGATCCGGCGATTGGGGAGGTCTTCTGGCGATCTACTTCGACTGGGAGGTGCTCCAACTATTGAGGAATCTTCCATGACTCCAAGAGAATCATCTGCTCAAGCAAAAAGACCGGAGTTAGGGAGGGAATCTCACCTTCTTGGCTTGGCCGAGGAGGGCTTCTTCGACAAAATTTGATCTTCCTAGATTTTATTACAGGCAAGTAATCGTGGGTTAACATCCCTAGACATGTCCTTTAGGTCTCAGGAATTTTACAGATTTTTATTCGTGTCTTGGAACCCCAAATTTTCTACTTTTTGTGAGTTCGGTTTGCACTTTCTGTAGATAGAAGGTTGACGGCAACCTGTTGCCGCCAAGCCCTTGAGTTGACGACAACATCTTGTGTCGTTAACCTATGTTGGCGGCAAGACCCTTGATGCCAAGTTCTTCAGGATTTTCAGAACTAGGGTCTTGATCTATGTGTTGTGACTTTCGAACTTCTAGTTGTCTGTACATATTGAGAAAAATAGGGTTTGTCAGGTATGGTCTTTAGGTCATATCATGAGGTTCTGTCGAATTTTTGTGCATGGTTTTAATTAATATAATTTCTGTTGTGGTGGAATATCCATGTTATGACTGTGTTTAATTCTGAATAAATAGATTTAATGCATGAAAATTTTACAAAAAAAATTCATGATCTTAGGGTTACTGTTTGCATCTTCTAGACTTGTTAGAACCGATTGTGTTTCTGTATACCATGTTAAAGTAATTATCATGTTAAGTTGGCATGGAATCTGTTTAAATTGTTAAAAATAGATTTACAATTGCAAAAAATCTAAAAATTTGGACATGTGACATATTACATGTATGAAGCCTGTGATAAAAATTTTATACTGTTTTGACAATCGTGAGTACTTTTTGTCTTTTAAAATGATGTCTAAGCCATGATAAGCGTGTTTAATTTAAATCATGAAATTTCAAGTGATTTGGAGCATGTTATGGCACTGTTATGTTTAATTTAACACTGTGGAACAGTTGTACTGAATTTTATAATCTGAAGCATGTATATTTGTTTAAAGTGTATGTGGATGAGTTAAATAGTGCATGTGAATAATGTAAACCATGTGATTAAGTGTTAATGTGAAATATGTGCCGAGATTGACACTGCTACCATAGAAGGCTGTGGAGCAGTACTGTAGAAAAGTCCCTATGGGAAGGCTCATTGTGTATGTGATATCTTATGGGCATTAGGATGAAATCCTAGAGGGGAACAAGTACCACTGGTTAGGGTGGAGAGGGCTTCTCCCAGTTCTGCAGAGTTATCAAGATTCGTCACTGTATTGCCTAGGTGATGGGTATGTGTTATGTGAACGTGTGTCATTCTTTATGGTGGTTCAGACTATGTGTCACAGCAAATTAAGTGTAAAAGTGAGAAAAATGTGAATATGTGCAATGTGAACATGTGATAGTGTTATGTGAATGTGATAGCATGTGAAAAGATATGAAACCATGTGAATGTGATATTTTTATATTAAAACAGCAAGCTTAAGATGTGAATAAGTGTTTTAAAAGCATGTGAAAATGATTAGATATCATGCTAGGATTGCTAGTTACTATGTGCATAATTCCATGCTCTAATTGTGTAGAGTTGTGAAATGATATGAATGGAAATTGAAACCATGAATCATGTTACATACTATGTGTAGAAAGTATGCTATAGGTTATTCATGGATATTTGTTTATTTGACATGTATCTCTCTTATTATTTTAAAAGACTAGCATGTGTGTGATATGTGTAAGGATGTGCCTTTAGAATGCTTGCTGGGTCTTTTTGGAAGACTCATACTTGCTTTAACATACATTTAACGACCCGACCTCCCGGACCCCCACCAGGGGCCCGAAATTTGCATCGCCACCCATGGATCCAGAGATCCGGAAGGGTTAGAAGTAAAAGTCTAGTGAGATATGTACTGAATTCCAATAACTATAGCAATCTGTACATTATACAAAAGGGTTGTACAACGCGCCCAAGCAAAAGCACAGGTACAAGAAGAAAGGTGCAGTCCTTAAGGGGCATACCCCGAGGACTTGCAAAACACAGCTCTCAGCTCACTCAGCTACAGGAGCTCTCAACGCTCACTCTCACTGCTGCTGACAACACACGGTGCCACGAACGCCTCCGTAACCCGTCCGACACCGAGCTCCCGCGACGATGAGCCCCTAGCTGAAGGAAGTAGGGGGGTGAGCCTCGCGAATAAGGCCCAGTAGGGATTACCAGTCCCTCACCGACCAGAGCAGCAGGAACTCCGAAAATAGGAAACTACCCTAGAAAGTTGTAAAGCGAGTAACACCTACAGCAGGGCACTACCAAGCAGCGGAACAGAACAACGCAACGCCACGACCACCAACGAGGTCGGGCCACACACACGACTCCCGCAGAAACCAACGGAGTCGAACACACAGCGTAAGCAACGCTCGGCACACCAGCCGAGACTACACAACAACCAAGTGAGAACAACGTCTCACCACAAGCACGGCCACCTCAGACCTCCACAGGGTCGAGGGCCCACACGCAGAACCACTCCGGACCCTGGACACGCCACGAGGTCGGGAGACCACACACGCCGGTGCCACCACGGACTGGCACCCGGGAACGGAACTGCGAAGCCAAGAGGACACCAAAGCGAGAACCACTAAAAGCACTAGTCTGCACAAGGCCAGACCAACGACGCCCACGGAAACGAGGCACGGCCAGGCTATGACCACCGTGCAAGCTAAGGCAACAGGTAACACTTAGAAACGTCGTGAGGAAACGCCGTCACAACAACAGCAACCAAGCCACCGTCGCTAGCAGCTAAGAGGGGGACGCGCCGTCCGAGCCCTCTACTCGCTTGCCTAGCTCCTGCCTCCGCCCCCGTGAAGGGCGAGACAGAGCCGCCAAGAACACGCAACACACGCAACACCGCAGCCTGGCCAAGCTACGGCCTCACGCCTAGCACCACTACGTCGCTCCGGAACCAATGCAGAGAGATGTAGTGAGAAAAGGACTGTCTGGTCTGCGTCAGGAACTCCAAACACCTCGACGTCTCAGACCCAGACAAGAGAGCTCTACAAATGACTCATCGCCGCTGCCCAAACCTCGTTCTCCTCTCAGCTCAGAGTCCGCTCACGTGGGCTGCCAACTCGAGCACACTCGTAGCCCGGAGTACTCCCTCAACAGGCTCCCGAGGATGGGGGTCCCAGGAAACGGAGACAACCTCTAAATGGGACAAGCCCTCAAGTGCAGAGCACCGGGCGAAAAGAGAACTGGCGGGGCAACCACCACAGAAACTACGCCGAACTGCTGGCTCGTAGCACACGAAGAGCCCAGCAAGCGAGAGGCACGCACAGACCCTCAAAGGGTCGTCGGCCAATCAAACACGCACGAGCAAGCCAAAACCTCGGAGCACTACCATAAGTACAGAAAGCCCGTCGATCTGCTAACAATCGATTGTCCAGACAATCGATTGTTAGACAGACGCGACCCTCCTGGCGCCATTGCCAGGACACGGCCACGAAGGTGTCACCTTCAGTCACTGAACGCAGGGAGGCAACCTGCCGCGTTCCCTACCAGAAGGTCCTAAGGGCAAAGCCTGCCCTGGGGCACACGCCGACACACAACCAGGCAACGGAAACACCCGAGGCGCCCTCAGGCACTGTCACGACCCCCAAGGCTGCCATGACACCATTGCGACGGGGAAGGGCACCGCGACAGCCTGACGCGATGGGGCGGCGCGTCGCGACAGAAAACCTTGTCGCGACGGGAAACCAGGTCGCGACAACGCTCCTTATCGCGGTCGCCCAGCGCGCCGCGATAAGGTCGCGCCAGATCGGGGCGACGCCTCTGCTGATGTTGCGGCGCGTCGCACGGCCGCGACATCAGCTGGGAGGCAGACCGCGGGATCCTCAATCCCGGGCCGCCCACAAACCATACAACATGCACACACGGGGGAGGGGAGCATGGGGAAAGCTGTAAGACTATCTACAAACCCCCGAGGACTCCTGATCCACCCGGATTGGGAAGGGCACAAGAAATCCCTACGTTAAACAAAGAACCGAACCCATGAGGGGCCCTTCACGACGGTTGGCCACCTCCTCCTCTCTCCACGCACACTCCACGACGCCGAGACACCACGCACGACCCTCCTCCTTGCCTGAAACACACAAAGGGGAGAAGAGGGGAGGAAGAGGTCGCCGGAGGGAGGGGGAGAAGGGAAGAAGAAGAGAAAGGGGGAAGGGGTAGCCGGCCTACGCCTTAGGCGCCCCGCACCCAGAACGCGACGGACCGCCACGTCGCGTTACGGACCTTAACGGACGGGTCCGCTGACCGCGACCAGAACGCCCCCCCACGGGCGCCGCGACAACCACCACAGGTCGTACTAACACACCTGCCACCCTGACAGGCGTCAGATGACCGGGACAGCGCAACACGACAAAACACTGTCACGACGAAGAGCCAGACCGCGACAGGAACGTGACCCACAGACGCGCCGCGACACGGATGACTGTCGCGTCGGGCACCCCCGACGTGACACCAACGTATCACCCAGCCTGGGCGCGTCAGTGGCCAGTCATCCCACGACATCGGACGGAAGCCGGGACACCGGGTCTTACATTCTAACCCCCTTAAAACAATTTTGTCCTCGAAATTGGGACAATCCCAAAAGATCCCGAGACACGAAATGAACACAGGGAGCAAATGTCAGACCAACGCGAAAACGCCACTAAGTCTCAACACGACTTCCTCGTGGCAGCAATCGCACAGCAAAACATGCGCGGCAGACGAAGCCGGGAAACCAACGGCTCAGACAACGGGCTCCAAACACGGGTGGAGCACCAAGCTGGGAAACCAACAGCTCACTCAAGCCACACGTGGGGAGCCCAGATGGAACGACAGCCCCAACGGTGCCGAGCGACGCCAAAACAGACCCGAACAACGGAAAAACACCAGCCGAAAACCACACGGCTGCAGTCACCAACAGACCCCGCTGTTGGGACCAACCGATCAGCAACCCACTCTGTCGCCAGCAAGACCCGACAGAGGACGCAGTTGCCGACAGCAACACGAGAAACACCGGTCAACAACTCACTCTGTCGCCAGCGAAACCCGACAGAGTACACCGTTGCCGACAACGACAAGGGGAAACACCTGAGAGTCAAGTACGACACTCAGGGAACGTCCTCACGCCACTAACAGCAGCTAGCACTGGCCATCAGCCCAACTGAGAAGCCACGCGAGAGACAAGAACGATAGTGACAACACGCTCGCGGAGGATCTACAACACACGGAACAACGTCCACCGCCACCACTAGGTCTCACCAGACCTTCCTCGCGGTCCAACAGGGACAGCAAATGAACGCGTAGAAACCTCAACACGCGAAAACGGTATCCACTGTCACCACTAAGTCTCGCCCAGACCTTCCTCGTGGTCCGACAAGGACACCAGACTCACGCGGAGCCACAACACTGGGAGACCACACGCTCCACAATGGGGCACACCGCGACGGAAACACGGAAGACGTCCGAGGTCAAGCCAAAACTTGGCACCTCACAACGTCGACAAACCACGTGGTTGAGTACTAGCAAGCCAATAGGCCTCACGGTCAACAGACGGACCGACAGGAGACTCCGCCAACGGCTTCCAGACTCACCAACACCACGCATAAACGAAAAATCAACGAAGAGTTGGCAATACTCCCGCCACGCACACAGAGCTTAGTGCGGGGACCAGCATGCCAACCACCAGAAAGGCACACAACCACATGGAAACCGAAACAACTGCAGAGGTCGAGGACAACAAGTCGACCTCAGAGGGACCCAGACCGAGGCAGGGTACCACAACCGAACACACTCGCTCCCAAAGCGAGAGGGAAAATCGGAACACTAGCCACAATCAGAGCATGGTGTACCACCGATAGGGCTACCTAGACAAGGCAAAGCAGCCACCCCACAGCGGTAACGGTATAACCACAAGGCATAGGCCAGCACAAGGTGTCCCAGAGGCGGAAAGCTCAACGCCTTTGACACCGAGCAAACTCGAGAGATGACCCATGAATTTCGCGAACAGGCACACGACACAACACTAGGTGCTATCACAAGCACCGAGAGCCACCCAAGGTACAACACGATGCACCAGGGCTCCCGACGGCACAAACCGGAACGCTCGAGCACGAGCACACAATGCTACCACAAGCACCAAAAGCTAAACAAAGTGCAACATAGGTGCACCCGCGGCCGAAACAACACTACGGCTAACGGGAAGGACTCTCCGCAAGAGACCTGCCGAAGCCACACACAAAGAACTGCAAACCTAAAAGGGCACAACAGGCCACGTCGGCCCCAGCCCTTGAGGCACAAAACACACAAAGCATCACGAAAACGGTCAAAGTGCAGCACACGCGACTGCACCACCGGCCCAAGACGACACGGGGCCCACCGAAGGGGACTCTCTACCAGAGACCCACAACAGAAGCACGCGGAAAACCGACAACTTCTTCAAGAGCACGACTACTGCGTCTGCTCCAAGAAGCACACCAAAACACGGAGCACTGACTCTGCCACACAGGGAGAGAAAACCGCAGCAACTCCCTGGTGCGCATGAGTAGGAAGGCACCACCTCTATCACGACCCGATAGAGGGGCCAAACACTAATACGGCGACGCGAACTGCCTCCAAGGCACAAGCTGAGGCACCATCGAGCGCACACCGGAACAACACTTGCACAAGCAAGCCAACCATGAAAACCCAATGCACAACAGAACAATACTCACGGAAGCAATCCAACAGGAACAAACACCACTTCGCACTAAACCGACAGGGACCCAAGGCCCCAACTGTTTAGGCAGGTAGCAAAACCCATCTCGACAACAAACGGCACGAACAGGTCCACCGACCCATGGTGCCATACGGAAACGACGGCACGAGGGGAGCAAGCAGCTCAACCCAAAACAACTCAAGGGAAGATAACTCCACCGAAAGGTCGCAACGATGCGCACCCCAGCAACACGCCACAATGGAGCATCACCACCTCGAGCAGCCAACGAAAAACAGAGGAAGGAGACACGCACCGCAACGAGTCTCTTCCACACGCAAGAGGCAAACCACAATGCAAGACTGGTGCTTCCACAAGAAGCACAGCCAGCCGAGCACCTACGGCACTCACTAGACCACCATCTGCGAGAGCACGCCATGCACCGAAAACGAAGCCGACCACCCGCACCCCGGGGACACACAGAGTCCACCGGCACGGCCGAGAACACTTGGAAAAGACTAACAAGACCAGCTGGCCAACGCAGCGGCCAGACGCACGGCCAAGCGCACAACACTTTGACCAACAACACCCAAGCAAACTGTAACACAGACAGTCCAACAGGCAACAGCGACAGCTCATCTCCACCGAGAGAGCAGCGACAACCAAAACCACGCGAAGCAGCCCTGGGGAGAACCTCCACCCAAAAGCGCCAAGAGCCATCTTGGGAGAACCTCACCAGGACGCAGCTCAACCAAACGACATACTTCAAACCGCAGGGGCAACACAACAGTGGCCCGAAACAAACACAGAGCACTCCTGGGAAGAACTTCCACCAGAAGCGACAAAGGGCGATCCTGGGAAGAACCTTCACCAGGATGCACAACCCAACGACACGGACCATCAGAGAGAACACTACAGCAAGCAGAACTGTAGAAGCAACACAAGCCGGTCCTGGGAGAACCTCCACCAGAACCACCAAGGCACCGCTCTGGGAACACCCTCCAGAACGCACCAGCCAAACCAACAGAAGCAACATACCTCAGACTCTGAGGTAGCACAACAACAGCAGAAACGAGCGTGAAACGGTCCTGAGAGAAACCCTCACCAAGACAACAGCAAACGGTTCTGGGAAACCTCACCAGAACACAGGGCAACCAGCGATGCACCTCAGCCTAGAGGGCAATGCAACAGCAACCAGAAACGCGCACAGCACAGCTCTGGGGAAACCTCATTACCACCAGAACCAACAGAGAAGAACTCCAGGAGCACCTCACTAGAGTTCACAACCAGCCAGTGCCAGGCTGACAACAACCACAGACGAGTGTCGCAGCGCTCAACTAGCGGTGCAACACGGCACACAAAGCACCTGCTCAGCTCGGCGTCCCGAGCACAGTGCACAACGACGCACAGGCACACGAGGCCAAATACACAACAATGACAACACACACCCCAACAACAAAGAGGCAGCCAACAAGGCAAAGACACCTTCCACCGGTTCCACAGACCACAACTCTGCACCGGTGAAGGCCCAACAACACGCAGGCTCTCTCAGCCTCAGCGGCACGCACACACCCAAATGCCGGAGACGACCAGGAGCACCGCACCTGGACTTGCCTGCAAGTGTCCTCCATACGGAAAAGACAACTATCGCGAGTCCAGCGCCAACCGCGCCGCTACGTCACGAACACGCCGAGCGACCACACTCATCACGCACGCGGCATAGCAACAACTGCAACTTGCAGCACGCGCACGAACTTGCAGGAAAGCCGCACACCTGCAAAACAATCAAAGGCACAAGCCTAACACTAGTCGGACGGTGTCAGCAGCGCACTAGTACCTTTCTTTGGGACAGCTATAGTTATCAATTCCTTACAAATCTCAGTAGACTCCTCGCTCTGATACCAACTGTAACGACCCGACCTCCCGGACCCCCACCAGGGGCCCGAAATTCACGTCGCCACCCACGGATCCGGAAGGGTTAGAAGTAAAAGTCTAGTGAGATATGTACTGAATTCCAATAACTATAGCAATCTGTACATTATACAAAAGGGTTGTACAATGCGTCCCAAGCAAAAGCACGGGTACAAGAAGAAAGGTGCAGTCCTTAAGGGGCATACCCCGAGGACTTGCAAAACACAGCTCTCAGCTCACT
Source organism: Colocasia esculenta (assembly GCA_014218235.1). Lineage (NCBI taxonomy): Eukaryota > Viridiplantae > Streptophyta > Magnoliopsida > Alismatales > Araceae > Colocasia > Colocasia esculenta. The sequence continues at coordinate 86,005,879 of CM024757.1, forward strand.
CGGCTACAAGAGCTCTCAACGCTCGCTCTCACTGTTGCTGACAACACACGGTGCCACGAACACCTCCGTAACCCGTCCGACACCGAGCTCCCACGACGACGAGCCCCTAGCTGAAGGAAGTAGGGGGGTGAGCCTCGCGAACAAGGCCCAGTAGGGATTACCAGTCCCTCACCGGCCAGAGCATCAGGAACTCCGAAAATAGGAAACTACCCTAGAAAGCTGTAAAGTGAGTAACACTTACAGTAGGGTACTACCAAGCAGCTGAACAGAACAGCGCAACGCCATGACCACCAACGAGGTCGAGCCACACATACGACTCCCGCAAAAACCAACGGAGTCGGACACACAGCGTAAGCAACGCTCGGTACACCAGCCGAGACTACACAACAACCAAGTGAGAACAACGTCTCACCACAAGCACGGCCACCTCAGACCTCCACAGGGTCGAGGGCCCACACGCAGAACCACTCCGGACCCTGGACACGCCACGAGGTCGGGAGACCACACACGCCGGTGCCACCACGGACTAGCACCCGGGAACAGAACTGTGAAGCCAAGAGGACACCAAAGCGAGAACCACTAAAAGCACTGGTCTGCACAAGGCCAGACCAACGACGCCCACGGAAACGAGGCACGGCCAGGCTATGACCACCGTGCAAGCTAGGGCAACGGGTAACACTTAGAAACGTCGTGAGGAAACGCCGTCACAACAACAGCAACCAAGCCACCGCCGCTAGCAGCTAAGAGGGGGACGCGCCGTCCAAGCCCTCTACTCGCTTGCCTAGCTCCTGCCTCCGCCCCCGCGAAGGGCGAGACAGAGCCGCCAAGAACACGCAACACACGCAACACCGCAGCCTGGCCAAGCTGCGGCCTCACGCCTAGCACCACTACGTGGCTCCGGAACCAACGTAGAGAGAGGCAGTGAGACAAGGACTGTCTGGTCAGCGTCAGGAACTCCAAACACCTCGACGTCTCAGACCCAGACAAGAGAGCTCTAAAACGACTCATCGCCGCTGCCCAAACCTCGTTTCCCCTCAGCTCAGAGTCCGCTCACGTGGGCTGCCAACTCGAGCACACTCGTATCCCAGAGTACTCCCTCAACAGGCTCCCGATGATGGGGGTCCCAGGAAATTGAGACAACCTCTAAATGGGACAAGCCCTCAAGTGCAGAGCACCGGGCGAAAAGAGAACTGGCGGGGCAACCACCACAGAAACTACGCCGAACTGCTGGCTCGTAGCACACAACGAGCCCAGCAAGCGAGAGGCACGCACAGACCCTCAAAGGGTCGTCGGACAAGCAAACATGCACGAGCGAGCCAAAACCTCGGAGCACTACCAGAAGTACAGAAAGACCGTCGCTCTGCTAACAATCGATTGTCCCGACAATCGATTGTTAGACAGACGCGACCCTCCTGGCACCATTGCCAAGACACGGCCACGAAGGTGTCACCTTCGGTCACTGAACGCAGGGAGGCAACCTGCCGCGTTCCCTACTAGAAGGTCCTAAGGGCAAAGCCTGCCCTGGGGCACACGCCGACACACAACCAAGCAACGGAAACACCCGAGGCGCCCTCAGGCACTGTCGCGACCCCTAAGGCCGCCGCGACACCATCGCGACAGGGAAGGGCACCACGACAGCCTGACGCGACGGGGCGGCGCATCGCGACAGAAAACCATGTCGCGATGGGAAACCAGGTCGCGACAGTGCTCCTTATCGCGGTCGCCCAGCGCGCTGCGATAAGGTCGCGCCCGATCGGGGCGACGCCTCTGCTGATGTCGCGGCGCGTCGCACGGCCGCGACATCAGCCGGGAGGCAGACCGCGGGATCCTCAATCCCGGGCCGCCCACAAACCATACAACATGCACACATGGGGGAGGGGAGCATGGGGAAAGTTGTAAGACTATCTACAAACCCCCGAGGACTCCCGATCCACCCGGATTGGGAAGGGCACAAGAAATCCCTACCTTAAACGAAGAACCGAACCCACGAGGGGCCCTTCACGACGGTTGGCCACCTCCTCCTCGCTCCACGCACACTCCACGACGCCGAGACACCACGCACGGCCCTCCTCCTCGCCTGAAACACACAAAGGGGAGAAGAGGGGAGGAAGAGGTCGCCGGAGCGAGGGGGAGAAGGGAAGAAGAAGAGAAAGGGGGAAGGGGTAGCCGGCCTACGCCTTAGGCGCTCGGCACCCAGAACGCGACGGACCTTAACGCGACGGGTCCGCCGACCGCGACCAGAACGCGCCCCCCACGGGCGTCGCGACAACCCGACAGGTCATACTGACACACCTGCCACCCTAACAGGTGTCAGACGACTGGGACAACGCAACACGACAAAACACTGTCGCGACGAAGCACTAGACCGCGACAGGAACGCGACCCACAGACCCACTGCGACACGGATGACTGTCGCGTCGGGCACCCCCGACGCAACACCAACGCATCACCCAGCCTGGGCGCATCAGTGGCCAGTCATCCCACGACACCGGACGGAAGCCGGGACACCGGGTCTTACAATACAGGTGAGATAGGTGTCCCTTTACTTGAGGAGGACTTAGTGAGAAGCGACTCCGGGCATGAGGAGTAGCTGCTTGTGGAGTTTGCTGCATAGTTTACATTTACTTTTACTAGTACATGGACATGGACAATGCTAATTCATATGGACTTGTGAAATTATGCACAATTGTTATTTTCTTTACTGCTATATAGATTGTAGAATATGTGAATGATGATGGAATAAGAATGTTTTACATTTCCGCTGTACTTCCTTTGTTATTTATGTACATCTCGACCTATTGTGTTATGTTGGGTAAATGTCCCAATGTGACGGCGCCCTTTGTATCGATGAGGATTGGTATAATCGTACCGGTATAAAGAGGGTCGTTACAGAGATTGGTATCAGAGCAACAGGTTGAGATTGTATATGAATATGCCATCATCTACACAATATTTCAAAGTCTTTATAGAATTAGTCCATATGTGTGGAAAATATCTAATAATGAATTAAAGATAGATAAGAAAATGGTTAGGACTAAGTAACTTAGATTCTAATTAGATTAATTATTTTTTAGGCTATGGCGAGCCGTGGTAGGCATGGTGCTCAGGCTAGGGAGGATGAGCAGAGGCGTGAGGAGAGGGATGAGCAGTAGGCCTCAGCACCCCAGGGTCCCACGGTACTTCCTCCACCACCACCTGTGGACTACAGTGTGTTCATGCAAGGCCTGGTTCAGGCAATGCAGACCCAGGCGCAGACTCAGGCGGCACTGTAGGCTCAGCTGCAAGCTCAGGTTAGAGTTGGTAAATAGGAGTAGTCTGTTTTTTTAAATGCATGATTGTTATGTAGTGCTTATATGTTGCTTGTTGTCTCAGGCTCAGGCTCCAACTCCCGTTCCCCAGGAGCATGGCCATGGTGGTCCGTCCATCATGGAGAGGTTCAAGAAAATGGCTCCACCTTCTTTTAAGGGGGAGAGTCAGTCCCTCTTGGCAGAGAGTTGGATGAGGGAAGTGGAGAAAATCTTCCGAGCCATCAGGTGTGCTAAGGAAGACAAAGTTAGCCTGGTTACCTATATGCTACAGGTACTTAAAGTATATGTGCTTGTGTAAGGTTGGGGTTTTGGTTTAGACTGGTGCTTATGGGTTGTGTTTTGCAGGAGAGAGCCGATGTTTGGTGGGCCTCCATACTACATGCTAGGTACGAGGATGGTGCTATTGAGGTAAATTGGGCCGAGTTCACGAGGCTATTTCGGGCCAAGTTTATCCCCGAGCACATCCAGAACAAGATGGAGCAGAAGTTTCTCTCTCTTACATAGGGCTTCATGACGGTCTTGGAGTATGAGGCCAGGTTTGCCGAGCTATCTAAATATTCTCCCCATATAGTTGCTGATGAGCGCAGGAAGGCTAAGAAGTTTGTGATGGGGCTCAAACCATCACTGAGGTCGAGGCTTGTGGCTTTTGACCACCGCACCTTAGATATGAGGCTATCAGCACAGCATGCAGGCAGGAGAGCGAGATGGATCAGTACCTGGAGGAGAAGAGGGCAGCTCGGAAGAGGTCCGCACCACCTTTCCAGAGGCAGGACAGGAAGAAGACAGTGTACCAGTTACCCCAACGTCCTGTGGCGGCTACGAATCAGCATGCGGTTACACCACTGTCCCCCAGCTTTAGCCCAGTGACAAGAAGGCGTGTCCCCACTGTGGTAGGGCACACGGCAACACTGAGTGTTGGAAGTTGGCAAGGAAGTGTCTCAAGTGTGGCAGCACTGAGCACCAGATCCGAGATTGCCCCAGACTTCAACAGGGTGTGCAGAGAGGAGCGCCAGCCCCAGCAGCGGCAGCGGCAGCAGCACCATTGACAGGGAGACCAAGAAGGCCTCGAGCCCAAGCTCAAGTGTTTGCACTAGCACGAGAGGATGCAGAGCAGGCCGATAACGTCATGGAAGGTACTGTTCTAGTCATGGGTGTGCAAGCTCGAGTGTTATTTGATACTGGTGCCACATACTCGTTCATTTTCGAGCGGTTTGCAAAGCAGTTAGCAGTAGAGTCTGGAGTTGACGCAGAGGAGGTAGAAGTCCCTTTGTCTGTCCACACACCAGTAGGTACGATAGCGACCAGGAAGTGTATTCCATCCTTACTTGTGTGCATTAAGGACCGAGGCTTGTTTACGTGCATCTACTTGCTCAAGATGAAGGACTATGATGCTATTCTTGGTTTGGATTGGCTTGAGGAGCACTATGCCTTGGTGGATTGTAGAGGGAAGAAGATTACTTTCCGTATTCCTGGTGAGGATGAGTTCTCACATCCGTTGCTAAGGAACTTAGCGGGAAGGTTTGTGGTCTCCGCCATGAAGGCGATGAGGATGGTGAACAAGGGTTGTGACGCATTTCTTGCCAGTGCGGTCTTAGTTCCAAAGGCCGATCAGTCACCAACCCTTGAGAAGATTAAGGTAGTGCAGGAATTTCTAGACATGTTTCCTGATGATTTGTCTGGATTGCCACCGGCTAGAGAGATAGAGTTCACTATAGAGTTGCTTCCAAGAACCTCTCCTATCTCTAAGGCTCCATATCGGATGGCACCTGCAGAGTTAGCCGAGCTGAGGAAGCAATTGCAGGATTTGCTAGATAAGGGATTCATTTGCCCTAGTGTGTCACCATGGGGCACCTGTATTGTTCGTGAAGAAGAAAGACGGGTCTCTCAGGCTGTGCATTGATTACAGGAAGCTCAACCAGGTGACTGTGAAGAATAGGTATCCCTTGCCGCAGATTGATGATTTATTTGATCAGCTGCAGAATGCATCGGTGTTTTCTAAGATTGATCTGCGGTCTGACGATCATCAGTTGAGGATTAAGAATGAAGATGTGTCCAAGACTGCTTTCAGGACTTGTTATGGACACTATGAGTTTCTTGTGCTTCCATTTGGTCCGACCAACACCCCTGCAGCGTTCATAGATCTAATAAACAGGGTGTTTAGACCATATTTGGATAGTTTTGTTATGGTGTTCATTGACGATGTGTTAGTCCATTCTCTTGATGAGGCTACACACCGTGAGCATTTGAGGGTTGTTCTGGAGGTTCTCCGAGAGCACAAGTTGTATGCTAAGTTCAGCAAGTGCGATTTCTAGATGCGCGAGGTTCATTTCCTTGGGCATGTTATCTCAGGCGCTGGAGTTGCTGTTGATCTGGCAAAGGTCTTGGAAGTTTTAGATTGGGAGATTCCCATGACCCCATCAGAGATCAGGAGTTTTCTTGGCTTAGCAGGCTATTACAGGCGATGCATTGAAGGCTTTGCATCTATCGCCGCACCTTTGACTAAGCTAACCAGGAAGGGTATGAAGCTTGTGTGGTCTTATGATTGTGAGAGTAGTTTCCAATTGTTTAAGGAGAGGCTTACATCTACACCAGTGTTGATCTTGCCTAGTGGTGCAGAGGGTTTTGCTATCTACTCTGATGCTTCTCAGATAGGTCTTTGCTATGTGTTGATGCAACATTGTAAGGTAGTTGCCCATGCTTCTCGCCAGTTAAAGGAGCATGAGCGTAACTATCCGACCCATGATTTGGAGTTAGCGGTTGATGTTCATGCACTAAAGATCTGGAGACACTATCTTTATGGTGTCAAGTTCGAGGTGTTCACTGACCACAAGAGTCTGAGGTATCTTTTCTCTCAGAAGGAGTTGAATCTGCGATAGTGACGGTGGATTTAGTTTCTCAAGGACTATGACTTTGAGCTTCAGTACCATCCATGGAAGGCGAATGTCGTGGCAGATGCGCTCAGTAGGAAGAGGTCTTTGCTTAGGTAGGATTGGAAGATGCTTGAAGATGCAGCCTGTGTTATGACTGAGTTGGAGCCACAGTTGTGTCAGACTTTTGTGGCTCAGTTGTCTATCCGATCCATAGTTCTGGACGAGGTGATCGAGCAGCAGAGAGCTGATCCTAGGCTTCAGAAGATGATGGACAAGGTAGACATTGCTCGAGATGAGGACGGTGTCATTAGATTCCAGCATTGAGATTGTGTTCCTGATGTTGTGGATGTCCGTGAGCATGTACTAGCAGAAGCTCACAGGTCGAGATTTTCTATTCATCCAGACAACACCAAGATGTATCAGGATTTGAAGAGATCTTTTTGGTGGTCTGGTATGAAGAAGGATGTGGTCGAGTACGTGTCTAGATGTTTAGTGTGCCAGAAGGTGAAGGCCAAGCGTCAGCGACCATCGGGCCTTATGCAGAAGATGGAGATACCAGTATGGAAGTGGGAAGCAATCACCATGGATTTTGTGATGGGTTTGCCCAGATCAGCTAAGGGCAATGACTCGATTTGGGTGATTGTAGATCGTTTCTACAAGACAACGCATTTCTTGCCTATGAAGAAGAAGCAGTCTGTGGAGAGTTTGGCTAGGCTGTATGTTGGCAGCATTGTGAGGTTGCATGGTGTGCCGAAGTCTATTATTTCTGATCGAGACTCGAGGTTTACATTGAGGCTATGGCAGGGTCTTCAGGATGCTTTGGGTTCTCAACTGAAGCTTAGTTTGGCATTCCATCCCCAGACAGATGGCCAATCTGAGAGGACTATCCAGACACTCGAGGATATGTTGAGAGCGTGTGTGCTTGACTGGAAGGGTGATTGGGAGCGTCATTTACCTCTTGCGGAGTTCACCTGCAACAACAGTTTTCATGCGAGCATTAGCATGGCTATGTTTGAGGCTTTGTATGGGCGACCCTGTAGATCTCCTTTGTGCTGGGAGGAGACAGGCGATAGGCAGTTAGTTGGTCCAGAGTTGGTGCAGGGGACTTCGGATACGATTCAACTTATCAGGTAGAGGTTGGTTGCAGCGCAGGATAGGCAAAAGAGATACGCCGACAACAGGATGAAGGATTTGCAGTTCCAGGTTTGCGAGCATGTATTTCTTAAGGTTTCGCTTACCCGAGGCGTTGTCAGGTTTGGCAGGCATAGCAAGTTGAGTCTGCGATTCATTGGCCCATTTGAGATTCTCAGGCAGATGGGCAGCGTGGCATATGAGCTTGCTTTACACCAACGTTAGCTAGCGTACACCCAGTTTTCTACGTGTCTATGTCAGGAGGTATGTGCGAGATCCGTCTCATGTTATTAGTCACGAGCTAGTGGAGATTCAGCCAGACTTGTCGTATGTAGAGCAACCAGTAGCTATCCTAGACCGGAAGGTTCAGCACCTCAGGAACCAGAGTATTGCATTCGTGAAGGTATTATGGAGGAACTTCTCATGGAAGGCGGTTACATGGGAGCTTGAGGACGCCATGAAGAAGAAGTATCCCCATTTGTTTGGTTAGTATTTTTGTTCTAACTTCGAGGACGAAGTTTTCTTTTAGGGGGAGAGGGTGTAAGGCCCTTGAATTTTGTTCATATTATGCTTATTTGATGTTGTGCATATTATAATTATTTAATTCCTTATATGCATATGTATATATATGTTTATTTCTATACATATAATATATTTATTCAAATGTGCATATAGTATTTAAGTTATTGATGTGCATACTGTATTTATCTATTCTATGTATGTATGTTTATTGATATTTCTATTTTCTGTCGAAATCCCTATTAGCGTCAACATCCCTTGACGTTAAGGGCAGGTTGACAGCAACTTGTGTGTCGTTGACTGCATGGCTTCGAGAGATTGATGTCCAGATCGATGGATGTCAACTTCTTGTTAATGACAGCAAAGTGTCCATTTACTTCTCCGTTCTGTTGCGATTCCAGATCTAAAAATGGCTGCATTTTCTCCAGATTCTTGATTAGGAAACTATCCCCAATGGTAGGAAACCTAATGCTAGGTGTACCTTGATAATATCACAATTGTTATGAATAATCGTGCCATTTGATTGACAAATAATTGATAATTTCATAAGTTCTGTTATCATTTCATTACAAGTGCGGAAATTGATCAAATCTCTGTTGTGTTGTGATTGCAGGATTAATGGGCCAAGACAATGGATTGTCAAATGGGCCAATAAATTTGATTGGAGCAAGAGAGAATAAAAGAGAGATTCTATTAATCTTTTAAAACACTTTCTTATTTTTAAAATTCTCATCTCCTATTTTCCAAAAATCTCTCCTTCCTTTCTTCTCTCCCCCTTCCTCTCTTTCTCTACTATTTTATAAACCCTCCCTCTCTCTCTCACAACTATTCCTTTTTCTCACCTTCTCTCTTCCCCTCTCTCCTCCGATCCCCTCCTTCCTCTCTTTCTTCTTCTCTCTTCTCTCCGGCCTCTCTCTTCTTTGCACAGGACAGCAGCAAGCAGCAGCAGCACCCCTGCGCGGCCCGCCCGGCCGCCCGCCTGGCCCGCGCGCGCCCCGCGCGCGCCCCTGCCGCGCCCGCCCGGCCGCTCGCCGCGCCCGCGCCCCGTGCGCGCCCCTGCCCGGCCGCTCCTCGCCCCGTGCCCGCGCCGGTGCCTACGTGCATGCAGTTGCATGCACGTAGCCGCCTCCCTCTCTCTCCTCTCTCTCCCTCACGCGCTCTCTCTCCTCTCTCCTCTCTCTCACGTCTCTCTCCTTCTCTCTCCGCTCTCTCTCTTTTCTCTCTCTCTTCTCTCTCCTCTCTCGCGCCTCTCTCTTCTCTCTCCGCTCTCTCTCTTTTCTCTCTCTCTTCTCTCTCCTCTATCGCCGCCTCTCTCTCTCTCTCTCCTCTATCCCTCTCTCGTTTCTCTCTCTCTCTCTATTTTTCTCTCTACTTCATCTCTCTCTCTCTATTTTCTCTCTACTTCATCTCTCTCTCTCTCTCGTTCTGTTTCTCTCTAGATTATTTATTTTAGTTGAGTTTTGTACTGTGTTAGACTATCACATTTTGTAATAATGTTAGTTGTTATTTGTTATTTGGTACTTGTTTTCTCTCTTTCTACTCTCTTATTCTCTCTATCACTTTCTCTTAATGTTTATTTAATTTAGATTCAGTTAGTCTAATTAAATAATTAGTTTATCCCATCTCTCTCTATCTCTCTCTTTAATTTAGATCTATTTAGTGCAACTTAGTTTTACTATCACCACATTATTTTCTTAATTAAAAATTCAAGGTTTTCAACTCTAAAATCTAGTTCTCCGTGGATTCGACTCGGCTCTCACCACTTAACTATTGTTAAAATCGTTAGTGTAAGCCGATAATTTTGAGATTGTTAGTCACGTGTTTAACGACGCATTCGTGGGCTATCAATTTTTGGCGCCGTTGTCGGGGAATTAGATTTTTAGTTTTGATAATCTTGGTATTTTTTGTAGATATTCATACTTACATTTTCTTTCCTTTTGCAGATTTAAAAAAAAAATCCAAAAAAAAACAGCAGGAAAAATCAGAAAAAAAAAGGTGAGTTGAGGTGAGTTTCCTTCCCTCAATCTTTTCATTTGTTTGCATTTCCAAAAGAACGAGGGATTGCGTTTGAGGTAAGTACCATTAAAACCCTCTTGATTGAGTTTCTTTTTTTAGTTGCCATGTTTAGACAATAAAAAAAAAATCAAAAAAAAAATCAATCACTTGAATCCAATAAAAGATGTCATGTCAAGATTAGAAACTTTCCATCTTTAGGACATGCATCATTTAGATTTCCATCTTTAGTTAATTTTCCTTTTGAAAAGTTTCCTTTCTTGTCGAAGATTGCGGGAGGCAAGGTGAGAATTTCAACTTTCTTAAAATCATGATCATGCATTGCCATGCTTGCATAGAACCCCTTGCTTGATTTTGTGGTGTGCACATCATTTCTAAAATACTTTAAGGGCAATTTTCTTAACAAGATAAGGTGGGGATTTGATCACCCTTCCTTAGCCCACAAACCACAACTTCCTGCATCTTTTGCATTCCCAAGCCCAATAAAAGAAAGTAGAAACTTGACCTAGGGTTTGCTTTGAGACTTAGGCCCACTTGGGCCCACTATCAAGTTTGGAGGCGGTGTCTAAGGCTAGAGGTTCATAGGCAAACGCCTAAGTGGACAAGTGGTTATTTAATTAGGTCCCTGCGAGAGCAGGGGGAACCTCCCACTTTCCCACCTCTTACCTGGCCAGTTAACGGGCTTGAGAGTGGATTTGAGCTAGGCCTTAGTTGATTAGTGAGAAATCAAATGTTTATGTCCTAGGGAACCTTAGATGTCATAGGATTAATTGTTTGCTAACTTATTTGAAAATAATAAAAAATCAAATATTTTTAAAACAAAAAAATAAAAAAAAATAAAAAAAAAAGATTTATGTGGGTTGCTAATAATGGTTATAAAATTGGCACATCAATTGGGCAAATTGGGTCAGCCCATTATGGCATTCACTCTCAACCTAACCTATCTTATTCATCCAACCCTACTTACCAGGCCAATGGTTCCAAGTGGACTCAAGTCCATCATCTTCATGGTCACCCAATTACAAATCACATACTTGATTCAGGACTGAGGAAATATGTTAACCCACTTCACACATCATCTCCACCCTCTCAGGCCCATAGTACCAAGTGGGTTGACCATGCTCATTATGATAATGAGTATTGCATTCCTAGACAATGGCCATCTGTCAACCATGATCAGACCCAACCTTTCAAGTGTTATCCACACCCACTCCTTACTCAAAAGTTGACTAAGGTGTCTCCCCTGAAAAATTGAGTTTACTCTATCAAGATCCTCAAGGGAAAATTCAAGGACCCTTTCTAGGTGCTGAAATCATATCATGGTTTGATCAAAAAAATTTTGGCATTGATCTGCCTGTGTGCTTAGCAAATGCTCCTAAAGGCACACCCTTCCAACCACTTGGAGAATTAATGCCACATTTAACACTTAGAGATCAACCTATTCTGGCCCAAGCCCAAAGTCCACCTATCCACAACTTTCAACATTGGGCCCAATGCCAAATTGATATTCATGACAAAAGCCATCATGAGGGACATGTATATCCACAGTTCACTTATACTTCTCCCCCACAATCAGGCCTATTTGATGATCAATTTGGGCAATTTATGCAAAAATTCCATGATAACCAACAAGTCTTTGAGCAAACATTCGCCCATAAACAACAAGAATTAGAGCAATCCTTTGTCAAAACTGACCTCCTGATTGCTCAACTCATAGAAATCAAAAGGAGGAAAGATGGCCAATCACCATGTCGACCCATTGACAATCATGAACATCAGTATCTTGATTGTGACCAACAACTTGATTCTCAAATTCCATTCGAAACTTCTCAGTCCAATATGATTGTGGACATGCCCACTTGGAAAATAAGATAATATTAATGAGTCAAATCAAGAGGAGATGGGTGCCACTAAAATCAATCCATACTCTTGGCCCAACTTGAAACTGATCATCAAGAAGACTTCATCCATAATGTCATACTTGAGGAAAGCTCTAGTGAGTTAGCTGAACTCAAGTTGGGGGGAGACGAAAAAGAATGTCATCTAGATGTTGGGCCCAAGTTTGATGTGACATTGTTTCATGTGGGTGACAAAGAAGAAGTGAGTGTGGAGAACGAGCTGGGTGTAATCATCAATCATTCTTCTTAGGTAAGAGATGAATTAACAATTCTGCCTAAAGTCCACATTGACTGGGTCTCTCTTGATGTTGAGAAAGATAGAGAATTCCTAACTCTCCTTGAACTTGACAAATCCAATATGTTCATGGACATGCTACCACTAGCTGATTGGTCAACTGCACTTGAACCTTTTAAGCATCCTTGTGTTGAAAGTCATATCTATTTCATTCTGATCATGCTACTAATTTTGACTCAAGTCAGCTTGTGGAGTTCAAGCAATCCTCTGAGCATCCAACTCAATCTGACCTCAATATCATGAAAGAAGATCTGAAAATGGAAGTTGTGGGTGACAAGGGTGAAAATAATAAAGTCCGCATTGATGTGTTCAACACATATAAAGATTTTAAGTGTCCAAATGAATATTCATTAATTGAAGATATGATCTTGAGTGCCTCAATTTCTCTATCACTTACTGATCTGCAAGGTACGTGAGGACCACTTGACCCACCATGGCTGGTGATGCCCTACAAAGAAAAAATTTGGCGTCAATTGATTGGGGGTGTTACGTGACCCTGTTACCCCCATGTGTCTGGCTGAAGACATTAAACTTAGCGCTTGTTGGGAGGCAACCCAATATTTTTAGGAAAATTGATTTCTATTGATTTTGTTTTTATTTTGTGTCTTAGGTGTTTTCTGGCCACTATCCTTTGATAAAGCTACTATGCAACCACCCGCATGTGATCATCAGGTTGCATCTCTCCTTTCTTAACTTACATTGGCTTTATTCTATTGTCAATACTTTTATGCCATTGAGGACAATGTCATTTAAGTTGGGGGGAGAGACAAATTGTATTTCAAATTTTTGTCCCTAACATTGTGCTTCATGCTTCATATTTCATGCAAGAAATTTTTATTTTCCAGCTTGACTCATAGTATGTTCTTGTGAAGGTGGTGAGTTGAAGGGGTAAGTTAACTAGTTATGTTTTAGCATCTTCCTCAAATACATTTGAAATTTCATGAACATAGTAAAGTATTGTTAGGAGCTATTCAAATGGATGATGAGAGTTTTACCGAACATTCAGGTTGATTGATTGATATTCTACATTCCTATTGATGACCAATCGTGGGGAAAAAGCTACCTGCCTACAAATAAATGTGAAAATGTGTGTAGTAGTGAAAAAAAAAAAAAAAGAAACATGGAAAATGCCCCTGATCTTAGTAACCGGGCCTATGGCTCCTAAGGTAAGAGTTGAGGCTCGCGTCAAACAGTGAAGGGAAGTGCAGCACCATGTAAATGAAAAAAAAAAAAAAATATAAAAAAAAGAATTAGGCAGAGTAAAAGCTACCTGTAATTCGAGGATCGAATTTAAGGAGTGTAGAGTTGATACCATCCCTCAGTGATAAGTAAAAAGCCCATGCATCCCCTTATTAATGCTCAAACATTGTACAAAAAGTCATGAAATTTTGTGTGTATTTTGAGGAACTGTCTAATGACATGAACTGACATATTTGCCTTTAACACTCTCGATTGGAACTTGAAATACTTATGACCAAGCATTCTCATTCTTACTTTCTTATCATGAAGTATGATGTTTTGAACTCTTGTTTGTCCCAATTATTTACTTATGTGCATTGCTAAGGGACTAGCAATGAGTAAGTTGGGGGATGTGATAATATCACAATTGTTATGAATAATCGTGCCATTTGATTGACAAATAATTGATAATTTCATAAGTTCTGTTATCATTTCATTACAAGTGCGGAAATTGATCAAATCTCTGTTGTGTTGTGATTGCAGGATTAATGGGCCAAGACAATGGATTGTCAAATGGGCCAATAAATTTGATTGGAGCAAGAGAGAATAAAAGAGAGATTCTATTAATCTTTTAAAACACTTTCTTATTTTTAAAATTCTCATCTCCTATTTTCCAAAAATCTCTCCTTCCTTTCTTCTCTCCCCCTTCCTCTCTTTCTCTACTATTTTATAAACCCTCCCTCTCTCTCTCACAACTATTCCTTTTTCTCACCTTCTCTCTTCCCCTCTCTCCTCCGATCCCCTCCTTCCTCTCTTCTTCTTCTTCTCTCTTCTTCTTCTTCCTCCGTCTCTTCTTCTTTGCACAGGACAGCAGCAAGCAGCAGCAGCACCCCTGCGCGGCCCGCCCGCCCGCCCGCCTGGCCCGCGCGCGCCCCGCCGCGCGCCCGCGCTCGCCCTGCCCGGCCGCTCCTCGCCCCGTGCCCGCGCCGGCGCCTACGTGCATGCAGTTGCATGCACGTAGCCGCCTCCCTCTCTCTCCTCTCTCTCCCTCACGCGCTCTCTCTCTCTCTCCTCTCTCTCACATCTCTCTCCTTCTCTCTCCACTCTCTCTCTTTTCTCTCTCTCTCTCTCTCTCGCGCCTCTCTCTTCTCTCTCCGCTCTCTCTCTTTTCTCTCTCTCTTCTCTCTCCTCTATCGCCGCCTCTCTCTCTCTCTCTCCTCTATTCCCTCTCTCGTTTCTCTCTCTCTCTCTATTTTTCTCTCTACTTCATCTCTCTCTCTCTCGTTCTGTTTCTCTCTAGATTATTTATTTTAGTTGAGTTTTGTACTGTGTTAGACTATCACATTTATGTAATAATGTTAGTTGTTATTTGTTATTTGGTACTTGTTTTCTCTCTTTCTACTCTCTTATTCTCTCTATCACTTTCTCTTAATGTTTATTTAATTTAGATTCAGTTAGTCTAATTAAATAATTAGTTTATCCCATCTCTCTCTATCTCTCTCTTTAATTTAGATCTATTTAGTGCAACTTAGTTTTACTATCACCACATTATTTCTTAATTAAAAATTCAAGGTTTTCAACTCTAAAATCTAGTTCTCCGTGGATTCGACTCGGCTCTCACCACTTAACTATTGTTAAAATCGTTAGTGTAAGCCGATAATTTTGAGATTGTTAGTCACGTGTTTAACGACGCATTCGTGGGCTATCATACCTTGACCCTTTAGCCCTATAAACCTATTGTTTGTGTCTAGATTAAGACCTTTGGCTCTAAGGGAAAACCTAGGGTTTCTTGTGAGAAAACAAGAACTTTTGCAAGCTTGATTCAGAGATTGGGGAGGTCTTCTGGCGATCTACTTTGACTGAGAGGTGCTCCAACTATTGAGGAATCTTCCCCGACTCCAAGAGAATCATCTGCTCAAGCAAAAAGACCGGAGTTAGGGAGGGAATCTCACCTTCTTGGCTTGGCCGAGGAGGGTTTCTTGGACAAAATTTGATCTTCCTAGATTTTATTACTGGCAAGTAATTGAGGGTTAACATCCCTATACATGTCCTTCAGGTCTCAGGAATTTTGTAGATTTTTATTTGTGTCCTGAAACCCCCAATTCTCTACTTTTTGTGAGTTCGGTCTGCACTTTCTGCAGACAGATGGTTGATGGCAACCTTGTTGCCGCCAAGCTCTTAAGTTGACGACAACATTTTTTGTCGTTAACCCATGTTGGCGGCAAGACCCTTGATGCCAAGTTCTTCAGGATTTTCAGAACTGGGGTCTTGATCTATGTGATGTGACTTTCGAACTTCTGGTTGTTTGTACATACTAAGAAAATTAGGGTTTGTCAGGTATGGTCTTTAGGTCATATCATGAGGTTCTGTCGAATTTCTGTGCATGGTTTTAATTAATATAATTTCTGTTGTGGTGGAATATGCATGTTATGACAGTGTTTAATTATGAATAAATAAATTTAATGCAAGAAAATTTTACAGAAAACTTCCATGATCTTAGGGTTACTGTTTGCATGTTCTAGTCCTATTAGAACCGATTGTGTTTATGTATACCATGTTAAAGTAATTATCATGTTAAATTGACATGGAATCTGTTTAAATTGTTAAAAATAGATTTACAGTTGCAAAAAATCTAAAAAATTGGACATGTGACATATTTTCTGCATGAAGCCTATGATAAAATTTTGATATTGTTTTGACAATCGTGAGTACTTTTTGTCTTTTAAAAAGATATTTAAGCCATGATAAGTGTGTTTAATTTAAATCATGAAATTTCAAGTGATTTACAGCATGTTAGGGCACTGTTATGTTTAATTTAATACTGTGGAACAACCATACTGAATTTTATAAATTGAAGCATGTATATTTGTTTAAAGTGCATGTGGATGAGTTAAATAGTGCATGTGAATAATGTAAACCACGTGATTAAGTTGTTAATGTGAAATATGTGCCGAGATTGACACTACTACCATAGAAGGCTGTAGAAAAGTCTCTATGGGAAGGCTCATTGTGTATGTGATATCCTATGGGTATTAGGATGAAATCTTGGAGGTGGACAAGTACTACTGGTTAGGGTGGAGAGGGCTTCTCCCGGTTCTGCACAGTCACCAAGATTCGTCACTGTATTGCCTAGGTGACAGGTATGTGTTATGTGAATGTGTGTCCTTCTTTATGGTGGTTCGGACTATATGACACGACAAATTAAGTGTAAAAGTGTGAAAAATGTGAATATGTGCAATGTAAACATGTGATAGTGTTGTGTGAATGTGATAGCATGTGAAAAGATATGAAACCATGTGAATGTGATATTCTTATATTAAAACAGCAAGAGATGTGAATAAGTGTTATAAAAGCATGTGAAAATGATTAGATATCATGCTAGGATTGCTAGTTACTATGTGCATAATTACATGCTCTAATTGTGTAGAGTTGTGAAATGATATGAATGGAAATTGAAACCATGAATCATGTTACATACTATGTGTAGAAAGCATGTTATAGGTTATTCATGGATATTTGTTTATTTGACATGAAGCATGTGCCATGTATCTCTCATATTATTTTAAAAGACTAGCATGTGTGTGATATGTGTAAGGATGTTCCTTTAGATTGCTTGCTGGGTCTTTTTAGAAGACTCATACTTGCTTTAACATACATGTAGCAACCCGAAAAATTTAATACTTAAAAATTCGAAATAATAATATCTTTAAATCGAAATAATAGAAACATATGTACCACTATCGTATGTGCAAGAATACATCGGAAAATTCTTTAAAATTATAAATCAACCATAGACATTATTCCTAAGTGTTCTACTAAGAAATTCAAGCAACGAAAAATCCGATTGGCCAAGCGTATGTCACAATCTGACTAATTATCCAAATTAGGGAATTAAGTCGGAAAACTGTTAACACGGAAAGATAACCGCCCATAAATTAAACGAACATGTCGGAGAGACTTCCAACATCATGAAATGATTACCCATTATCGGAATTAGACCAATGGAACTCTAATGCCCTTGAATAAATTCAAGTAAAGAAATACAATAAAAATCTATAACTCTATTATTCTCTAATTAAAAAGGGAAATCACATAAGATAAATTCCAATAAATAATGGATTTTGTTAAATGGACCCTCTAGAATTTATTGGGCCAAAATAGGGACTTTTAAAAGAAGAATAATAGAAAAATACTCTAAATTCGTAACTTAATTATCACCTAAATAGAAAAAAGTATTAAAGCATTAAAATAAGAAGTTTGAGTTAGAATTGAATTCCTAAACCTGCCCTAATAAGTTGGCCACGAATTTGGATCCCAACCTAACCCAAATTGGACATTGCAAGCTTGGAAGGTGGAATTAAATAGGAAATCTCATAATTAAATAGGAGTTAGTGTCCTATTAAGAAATAGAAACATAGGCAGCATAAATACTCTCCTAAAACCCCCATGGCTGGCCCTAGCTCGTTGCCAAGGGTTGCTAGACCAGGAGCAGAGGCCAAGGAGGAGGAGAATTCGTGGGGAGAAGGCTTCATCAAGCTTCATCCTGAGTTCTTCAAGTTCTAACCCTAGAAGAGGAAATCGAGTCAAGGTAGGCATTCTCACAAGCTAAAATCATAAAACTTCGTTTGTAGGTTGATCCAATCATCAGGATCAAAAGTCCTCTGATTTCATATTTTTCCATCGAACCTATATTTTCTTCTTGATTTTTCATGTTCTGCAACTAGCATGAGCCCGACTCTTCATCTTAAATCTTGTTCTCCTTGTATACTCAACCCCATACCATGAGATTTTTATTGGAGGAACTGATGCATGTTAGGCATCTTTTGCCCCTAAAAGCCCTAATTTTTATCCACCCTACTTCGTAAATTAATTCTCTCATCTCAACTGCTCACTGTGTCATGTACTCCATGTTTGACTTGAATAAAGCATGTTGAAACTCTATCTATTTTCAAATTCCTATTTACTGTAAGTACTCACATATGTCTAGATCAATATGCAACTTGTTTCATGATTTTTCATCGACTATACAATTAGTTATGAATTTTCGAATCACCCTGTGTCAAAATATGTTAAGTTGGCACGCAATCCCATGCTAGTCCTTTTCCCCCCCAAACTCAAGTGAAGTACCTGAGAACTCGACAGCCCGATAGGCCGCGTTCTCAGGGCTATCGCGACACAGGAACTGTCGCGATCTGATCGGGACAGAACACCCCGTCGCTTCGGGCCGCCCGACCTGACCTACCTGTCGCAATCCTCAAAAGTCCCTGTTGCGTTCTGCTGAACCCCGTCGCGACCCTTACAAGGGTATGTCGCAATCTCAGCTTTTTTGCATGAAAACCCACCTTTTTGCAAGTCTTATTGTTATATAGTCACCCCATGTCCTATTAACTATCTTGTACACAGAAAAATGAAGTTGTAATTATTGAATATATTTTAATTAATTCAAGTTAATCACATGATCTATCTTGTCCATGATTTTCTCTTACACTTGCACTCACTTTGAACCATCCAATATGGCTTATCATGGCATGAAAATTGTCACATATACATCTAGCAATTGATTTCAATTACATATTTAATTGCCCTATTTTAAATGAACTTGTCTACGATTCTCGCGATGTTTTCGAAATACTGTTATCGATGCTCAACTGTTCTAGAATTCCTCTAGAATGTCGAGCACTTTCTATATACACACTCTCTTGTCTTGGATGAACTCTCCATCGGATACTCCTTCTGCCGGACTACTGAGTCTTTGTTCAAGGCCTCCGTAAGTCTCCTCTGTCCATAGATTCCCACATGGTCGACGAGCTGGTTGTACTCTAACACCTATGACACCTCTAGGGATCTGCAAGATCGAAACAACCTTAGTTGCTCTTGTTCTTATCTTCAATCACGCCGACCTCTGGATCTGTGCATAACAAGGCCAGCGGAAGGGTTGTGAGTTCCACCTGACTGCCAACACCGTACGCGCGTGTTGTGCAAACTGTTACTATCGCTCGTTACTCGACGTTTCATGTGCAATGACCATAAGATGTCATCTATACTCTACTCGCTCATCTATTCACGTTCACTCTACTATCTCATCTCTCTCGTCTATTCATCAAGTACTCTCTCGGTACCCTTTGAGCTGTGTGGCTCCTACTGTTTTGTACTGTTCATGACTGTCTAGTGCTAAAATGGGTCTTGTGACTCTACTGACTTGAATGCATATTGTTGAGGGCACGGAGAGTGTCCGAGGTGCTCCAATCTAGTCCATGGGGCAGAGAGCCACTTGAATGCATACTGTTGAGGGCACGGAGACTGACTATTCTGAATTAGCTAGACATCTGACTATTACACTGTTACTGTTAGTCTGTTAGTTCACACGTACTACACTGTTACTGTACTATCACTGACTGTTACTGAACTGCTACTGTCCTGTTATTGAGCGACTATTTTCGTACTCTCTACTTGCTCTACTTGATACTTGCTATCTTGAGTTATTGTGTTCTATCCTGACTTAGTCTCATTCAAAGTGCTATATTCTCTCTCGGCTATCTACGGATAATCAAAGTGCCATTACTATTTCGATTGACGAAAGTTAATCAAAAGTGCTATACTATCTCGATTGATGAAAATCAATCAAAGTACAATTTACTCTTTACATGACCATCTACTATCTCTCCTTGCTATACATGTCGCTTGCTATTTCTTGACCATGACGTTACTTGCTAATGTTGTTATCATTTCTATCGTGACTTGACTTTATTCATCATGCTATACTTGATTTATCTGCTATTTGAACCATGTTACTTGTGCTATTACTTTCTCGACTTTACATGACTCTCTCTATCATTAGTTGCTCTGCCATTTAAACCATTAATCACTTAAAGCCTACTTGACTATTGAGATTTAAGTCCTACTGGGCGTTATCGCTCACCCTTCGTTATTTATTATTGTGTCTCAGGTATGTCGGACAATGACGTTACACACACTAATGGGACGGGACCAGAGTGATGAGCGACCTAGAGTCAGTTGATGAAGTTACCCTAGTACAATGGAGTCTAGTAGTTGTTGCTTTAGATTTCTTTTCAATGTAATGATGTCATTGAGCCCTATGTATTGGCTCCGAATTAGTGGTTGTAATAGTTTTAGTGATTTTATAATGAAATCAAGAGTTTATTTCAATTATTGTTCATTAGATGCTCTGATGTTTGTGTTTGTATACGCAATTTACGTTACCATACTCGTTGCTCATGTTTCCCTCTGATTTATTCCGTTGCTAAATTGGAGGGGCGTGACAATATAGGTGAGACAGGTGTCCCTATACTTGAGGAGGACTTAGTGAGGAGCGACTCCGAGCGTGAGGAGTAGCTGCTTGTGGAGTTTACTGCGTAGTTTACATTTACTTTTACTAGTACGTGGACATAGACAATGTTATTTCATATGGACTTGTGTAATTATGGACAATTGTTATTTTATTTTCAGCTATATAGATTTTTGAATATGTGAATGATGATGGAATAAGAATGTTTTACATTTCCGTTGTACTTCCTTTGTTATTTATGTACATCTCGACCTATTGTGTTGTGTTGGGTAAATGTCCTACTGTGACGGCGCCCTTTGTATCGATGAGGATTGATATAATCATACAGGTATGAAGAGGGTCGTTACAGAAGTGGCGTCTATTTCATCTGTGTTTTTCTTTTCTTTCCAGCCTTCTCTTTTATGCAGGTTCCTGAAAGATAGTCATTGATATGTCCGTGAGTCTTTTCACGCTAGCACATGTTTCCATTGCAGATGTTTGCAGTGTCTAACGTTGGTTTTGCATGGTTATCATAAACTTGCAAGCATTTAATGATAGGAAAAGGATGTTAAGAAATATCATGTATTCACGTGTTAGTCAGCCCATACATCTTCTTCTTACAATTTGCATTTTCAATTGGCAACCTGCTATATTAGGTAGTTACCTTTTTGTCTGTCAGGAAATAGGAAGATTTTTGACACTTGCATAAGGTAAAAACATATCTTATAAAATATAGCCTGGATCAGAAAAGTAGTGATTACTGAATTGAATTTTCGAGGCTTTTAGATACATAGGAGATATTGTGTAAATGATATGAGCCAAGTTTTGAAATATGTCAAGTTTATGCACCAAAATCATTTTGATTATATCATTTTCTGTTATTTGTTCATCGATGATAATTCAAATCAATGATTTGATAAATGATTCTGAGAAATAAGGGCAATCGACGTAGGAATGAGTTAGGTATATTAAATTGTGAAAAACCCTGACTAACTCTTTAGTAATTGGTATAAGTAAAATATTTGTTCACTAATCAATACATCAGAGTCAGACTGGTCACTGATCAAAAGCATATGAGTCAATAATACATTAATTGGAACAATATAAGACACATATTCACCATCGGCGTGTGAATAACACTAATCAGAATAGAAAACTTGTATTCATCAATCGATACGTGAATAATGCTAATCATAACAATATAAGAAAAGTGTTCACTAATTGGAATGATATAAGACTTTTATTCACCAATCAATACGTGAATAACGCCCATCAGAATGATATAAGGCAAGTGTTCACTAATTAATATCTGAATAATGCTAATTGGAACGATATAAGGCAAGTATTCACTAATCGATATCTGAATAACGCTAATCAGAACGATATAAGACTTGTATTCAATAATCAATGTGTTAATTAAGTATTCACATAGTGTTGTATAATCGATGTGAGTCTTCAATAATCGAAGCGATAAACATCAATCGATACAAAATTTATATTCGGTAATTGTAACAATA
Source organism: Colocasia esculenta (assembly GCA_014218235.1). Taxonomy (NCBI): domain Eukaryota; kingdom Viridiplantae; phylum Streptophyta; class Magnoliopsida; order Alismatales; family Araceae; genus Colocasia; species Colocasia esculenta. The sequence goes on from CM024757.1 coordinate 86,027,894, forward strand.
CTTATACTTTAATCGATAGGAAGTTAAAGCGATAATTAGTATAATATTTACTCAGTAGTCATTATAATGCTTTCACAAGAATCGATAGAGTGCATAACAGTAATAGGAATGATACTTCAATATAATCGATGTATGATATAGTTTACAATCGATTATGGACTTAACTCTAATTGATATGGTCTTAAAATATATAAAAATATGAAGTGTGTGAGACTAAGATTTGGAATACTTATTGTGGTGATCCTTAGTACGATAAATTAACCTTTATATCTTGTTGACAGACTTAATGGAAATTGTATGTTAATCATATAATTTTAGAGTTGTTGTTATCACTACAACACATATAGAAATGGAGATAAGAGGGTAAACAATCTCCTCCTTCTTAGTGATGACAAAACTCTAAAAAAAATGAAACAGAATTTAGACTGATGTGAATGTCTAACTTATTTCCTAGTATCCATAAATATGTGTTTCAGAGTATTTTCTCCCTCTTTTTGTCAATAACCAAAAAGAATGAATTGAACCATATCAAAAAGATGAGAGCAAAAGTAGAATTGTGTGATTTATTGGTAGGAATCAAAAGTAGAGATCTATAGATAAGAGGAGGACAAATTTATCAATGATCTCCAAGGCCATAATTTCTTCCTGCTGGAAATAATTTTGGAATATGTTGCAGCTTATCTAATAATATGGACCCATGTTTTGTCTTAATCACTAAATGTGCATGGCTTTATCAATATTTGGAAATTATTGATAGTCATTTGGTGCCATTGTGAATCTGTAGTACTTTCGACTAGAGAAACTGGCATACCTAACAAACTGATTGAGATCAAAAGGGCACTCTATGTTGTGATGATCAGATCATCCCCATATAATTTCATGAATTATATATCTATTTTGGTGATTAACGAAATCCTAACAATTAGTATCTAACAAGTTTCTATGAAGCTTAGTCACAGGAAATAAACCAGACAAAATCAAGCAAAGACTTGTAAGTAAATCCTTACCTTGTTGTTCTTAATTTTTCAAAGCATGAAACTTCTCTAAGTACACATCGACTTGCTTTGAAGCATAACGATTTCATAAGTCATCGCAAAGAATAACTCTTTCATAAGTTTCATATCGCTTTTGGTTTATATCGATTTCGATCTCAGAACGATTTCGTAAGTGAGCATAACGATTTGCTCTCATAATGATTCGACAAGTGAGTATAACGATTTCAATCTCACAACGATTTCGTAAGTGAGCATAACGATTTGCTCTCTTAATGATTCGAAAAGTGAGTATAACAATTTCAATCTAACAATGATTTCGTAAGTAAGCATAACGATTTGCTTATAGTCTCATAACGATTTGGTTATAACAATTTGCTCATAATGATTTACTCATAACGATTTGGTTATAACGATTTGCTCATAACGATTTGGTTATAATGATTTGCTCATAACGATTTGCTTATAGTGTTATAATGATTTGGTTATAACGATTTGCTCATAATGATTTGGTTATAACGATTTGCTCATAACGATTTGCTTATAGTGTTATAACGATTTGGTCATAACGATTTGCTTATAATGATTTGATTATAATGATTTACTCATAACGATTTGGTTATAACGATTTGCTCATAACGATTTGCTTATAGTGTTATAACAATTTGGTCACAATGATTTACTTATAACGATTTAGTTATAACGATTTGCTCATAACGATTTGGTTATGAATGCATAACGATTTATGCGTACAACGATTTGTTTATGAATGAGCAACGATTCACATGAACAATGACTCATTCACAACGATTCTATAAGTCATGTTCATATCGACTTTATGAGCTATAACGACTTGATATTTGAATATCTTGACAAGTCAAAGTCATCCCGCGTATTTCTCTGTTATCCATGCATTAAATATAACCGTACATTTCTTTGCACGATGCATGTCCAGATATCTTCTATTCTTATGCTCCTGCATGTAATATCTTTTTGGAAAGACATAATGGAAATTTCTATCTTGATGTATTCTCACTCTAATGTTGACTGACAAAAAGAGACAGCTTAGCTGTCTACGTTTTAGCATTTAATATGTGCAGGTCTCTGACAGCACGACTCTATACAATGTTGGATAAAGTAGAAGCTAGAGGATATCAAGAAGGATGTTCATCTTACATGCATGGAACGCAAAGAACCGTTGACTACAAAAAAAAAGCCATGCAGTCTAACGTTCTCGGAACATAGAGACAACGGATACTTCAACGGCTACATTTTCAAAAGAAGATACAAATAGAAGACTGGTGCCTACGTAAAGAAGAACAAATCTGGAGAATTGAAAATCTGCAAGCACCATAGAAGAGCTCAAGTCTCACTCCATCGCCTTGTTGTAGCTCTTTGCTCTCTGTGTCTAGTGTAGAACCTTGAGAGAGCCTTTGTGAACTGAGAGTGTTCTTCTTTATAGATTTTTTCCTCTCAGTCTTCGCTTCGGATCAAGCATTGTGCTATTAGCTTGGTCTAGGGGCGTATCATCCCTTGAACACATCTTTGTGTTATTCCCTTCGTGTTGAAGGAAGACCTGGGGGTTCCAAGGTGTTGTTCCCTTCATGTTGAAGGAAGACCTGGAGGGTTCCAGGGTGTTGTATTTCTCTTCGGGTTGTGAAGAGAAGACCAGCTGCGGCTGGGTGTGTAAGTGTCCTTGAGGGGGACTATACCCTTGGGTAGTGTATCCTGAGTTGTTGCTTAGGGACTGGACGTAGGACTCCTGTGGAGAGGAGGTCCGAACCAGGATAAAATTTGGTGTAGTGTGATTGCTTGCTTTGTGTTTGTTATTTACTTTTCACTAACGCTAACAATCAACGAAGTGCTTGTTGTGTGAACGTTTTTGTGGACAGGTTTAGGTATTCAAATTTTAAAGAATCCCATTCAACCCCCCTCTGGGCTTGCTAGCTGGGCAACATGTTGTGTGCTGCCAGTTTCTTCTTCAACACACTTAACATGTGAGCTACCATTCCAAACTAAAAATTGTTCCTCAACTAGCTAAACAGAGTTCATATCCATGAATTGTCTGGGGTAATGAACATAGGCGCACACGGGGGTGTGTTTGTCGAACCACTCTAAATCCTCTGTGCATCTGTGGTTTGATATCCTTTTCTCCTATCTCCATTCTACGCATGTTAGGATAGTTGGTATCGATGTTTGATTGTTATTTTCTGTTGTGCATCTCGTTTAGTAGATTTTCTTAATTGAGTTTAATTTATTCTATGTAAAGGAATTTTTATTTAGGCGATAACCAATTCACCCCTCCCTTCTTGGTTGATCAGCGCACATATTATACTTCAGTTGGTATCAGAACAAGGATTTTGATCTTAGAGTGATCCTATCTGTGATGGCCACCAAAGGTTTTATGCATGAGGGTTTCTCTATCCAACATCCGCCAATCTTTAATGGCACGAATTATTCTTATTGGAAAAACCATATGCACATCTTTCTCAAGGCTCAAGATTATTAGATCTAGAAAGTTGTGAGACTAGTTCATATACGTTGCCAAAGGATGAGAGAAAGTGGACAGAGGATAATGTTAGAAAATCCAAAATAAATTTTAGTGCCATGAACATCATGCAATGTGCCATACAACCTGATGAATATTCTCGTGTCTTTATGTGCAGCTCGGCGAAGGAGATGTAAGACAAATTGAAGTTAATCTATGAAGGCACTTTAGAAGTCAAAGAGACCAAAGCGAACATCCTGATCCATGAGTATGAGATGTTCAAGATGAGCCCGGTGGAGTCAATTTTTGATATGTTCACTAGGCTCTCTAAGATCACAAATGGATTGAAGGCACTTGGGAAGAACTACACAGACACAAAGATAGTCCGTTAAATTCTAAGATCCCTCCTCCTGCTTAGCACACCAAAGCAGTAGTCATTGAGGACTTCAAGAACTTGTCAAGCCATATTATGGAGGAGTTGATTGGGAGTCTTATGACGTATTACATTAATTTAAAAAATGGGGGAGACCGAGCAACCAATCATTAAGCAGGAAGATGCAGCTCTCAAGGACAAAAAGTCCAAGGCAATTTGCTCAGATGAAAACTCGTCAAGCAAAGATAAGGAAGAAGTGGAAAAGTTAGCTCGAAGCTTCAAAACATTTCTGAGGAAAAGTATGCCACTGTCTACCACTTCCTTTAAAGACTTCAATGGAAAAAGTAAGAAAGAAGACTCTAGTAGAAAAAATAGAAATTATTTGCTATGAATGTCAAGAAATAAGGTACATGCGATCAGAATGCCTAGTGTTTTTGAAAAAGTAGAACAAAGCTAAGGTAAAGAAGCCCAAGCCCATGGTCACCACATGGATTGACTTCGATGAGTTAAACTCCGCAGCAAAAGATGTCCAGGAGAAGGAGGGCGTACAATGCAATCTTATGGCACTAGAGGACGAATCTCCCGAGGTAAACTCTGACAGAGAATCCTTTACTCTTAAGGAGATTGAAGAAATGTATTTTGCTTTTTATGAGGAATATAAGAAAGTTTTTTTTTTTTAAATAAGGGACTCAAAATGAAAATTGAAGGCTTTCTTCATAATGAAATTCCCTATATATCATGTCATGAACTCAATCGGTATCTAAAATATGAAAATCTACATGATGAGAATGAAACCTTGCAAAGCAAAATTGAGTTGTATGAACAAGAAATGGAATGCTTAGCTCATGATCATGGTGTTTCAGAAAAATTAAGCAAGTTTGAAAATAAAAATAAAAATCTGAAATCTAAAATAAGGACCTAAAGGTTAAACTGCATATGTTTGATGAAGATCAAGACATATCTGAATTTTGTGATGTTGTAGATCTTCATGATAATTCTAAATTGATCCAAAAGAATGAATTGTTGAAAGCTAAAATTTTAGAACTTGAGGCCAGTGCTAAATATTCTAAACATTCTGTCAAGAAATTTCATGAAATAATAGAGGATCTAAGGAACAATGTGTATAGACTCATGAAGGGGAAACAAAAGCTTGATGAGGTGCTTAATGTTAAAATCAACACTAATAGACATGGATTAGTTTATTCCCCTAAAAATAAAAAGAACAAATCTTTTGAGTCTAAAATAGTAACATCTTTTGTTCATGCTTCCAACATTCCAAGCACATCTCATGTTGAATCAAGAGATAAAAAGCTCCAATTGAACACTCACGATAAGAAAAATGTGCAAGCTAAAATCCAGTAAATGGTAAACATTCTACTATGGCTAAGGAGCATGCACAATTAAATAAAATCAAGCATGTTGATCATCATGTGAATCACATGCTACAACCCACACTACGAACTTCTACAGTCACATGCCATTTCTGTGGTGGGCATGGTCATGTGAACTACACTTATCTTTTAAATAGAAACATGCAGAAACTCAATCTATTATGGATTAGGAAAGATCTTCTCCTTGTTGAACCACTCCTATATTTTATTCTTTTATTTTGGTGATAACAAAACTTATGCTTAATTTTTAAAAAACATGATTATATTTATTACAATTTTCAAGTTTATCTATGCATAAGTAATAACATGTTTTATCTAAAGCTTCACATCGTCATGAATGCTTATATCATGTTCAGTTGAAGATTACTTCGTCATATACAAAGCTAGCTTCGTCATATCCGAAGTCCACTTCATCATATTCCAAGCAGGCACTTCGTCATGCATGCTTTTGGTTGTGATTAGTCGAAGTCCTACTTCGTCATATCCAAAGTTATGTACGAAGTTCACTTCAAATGACTGTGTGTTTCAGCTTCGACCGACAATGTTAACTTCTATACATCCGAAGTCTTTATATGAGTCCTACTCTGATTGTTAAAAAGTCGAAGTAGTCCTTACTTCGACTCTCAAGAAATCGAAGTAACCAGTTAAACTTCGACTCCTGGATAGTCGAAGTAGTACATCGATTAATGTTTCAAACATCGATTATGTTCAAACATCAATTACCTTACTCTTTGAACATCGACTGTGTCTGAACATTGATTACATGAACATCGATTGCGTTCACATATATTACACTTTAACATCAATTACACTTAAACATTGATTGCACGAACATTAATTAAAGTTTACTTAAACATCAATTACCATTTATTTAAACATCCATTACAGTTTACCTTAGAACATCGATTACATCAACTGCACTAAAACATCGATTACACTTACACATCGATCACCTTAGAATAACGATTACATTAGAACATCGACTACTTCACTTACACATCGATTACTATTATAAATCAAACATCAATTGTTTCTAACTCCGACTTCCATACAGTTGAAGTCTATAGTCGAAGATGCATACTTATTACCTTTATGAAACATTAATAACCTCTGTAACATCGATTACCTTTATGAAACATTGATTGCCTCAGAAACATGGATTACTATTATACTTAAAAATTGATTGCCTCCATATTTCAAATGTTTCAAAATGTCTTTGGTGCCCAAATGAAAGTTCAAATGTATTTCATATGTTTAAATTATTATTTCTCTGTCTGACTGAATATCTTTCTGCTATCTACCTTCTAACTTATCAGGGTAGGTAAGAAAAGGAGTCAGCAGAAATTAATGACTCCTTCCTTATGCTCAAAAGCAAAGGCCTTGCCTAACATGTCTGGCTGTCAGCAGAAAATTTGGACAAAAAGGAAGAAGTGGTATGGGCTATCTGTCAGAAGACTTCTCCAGTCTAACATGTTCCTATTTGCATTAAATATCTGCTAGCATTCGTTAGACACATGAATATGTCTATTAGATAGAACAAGAAGGAAAGGAGGTGTAGAAGAAGATGAGCAACGACTAGAATAGTCACAACGGATCAAAGAGCTCCAATGGCTACTTTTTAACGGATCTGTTCAAACTGCTCTTTAAAAAGAATAAAGCAATGCTAAAGAACACAAGAGAGCAAACATGAAAACCATTCAAAGAGTGTATATCCAGTGAGAAGCCTCAATGCCACACACACTCAAAGCAAGATAGAAAGAGATCAATCCCAACAAGAAGTGTGCGTGCAAGCAACCATCTGATGTCTTCAAGCATTCAAGCTCCTTTTCTCTCTTACTCTCTCTGTGCATCATAGTAAATCTGGGGGAGTGTCTGCAAGCTGAGAGTTTGTGTTCCTTAGTGTTCATCTTGTATAGTTCTCAGTATGTTCTTTCTTTTCTAAGAAAGACATGTGTCCAACTATATGACTGTATGCATCGTTCCTCTTCTTGTGTAAAGAGAAGGCCAGTTGGGTGCTGGTGGATTCTGTCAGGCTGTAGGACTGTACACAGTGTTCCCCTTGTGTTAAGAGAAGAACTTAGCTCAGTTGGTGCCAGTAGAACCTAGCTGAGGGTTTAAGTCTAGCAGAACCGCACTAGAGTTTATTCCAGGAGGGTGGCTTCTTGACCTGTAACAGAAGTGAGTTTCCTTCCTACTCAAAAAGGAAGAGGACCAGCCGGGAGCTAGAGGTTTGTATATCCTTGAGGGATTGTACCCTGGTTAGTGAAATCCCAAGAATTGCTTGAGGGCTGGAGGTAGGTCTTCTATTTGAGAAGTACTGAATCAGGATAAAAATTCTTTATGTTCATTTGTGTGATTGATTGTTTAAATTGCTTCCGCACTACTACTCTATCTACTGCACACAACTGCAGTCACTAACCAAAGTTTTCAAGTGGTGATTTTTATTTGTATTTTTAGATAAACTATTCACCCCCACCTCTAGGTATATCCTTGCTGCCATCTGTGGGCCAACAATTGGTATCAGAGCCAAGCTATTTCATTCATCTAATACCATCAAGTGGTATCAAAGCACTAGTCTCTGAACTTCAAGAAGATCTAACGATCTCAGAGCAAAGATCAAATGGTAGCTCGAGCATTTGCTGAAGGCCAATCTGTCAACAGACCACCCTTGTTGATGGAGAAGATTACAACTATTGGAGGACAAGAGTGGAGTTTTTTCACCAGGGTTATGATTATCAACTATGGACTATCATTGAAGAAGGAGATCTGATAGTTCTTAACCCAAGAGAGGAGTGGACAAACAATGACAGAAAATTTCTCTCATAGAACAGTAAAGCCAAGAACCTCATTTGTTGTGCTCTGATAAGAATGAATTAAACAGGATCTCATCATGTAAATCAACGAAAGAAATGTGGGACAAGCTAAAGCTCACATATGAAGGAACCAATAAAGTAAAGGAAACTAGGATTGATATTCTAGTTGCACAGTACGAAAAGTTCCAAATGCTGATAGGTGAGAGCATTACCCAAATGTATAGCAGATTTACTAACATAACTAATGGTCTTGTAGGATTTGGAAAGATATACAACACTTGGGATATGGTAAGAAAAATTCTCAGATCCCTACCAAACCAGTGGACATCCAAAGTGACACCCATCGAAGAAGCTAATGACCTTAAAACTATGTCATTAGAAAAGCTCATTAGATCATTGATGGCACATGAAATCAACATGGAGCGACTATCTGAAAGCACATCGAAGAAAAATGTCACTAATGCTTTTAAAGTCATTGTTGCTTCTTCCTCCTCTTCCTCTTCTAGTTCAGAAAATGTAGGCTCTGAAGACAGTGATGTAGATGATGTATTGTCCAAGCTTCTGAGAATTCTAAATAAGAAGAAGAATGGATCAAGAAGGATCCAGAAGAAAGACAAATGGAAAAAGGAACCAGTTTGTTATGAATGTAGGAAGCGTGGACATCTAAGGCCAGATTGTCCAAGACTCAAGAAAACTGGTCAACAAGATAAATCCAAGAAGAAGCAAAGAAGTGATGAAAAGAGTAAGAATTTTAAAAGGAGAGCCATGGTAGCTGCTTAGGAAAATGAAGTAGTCTCCACTTCAGATTCATCAAGCTCAGATTTAGATAAAGAGGAGGTAAGTCTAGCCCTCGTGGCAGGACTAGATGAGGCACATTCTGACCTATCTTTTAATTCTTGCACTGATTCAGGGTCAGAGTCTGAAGATTTAAAAGATGACTTTAATGAACTTTATGATAAACATAAAGGTGTTGTAAAAGAATTAAAAAATCTAAAAAATAACCTTACTTCCTTAGAAAATACTAATTCTGATCTTAAATCAGAAATGGAACAATTGGAAACAAAATTAAAGGAAAGTAAAAATAATAATTATCTTTTGAATGAAGATCTAAATAGCAAGAACAATGAAAAATTAGAGTTAGAAGAAAAATTGAAAACTTTAACTGAAGAAAATCTTTATTTAAAAGAATCAGTTAGAAAATTAACAAAAGGTAAAATATCTCAAGCTCTAAGCTTAAAAGGCTCAAAATCTGGTAACAATAAACAAGGTCTTGGATATGAACCTCCTAAAAAAGGGAAACAAATTAACTATCCTAAAAAATATCCATTCCCAAAATTTGTGAAAGGCCCCTGTAATGAAAAAATGCTATCAAAAGAAAAAGGTATCTTAAAATCATGTTCTAAACAAACATCACAAAGACAATAAGGACTGCAAACTAGATTACATTCTTTGTTGTTCTCATTGCAAATAGGCCACACAATAAACACCTGCACAAGTAGGCACTTAGTTTTGGTTCCGAAAGGATATTTTCATGCATCTTACCATCCAGGATCCAAAAAGATTTGGGTACCTACTTCTGAATAAGTTGTTTGCAGGATAGCCTTAGAGCATCAGGAACAAAGGATGCTCAAGGCATTGGTGACTGCTAGTTCTTCTTCCAACTCAAATCTAAAGAGGGAGTAGTCACAGATTTGTATTTGATATACAGTACTACTAATAAGGTTTTGTCAGTTTTCTGTTTTTAAGATCAATACAGGTAAAACTCTTGAAGACTTGACAAACAACAAGTGGAAGTACAACAATAGATGTCGACAGACTCAAGACAAGAAGAAGATTGAAGAATCATTAAGCCTTACACTGAGGGGGAGCCTCACATCAATGGGGAGCCTCATATTCAGAGGGAGCAGACACTAAGGGGAGCAATGAACCATGACAGCAATAAACATATTGTTCAACCCCTCTCCTTCAATCTTACAACATATTGGTAATAAGTCTTTAAAAAAGGGGGGAATGCAAATGGTAAGATCATTCCTTTTGGTTATTGACGAAAAGGAGGAGAATATTTTACTCATGAATTTTCTGTTTAATGCTCGATTTTTTTGTTTATGTCAGAAAATTCACATGAATTCTGTCATCACCAAAAGGGGGAGATTGTTGAATCACTCATATATTTTATTCTTTTATTTTGGTGATAACAAAACTCATGATTAATTTTTAAATAATATGAATATATTTATTATTTTTTTCAAGCTTACCTATGCATAAGTAATAACATGTTTTATCCGAAGCTTCACTTCGTGATGCATGTTTCTATCATGTTCAGTCGAAGCTTACTTCATCATATACGAAGCTAACTTCGTCATATCCGAAGCTGGCACTTCATCATGCATATTTTTGGTCATGATCAGCCGAAGTCCTACTTCATCATATCCGAAGTTATATACGAAGTTCGCTTCGACTGACTGTGTGTTTCAGCTTCGACTGACAATGTTAATTTCTGTACATCTGAAGTCTTTGTATGAGTCCTACTCCGACTCCTGAAAGCCGAAGTAGTCTTTACTCTAACTCTCAAGAAGTAGAAGTAACTAGTTCAACTTCGACTCCTAGACAGTCGAAGTGACACATTGATTACTGTTTCAAACATCGATTATGTTTAAACATCGATTACCTTACTCTTCAAACATTGACTGTGTCTGAACATCATTTGCGTTCACATCGATTACACTTGAACATCGATTACATGAACATTGATTACAGTTTACTTAAACATCAATTACATGAACATCGATTATCGTTTACTTAAACATCGATTACATGAACATTGATTATAGTTTACCTTAGAACATCGATTACATCAACTGCACTAAAACATCGATTACACTTACATACCGATTACCATAGAACATCGATTACATTAGAACATCGACTACTTCACTTACGCATCGATTACTGTTATAAATCAAACATCGATTGTTTCTTACTCTGGCTTCCATACAGTCAAAGTCTATAGTCAAAGTTACATATTGATTACCTTTATCAAACATTGATTACCTCTATAACATCGATTACCTTTATGAAACATTCATTGCCTCTGAAACATGGATTACTATTATACTTAAACATCCATTGCCTCTATATTTAAAATGTTTCAAAATGTCTTTGGTGCCCAAATGAAAGTTCAAATGTACTTCACATGTTTAAATTAATATTTATCTATCTGACTGAAGATCGTTCTGATATCTACCTTCTACCTAATAAGGGAAGGTAAGAAAAGGAGTCGGCAGAAAATAAGGACTCATTCCTTATGCTCAAAAGCAAAGGCCTTACATAACATGTCAGGATATCAGCAGAAAATATGGACAAAAAGGAAGAAGAGGTATGGGCTATCTGTCAGAAGACTTCTCTGGTCTAACATGTTCCTATTTGCAATAAATGTCTGTAGAACCATTCTACTCTTGGACCTACTACTAGCATCTATTAGGCATATGAAGATGACTGTTACACAGAAGAAGAAGGAAATGATATGAAGAAGAAGATGAGTAGCGACTAGAAGAGTCTTAACGGATCAAAGAGCTCCAACGACTACTCTTTAACGGATCTGTTCAAGTTGCTCTTTAAAAAGAATGAAGCAAGGCTAAAGAACACAAGAGAGCAAACCAAAAAATCATTCAAAGAGTGTATGTCTAGTGAAAAGCCTCAATGCCATACACAGTCAAAGCAAGAGAGAAAGAGCTCGAGCCCAACAAGAAGTGTACGTGTAACGACCCTCTTTATAACGGTATGATTATACCAATCCACATCGATATAAAGTGAGTCGTCACAGTGGGACATGTACCCACCACAACACAGTAGGTCGAGATGTACATAAATAACAAAAAGAAGTACAACGGAAATAAAAGATAATCTTATTCCATCATCATTTACACATTCCACAGTCTATATAGTAGCATGAAAATAAATCAAAGTCCACAATTACACAAGTCCATAATATTTTACCATTCTCCACGTACTAATAAAAGAATGTACAAGCTATCAAATCGTCATTCACACGCTCCGCTACTCCTCTAGCTCGGTGTGGCTCCTCACAATGTTCTCCTAAAGTACGAGGACACCTGTCTCACCTGTATGTTAAAACAAGTATGATCCTTCACAAAGACTCAGCAAGTAACCCATTGGCACATCCTTACACGTATCACATAACATGCTATTTTTGAAACAATAAGAGAAGTTTTGCACATGGTTCATGTCATGATAATCAAGTACATATGAATAACCTATAACATGCTTTCTACATATGGTCTTTAACTTTAAACATGTCATTAAATACCACTCATTCACAACATTTTTCTACATAACTTGATCATGGAATTTAGCACATAGTTACTAATAAACCAAGCATGATATCTATCATTTTTCACATGCTTTTATATCACATGATCACACATTTTTCTTGCTGTTTTAACATAATTAAATCATAATCACATGGTTTTCACATTGATTCACATCGTAACACATTTTGCACATCTCTTTCACATGAACACATTGCACATTACACATGTTTCACATCTTTATACATTAATAGTCATGACACATAGTCTGAACCACCATAAAGAAGGACACACATATCACATAACACATACCCATCACCTAGGCAATATAGTGATGAATCTTGGTAACCGCGCAGAATCGGGAGAAGCCCTCTGCACCCTAACCAGTGGTACTTGTCCACCTCCAGGATTTCATCTTGATGCCCACAGGATATCACATACATATTGAGCCTTTCCATAGGGACTTTTCTACAGTACGGCTCCACAGCCTTCTATGGTAGCAGTGTCAATTTCGGCACACATTCACTTAATCACATTGTCTAACTTAATCACATGGTAAACATCATTTTATATGCACTTATTGGTTCACTCACATGAACATCATTCAAATACATAAATTTCAGTTTACAGAATCTATCATGACTGTCTAACAGTATCAAATCATGCATAACAGTACCTGAACATGCTGCTAATCACTAAAAAATACATCTTCTTGAACAATTATGCCTAATATGGCTTTTAATACATTTGTAATTACAAACAGCAACTACAGATATCTAAACAGTCTCAAATTTTTATCATAAACCCTACACATGGAACATATCATATGGCTAATTTTCCAGAATTTTTGTTTTAGTATAACTATTTTTAACATTTAACACAGATCTCATGCAATTTAATTAAATAATTCCATTAGACATGATTAACAGTGTACAGTCGGGTCTAACAGTCTCAAAACATGTTAATAGTAACCCTAAACTCAAGAAAATTACCTACAACATTATCATGCCTCTTATCTATTTATTCTGAATTTAAATCTATCAAAATATGCATATTTCCCCATAACAGAAATTACATTAAATGAAAGCATGATTAGAAATGTGACAGAAATTCATGGTTTGACCATAAGATAATACTTGAATAGCCATAATTTTTACAGCATGTACAAACATTCAGAAATCCGAAAATCATATCACAGAGATCAAAATCATAATTCTGTAAAAACCAGAAGAACTTGGCGGCAAGGGTCTTGCCGTCAAGGTGGGTTAACGGCAGAATCTGTTGCCGCTAACTTAGGAACTTGGCGGCAACAAGGTTGTCGTCAACCTCCTGTCTGTAGAAAAGTGCAGACCGAATGCAATAAAAGACAGAATTTGGGGGTCCAAGACACGAATTAAAAATCTGTAAAAATGCCTAAACTCTAGGGGACATGTCTAGGGATGAAACCCCTAAGTTGCTTACCTAAATAAAAACCTCAGAAGATGTAATTTTTGGTCATGAAGCCCTCCTCGGCCAAGCCAAAGAGGTGATGCCTTCCGCCCAAATCCTACCTCCATGCTCTTGCAGTCGATTCCTCGGAGTCAGGGGAGCACCTTCACCTCCAGATGAACCCTCCAGTCGAAGAAGATTGCCAGAGAAGCCTCCCAAATGCCAGATCAAGCCTCACAAAGGTCTATCTTTTTCTCTCCCCCGAATCCAAAAAGCCCTAGATGAGAAAAGTCCTCCCTTAATCAAGATCTCTAGGTTATATAGGCTAAGAGTCGGAGTAAACCTAGTATTAGGTGTCCTGACCGTTGGGGATTGGGTTTCCTAAACAAACAGCGGAGAAAACGGGGTCGTTTCAGATCTGGAATCCCAAACACAGCCGAAGAAGTAAACGCCCACTTTGCTGCCGTCAATTGGAAATAGGCGTCAATCGATGTTGACATCTAGATCCTCTCGCTACACAGTCAATGGCACAACAGTTGCCGTCAACCTGCCATTAATGTCAAGTAATGTTGACGTTAAATAGGGATTTCGGGCAGAACATAAAAACATTAAACAAACATACATGTACAAAATAAATAGATATAAAATGTACAGAATTTGAGGGCCTTACACCCTCTCCCCCTAAAATAAAACTTCATCCTCTAAGTTAGCACAAAAATACTAACCAAACAAATGGGGATATTACTTCTTCATGGCCTCCTCAAGCTCCCATGTAGCCTCCTCCCGAGAGAAATTCCTCCATAACACCTTCACAGATGCAATAGCTTTGTTCCCAAGGTGCTATACCTTCCGATCTAGGATAGCTACTGGTCGCTCAACATAACACAAGTCAAGCTGAATCTCCACTGGCTCATGATTGATAACATGGGACGGATCTCGCACATATCTCCTGATCATAGACACATGGAAAACTGGGTGCACACTAGCTAGCGTTGGGGGTAAAGCTAGCTCATATGCCACGTTGCCCATCCGCCTGAGAATCTCAAATGGGCCAATGAATCTCGAACTCAAGTTGCTATACCTGCCAAACCTGACCACGCCTCGGGTAGGCGAAACCTTGAGAAATACATGCTCGCTAACCTCGAACTCTAAGTCCTTCCTCCAGTTTTCGGCATAGCTCTTCTGCTTATCCTGGGCTACAACCAATCTCTGCCTGATAAGCTAAATCTTATCCGAAGTCTCCTACACCAACTCCGGACCAACCAATTGCCGATCACCTGTCTCCTCCAAGCATAAAGGAGATCTACAGGGCTGCCTGTACAAAGCCTCAAACGGAGCCATGCCAATGCTCGCATGAAAACTGTTGTTGTAGGCGAACTCCACAAGAGGTAGATGATGCTCCCAATCACCCTTCCAATCAAGCACGCACGCTCTCAACATGTTCTCCAGAATCTGGATCGTCCTCTTAGACTGGCCATCTGTCTGAGGGTGAAACGCCAAACTAAGCTTCAACTGAGAACCCAAAGCCTTCTGAAGACCCTGCCACAACCTCGATGTAAACCGCGAGTCTCTGTCAGAGATAATAGACTTCGGCACACCATGCAGTCTAACAATGCTGCCAACATACAGCCTAGCCAAAGTCTCCACAGACTGTTTCTTCTTCATAGGCAAGAATGAGCAGTCTTGGAGAAACGATCTACAATCACCCAAATCGAGTCATTGCTCTTAACTGATCTGGGAACACCCATCACAAAATCCATGGTGATTGCCTCCACTTCCATACAGGTATCTCCATCTTCTGCATAAGGCCTGATGGTCTCTGACGCTCGTCATTTACCTGTTGGCACACCAAACACCTGGACATAAACTCTGCCACATCCTTCATCATACCTGACCACCAGCAGGATCTCTTCAAGTCATGGTAAATCTTGGTGTTGCCTGGATGAATAGAGAACCTCGATCTGTCAGCTTCTGCAAGTACTCGCTCACGAACATCCACAACATCAGGGACACACACTCGGTGCTGAAATTTGATAACAGTGTCCTCATCTCGAGCAATGCCTACCTTGCCCACCATCTCTTGAAGCCTGGGTCAGCTCTCTGTTGCTCAATCACCTCGTTCAGAACCATGGATCAGATAGACAACTGAGCCACGAAAGCCTGACACAACTGTGGCTCTAACTCAGTCATAGCACATGCCGCATCCTCAAGCATCTTCCAATCCTGCCGGAGTAAGGACCTCTTCCTACTAAGCGGATCCACTATGACATTCGCCTTCCTGGATGGTATTGAAGCTCGAAGTCATAATACTTGAGAAACTCTATCCATCTTCTATGCCGCAGGTTCAACTCCTTCTGAGAGAAAAGATATCTCTGACTCTTGTGGTCAGTGAACACCTCGAACTTGACACCATAAATGTAACACCCCGGCCCCTTGGGCCCTTGGCCCCGTCCTCTGGGTAGTGGCAGGGCGACTGTCGCGACGTGGTTCCGATCATGTCGATGTCTGGTTCTGCTTGGTATTGCGACAGGGGGTATGTCGCCTTCTTGAAGACGACATACCCACTGTCGCCTTCTGGTTTGATGGATGGCGACATGGGGTATGTCGCCTTCTTGAAGGTGACATGGCCTATGTCGCCTTCCCATCGTGTCGCCCCAGACGCCGTCTGACAGACGTGACGGGCGTCCTTTGTGTCAGTACGGCTCTGGCAGTGTTGGGTGAACGTGACAAGATGGCTGTCGCCTTCACTTTTTCGAATTCCGAGATTTGACCGTTGTCAGTGGAATTGCGACAGGGGGTATGTCGCCTTCTTGAAGATGACACACCCACTGTCGCCTTCTGGTTTCCAAGGCGACACAAGGTATGTCGCCTTCTCAGCTCCGTGGGCTTAAAGCCCGGGCGCCTAGCCCTTCCCCCTCTCTCGCGCCTCTCCTTTCCCCCTCTCTTTCTCTCGCCCTCTCGGAGTTTCCGACGGTTTTGGGGTTCCTCCCCCGTGTTGAGGCGGCCGTGCTGAGGAGGGTGTCGCTCCGTTCGTGTAGGGGTCGTGTTCGTGCCGTGCGGTGCGAGGAGGAGACGTTTCTACCTACGAGAAGGCCCCAATGGGTGCGTTCTTCGCGTGGAGGTAGGGACACCCGACTCCTTCGCCCTAAGCATGATCCCCTCCCCGTCTAGACCGTGGTTCTCGTGTGATTGGGGTTTGGGGAGTGTGAGAACTCCATGCTCGTGTGAGTGAGGTTTTCCTCCGAGCGTAGAATCCATGTTCTTGGGGTGTTTGAGGGTGGTTTGTGTGTTTAATGAGTTTCTAGCATGATAAGCATGCTCCCCTCCCCCGTGTGTAGCGTTTCTCCCGTTTCAGGGAGGTTCCTGGGAGAAGAGTCTCCGGAATCCCCGGCTGGCCTGAAGGCGACATACCCTGTGTCGCCTTCTGACTGGTAAAGTGACATCCCCCATGTCGCCTTCTTGAAGGCGACAGGGCCTATGTCGCCTTCTCAGTCCCGCTACCTGACTGGTAAAGAGACACCCCCTCTGTCGCCTTCTTGAAGGTGACAGGGTCATGTCGCCTTCTCAGCCCAGAGGCAGGTTGTGCTTCCGCCGCTTCCGTTTTCGCTTTACTGTACCCGTGGCACCTGTGCTAGTTCCCTAGTACGGTCTCACACTAGTCGTTCGCCCGGTGCGCGGCACTTGAGGGCTTGTCCCGTTGGAGAGGTTGTTACCGTTACCTGGGACCCCCGTCCTCGGAAGCCTGTTGAGGGAGTACTCCGGGCTACGAGTGTGCTCGAGTTGGCAGCCGCGTAGGCGGAGTCTGGAGCTGAGGGGAAAACGGTGGTTAGGACAGTGGCATGTGAGTCGCTTGCAGAGCTCTCGTGGTTGGTCTAGGACGCCAAGGACAGTTTGGAGTTCTACCCGGCGCAGGCCAGCCAGTCCTTCTTCTCACTGCCTCGCTCCTTACAGCCCCGGAACCGTTTGGAGAGGTCAGGCGTGGGACCGTAGTCCGGCGAGACTACGGCAGTTACTGTTGTTGTACTTGTGTCCTACCTCGCTCTGACGAGACGCGAGGGCCAAGACCTAGGTCGAGGATAAGACGTCTGTGGACGCACCTGACCGTCTGACTAGTGGTGTTGTTTCCGTAGCTAGTGTTCCTTGTCCAGACGGAGTTCCCTCCGTCTGTGTTTTACTAGCCGTGAGGTGGTCATGACAAGCAGTCGTACGGAGTTTTCGACCGAGAGTACTTTCCGTACCGTGTTAGCTTTAGCTTCGCTTCCGTACTTCCTTTTGTAGGTAGAAAGATATCAACTGCTGTCTTTCATTTGATATTTATATTCTCCTTCCTATTTAGAGCCAGTAGGAGATTGGTAGTCCCTACTGAGCTTCTGTTGTGAAGCTCATCCCTCTGTTTTCCAGGCGAGTCTTCTCAGCAGCGGCAGGGCATGCGCCCGGCGGAGGAGACGGGGCGGTAGTCGAGGTCCCCGTAGCTAGCAGTGGTCCCCCTTCTTTCAGTGTACGTCACCCTCGGGGTATGCCCCTAAGGGACTTGTTCTTCCCCTGTCTTTACTTGTACTAGCATGCGTGCGTTGGGACTGTACTTAGAGCGGTACGCAGCTGTCTCACTTTACTTTCCTGTTTCCGCTTGTACGCTTCTAGCTTAGCAGTTGACGTTTACTTCCGCTACATATCCTGTCAGACGCGTGTTATAGCCCTTCCGGGTCCCCCTGGCCCGTGGGCGGCGACCGCGAAAATCAGGTCCTCGGCGTGGGCCGAGGGTCGGGTTCTCGAGTCGTTACAATTGGTATCAGAGCTTGGTCTGACAGGACTTGTAGTGGATCTAAACTGCAACAGTAAGTCCCAAAAATAGTACAAGTACACTGTTAGCCGCCCGAGAGGTATTCGTAACCTTTGTTAGTTGTGTTGCCGTGTAGGTCATGGCTCCGCGTAGGCGCAGTCAGGCTAGGCAGCTGGTTGAGCAGCAGGATGAGTCCGAGATGCCCGCGCAGGGGCAGGTCCAGGAGGAGGTCTCGGCAGACGAGTTAGTGGCACAGCCTCAGGGTGCACAGGCAGCAGCAGCCGAGGCAGCAGCAGCAGGTGGGCAGCAGTAGGAGTACCACCCTCAGCCTCAGCAGTATGCAGACTGGTTTCCCATGGCCGAGCAGTTCTTCAGAGCTATGTACCAGGGAGCGTGGCAGCCCGGGCAGGCAGCAGCAGGTGTCCAGTTTCCGATGCCCCCTCCGGCGGTACCGGAGCAGCAATAGGTAGAGCCAGAGGTGGAGCAACCAGAGCGTCAGCAGCGGTCGGGCACTGGGAGTACCCGGGCCGGGCGGCGGAGGACGGCGGTTACGGAGGACAGGACCGCTCTCCTTGAGAGGTTCCTGCGCCTTCGGCCACCGATGTTCCACGGTGAGTATGATCCAGATAAGGCAGAGAGCTGGACCCATGAGTTGGAGTGCATCTTCGAGACTATGGAGTGCGCTGAGGAGGACTAGGTTCATTTGGCAGTATACCAGCTCAAGGGAGCAGCCCATGAGTGGTGGAGAGTTCAGAGGCAGACTCACTTCCAGGGGCAGCGGTTGGACCAGATCTCTTGGCAGCAGTTTTCAGAGGTCTTCCACGACGAGTACTTCCCCGACTATGCTCGACGTGAGAGACGAGACCAGTTCCACGAGTTGGTGCAGGGCGACCTCACAGTTTCTCAGTACCACCAGAGGTTTGTCCGGTTGTTGAGGCATGTGCCTCATGTAGCAGGCAGTGACCAGGCTTGTGCAGAGAGGTTTATAGCAGGGCTGAGACCAGACCTGAGGTGGGGTGTGACGGCACACATGTGTACCACCTTGGGAGAGGCCGTGGCGAAGGCCACCGCCTTGGATAGGGAGGCTTGGCAGCCTCAGCAGCAGCAGCAGCAGCAGGGAGGAGCCTCTTCCAGGTCCTCGCCGTACCAGCGTCCAGCAGGCAGCCGCGGTAGTGCGACTTCCTCTTCCTCAGGCTCGGGCAGTTCCGGTAGCTCTGGAATTCGCTCGCAGTTCAGGAAGTTGTCTACTCGTGGGGGTGGACGGAGCCGTCAGCAGAGGCGTCAGTCCAGGTTTGCAGAGCAGTCAGTACAGCAGGGTGCTGAGCAGGGCAGTCAGGAGCCAGTGTGCTACACTTGTGGCTTGCCAGGCCACTTTAGGAGGGATTGCCCTAGGGGGCAAGCTCCGCAGCAGCAGCAGCCAGTGCAGTACACGCAGCAGCCACCTCAGTACCAGTACCCTCCCCAGCAGCAGGCACCGCGTCAGCAGCAGAGAGGGCAGTACCAGCAGCAGGTCCAGCAGTTCCCGCAGCCGCAGCAGTACCAGCCGTACCAGCAGCAGCAGCAGCAGTTTCCTCAACACCAGTCGCCGCAGCAGTAGCCCCAGCAGGCGCCGCAGCGTGGACGTGGTCGTGGTCGCGTGATGGCACTCACCCGGGAGCAGGCAGAGGCATCGAACCTGGTGATAGGTACTCTACCTATCCTTGGCAGAGCTGCTCGTGTTTTGGTTGATCCCGGTGCTTCCTTGTGTTTTGCTTCCGAGGAGTTTTACGAGTCCCTTGCTTGTCACACACCCGAGAGGCAGTGTGACGTATTGGTCGATCTCCCGTCCGGTGACTGCATGCGTTCCTTCGGTTAACTGGAGTGTGTGACAGTCGAGGTTGAGGGTCACCAGTTGCCGGCCAGGTTGTACGCACTGCAGCTTTGCGACTTCGACGTCATCCTGGGCATGGACTGGTTGGAGGCTCACTCAGCCGTGGTTGATTGTCAGAGGAAGAACGTTCGGTTCGAGGTACCTGGAGCACCTGTTCTCTGCTTTCGAGGTATCCGGTCTACCCGTCGGCCGTTCATTTCTTTCTATAAGGCTCGTCGTTTGATCCGTGATGGCTGCGTTGCTTACCTTGCTTCGGTTTGTTCCTTGGAGCCTAGCGGGTCTTCAGTTTTTGATGTGCCAGTTGTTTCTGAGTTTTCTGACGTGTTTCCGGAGGATCTACCTGGGTTGCCGCCTGAGCGAGAGGTAGAGTTCTCCATCGAGATTTTGCCTGGTACGATGCCTTTGTCCAAGGCACCTTACCGGATGGCCCCGGCGGAGCTGCGTGAGTTGAAGCGCCAGCTGCAAGAGTTGCTTGAGTTGGGCTTCATTCGTTCGAGCCATTCGTCGTGGGGAGCGCCTGTTTTGTTTGTGAGGAAGAAGGATGGTAGTCTTCATTTGTGCATCGATTATCGGCAGTTGAACCAGGTTACTGTGAAGAACAGGTACATGTTGCCGAGAATTGATGATTTGTTTGATCAGTTGCAATCGGCCCGAGTTTTCTCGAAGATCGACTTGAGATCCGGCTACTACCAGCTGCGGATCAGAGAGTCGGATGTTGGTTTGATGGCTTTCCGTTCCAGGTACGGTCACTTTGAGTTCGTCGTGATGCCGTTTGGGCTGACGAACGCACCTGCAGCATTCATGGATCTGATGCATAGGGTGTTCGGTGAGTACCTAGACCGATTTGTTGTTGTTTTTGTTGATGATATTCTGGTCTACTCGGCTTCTGAAGAGGAGCACGAGGAGCACCTGAGGATCGTGCTAGAGACCCTGCGGAGTCACCATCTTTACGCCAAGTTCGACAAGTGCGAATTTTGGCTAAGCAAGGTGCACTTCCTCGGGCACGTGATCTCGGGTTCTGGTGTGGCAGTGGATCCGGCCAAGGTTGAGGCAGTGTTGTCTTGGGAGCAGCCCACATCAGTTGCAGAGGTCCGCAGTTTTCTGGGTCTAGCAGGTTACTACCGGAGGTTCATTCAGGATTTCGCCAAGATTGCAGACCGTTGACTAGGTTGACGAGGCAGGACACCAGATTTATTTGGTCAGAGGACTGTGAGCAGAGTTTCTTGGAGCTGAAGACGAGGTTGACTTCGGCACCAGTGTTGGTCTTGCTGTCGGGCACCGATGGGTTCGTGGTTTACACCGATGCGTCGAGGTCAGGTTTGGGTGCCGTGCTGATGCAGCATGGTGGGGTCGTTGCCTATGCTTCTCGGCAGCTCAAGAAGCATGAGGAGAACTATCCCATCCACGACTTGGAGCTGGCAGCAGTGGTGTACGCTCTCAAGTTGTGGAGGCACTACCTGTATGGCGAGGCTTTTCAGATCTTCACCGATCACCAGAGTTTGCAGTATATCTTCACCCAGAGGGATCTGAACTTGAGGCAGTGCCGTTGGATGGAGTATTTGAAGGACTATGACCTAACCCTTTCCTATCATCCAGGAAAGGCTAACGTTGTAGCCGATGGTTTGAGTAGGCGCGTGCGCTTGAGTTCGCTGATGGTCAGAGAGTGGAGGCTGTTTGAGGAGCTGTCTCAGGGAGTGTTTGTTCCGTCGAGAACCAGAGATCGTGCCCTGGCTTCCAGTATGTCAGTTCGGCCATCACTGTTCAGGCAGGTGTTGCAGGCGCAGCGAGCAGATGCAGAGTTAGCAGACGTTTTGCAGATGCCAGACGTAGAGCTCAGCGAAGACAGCGAGGTCAGATTCAGAGGCCGTTTGTACGTTCCCGAGGAGGCGCGTCAGGCAGTGTTGTCAGAGGCTCACAGATCGAGGTATGTTGTTCATCCTGGCTCCACCAAGATGTACCATTGCTTGAGGAGGTCCTTCTGGTGGCCAGGGATGAAGAGGGGCATGGCAGAGTTTGTTGCCCGGTGCCTTACCTGTCAACAGGTGAAGGCCGAGCACCAGCATCCTGGTGGTGAGCTGCAACCGTTGCCCATTCCTGAGTGGAAGTGGGACGACATCACCATGGACTTTGTGGTTGGTTTGCCCCGTACCCCGCAGAGGCATGATGGTATTTGGGTGATTGTGGATCGTTTGACCAAGGCAGCGCACTTTCTTCCGATCAGGATGTCGTGGTCAGTGGACAGGTTAGCCAGGCTGTACGTGGACAGAGTTGTTTCGTTGCACGGGATCCCAGTTTCAGTCGTTTCAGACAGAGAACCGAGGTTCACGTCAGGGTTTTGGCGCAGTCTTCAGAGAGCACTGGGTACAGAGTTGAGGTTCAGCACAGCGTACCACCTGCAACAGACGGTCAGTCAGAGCGGACCATACGGACACTGGAGGACATGCTGAGAGTGTGCTGTTTAGACTGGAGCGGCACTTGGGAGTCTCACCTTCCGATGGTAGAGTTCGCGTATAACAATAGTTATCACTCGAGCATCGGAATGGCGCCATACGAGGCTTTGTACGGTCGCCCGTGCAGGACTCCACTTCACTAGTTCGAGGTTGGTGAGAGGCAGCTTTTGGGGCCAGAGTTAGTGCAGCAGTGTGTAGAGACAGTCAGTTTGGTCAGGCAGAGGCTTCGGGCAGCACAGAGCTGGCAGAAGAGTTATGCGGATGTCCGCAGGAGACCGCTAGAGTTCAGCGTCGGTGACCTGGTCTTCCTGTGGGTCTCACCGACCAAAGGGGTCATGAGGTTTGGTAAGAGGGGAAAGCTCAGTCCCAGATATATTGGGCCCTTCCCCATTTCTGAGAGGGTCGGCGAGGTGGCGTACAGGCTGAGTCTTCCGGCAGAGCTGGCAGGTGTGCACAGCGTTTTCCACATTTCGCAGCTTAGGAGGTACGTTGCAGACTCTTCGCACGTGTTGGACTACTCGCAGCTAGAGGTAGCGCCAGATTTGTCAGTGCCAGAGTACCCAGTTAGTGTTGTCGACCGCAGAGTTCAGCAGTTGCGCAGGAAGCAGATTCCGCTGGTTAAGGTCGTTTGGCAGAACCGTGGCGCTGGCGAGGCCACCTGGGAGCGCGAGGATGAAATGTAGGAGCAGTTTCCTTACTTGTTTGATTGATGGGTATGTGGTGATCTCCCCTTTTGTCGTCTTCTGGGTTGAGACCGAGTTGTCTTCATTTCGAGGACGAAATGTCTTAAGGAGGGAGGGTTGTAACACCCCGGCCCCCTTGGGCCCTTGGCCCCGTCCTCTGGGTCGTGGCAGGGCGACTGTCGCGACGTGGTTCCGATCGTGTCGATGTCTGATTCTGCTTGGTATTGCGACAGGGGGTATGTCGCCTTCTTGAAGATGACATACCCACTGTCGCCTTCTGGTTTGATGGATGGCGACATGGGGTATGTCGCCTTCTTGAAGGCGACATGGCCTATGTCGCCTTCCCATTGTGTCGCCCCAGACGCCGTCTGACAGACGTGACGGGCGTCCTTTGTGTCAGTACGGCTCTGGCGGTGTCGGGTGAACGCGACAAGATGGCTGTCGCCTTCACTTTTTCGAATTCCGAGATTTGACCGTTGTCAGTGAAATTACGACAGGGGGTATGTCGCCTTCTTGAAGACGACACACCCACTGTCGCCTTCTGGTTCCCAAGGCGACACAAGGTATGTCGCCTTCTCAGCTCCGTGGGCTTAAAGCCCGGGCGCCCGAGCCCTTCCCCCTCTCTCGCGCCTCTCCTTTCCCCCTCTATTTCTCTCGCCCTCTCGGAGTTTCCGGCGGTTTTGGGGTTCCTCCCCCGTGTTGAGGCGGCCGTGCTGAGGAGGGTGTCGCTCCGTTCGTGCAGGGGTCATGTTCGTGCCGTGCGGTGCGAGGAGGAGACGTTTCTACCTACGAGAAGGCCCCAACGGGTGCATTCTTCGCATGGAGGTAGGGACACCCGACTCCTTCGCCCTAAGCATGATCCCCTTCCCGTCTAGACCGTGGTTCTTGTGTGATTGGGGTTTGGGGAGTGTGAGAACTCCATGCTCGTGTGAGTGAGGTTTTCCTCCGAGCGTAGAATCCATGTTCTTGGGGTGTTTGAGGGTGGTTTGTGTGTTTAATGAGTTTCTAGAATGATAAGCATGCTCCCCTCCCCCGTGTGTAGTGTTTCTCCCGTTTCGGGGAGGTTCCCGGGAGAAGAGTCTCCGGAACCCCCGGCTGGCTGAAGGCGACATACCTTGTGTCGCCTTCTGACTGGTAAAGCGACATCCCCCATGTCGCCTTCTTGAAGGCGACAGGGCCTATGTCGCCTTCTCAGTCCCGTTACCTGACTGGTAAAGCGACACCCCCTCTGTCGCCTTCTTAAAGGCGACAGGGTCTATGTCGCCTTCTCAGCCCAGAGGCAGGTTGTGCTTCCGCCGCTTCCGTTTTTGCTTTACTGTACCCGTGGCACCTGTGCTAGTTCTCTAGTACGGTCTCACACTAGTCGTTCGCCCGGTGCGCGGCACTTGAGGGCTTGTCCCGTGCGAGAGGTTGTTACGGATACCTGGGACCCCCGTCCTCAGGAGCCTGTTGAGGGAGTACTCCGGGCTACGAGTGTGCTCGAGTTGGCAGCCGCGTAGGCGGACTCTGGAGCTGAGGGGAAAACGGTGGTTAGGACAGTGGCGTGTGAATCGCTTGCAGAGCTCTCGTGGTTGGTCTGGGACGCCGAGGACAGTTTGGAGTTCTACCCGGCGCAGGCCAGCCAGTCCTTCTTCTCACTGCCTCGCTCCTTACGGCCCCGGAACCGTTTGGAGAGGTCAAGCGTGGGACCGTAGTCTGGCCAGACTACGGCGGTTACTGTTGTTGTACTTGTGTCCTACCTCGCTCTGATGAGACGCGAGGGCCAGGACCTAGGTCGAGGATAAGACGTCTGTGGACGCACCTGACCGTCTGACTAGTAGTGTTGTTCCCGTAGCTAGTGTTCCTTGTCCAGACGGAGTTCCCTCTGTCTGTGTTTTACTAGCCGTGTGGTGGTCACGACGAGCAGTCGTATGGAGTTTCCGACCTACAGTACTTTCCGTACCGTGTTAGCTTTAGCTTCACTTCCGTACTTCCTTTTGTAGGTAGAAAGATATCAACTGCTGTCTTTCATTTGATATTTATATTCTCCTTCCTGTTTAGAGCCAGTAGGAGATTGGTAGTCCCTACTGAGCTTCTGTTGTGAAGCTCATCCCTCTGTTTTCCAGGTGAGTCTTCTCAGCAGCGGCAGGGCGCGCGCCGGGCGGAGGAGACGGGGCGGTAGTCGAGGTCCCCGTAGGTAGCAGTGGTCCCCCTTCTTTCAGTGTACGTCACCCTCAGGGTATGCCCCTAAGGGACTTGTTCTTCCTCTGTCTTTACTTGTACTAGCATGCGTGCGTTGGGACTGTACTTAGAGCGGTACGCAGCGGTCTCACTTTACTTTCCTGTTTCCGCTTGTACGCTTCTAGCTTAGCAGTTGACGTTTACTTCCGCTACATATCCTGTCAGATGCGTGTTATAGCCCTTCCGGGTCCCCCTAGCCCGTGGGCGGCGACCGCGAAAATCGGGTCCTCGGCGTGGGCCGAGGGTCGGGTTCTCAGGTCGTTACAATAAAGATAGTGTCTCCAGATCTTCAGTGCATGAACCACAGCTGCTAACTCCAAATCATGGGTCAGATAGTTACGCTCATGCTCCTTTAACTAGAGAGAAGCATAGGCAACTACCTTACCATGCTACATCAATACACACCCAAGGCCTATCTGAGAAGCATCCTAATAGATAGCAAAACCCTCTGCACCACTAGGCAAGATCAACACAGGTGCAGATGTAAGCCTCGTCTTCAGCAACTGAAAACTGCTCTAACAATCCTGAGACCACACATACTTAACCCCTTTCCTGGTTAGCTTAGTCAAAGGTGCTACGATAGTTGCAAAGCCTTCAATAAATCGCTTGTAATAGCCTGCTAAACCAAGAAAACTTCTGATCTCAGATGGTGTTCTTGGTGTCTTCCACTCTAACACCGCCTGAACCTTCGCCGGATCAACAACAACTCTAGCGCCTGAGATCACATGCCCAAGGAAATGAACCTCGCGCATCCAGAAGTCAACTTGCTGAACTTAGCATACAACTTGTGCTCTTGGAGAACCTCCAGAACAATCCTCAGATGCTCACGGTGTGTAGCCTCATCAGGGGAATAGACCAACACATCGTCTATGAACACCACAACAGAACTATCCAAATATGGCCTAAACACCCTGTTCATGAGATCCATGAACGCTGCAGGGGCGTTAGTCAGACCAAATGGAAGCACAAGGAACTCATAGTGTCCATAACGGGTCCTGAACGCAGTCTTGGACACATCTTCACCCTTGATCCTCAACTGATGGTAGCCAGACCGTAGATCTATCTTGGAAAACACAGATGCATTCTGCAGCTGATCGAACAAATCATCTATCCATGGAAGGGGTACCTGTTCTTCAATGTCACTTGATTGAGCTTCTTGTAGTCGATGCACAGCCTGTGGTAACCATCTTTCTTCTTCACGAACAACACAGGTGCGCCCCATGGTGACACACTAGGGCAAATGAACCCCTTATCAAGCAAATCCTGCAACTGCTTCCTCAACTCGACTAGCTCTGCAGGTGCCATCCTATAGGGAGCCTTAGACATAGGTGAGGTGCCTGGAAGCAACTCTATGGTGAACTCTATCTCTCTTGCTAGTGGCAATCCAGATAAATCATCAGGAAACACATCTGGAAACTCCTGCACAACCTCAATCTCTTCAAGGGTAGGTGACTGATCGGCCTTTGGGACTAAGACCACACTGGCAAGAAAAGCGTCACAACCCTTGTTCACCATCCTCATAGCCTTCATGGCGGAGATCACAAACCTTCCTGCTAAATTCCTTGGCAACGGATGTGAGAATTCATCCTCTCCATGAATACGGAAAGTAATCTCCTTCCCTCTGCAATCCACCAAGGCATAGTACCCCTCAAGCCATTCCAGACCAAGTATGGCATCATAGTCCTTCATCTTGAGCAAGTAGAAGCACCTGAACAAGCCTCGGTCTTCAATGCACACAGGTAAGGATGGAATGCACTTTCTGATCACTACCGTACCTGCTGGTGTGTGCACAGACAAAGGAACCTCTAACTCCTCTGCCTCAACTCCAGATTCTGCTACTAATTGCTTGGCAAACCACTCAGAAATAAATGAGTGTGTAGTGCCCGTATCAAACAACACTCGAGCCTGCATACCCATGACTAGAACCGTACCTTCTGTGATGTTCTCGGCCAGCTCTGCATCCTCTCGAGCTAGTGCAAATGCTCGGGCTTGGGCCGAAGGCCTTCCTGGTCTCCTTGTCACTAGTGCTGCCGCTACTGGGGCTGGCACTCCTCTTTGAGCGAACTGCTAAAGTCTGGGACAGTCTCTGATCTGGTGCTCAGTGCTGCCTCACTTCAGGCACTTCCCTGCTAGCTTCCAACACTTGGTGCCACCATGTGTCCTTCCACAGTGAGGACACGCCTTCTTGTCGCAAGGCCTGAAGCTGGGTGACGGTGGTGCTACCGCCTGCTGACTCGAAGCTACTATTGGACGCTGTGGTGACTGGTACATTGCTGCCTTCTTCCTGTCCTGCCTCTGGAAAGGTGGTGCTGAGTCTGCTGACCTCTTCTGAGCTGCCCTATTCTCTTCAATATAGTGCTCCATCTCACTCTCCTGCCTGCATGCTGCGCTGAGAGCCTCATCTAAAATGCAGTGGTCAAAAGCAACCAGTCTCGACCTAAGTGATGATTTGAGCCCCATCACAAATTTCTTGGCCTTCCTGTGCTCATCAGCCACAATATGAGGAGCATACTTGGAAAGCTCGACAAACTTGTCCTTGTACTCCAAGACAGTCATGGAGCCCTGTGTGTGAGAGAGAAACTCTTGCTCCATCTTGTCCTGGATGTGCTCGAGGATGAACTTGGCCCGAAATAGCCTCATGAACTCGGCCAAGTCACCTTTATAGCACTGTCCTCGTACCTCGTACGTAGCATGGAGGCCCACTAAACATCGGCTCTCTCCTGCAAAACACAACCCATAAGTAACATCCAAACAAAATCTTAACCTTACACAAGTACATATACTCTAAGTACCTGTAGCATGTAAGTAGCCAGGCTGACTTTATCTTCTTCCGCACACCTGATAGCCCAGAAGATCTTCTCTACCTCCCTCATCCAGCTCTCTGCCAAGAGGGGCTGACTCTCCCCCTTAATAGAAGGCGGTGCATCCTCTTAAACCTCTCCATGATGGACAGACCACCATAGCCATGCTCCTGGGAACTAGAGCTGGAGCCTGAGCCTGAGACAACGAATAACACATAAGCAACACATAAGCAATCATATATTCAACAAAATAGACTACTCCTATTTAACAACTCTAACCTGAGACTGCAACTGAGCTTGCATTGTGGCCTGCGTTTGAGCCTGAGTCTGCAACGTCTGGACCAGGCCTTGCATGAACACGCCATAGTCCACAGGTGGTGGTGAGGGAGTACCGTAGGACCCTGGGGTGCTGGGGCCTGCTGCTCACCCCTCTCCTCATGCCTCTGCTCATCCTCCCGAGCCTGAGCACCGTGCCTACCATGGCTCGCCATTGCCTTTAAAACAATTAACTTAGTTAGAATCTAAGTTACTTAGTCCTAACCATTTTCTTAACTATCTTTAATTCATTATTAGATATTTTCCACATATATAGACTAATTCTATAAAGACTATGAAATATTGTGTAGATGATGGCTTATTTATGTACAATCTCAATCTGGGCTCTGATACCAATCCTTGTAACGACCCTCTTTATACCGGTATGATTATACCAATCCACATCGATATAAAGTATGCCGTCACAGTGGGACATGTACCCACAACAACACAGTAGGTCGAGATGTACATAAATAACAAAAGGAAGTATAGCGGAAATAAAAGATAATCTTATTCCATCATCATTCACACATTCCACAGTTTAAATAGTAGCATGAAAATAAATCAAAGTCCACAATTACACAAGTCCATAACATTTCACCATTGTCCACATACTAGTAAAAGAAAGTACAAGCTATCAAATCATTCTCCACACGCTCCGCTACTCCTCTCACTCGAAGTCGCTCCTCACAATGTCCTCCTCAAGTACGGGGACACCTGTCTCACCTGTATGTTAAAACAAGTATGAGCCTTCACAAAGTCTCAGCAAGTAACCCATTGGCACATCCTTACACATATCACATAACATGCTATTTTTGAAAAAATAAGAGAAGTTTTGCACATGGTTCATGTCATGATAATCAAGTAACCTATAACATGCTTTCTACACATGGTCTTTAACTTTAAACATGTCATTAAATACCACTCATTCACAACATTTTTCTACTTAATTTGATCATGGAATTTAGCACATAGTTACCAATAAACCTAGCATGATATCTATCATTTTCCACATGCTTTTATATCACATGATCACACATTTTTCTTGCTGTTTTAACATAATTAAATCATAATCACATTGTTTTCACAATGACTCACATTGTAACACATTTGCACATCTCTTTCACATGAACACATTACACATGTTTCACATCCTTATACATTAATTGTCGTGACACATAGTTCGAACCAGAATAAAGAAGGACACACATATCACATAACACATACCCATCACCTAGGCAATATAGTGATGAATCTTGGTAACTGTACAGAACTGGGAGAAGCCCTCTCCACCCTAACCAGTGGTACTTGTCCACCTCCAGAATTTCATCTTGAACCCACATGATATCACATACACATTGAGCCTTCCCATAGGGACTTTTCTACAGTACGGCTCCACAACCTTCTATGGTAGCAGTGTCAATTTCGGCCCACATTCACTTAATCCCATTGTCTAACTTAATCACATGGTAAACATCATTTTATATGCACTTATTGGTTCACTCACATGCACATCATTCAAATACTTAAATTTCAGTTTACAGAATCTATCATGACTGTCTAACAGTATTAAATCATGCATAGCAGTACCTGAACATGCTGCTAATCACTGAAAAATACATCTTCTTGAACAATTATGCCTAATATGGCTTTTAATACATTTGTAATTACAAACAGCACCTACATATAGCTAAATAGTCTCAAATTTTTATCATAAGCCCTACACCTAGAACATATCATATGGCTAATTTTCCAGAATTTTTGTATTAGCATAACTATTTTTAACATTTAACACAGATCTCATGCAATTTGATTAAATAATTCCATTAGACATGATTAACAATGTACAGTCGGGTCTAACAGCCTCAAAACATGTTAACAATAACCCTAAACTCAAGAAAATTTCCTACAACATTATCATGCCTCTTATCTATTTATTCTGAATTTAAATCTATCAAAACATGCATATTTCCCCATAACAGAAATTACATTAAATGAAAGCATGATAAAAAATGCGACAGAAATTCATGGTTTGACCATAAGACAATACTTGAACAACAATAATTTTTACAACATGTACAGACATCCAGAAATCTGAAAATCATAACACAGAGATCAAAATCATCATTCTGTAAAAACCAGAAGAACTTGGCTGCAACAAGGTTGTCGTGAACCTCCTGTATGCAGAAAAGTGCAGACCGAACGCAATAAAAGACACAATTTGGGGGTCTAGGACATGAATTAAAAATCTGTAAAAATGCCTAAACTCTAGGGGACATGTCGAGGGATGAAACCCCTAAGTTACTTGCCTGAATAAAAACCTTAGAAGATCTAATTTTTGGTGATGAAGCCCTCCTAGGCCAAGCCAAAGAGGTGATGCCTTCTACTCAAATCCGACCTCCACGCTCTTGTAGTCGATTCCTCGAAGTCAGGGGAGCTCCTTCACCTCCAGATGAACCCTCCAGTCGAAGAAGATTGCCGGAGAAGCCTCCCAAATGCCGGATCAAGCCTCACAAAGGTCTATCTTTTTCTCTCCTCGGAACCCAAAAGCCCTAGGTAAGAAAAGTCCTCCCTTAACCGAGATCTCTAGGCTATATAGGCTAAGAGTACAAAATTTGAGGGCCTTACAGTGCGTGCAAGCAACCATCTGAAGTCTTCTAGAATTCAACCTCCTTTTCTCTCTTCATTCTCTTTGTACATCATTGTAAATCTGGGGGAGAGTCTATGAGCTAAGAGTTTGAGTTCTTTAGTGTTCATCTTGTATGGCTCTCAGTCTGTTCTTTCTTTTCTAAGAAAGACTTGTGTCCAATAGTAGGACTGTATACAGTGTTCCTCTTCTTGTGTAAAGAGAAGGTCAGCTGGGTGTTGGTGGATTCTGTCTGGCTAATGGAACTATACATAGTGTTCCCCTTGTGTTAAGGGAAGAACATTGCTAGGGTTGGTGTCAGCAGAACCGAGCTGATGGTTTAAGTCTAGCAGAGCCGCACTGGGGTTTGTTCCAAGAGGATGGCTTCTTCACCTGTAACAAAAGTGAGTTTCCTTTCTACTCGGAAAGGAAGAGGACCAGCGGGGAGCTAAGGGTTTATATATCCTAGGAGGATTGTACCCTGGTCAGTGAAATCCCAAGATTTGCTTAGGGACTGAACGTAGGTCTTCCATTTGAGAAGTACCAAACCAGGATAAAAATTCTCTGTGTTCATTTGTGTGATTGATTGTTTGAATTGCTTCTGCACTGCTACTCTGTCTACTGCACACAACTACAGTCACTAACCAAATTTTCAAGAGGTGATTTTTATTTGTATTTTCAGATAACCTATTCACCCCCCCCCCCCCTCTAGGTATATCTTTACTGCCATCCGTGGGCCAACACTCACTTCAGGACTAACACCACTAAACCCAAAACCATTTGGGTACCAAGAAATCTACCTAAGATTTGTGATTACAGGGTGTCCTGAAAAATATGGGGTTGGAGCATCAATGTGAAATTCAAGGCAACAAAGTTGATTTGTAAGTATCATGTACTTCCATTCCTAAGCTATCAAGGTAAGACATGAATACTCTTGTATACTTCATTGTCTACTATTTAGTTTTTATTATAGGATGTGTTTTTCTATTCTTTCTATCAAAAAATATTAAAAAGATGAAAAATAAAAAACACAAAAGGATATTAGAGTTTAGTGTATTTTACATTTTATCCATTGTGTGCTTATTTGAAAAGAATATGTAAGGACAATCTCCTTGACTCTTTCTATGGCCTAACACTCCCTTGTTATTTCTATTACATTGGCTTGAGACTTAGTGTGCATTAATTCAGCCACTAGGGTGGAGAATTTTACATTTGGTGTGCACATACATTAAGGGGGAGCCATATAGTTATGTATTAAACTTGCTTCTCAAAATACATTAGAAATTAGGTCCAACACACTAATGCACTAGAATATGATTAATTGATATCACCTTGATGATAGGTGGAAATTTTTCTTAACACTTTTGTGACTTTTAAAATCCACAAAAATTGTAGTAACTCGTGAAGAAAATGGTACCTATTCCAGGTTGAAAGTAAAAAGAGGAACTGAGCTTAGTAATTGGGTCTTTCCACTGAACAAGTGAGGAGCTTTGCGTCAAACGATAATACTTTCCTCAAATATGAAAGTAAAGAAAGAAAAAAAAAGTTGACATCAATTGGTTTCTGAATAAAGAAAAAAGAGACAGTGATAGCTACAAAAAATCTTGGATCTATCATGCATAGGTTGGTTTTGGAGTATTTGTTAGTGTTCATTGAAATTTCTGTCCAATCTCATGTGTAATGCCTCTTAATCATAACTCACATCACTTATAAAGGTATTTATTTTTGAGTGTGTCTTGAGAACTTGATTAAATTCATGGGCTATCAAGTGGCTATTTCTTAGTTCATGCACTCCCTTACCCTCCCCATAATGAATTCTTCATATTCATACTTTGTCATTGAGCCAATTGCATTTCTTATCTCTATTACCACCCACTTTTTGATGTTGTCAAAAAGGGGGAGAAAATATGTAGATTTTTTATTCTTGGTTTAGGGGAGAGATTGTGTTCAAAGGGGGAGTTAGAATTGTTGGCCTACTTGATATGGCAGCAAGACTAACCTAGAGGGGTGGGGGTGAATAGGTAATCTGAAAACAAAAACAAAAATCACCACTTCAAAATATTTGGCTAGTATAAATAGCGTGTACAATAGAAATTAAAGGTGTGGAAGTAAACACACAAAAGACACAGAGATTTATCCTAGTTCGGCCCTTCCAAATAGAAGTCTTATGTCTAGTCCTCAAGCAAACTCTTGGGATTTCACTAACC
Source organism: Colocasia esculenta (assembly GCA_014218235.1). Lineage (NCBI taxonomy): Eukaryota > Viridiplantae > Streptophyta > Magnoliopsida > Alismatales > Araceae > Colocasia > Colocasia esculenta. The sequence goes on from CM024757.1 coordinate 86,061,659, forward strand.
AAGGGTAAAGCCTCCCTTAAGGACATACAACACCCAGCCTCTGCTGGTTTTCTTCTCTTTCAGAGCAAGAAGATAGCCCACTATTTCACCTCAGCCAAGTGCTTCTTTTCTGAGCTCTGAAGCAACTCACTAGTAACCACTCCTATATTTTATCTTTTTATTTTGGTGATAACAAAACCTCATGATTACCATAAATGACATGAATATATTTTTTCAAGATTATTTATAAGATGTAACATGTTTTATTCGAAGCTTTCACTTCGATTGATTACTTTGTAATGATTCCAGGCGAAGTTCTTCACTTCGGCTGATCGCTTTATAACTGCTTCAGTCGAAGTCGCATTTCATATTATCTGATGTTTATTCACTTTGACTAGTCACCTTGAAAATGGTTCCAATCGAAGTCTCACTTTGTATTTATCTGAAGTTCTTCACTTCAACTGATCGTGTTTTAATTTGATCATGTTCAGTCGAAGCTAGCTTCGTCATATCCGAAGCTACACTTCGTCATATCCAAAGTCCACTTCATCATATACGAAACTACACTTCATCATGCATGTTTTTGTCTTCATCAGTCGAAGTCTAACTCCATCATATACGAAATTCACTTCATCATATGCGAAGTATATCCGAAGTTCTATACGAAGTTCACTTGGACCAATAGCATGTTTCTTCTTCGACTGGCTACATAATATTTCTTCATTAGACAAAATTTCTTCATGAGTCGATGTTAGTAGTCGAAATGAGATATTGATTGGTGAACAAAAGTCATTAGTCAAAGTGACTAGTCGAAGTGTATATTGATTGCTAACACTTTAACATCGATTGCCTTAAACATCGATTACCGTTAAAACAACGTTTGCCTTCAAAAACATCGATTGTCTTTATCATATCGATTGCCTTTAGACATTGATTGGCTTAAGAAGATCGATTGCTCTTTATTCACAACGACTGTTGTTATGCATATTGATTGTCTTTAAGTTACACATCGATTGTCGTTCATTTCATTTCGATTGATGTTATAATACATCGATTGTTCATAAGTTTCACAATGATTGATGAACACTTAAATAACTTTTATATCAATGATGTTTACATGATTTCAAAAATTTGTGGCGCCAAAAGAAAATTCAAATAGTCTTCAAATCCTTAAGATATTCATGTTGCGTGTTTTCTATCTTAGAAGGGTAGGTAAGAAAAGGAGTCAATAGAAAATAAGGACTAAAAGCACTCCTTTCTACTAGGCAAAAAGACACTTACCTAACATACCTGGTTGTCAGCGGAAATCATGAACCTCTACACATAAGAGGTATGGGCTATCTATCAGAAGACTTCTCTAGTATAACATTCTCTTCCATGTATTAAATGTCTGCAGGAGTCTAGTTTTCACATGAGGAACCCGTTAAAGACTCAATCAAGCATCTGTTAGACAAAAAGATAGCAGAAGAAGAAGAAGAAGAAGAACATGTAGAAGGATCTCCAACGAATGACCTCAACAAATCTATCTTTCTGCTCTATAAAGGATGAAGTGTTTGAAGCAAAAGAATAACAAGTGCGAATCCGAAGATCATTCAAGGATTGTACATCTAGTGAACATCAAACTCCATACACACTCAAACCAAGAGAGGAAAAGCTTGAGCCCATTCAAGAAAGAAGAAACAACACAAATCTTCTGAAGCAATCCAACCTTTCCTCTCTTCATCTTGATGATCAGTCCATCTCCATATAATTTATTATTAATTATATGTATTTTTGGTGATTAACAAAACCCTGAAAAGTATTATCTAACAACATTTTTTGAGTTTATCCACAGGCAGTAATTCAAACAAAATCTATAAGTTTATCTACAGGTACAAATCTCTGCACGATATATCTTTGCTTATATCACTTATGTCACATAAAGTCACCCTTTATATGATGACAGAATGACATTTCCTTTTTGATGTATCTTCATGTAGCACGACTACTAATGTTGACTTACAGTTTATAGAAAGATAAGTTGTCTATGTGTCAGCATTTATTGTGTGTTGGGTTTCCGGTAGAAGCGCACGTTGCCAAGTTGGACCTGTCAACCTGACAGAAGCTAAAAGAGATTCAGACAATATTCCTTTGTGTGTGAATGTCTACCCCAGCATTAATGGCTGCAGGCTCTCTTACTTCACACTTCGGACCAGACACTCCAACGTGCATGAAGATGTGAGACAACGGATACTTCAACGGTCAAAATCTTTCAAAGAAGATAAATAGAAGACTGGTGACTCCATGCAAGATATCTTTTTCCGGAGAAGTTTTCAAGCATGCATTCTGAAGATCTTACAAGAAAAGAAGAGCTCGCTCGTCCATTAAAACCTTCTGTAGCTCTTAGCTCTCCACAGTAATTGCTTAGCCTTTGAGAGCCTTAGTAGATCTGAGAGAGAGTTCCTTGTCGATATTCATTGTCTCTCAGACATTGCCTCAGATCAAGCAGTTTGTATAAGCTTGGTCTAGGGCCATCCACTTCTTACTCATTTTCTTTGAGTGTTCCTATTCGGGTGTGAAGAGACGACTTGCTATTGAGTGGGTGGTTGTTCCCTTTGGCAAGAAGGAAGACCTGTTGCATCAGGTGCTTTACTTCCTCTTCGGGTAGAGAAGAGAGGCCAGCTGTTGCTGGATGTGTAAGTGTCCTTAGGGAGGACTGTACCCTTGCTTAGTAAAATCCCAAGGTGTTGCTTGGGGACTAGACGTAAGACTCCTTATGACAAAAGATCCAAATCGGGATAAAATTTCCTATTGTTTGTGTGATAGTTCTCTTTGTTTTTATTTAACACTAACTATAACCATCGAACTTAGTGTCTTTTGTCAAGCGTTTTTATTTACAGGAATATTCTATAATAAAATTTAAGCAATCCATTCACCCCCCCTCTGGGCTTGCTATCTGGGCAACAAGTTGTATCAAAGCCAAGTCTCTTCGAGTAAGTAGACCTCACGATCTGAAGAGCAAAGACAAATGGAATCTCAAGGTCATGCAAAAGGACAGTCAGTCAACAGACCTCCTCTATTCAATGGCGAAGATTACAACTATTGGAAGACAAGGATGGAGTTCTTCCTTCAAGGACTTGATTTCCCGCTATGGACAACAATCGAAGAAGGAGATCTCGAGGTGACCAACACTAAAGACAAATGGACAGATGAAGATAAGAAGAAGTTGTCCCAAAATAGCAAAGCAAAGAGTATACTGTGCTACTCGTTGAGTAAGAAATAATTTAACAGGATATCAGCCTGTAAGTTAGCCAAACAAATTTGGGACAAGCTAAGGCTCACACATAAAGGAACTGACAAGGTAAGGAAACAAGAATTGACATATTGGTAGCTCAATACGAGAGGTTTCAAATGCAGTTCGGAGAGTCCATCTCCTAGATGTACAATCGTTTCACAGACATCACCAATGGACTGGCTGGGCTTGGCAAGACTTATGACACTGGAGACATGGTAAGAAAGATACTGAGATCTCTACCAACCTTATGGACTCCAAAGGTAACAACAATAGAAGAAGCCAATGATCTCAGAAGAATGTCCCTTGAAAACTCATTGGGTCCTCACTGGCCCATGAGATAAATATGGAAAGGCTGGGAGAATCGTTCAGCAAGAAGAAGTACAACAATGCTCTCAAGGCCACAGAAGACACCTCTGAGGGCGAATCAGAAAGTGATAAGAGTAATCAGAGCAGTGAAGATGAAGAAGCCTCTCTCTTCAGACAACTGTAGCGCATTTTAGCCAAGAAGAAATATCAGTCAGGAAGAAGGTATTTCAAGAAAGGCAGAGAATTCAAAAGATCTGAAAGCAAAGAAGTCAAAAGACTTGAACCCATATGTTATGATTGCAAGAAGCCTGGACACCTCAAGGCTGAGTGTCCAAAACTGAAGAAGACTGAGTTCAAGAAAAAGGACAACATGAAGAAATTCAAGAAGTACAAGAAGAAAGCCATGGCAGCTGCATGGAACAATGAGAGTGACTCAGACAGTGAGTCTAGATCCAGCGAAGAAGAAGAAGAAAAGGCCAACTGGCCTTCATGGCAAATATCGATGACAAGGTAACTTCTGACTCATCTTTTACATCTTGCAATGAATCTGATTCTAATAGCTTGGAGGATGCATTCAATGAACTATATAGTAAATATAATGACGTCTGTAAGCTATTGAAAATAACTAAGAAAAATTATGCATGTCTTGAAATAACTAACTCAGATCTAAAATCTGAAATTGAACAATTATAAAAATAAATTTCTGAACTAAAAAGAAGTAATGAACTGTTATGTGAAGATGTGAAAATAAAATGAAAATATAACAAAGCTAGAAAATCAGGAAACCACAAGCAAACTTAAAAGTGAAATTAACACACTAACAAAAGATAATGAATACTTGACTGCAACAATTGAAAATTTACAAATGAAAAATCCTCCTTAATATTAAAAGGAGCAAGAAGATCAGAAAAGAAAAAATATGGTTTAGGATATAGTCTACCTGATAATGAAGAAACTATCATTCATCCTAAAATTTATCCAATGCCAAAATTTGTAGCTGAATAAAATCCTAACTATAAATCAAACAAAAATAAAAATAATAAGCCAACCAAGACAATGAACAATATCTCTCGCTGCACTCATTGTAACAAACTAGGTCACACTAAAATAACCTATACAACTAAACATTTAAAATAGATTCTGAAAAGAAACTGTGAAGAAGTTAACCAACTAGAACCCAAAAGAACTTGGGTACCTAAATCTCATTGACTTATTGCAGGGAAGCCTTAGAACATCAAAATGGTACCTGGACAGCGGGTGCTCAAGGCATATGACGGGCAACAAAAGGTTGTTCTCATATATCAAAAATGAAGAAGGTACTATAACCTATGGTGATAATGGTAAAGGGTCAGTAATTGGTTGCGGATCCATTGGAAGCCAGAATAGAATCCTGATAGAAGATGTTCTATGCATCAAAGGACCCAAGCACAACCTAATCAGAATCAGTTAGTTGTATGACAAGGGTCACCAGATCAAATTTCAGGAATCTAAGTGTCTGATCATCAAGGATGGTACAACTTTTTTTGAAGCCAGCAGAGAAAAGAATCTATATGTACTACATCTAGAAGAACTGAAGGATCAAAACATCTATCTAGCAGCAAGTAAAGAATAGAATGATGAACTGTGGCACAGAAGATTAGGACATTGCAGCTTGGATGGAATCAGAAAACTGATCAGACATGAACTAGTGGAAGGTCTACCGAAGATAAACTCAAGAGTAGACAACATCTGTGAACCTTGTGCAAAAGGAAAGCATGCAAGATCATCTTTAAAATCCAAAACAGTAGTCACCACCTCCGAACCACTAGAACTGCTTCACATGAACTTGTTTGGACCAATGAGAACAACCAGTTTGGGAGGAAAGAATTTCGGATTTGTTATAGTTGATGATTACTCCAGATTTACATGTGTATCATTTCTTAAGCATAAAGATGACACATTTGATAGTTTTGTGAAGTTCAGTAAGCTTTTTCAAAAAGATAAGAAGTTCAATATCATAAGTATCCGATCAGATCATGGAGGACAGTTTTAGAATGACAGGTTTGGAGAATTTTGTGATGATCTAGGGATTGAACACAATTTCTCAGCACCAAGAACCCCGCAGAAAAATGGAGTAGCTGAGAGGAAGAATATAACTCTCTTGGATATGGCTAGAACAATGCTATCTGAGCACAATCTTCCAAGATACTTCTGGGCTGAAGCCATAAATACAGCTTGTTACATTATCAATAGAGTCATGATTAGACCAATTCTGAAGAAGACTGCATACGAGCTGTGCAAGCAAAGGAAGCCCAAGATCAGCCATCTCAAAACTTTTGGATGTCCTTGCTTCATTCACAATAATGGTAAGAGAGACATTAGTAACTTGAATCCCAATCGAATAAAGGTATGTTTATGGGGTACACTTCTAAACCTAAAGGTTTTAGAGTCTTCAATAAAAGAACTTTATTAATTAAACAAACTGTGTATGTTATTTTTGATGAGTCTAACCCTTCTTTGAGAAAGGATATGGTAGTGATGATGAAGATGCAGAAAACCTATCCAAGAAGCTGAAAGAATCAACCATTAAAGATGTTAAAGATCCACCCGTTGAAGAACTACAACAGAAGGATATCATTCATGATGATCTTCCAAAAGAATGGAGATACAAAAAGGATCACCCTATACATAACATCATTGGAGATCCATCAGTTTGGGTAAGAACAAGAGGTAATATTATTCCCTGTGATTATTTAGCATTTGTATCTCAAATAGAGCCGAAGACAGTCAATGAAGCACTATCTAATGAATCTTGGATTTTAGCCATGCAAGATGAACTTAATCAGTTCAGGAGAAATCAGGTCTGGTCTCTTGTTCCGAGACCATCAGATCATCCTGTAATTGGCACTAAATGGGTGTTCAGGAACAAATTGGATGAAGCAGGTGTGATCACTAGAAATAAGGCTAGACTGGTTGCTCAAGACTATTCCCAGGAGGAAGGCATAGATTTTGATGAAGCTATGCACAAGTGGCTAGACTAGAAGCTATTCGAATACTGATTGCTTATGGGGTGTTTGGGAGTAATTTTTTTAAAAAACTATTTCTATCTAAAAATTAATGTTGAATTCTCTTTTAACTTTAAATTTAAAATTATGAGAATGTGATGTTACTTGTTTGGTTAAAATAATAAAATTTTTAAAATTTATTTTGAAGTGTTTGGTAGGTGGGTCGGTGGGGGGGGGGGGGGGGGTGGAGGGCGCAGGGTGTGTTGGGGGGGGAGGTGGGGTGGGGTTGGGGAGGGGGGCGCAGGGTCTGTGGGGGGGGGGGGGGGGGGGGGTGGGCAGGGGTGGGGGGGGGGTGCTGCAGGGGGGGGGCTGCTGGGGGGTTTGTGCATGGGGGGGGGGGTGCTGCTAGGGGGGGGGGGGGGGGGGGCGCAGGGGTGTTGGAGGGGGGGAGGGGAGGAGGAGGTGGGGTTGGGGGGGGGGGGGTGCTGCTAGGGGGGGGCGCAGGGGTGTTGGGGGGGGAGGGGAGGAGGAGGTGGGGTTGGGGGGGGGGGGGGGGGCTGCTAGGTGGTCTGTGGGGGTGGGGGGCGAAGGGGTGCTTGGGGGGGGGGGGGGAGGGGAGGAGGAGGTGGGGTTGGGGGGTTGGGGGGGGGGGGGGCGCAGGGGTGTTGGGGGGGGAGGGGAGGAGGAGGTGGGGGTTGGGGTGGGGGGGGGGGGGGCTGCTAGGTGGTCTGTGGGGGTGGGGGGGGGGGGTGGGGCGAAGGGGTGCTTGGGGGGGGGGGTGGACAGGTCTGTGGGGGGGGGGTGCTGGGGGGTCTGTGGGGGGGGGGGGTGCTGCTGGGGGGTCTGTGAGGGGGGGTGCTGCTGGGGGGTCTGTGGGGGGGGGGGGGGGGGGGGGGGGGGCAGGGGAGGAGGAGGTGGGGTTGGGGGGGGAGGGGGGGGGAGAGAGGAGGAAACTAGTGATTCTAAAATAAAAATAGGGTCAGACTGTTTTTTTTTCTAGAGAGATTTACATAGGAAAAAAATTTTGCTCTAAAAAAAAAATTTGCTTGCCAAACGGGTCTTCATATCTGTCTTCTCTCTTTTTTAAATTTAGAGAAAAAACAGGTAAAAAATTACAACCAAACACCCTATTATGCATCTACTTAGATTTAAAACTTTTTCAAATGGATGTAAAATTAGCATTTTTAAATGGTTTTATAAAGGAGGAAGTTTATGTGGAACAACCTCCTGGCTTTGATGATTCAGATTTTCCAAATCATGTTTTCAAATTACAAAAAGCATTATATAGTTTAAAACAAACACCTAGAGCATGGTATGAAAGATTGAGTGCATTTTTACTAAATCATGGTATTTCTAGAGGATAGGTAGACAACATACTATTCATTAAATCACATGCCAAAAATATGTTACTTGTGCAAATCTATGTACATGACATTATTTTCGGATCTACTGATGAATCTTTATGCAAATATTTTGAGAAGCTCATGCACGGGAGAATTTGAGATAAGCATGATGGGAGAACTCAACTACTTCCTTGGATTACAAATCAAGCAAAGCAATGAAGGAACTTATATCTCTCAACCATATACACCAAGGAACTGTTAAAGAAACTCGGATTTGAGAATGCCAAACCACTGTCCACTCCCATGAGAACATCCACCAGGTTAGACAGTGATCCGGAAGGTAAGAAAGTTGATCAGAAACTCGACAGAGGTATGATTGGCTCATTGCTTTATCTAATAGCTAGTAGACCTGACATTTTATTTAATGTATGCATGTGTGCAAGATATCAATTTGATCCTAAGGAATCTCATTTAATATCTGTCAAAAGGAACTTTAGATATTTAGCTAAGACTCATAACTTAGGTCTATGGTATCCTAAAACCTATGAAATTAGCTTAATTGGATATTCAGATGCTGACTATGCTAGATGCAAAGTAGATAGAAAAAGCACCAGTAGTAGTTGTCAATTTCTTGTAGGATGCCTGATCTCCTAGTCTTCAAAGAAACAAAACTCAGTAGCTCTATCAATAGCTGAAGCTGAATATGTAACCGCTGGGAGCTGTTGCACTCAACTCTTATGGATCAAAGAACAACTTGAAGACTATGGATTGCACATCAAGACAATCCCATTGCTGTGTGACAACACAAGTGCCATAAATCTCACGAAAAATCTAGTGCACCACTCAAGGATGAAACATATAGAGGTTAGATATCATTTTATTAGAGATCATGTAGCTAATGGTAATATTAGTATTTCATTTGTCGATACACAAAATTAGTTAGTAGATATCTTTACAAAAGCCTTACCTAAAGAGAGATTTACGTCTCTTAGAAAGGAACTAGGCATGTGCAATTTGTAACAGATATATTTGTACGTAACTGAAATAATATAATAAATTTTAGAATAAGACTTATCCTTCCCACTAGATTTAAGTAAATCCATACTTTTTTGCATTATCCTCTCATATTCTATCGTTATCCGAATTTAATGCTCCGTCGTTTCAAAAAGTGACTTTATGTCCTTCCGTTACGACTGGAATCCTTCCCTCACTGATTCGCTTTCTCTCTCTCTCTCTCTTATCTCTTTCGACTCGAAAGCCTGTAAAACCCTCATCGACTCTAGCATCCCTCTTTGTGCTTTCAAAGAATCTCTCACTTCTTGCTCAAATTTATTGAGGGGTCCTATTCCTCCTTCTCCCACGATCCTCCAGAACCCTACTTTGCTTGTTTCCATGGCCGCTTTGGGGAGTTCCGACAGAGTGGGTGGCTACAGCGCTGCCTTCCTCATAGTAGATCAACTGGAGCAATTCTCAGTAGTCAAGATCAAGCTCTGTGGGAACAAGGCAGTGGACCTAGAAGACCTAGAGAAGCATGGTATGCACAGTGTAGTCGAAGCCCTTCAGAGATTGAAGTGGACAGGGATTTGTACTGTTTCAGAACCAAGCTATCTGCACCTGGCGAAGGCATTCTACACATGCTTAAAGACAGAAGAAGATGATGATCAGTCTATCTCCATGTAATTTAATTCAATTACACATCTATTTTGGTGATTAACAAAACAATGATAAATGTTTAACCTAACAACTTATTATGAGATTTCAGCACAGGAAATAAACCAACGGTAAACAAGCCAATCAACTATGATGTAAGTATTCATCACTCTACAACAATGTAAGTTCGAAGCATTATATTTGTCTAAGTTCATAACGATTTCCTTACATTCATAATGATTTCATATTCATAAGGATTCACTATGTGCTTTTATCGATTTGGGCATTATAACGATTTCTATGATTTTCCTCACAACGATTCGATAAGTGATAGCAACGATTTGCCCTCACAACGATTCGTTAAGTGATCGCAACGATTTGTCATCACACCGAGTTGTTAAGTATTCGTAACGATTTCTTTAGTGATCGTAACGATTTGCTATCATAACGATTTCTTTAGTGGACATAACGATTTGCTATCATAACGATTTCTCTAGTGATCACATCGATTTGCTTATCGCATCGATTTCTTAAGTGAGAACAACGATTTGCTCTCACATGGATTTCTTTATTGCATCATAACGACTGGTACATCGATTTGTTCATAACATCACAACGATTTGTACATGGATTTGTTTATAACATCATAACGACTTGTACATTGATTTGTTCATAACATCACAATGATTTGTACATGAATTTGTTCATAACATCATAACGATTTGTACATCGATTTGTTTATAACTTCATAACGATTTGATTACTAATACATATAACGATTTGTGCATGCATCTCTACACTTATAAATACACAACGATTCACTCATTTGCACAACGATTTCATAAGTCATGTATATAACAATTTCATCGAAGACAACGATTCGATTTTCGAGCTAATTTTAATACGTTGAAAAGTCAAAGTCTTCACGTATATTTATGTCAGTTGTGCATTATGAAGACTGAACGTATCACTGCATGAATGCAGACGATATCTTCCATTATCATATCTTCTCGGTAAACATCTTTTAGAACAAAAAAATGGCATTACTATTTTGATGAACATTCGTTCTAACGTTGACTCACAACAAGAGACAGCTTAGCTATCTATTGTTCAAGCTTTAAATATGTGCAGGTCTTTGACAGCATCCGTAATACAACGTTGGACAAAATGGAAGCCAAAGAAGATTATAGAAGATCCTCTCTCTCTTTGCGTGCATGAAAGGATAAAGGACTGTTGATAGGAAGCTTCCAAGTGTCAAGCAGTCTAACGTACACTTATGCATAGAGACAACGGACACTTCAATGTTCGAATTTCAAAAGATGATATATATAGAAGAATGAAGTTCCTGTAGGACGACGAAGGGAGAACGATTAGGGAACAATAAATTACAGCGCCTTCAATCTTCTGCAAGCTTTTCTTAGAGCCAAGCAAAAACTCCCATTAGTCTTAGCTCTTGCTCTTTATGCTAAGTTCAGATCTGTGAGAGAGCCATTTGTTCTGAGAAGAGTCCTTGATTGTAGATTTTTTTTTTCTTCTTCTTAGTCCTTGCTTCAGATCAAGCGGTGTTCTATAAGCTTGATCTAGGGGCATCATCTCTTTGAACACATTCTCTTGTGTTTGTTCCCTTCGGTTGTGAAGGAAGACCTGGTGTGGTATCCAGGGTGTTGTTCCCTTCGGTTGTAAAGGAAGACCTAGTGGGGTATCCAGGGTGGTGTATTTCCCTTCAGATTGAAGGAAGACCAGCTACTGTTGGGTGTGTAAGGGTCCATAAGGGGGACAGTACCCTTGGGTTAGTGAAATCCTAAGATATTACTCAGGGACTGGACGTAGGACTCCTAAGGAGAGGAGATCCGAACCAGGATAATTTTCTATGTTGTGCGATTGCTTTTGTGTGTTTATCTTTATGTTCACTAACACTAACAATCTGCGAAGTGTTATTTTTGTGACTATTGTGTGAATAGGATTTGAGTACCAATAATTTTAATATCCCATTCACCCCCCCCCCTCTGGGCTAGCTAACTGGGCAACAAGTGGTATCAGAGCTAGTCTCTTCGACAAAGAAGAAGATCCAATGATTTGAAGAAAAAAAGATCAAATGGCAGCCCAAGGTCACTCCGAAGTCCAGTCAGTCAATAGGCCACCTCTATTCGATGGAGAAGATTACACCTACTGGAAGACCATGATGGAATACTTCTTGCAAGGATTTGATTTTCAGATTTGGTCAATTGTAGAATAAGGAGATCTTCTAGTCACCAACTAAAAGGACAAATGGATAGAAGATGATAGAAAGAAGATTTCTCTCAACTGCAAAGCTAAGAGCATATTATGCTGTGCACTTAGAAAGAAAGAATTTAACCGAGTTTCAGCCTGCAAATCAGCAATGGAGATGTGGGAGAAGTTAAGAATCACTTACGAAGGTACTGGCAAAGTGAAAGAAACCAGAATAGACATGTTGGTGACATAATACGAGAGATTCCAGATGCAGTCAAGAGAAACCATTACACAGATGTTCAGCAGATCTACTGACATCACCAACGGGTTAGCAGGATTAGGAAAAAGCTATGAGATGGGAGATATGGTAAAGAAAATTCTTAGATCCCTACCATCTTCTTGGACTCCCAAGGTAACAGCTATAGAAGAAGCCAATGACTTGAAAAGAATGTCATTGGAAAAGCTCATTGGGTCCCTCATGGCCCATGAGATAAACATGGAGAGATAAGGAGAATCATCTATGAGGAAGAAGCACACAAATGCTCTCAAAGCAGCAGAAGGTAGCTCTGAGGAAAAATCTGAAAATAAAGCCAGCAGTGAAGACAGTAAAGACGAAGAAGCTATGCTATCTAGGAGGCTTCAACGAATATTAGCCTAAAAGAAAAGATATCAGTCCGGCAGGAGATATTTCAAGAAAAATAAGGAGTCTAAAAGGATAGAAGGAAAGGACTCGAAGAAAGGAGAGCCCATATGCCATGCATGTAAGAAGCATGGACATATCAAAGCAGAATGTCTGAAGCTGAAGAAAACTGAATTCAAAAAGAAAGACAGTTCCAAGAAGTTAAGGAGATACAAGAAGAAAGTAATGGCAACAGCTTGGAGCAACACCAGCGACTCGGACAGCGAGTCAAGCTCGACTAGCGAGGAAGAAGAAGAAGCTAACTTGGCTTTCATAGCCAACACAGAAGAAAAGGTAACTTCTGACTCCTCTTTTGATTCATGCAATGATTCAGATTCTGACAATTTAGAAGAAGCTTTCAACGAGCTTTATGATAAATATAGAGAAGTATCTAAATTACTAAAAGCTAGTAAGAAAATGTTGCATGTCTAGAAATACCAATTCAGATTTAAAATCAGAAAATGAACAACTAGAGAAGGAAGTTTATGAACTTAAAAGAAGAAATGAGTTACTATGCGAAGATCTAAAAGATAAAAACAAACAAATAATCAAACTAGAAAAACAAGAGACAGTAGATGGATTAGAAAATAAAATTAAAATGCTAACAGAAGAACGTTAGAAAAATTACTAATGGTAAAAATTCCTTAATATTAAAAGGTGCTAGACGGTCAGGTAAAAAGAAGAATGGATTAGGTTACATTCCACCAGATAATGAAGACACAACAGTATACCCTAAAATATATCCAACTCCAAAATTCGTACCTGAACAAGATATAGCATATAAATCAGACTTTAAATATGCTCCACATGAAAAAATAACTAGAACAACATGTTGCAGTCACTGCAACAAGCTAAGACATACCAAAATAACCTGTCCAACTAAATATAAAAGATGGATAATCAAAAGGAAATTTGATGACACTAACCATCCAGGACCCAAAAAAACTTGGGTACCTAAAGCTTGATGTTTTCATTTCAGGAAAATCCCCGGGCATCTAAGTGGTACTTGGACAGTGGATGCTCAAAGCATATGTCAGGAAACAAAAGGCTGTTTACCCATTTAGAAGCTGAAGAAGGCACAGTCACCTATGTGGATAATAGAAAAGGGACTGTAATAGGCAGTGGATCAGTGAGCAGCAAAGGCAAGACAGTAATTGAAGATGTTCTATGTGTAAAAGGCTTGAAGCACAATCTTATCAGCATTAGCTAGTTATGCGACAAGGGACATCAGATCAGATTTCAAGAATCCAAATGCAGTATTATGAAGGATGGAGAGGTGATTTTTGAAGCCAACAGAGAGAAGAATCTGTACGTGCTTTACCTTGAACAACTGAAAGATCAAGACATTTGTTTAGCAGCCAGCAAATGGCAGTCAACTGAGCTGTGGCACAGAAGATTGGGCCACTGCAGTTTGGATGGCATAAGGAAGCTGATCAAGAGAAGCCTAGTGGAAGGTCTACCTAAAATTAGCACAAGATTGGATGGCATCTGCGGGCCTTGTGCAAAAGGGAAGCATGTAAAATCCTCATTCAAGTCTAAGACTATGGTGACAACCTCTAAACCCTTAGAACTCTTACACATGGACTTATTTGGGCCAATGATGACCACCAGTCTAGGAGGAAAGCAATATGGATTTGTTATTGTAGATGACTATTCGAGATTCACATGGGTATCCTTCCTGGAACACAAGGATGACACGTTTGACACTTTTGTGAGCTTCAGTAAAAAGGTTCAAAAAGATAAGAAGTATTGCATTGTTGGAATCCGATCAGACCATGGAGAAGAATTCCAGAATGAGAAATTTTCCAAGTTCTGTGATGACCAAGGAATTGAACACAATTTCTCAGCACCAAGGACACCACAACAGAATGGAGTTGCTGAGAGAAAGAACAGGACTTTATTGGACATGGCAAGAACAATGTTGTCAAAATATGATCTGCCAAAATATTTTTGGGCTGAAGCAGTCAACACATCAAGCTACATCATCAATAGAGTAATGATCAGGCTGATTTTGAAGAAGACTGCGTATGAGTTACTCAAGGGAAAGAAGCCTAAGATTAGTCACTTCAGGACATTCGGATGTCCATGCTTCATCCACAACAACGACAAAAGAGACATTGGTAAGTTAGATGCCAAATCAGATGAAGGCATCTTCATGGGGTATGCTTCTAAACCTAAAGGATATAGAGTGTTTAACAAGCACACTTTATTAATTGAGCAGTCAGTACACATTATTTTTATGAAACTAACCCTTCCTTGAGAAAGGAAGAAGATAGTGACAATGATGATGCAGACGAATTGTTCAAGAAATTAAAGAACTCGTCAATTGAGGACAAAGAAGAAGATCCACCTCTGGAAGACCTGCAACAAAAGGATATAGAACATGAGAATCTTCCAAAGGAATGGAAATACAAGAGAGATCACCCTCCTGAAAACATCATTGGTGATCCATCTGTAGGGGTAAGAACAAGAGGTAACATAATTCCATGTGATTATTTAGATTTTGTTTCTCAAATAGAGCCTAGGACAGTCAATGAAGCTCTTACTGATGAATTTAGCCATGCAAGATGAACTGAATCAGTTCAAGAGAAACCAAGTATGGTCACTTGTTCCTAGACCATCAAATCATCTAGTGATTGGCACCAAATGGGTGTTCAGAAATAAATTGGATGAAGTTGGTGTGATCTTAAGAAATAAGGCCAGATTGGTAGCTTAAGGCTATTCCCAAGAGGAAGACATAGATTTCGATGAAACCTATGCACCTGTGGCTAGACTTGAGGCTATTAGAATCTTACTTGCATATGCATCTGCACTAGATGTGAAATTATTTCAAATGGATGTAAAGTCTGCATTTCTTAATGGCTTATTAAGGAGGAAGTTTATGTAGAACAGCCTCCAGGCTTTGATGACACTGAATTTTCGAATCATGTTTTTAAATTACACAAAGCATTATATGGTTTAAAACAAGTACCTAGGGCCTGGTATGAAAGGCTTAGCTCTTTTCTATTAAACCATGGTTTTATCAGAGGTCAAGTAGATAGTACTCTGTTCATCAAATCTAAAGTCAAACATATATTGCTTGTTCAAATTATGTTGATGATATAATATTTGGTTCTACTGATAAATCTCTTTGCAAGTACTTTGAGAAGCTTATGTAGGGAGAGTTCGAGATGAGCATGATGGGAGAGCTCAACTACTTCCTTGGATTGCAAATCAAACAAGGAAAGGAAGGGACTCACATCTGCCAAGCTAAGTACACCAAGTAACTCTTAAAGAAGTTCAGATTTGATAATGCCAAGCCATTGTCAACACCTATGAGCACATCAACAAGGATGGACAGTAACAAGGATAGTAAGAAGGTAGATCAAAAGATCTACAGAGGTATGATAGGTTCATTACTTTACCAAACTGCCAGTAGACCTGATATACTATTTAGTGTATGCATGTGTGCTAGGTATCAGGCAGATCCTAGAGAATCCCATCTAATTTCAGTAAAAAGAATTTTTAGATATTTAACTAGAACTCATGACTTATGTCTTTGGTATCCAAAATCTTGTGAAATTAATTTAGTAGGATACTCTGATGCTGACTACGCTGGATGCAAAATAGATAGAAAGAGCACCAGTGGTTGTTGTCAATTCCTTGCAGGATGTTTGATATCATGGTCCTCCAAGAAACAAAATTCAGTAGCACTGTCAACAGCTGAAGCTGAGTATGTAGCTGCTGGAAGTTGCTGCACACAACTCCTATGGATCAAGCAACAACTTGAGGATTACGGGCTACATATCACGACAATTCCACTGTTATGTGACAACACCAGTGCTATAAATTTAACCAAGAATCCAGTACAACACTCAAGGACTAAACACATTGAGGTTAGATACCATTTCATTCGTGATCATGTAGCTAATGGTAACATAGATATTTCATTTATTGATACAAACAATCAGTTAGCAGATATCTTCACAAAAGCCTTACCTGAAGAGAGGTTTACATCTCTTAGAAGGGAATTAGGCATGTGTAAAGTGTGAAAGATTCATCTGTATAAAACTGAAATATAAATTATCAGAATGCTAATTATTTTTCCTCCGTGGATTTAAGCAAATTTCCACAGAAACTTTTGTGTTAAGCCACTCCTATCGATTCGCTATTTTATATAAGTCCTTTATTCCTATTTAACTGATAACTTTGTCGTTTTCCGTCATAATGGCGTTCTATTTTTGGAAAAAGGTCTATTCCTTTCAAATATCTTGAAATCTGTGTGAGAACGATTCACCTCCTACCTTTATCTCTCTCTCGTTCACCTGCCTGAGGCGATACCCTAACGACTCCGGCATTGACTCTCTGGGATTTCAAGCTTCCAACCACTTCCCGCAAGAAATTTATTGAGGGCTTCTATTCCATTCCTCTTTCCAGTCCTCCAAAAACTTTCTCCGTTCAAATCCATGGCCTCTTCTGGTAGTTCCGGCAGCGTCGGGGGCTACAGAGCCGAATTTCTTACCGCCGAGCAGCAAGTAAGGTTTGCGTCTGTGAAAATCAAGCTATGCGGTCACAAAGCCGTGGATGTGGCAGATTTGCAGAAGAAGGGAATAGGGTGCATCGTCGAAGCTTTGGACAGATTGAAGTGGACGAAGATGGGTACTATCTCTGAAGTAAGTTTTCCGGACCTGGTAAAAGCTTTTTATGTGTGTCTAAGTCAGAGGCAGACGGGACCTTGACTTCCATGGTCAAGGGAACCCAGATTAGGGTCACACGAGACTTATTAGCATCTCTCTTTGGTGTGACTACCTCCGGACATAGTGGAGTTCACACTGTGAACATCCAAGAGAAGGGTTTAGGGATAGTTGGTCCCGAGTTCAAACTGAAAGATGACAAGATTGATGTAAACAGTTGAATGTGTTTAATCGCATATTGCACTTTGTAGTTTGTCAGATTGTGGTTCCAAGAAGTGCTACTTTTTCAACTTGCACTAGGGCTGATTTAGATTTGATGTTATGGGCCATCAAGAACCAAGAAATCAACACGACAGAGCTCATGATTGAAAGGATGAAGTTTGCAAGTGCACAGGTATGGGACACAAAGAGCAAGCTGAATGTTTCTCTACCCTATGCCCATCTCCTGACGAAGATTTTTCAGCACTATGGCATAAGTGTAGTAGGAGATGTGTCTGAGAAGATGGGCCAAGCTATCCGGTCCAGAAATTTAAGGAAAAGCGATTTTTCAGTTGTCAATGGGGTTTGGACGAAGACTTCTGTAACTGAGGGTGAAGCCAACATTGGAGAAGCCCAAGAGGTCCAAGAAACAGAACCAGCAGCAGCATCAGTCGTAGTTCAAGAGGAGCCAACAGTAGCACCATCAGTAGCAGTAGCAGTATCATGTAGCAGGATTGAGGATATCCCTCCTGAGGACATTAACCCCGTTGGGCATAGTTCAGAGGATCCTCTTCCCTCTTCCCGAGTAGGCTCAGTACTCAGAGATGTACTGGAATCCATCCAAAGCTCTCTAAGGGATCCAGTAGTTAATGAAGTTCAAATTGCAGAAGCTGTGGTGTCAGGCCACATTGATGAGATTGTTATGGAAGATGCTCCCAGTCAAGGGGAGCAAGTAGTTGCTCATGAAGACTCAGTTGTAGAAGATGCTCCCATTGAGGGGGAGCAACATGTTGATGAGCAAGCATCAATTCAGGGGGAGCAAGAAATTATTGTTGAAGAAGATCAATTAAAAGATGCTTCTGCTCAGGGGGAGCAATCATTTGAGAAAGAAGGAGCACCTCAGGGGGAGCACACTGAAAATACTTCTATGAATGATCAATTCTCTGAGGAACATGTGATTTTGTGGAGCCCATTGCTAGGGCAGGCCAAAAAGGGAAACGAGCAGCTCATCGAAGGTCAAAGAAGAAACAGCTGAAGGTCAATTTCAAGCCTGTTATCAGAAGGTTGAATGATCAAGGCAAAGCCATCACATCTATGCAATCGGATATTCAGTCCATCTCTATCAGTCAGACTTCTGCAGCTAATGAAATTGGAACCTTGTCCACTGAAGTACACAGCTTAAGAGATGATTTTAAAATGTTCAAACAATTATGCCGATGGATGAAAGGTGAGTTCGACAGTGTCAAGAAGCTCATCTCCTCACAGGAGCAATCCTCCTCTGCCACTCCTATTCCCCCTCCTGCTGATCCAGTTAGCAATTCAGGGCCTTCTTAGGCCAGGCAGCAAGAAGAAGAGGCCGGGCCATCTGGTATAGCAGAAGATCGGCCATCAGGGAAAATTGTGGTAGAACCAGCAGGGCCATCAGGGCCAACAGGGCCAGTGGTCTCCAAGGATGTGCAGTCAAGTGTGGAAGAGCCAGCTGTTGCTCCTGAAGCCCCTGAGCCTTCATCTCTTGCAACACAAGCCCCTTCTTCACCACCATCTTCTTCCACAGCACCTCCAGCTCCACCTACCTTCAAACAACCTGTACCAAGAACCATCTCATCTCTAGCACCTTTTCCCTATGAACCTCATTCGTCTCCTATCATGCCTACTACCCTTTCCACATCCAATTCTCCTTCTCCTCCTGTCATTGATCCTCCAGTTTCTTCATCAACTGGAGCCTTCCTCCTCTGGTCCCTCATCAGCTGGGGCATCCACTATTCTTTCTCCTAGATCATTCCTTCATCCTCCTACTCCACCTACTTCTGTTGCAATATCTCCTACTAATCCACAACATTCCAGTGTTTTCCAAAAAAATTTGAAGATGAGTTGGAATGCACCACACTCATCTCAATTCTGGCAGTTGCCTCAAATGTTCACAAGACTGATTCTTCTAGTCCTGTTAATAAAAAGAGAAAATTTTCAAAAACTCTTGCTCTTTCCTCTGAACCCATGTTTCCTCCTCTTTGGTACTCCCTCTCAGTTGAAAATCGAAGGAGATCAATTTACTGCGAATATCTCCAAAAATGTATTCTCGC
Source organism: Colocasia esculenta (assembly GCA_014218235.1). Taxonomy (NCBI): domain Eukaryota; kingdom Viridiplantae; phylum Streptophyta; class Magnoliopsida; order Alismatales; family Araceae; genus Colocasia; species Colocasia esculenta. Next base: position 86,081,037 of record CM024757.1, read on the forward strand.
CAACCTTTTTGGCATTCCCTTTCTCAATCTTTCTAATCACCTTAACATTGTACTTCCCTTCTGCCACCTTTCCAAAGTCGACCAACTCAAAATCTTCCAATCGGTTGAATGCAAGACTGAAGATCATTGGGCCAAAGGGCATAAGTCTCTCTACAGCAAGTATCTTCTTGCCAGATCAGACAGCACCTCTCGACAGGATCATCCTCTCACCCTTTCAGAATGGTTTGTATTTCATCATCAAGCACTTTGGGGCCCTTTCATTCTCAAAGAAATCAGAATCACCAGGTGCTTCCAGCTTTTCAATGATTTTTGTTATTTACGCAAGCAACCCGAAGTTTAGTTTGGCCAATTCCATGGGGCTCTTGCTACTCTTCGAACTGAAGGTCCCATTAATTGCCCCTTCACAGTGGACTTCACCACTCTGAAGATGCCTGAAGTAGTATTTCTTCCGAAATTACATTCCTTGGTTTTGGATTCCACCGTTGGCTCTCATGCCTTTGAAAGATCATGGGGAGAATCTCAGCTCCGCAGGGCCGCCTTCCCTCCTTTAGAGGTTTATCTTTCGCGAATATCATCTGGGCCACATTTCTTCTATAGTGCTTGCTCCTTTGATATCTGAATGTGAAAGGCTCTCTCCCACAGATTGGGAGAAGCACTACAATCAATCTGGTCTCCAGTTGGAATCCTTGAATAACTCCTTGGTCCGAGGAGGCAAGCCACCTCTCTCTGCTGAAGCTTTTCTGGACTTGAATTCCATCAATCCAGTTCAGAACTGTTTGTGCAATGGGCTACGCGCTACTCAACTTTTATTTCCTTGCTAAAAGACCTAAAGGATCATCAGCTCTTCTATCTTGTCAACATTGCTCACTTTCTTCAGTGTGCCAGTTTTGGGAAGTCCAGCCATTTCAGGTTCACCCTTGATAAGGATTAGTATGTGCGTTTCTTAGAAGATCAATGACAGCTTTACATTGAGCGCATGCGTCTTGAGATGGGTGTATCCTTCACTATAGATTTTGGTATCTTCCAACAGTTTTTTGAAGAATAGGAGATTAAGGCTTGGGAACTTATTTCCTAGCATGCCTCTCTTCTTTCTCCCACTTTCTATCTCCCTATACCCCTTCAAGAGTAATACAATCATTTATCTTTTCTCTTCATCTTTGTCTAAAGCGTTTGATCTTTTTGCTTAAATGACAAAAAGGGGGAAAAATATTGCATTTCCGAAATACATTATATTTATGTTATTTCCACAATTATGTTTAGACTTATTTCAGATCATCTTTGCTAATTGTTAAGTTTTGTCATCACCAAAAAGGGAGAGATTGATGATCAGTCTATCTCTATGTAATTTAATTCAATTACACATCTATTTTGGTGATTAACAAAACAATGATAAATGTTTAATCTAACAATTTAATATGAGATTTCAGCACAGGAAATAAACCAAGGGTAAACAAGCCAATCAACTATGATGTAAGTATTCATCACTCTACAACAATGTACGTTCGAAGCATTATATCTGTCTAAGTTCATAACGATTTCCATGAAGCTATAACGATTTCTTTACATTCATAACGATTTCATATTCATAAGGATTCACTATGTACTTTTATCGATTTGGGTAGTATAACGATTTCTACGATTTGCCTTCACAACGATTCGATAAGTGATAGCAACGATTTGCCCTCACAACGATTCGTTAAGTGATCACAACGATCTGCCCTCACAACGATTCGTTAAGTGATCGCAACGATTTGTCATCACACCGAGTTGTTAAGAATTCGTAACGATTTCTTTAGTGATCGTAACGATTTGCTATCATAACGATTTCTTTAGTGGACATAACGATTTGCTATCATAATGATTTCTCTAGTGATCACATCGATTTGCTTATCGCATCGATTTCTTAAGTGAGAACAACGATTTGCTCTCACATGGATTTCTTTATAACATCATAACGACTGGTACATCGATTTGTTCATAACATCACAACGATTTGTACATGGATTTGTTTATAACATCATAACGACTTGTACATCGATTTGTTCATAACATCACAACGATTTGTACATGAATTTGTTCATAACATCATAACAATTTGTACATCGATTTGTTTAGAACTTCATAATGATTTGATTATTAATACATATAACGATTTGTGTATGTATCTCTTCATTTATGAATACACAACGATTCACTCATTTGCACAACGATTTCATAAGTAATGTATATAACGATTTCATGGAAGACAACGATTCGATTTTCGAGCTTTTAATACGTTGAAAAATCAAAGTCTTCACACATATTTATGTCAGCTGTACATTTATGAAGACTGAACGTATCACTGCATGAATGCAGACGATATCTTCCATTATCGTATCTTCTCGGTAAACATCTTTTAGAACAAAAAATGGCATTACTATTTGATGAACATTCGTTCTAACGTTGACTCACAACAAGAGACAGCTTAGCTGTCTATTGTTCAAGCTTTAAATATGTGCAGGTCTTGACAGCATCCGTAATACAACATTGGACAAAATGGAAGCCAAAGAAGATTACAGAAGATCCTCTCTCTCTTTGCGTGCATGAAAGGATAAAGGACTGTTGACAGGAAGCTTCTAAGTGTCAAGCAGTCTAACGTACACTTATGCATAGAGACAACGGGCACTTCAACGTTCGAATTTCAAAAGATGATATATATAGAAGAATGAAGTTCCTGTAGGACGATGAAGGAGAACGATTAGAGAACAACAAATTACAATGCCTTCAATCTTCTGCAAGCTTTTCTTAGAGCCAAGCAAAAACTCCCATTAGTCTTAGCTCTTGCTCTCTATGCTAAGTTCAGATCTGTGAGAGAGCCTTTTGTTCTGAGAAGAGTCCTTGATTGTAGATCTTTTTTTTTTTTCTCAGTCCTTGCTTCAGATCAAGCGGTGTTCTATAAGCTTGATCTAGGGGCATCATCTCTTTGAACACATTCTCTTGTGCTTGTTCCCTTCGGTTGTGAAGGAAGACCTGGTGTGGTATCCAGGGTGTTGTTCCCTTCGGTTGTGAAGGAAGACCTGGTGGGGTATCCATGGTGGTGTATTTCCCTTCAGATTGAAGGAAGACCAGCTGCTGTTGGGTGTGTAACGGTCCATAAGGGGGACAGTACCCTTGGGTTAGTGAAATCCTGAGATATTGCTTAGGGACTGGACGTAGGACTCCTAAGGAGAGGAGATCCGAACCAGGATAATTTTCTGTGTTGTGCGATTGCTTTTGTGTGTTTATCTTTGTCTTCACTAACACTAACAATATGCGAAGTGTTTTTTTTTGTGACTATTGTGTGAACAGGATTTGAGTATCAAATAATTTTAATATCCCATTCACCCCCCCCCCCCCTCTAAGCTAGCTAGCTGGGAAACAGAAGATGGGTCTCTCACCTCCATGGTCGAAGGTAAATCAATACATATCACTCATGACCTGTTAGAGAGGTTGTTCGGAGTATCTGTTGTAGGGCACAGTCTAGTGGATTCAGTAGATATTCATGCCAAGGGGCTAGATATTATTGGAACAGAGTATAAGGTGAAGGATGGGAAGATTGACATCAACCAGTTTAATGCCTTCAATAGAATTTTGCATTTTATAGTCTGTCAGATTTTGTTGCCCAGGAGTGCTACCTTTTCCTCATGCACTAAGGGAGATGCTGATGTGATGTTCTGGGCCGTTCAGAAGCAAGATATCAACATGGCTCAGATTATTATAGAAAGAATGAAGTCTGCTGCTGAAGTCATTTGGGACACGAAGAATAAATTGGCAGTGTCCCTTCCCTATGCCCATTTACTCACAAGAATTTTCAGTCACTTTGAGATTGATTTGAGGGGAGAATTGTTGGAAAAAGTGGGTCAGCACATTAGGACCAGAAATTTGAAGAAGAGTGGTTTTTCACTGGTAGGAAATGTGTGGTCAAAGACCTCGGTGGCAAAAGGTGAAGCCATCATTGGAGAAGCATTTGATGCTCCACCAGTTCAAGAGGAAGAAGCTGCAGTTAGAGAAGATGAACCTCCTACATCTGCAAGGAGGATTGAAGACATTGCACCAGAACTTATTGAGCCTATTGGAGAATCTGCTGAAGGTGTGATCCCTCCTCTAGTCCCCACACCTTCTATTATTGAAGAATCTGTTATTGGTGGTGCTGCTCACACTGAGGGGGAGCATGAAGATATTCAGATTGAGGAATCCCCTAGTATTCCTGTAGTAGAAACTGCCATGGAGAAGAGCCATGAAGTCATGATTCCAGAGGTTGTGGCACTAGGCCACATTAAGAATGTTCAAATGGAAGATGCTCCAACTCAGGGGGAGCCAGAAGCTCAGGGGGAGCAGGATGTTCAGGGGAAGCCTACTGCAAGTGACCCTACAGATCAGTTTCAAGAAGGTCTGGTTGAAGACACTTCAGATGAGGATGATGAGCCAGTTGTAGGCTCAAGAGCAAAAGGTAAGGGTGTTGCCATAGGAATTCCCTTGCTCACCAGAAAGGCACACCACAAATCCAGGAAGAAGAAGATACATGTGCATTTGGAGCCAATCATTGCTAGACCTAATGCTCAAGGAGAGATCTTGGGCTCTTTGCAGTTCGATTTCACTTCCATATTTCTCAGCCAGAGCACTAAGGCCAAAGATATTGGAGCAATCAAATCTGAGCTCCAGAGGATGAGAAGTGAGTTGGGAAGCTTGAAGAAGTTGGTGACAAACTTGTCAGATTTTGTGAGGGTGCATTTAATAGCTCAAGCCCCTCCTGTTCCAACTCAGTCAGTACCAAAGAAAAGTGCAAGGCCATCAGGGCCTTCTGAACCAGTGGAGAATGTTGCAGGGCCACCAGGGCCATCTGTAGATGAATCTGGGCCACCAGGGCCATCAGTGGAAGAGTCCTGGCCATCAGGGCCATCAGTAGTTGAAGAAGTTGGAGCTGGGCCATCAGGGCCATCAGAACAAGTGGAATCAGTGGCAGGGCCAACCGGGCCTCAAGTTTCATTAGAGGAAGCTGTTGTAACACCAGGGCCTTCTGACCCTCCTGGTCTTCAGACTCCAAGAAACCCCTTCCAAAACACATCTCTTCTCCTACTCCTTTCCCTGCTGCCTCCTCTTCCTCACCTATCCCTTTCTCTTCCATTCCTCCTCCATCTTTTGAGGCACCTTCTGTCTCCTCCTTTTCTGCTAGTCCCTCTTCAGCTGGACCATCTACACAACCTCCTTTTACTTTATCTTTTGCCTCTCTTCATCCACCTACTCCACCCTCCGTCATCACTATCATTCTTGAGGGTGTCAGTATCGTTCGCTATACTGTGCAAGACATCAAGGATGAGTTTGAAGAAGCCATCCTCCGCATAATTCTTTCTGTCTCTGCCCATATCCACAGGACTAAATCTCAGCCTTCCTCCAGTCCTACATCCAAGAAAGGGAGTTTATCTTTAGGGATTGTTTCCCCTTCCTCTTAAACTATCTTTCCTCCTCTATGGTACTCTCTTTCCATAGTCCACAGAAGAAAAAACTTATATTCTGAATATCTCTAAAAGTGTACATTTGTTGTCACCTTTGGTCTTCCCTACCATAATTTATCTGAGCATCTCAATATCATTCTCTCTATTTCTAAAATACCTAAGCCTGACCAATCCAAAATCTTGTCTTCAACAGAGCCCAAGACTGAGGATCAGTGGGCCCGGGCTAATAAAGCCATCTACAGAAAATTTGAGATTGCCAGGGCCAACATTTTTCCACCCTCAAACCACCCTCTCACCCTGTCTGAGTGGTTTGTCTACCAGCACAGAACATCTTGGGGTCCCTTCATTAAGAAAGAGATCAAACTGGTTAGGCAATTCTAAATGTATCATGACTATTGCTTTGTAAATCGCCTTCGAGAAGTTCAGCTTGGCCAGTTCAGGGGAGCCATTGCTCAGCTCTGCGTAGAAAATCCAGTTAATGTCCCTCTTCAGGTTGACTTTGCAACTTTAAAGATGCCTGAGGTTGTTTATCTCCCTAAGCTATAATTTCTTCTTATGGACTCTGATGTGGGTCCTATCATCTTTGAGAGATTTGCCAGAGTAATGGTCAAAATTTTGTTCAGAGAGGAGCTCCTCTTGCATTTCATAGATTCCTATTTAGGGAGTACCAAAGAGGGTTCATCAAATCTTCAGTTTTAGCTCCATTGCTAGCAGAGTCTGAAAGATTTCTCAACTCTAACTGGTGTAGAGTCTATCATGAGTCAACCCTTCAGCTTGAGAAGCTGAACACCTCCTTATCACAGTCCAATCAGCTCACTCTTTCCCCAGAGCAGTTCATGGATCTCAACTACATCAACCTAGTCTCAGATCCTTATTCCATCTAGATTGAAAGATACAAGGTTTATGTAGATCTACAGAAGGATTTGCTTGCTCACAAGCTTCACTATCCTCTCTCAATTGACAATTTCCTTTAGCATGCCAGTTTTGGGACTACTCGACTCTACAAGTCAACTCTCAGCAATCAGGAGCACACCAAATTCATTGAAGTGTAGAGGTTACTCCACATTAAAAGACTTAGTCCAGAGATGGGGCCATCTTATGATATTAGTTGGGGTGTCTTTAGAGATTTTTTGAAGAGCAAGAAGTCAAAGTTTGGCAGCTTATCACTCGCCATGCTTCTCGTCTGTCTCCTGCCTTCTACATGTCTACCCCATCTGATGAATAAAATTTCCATTCTTGGCTCTCATTCATCTTTGTCTTTCTCTCTTTTATCTTATGTTTATATAATTTTTTTTGCTTAATGACAAAAAGGGGGAGAAAATATTCTGAAATACAATCCTTAAAATTTATTTCAGTTTTTTATATGTATGCAATTCTTTATGTTTTGTCATCACCAAAAAGGGGGAGATTGATGATCAGTCCATCTCCATATAATTTATTATTAATTATATATATATATAGTGATTAACAAACCCTGAAAAGTATTATCTAACAACATTTTCTGAAGTTTATCCACAAGCAGTAATTCAAACAAAATATGTAAGTTGTCTACACTCACTGTCATTTGAAGCTTATTGCATATATTTTGTCTAAGTATACATCGACTTCTTTGTAAAAGCTTAGAACGATTACTGCTTCACTTAAACAACGACTTCCTTAGTAGAACATCGATTTCATAGAAAACATCAATTTCACTTAAGTATCGACTTCATATTCGGAACATTGATTTCGGTTCTACATCCACTTCACTTAAACAACAATTTCCTCAATAGAACATCGATTTCGTTGCTACATCGACTTCGTTTCACTTAAACATCGATTTCGTTGCTACATCGACTTAGTTTGACTTAAACATCGATTTTGTTGCTACATCGACTTTGTTTCACTTAAACATCGATTTCGATAGAACATCGACTTCATATGAAACGACGACTTCGTTTCAACAACGATTTCACTTAAACATCGATTTTGGTTGAACATTGATTCATAAGTAACATTGACTTCATATGAAACAACGACTTTGTTTCTACAACGATTTCACTTAAACATCGATTTCGATAGAACATCGACTTCATATGAAACAACGACTTTGTTTCTACAACGATTTCACTTAAACATCGATTTCGGTAGAACATCAATTTCATAAGTAACAGCGACTTCATATGAAACAACGACTTTACTTGAACAACGACTTCATTTCAAACAACGATTTCATCTGCACATCGATTTCAGTTAAGCAACGATTTCATCTGTACAATGACTTCAGTTAAACAACGACTTTGTACAGTATATCAATTTCATAACATGGATTATGTTCACATAGACTTTGTCTCAACATGGATTACATTCTCACATGGATTATAGTTATAACATCAATTTCATATCCACATCGACTCTCTGTGATCACATACTGTCTCCAAACATCAACTCTTTTTTTGTTAACGATTATGTTTTAGACAGCTGTTGAATATTCTTAGTTAAATTCCTTTTAAGATATTTCTCACACGATATTCAAATACATTTCAAATCTCTGTGGATCTCAAGTCTTCCCGCGAAATTATGTTATATTCTATGCTCTCTAACAGTTATTGTGATGGTACAAATCTTTGCACGATATATCTTTGCTTATATCACTTATGTCACATAAAGTCACACTTTATATGATGATAGAATGGCATTTCCTTTTTGGCGTATCTTCATGTAGCACGACTACTAATGTTGACTGACATTTTATACAAAGATAAGTTGTCTATGTGTCAGCATTTTTTGTGTGCAGGGTTTCCGGTAGAAGCGCACATTGCCAAGTTAGACTTGTTAACCTAGCAGTAGCTAGAAGAGATTCAGACAATCTTCCTTTCTGTGTGAATGTCTACCCCCATATTAATGGCTGCTGACTCTCTTGCTCCGCACTTTGGACCAGACACTCCAACGTGCATGAAGATGTGAGACAACAGATACTTTAACGGTCAAAATCTTTCAAAGAAGATAAATAGAAGAATGGTGACTCCATGCAAGATATCTTTTTTCGGAGAACATTTCAAGCTTGCATTCTAAAGATCTTATAAGAAAAGAAGAGCTCGCTCGTCCATTCAAACCTTATGTAGCTCTTAGCTCTCCACAACAAATTGCTTAGCCTTTGAGAGCCTGAGTAGATCTGAGAGAGAGTTCCTTGTCGATATTCATTGTCTCTCAGACATTGCCTCAGATCAAGCAGTTTGTATAAGCTTGGTCTAGGGGCCATCCACTTCATACTCAGTTTCTTTGAGTGTTCCTCTTCGGGTGTGAAGAGAAGACCTACTATTGAGTGGGTGGTTTTTCCCTTCGGCAAGAAGGAAGACCTGTTGCATCAGGTGCTTTAGTTCCTCTTCGGGTAGAGAAGAGAGGCCAGCTGTTGCTAGATGTGTAAGTGTCCTCAAGGGGGACTGTACCCTTGCTTAGTGAAATCCCAAGGTGTTGCCTGGGGAATGGACGTAGGACTCCTTGTGACAGGAGATCCGAACCAGGATAAAATTTCCTGTTGTCTGTGTGATTGTTCTCTTTATCTTTATTTAACACTAACTCTAACCATCAAACTTAGTGTCTTCTGTCAAGTGTTTTTATTTATAGGAATATTCTATAAGAAAATTTTAGCAATCCATTCACCCCCCTCTAGGCTTGCTATCTGGGCAACACATCTCTCTCTGTGTACTTCTGTGAGAGAGATCTTTGCATGATAGTCTATACTTCATTTGTATTCTTATAGCTCTCAGGTTGCTCTTGAGATCAAGCAGGCTAAGTTCTTTGTTTTAGAACTTGATCTCCACAGCCTGCTCATGATTCTTCCTTAAGAAGTGCAAAGGTTTTCTTCTTCTTGTGTGAAGAGAAGACCAACAGGATTATTGGTGGGCTGTGACCAACTGGGGTCTACACCAGTGTTCCCCTTGTGTTAAGGGAAGAACCACACAGAGGTTTCTACCAGGTGGTTGGCTTCTTGACCTGTAAGAGAAGTGGGTTGCCTTCTTACGTGGAAAGAGAAGAAGGCCAGCTTGTGTTGGTGGTTTGACCAACTGAGGTGAAATAGTAGGCTGTCTTCTTTCCCGAAAAAAGAAGAAGACCAACAGGGGCTGGGTATTGTATGTCCTTAAGGGGAACTGCAACCTTGGTTAGCGAAATCACAATAATTTGCTTGGGGATTAGATGTACGACTTCCATTTAGAAGGGCCAGACTAAGATAAATTTATGTGTTTTGCGTGTGTTTGCTTCTGCGCCTTTATTTCCATTGCACACTTATTTTTACTAACCAAATATTTTCAAGTGGTGATTTTTGTTTCAGTTTTCAGATTACCTATTCACCCCCCCTCTAGCTTAGTCTTGCTGCCACATTAAGTGGGCCAACCAGTGGTATCAGAGCCAAGCTCTTCACATCTTCCGATACCTACAAGTTGTATTAGAAAAGCAGAAGATCCAACGATCTAAAGAGCAAAGATCAATGGCAGCTCAAGGATTTGTTGAAGGCCAATCTGTTAACAGACCACCTTTGTTTGATGGAGAAGATTATAACTATTGAAACACAAGGATGGAGTTCTTCCTCTAGGGTTATGACTATCAGCTATGGACTATCATTGAAGAAGGAGATCTGAGAGTTCACAACCCAAGAGAAGAGTGGATAGACAATGATAGAAATATGCTTTCTCAGAATAGTAAAGCCAAGAACTTCATATGTTGTGCCCTGACAATAAGTGAATTCAACATGCAAATCCGCAAAAGAAATGTGGGACAAGTTGAAGCTCACATACTAAGGAATAGATAAAGTAAAGGAAACTAGGATTGATATCCTGGTTACACAGTACGAGAAGTTCCAAATGCTGACAACTGAGACCATAAGAAGAAGAAGAATGGGTCAAAATGATCCAAAAGAAAAAGAAAAAGGAGAAAGAACCTTTCTGCTATGAATGCAAAAAGCCTAGACATCTGAGACTAGATTGTCGAAGACTCAAGAACACTGGTCAACTAGAAAAATCTAATAAGAAGCACAAGAAATAAAAGAAGAAAGTCATGGTTGTTGCATGGGATAATGAAGAAGTGCCTCATCAGATTCTAAAGAAAAATAGGTATGTCTAGCCCTCATGGTAGGACAAGATGAGGTACAATCTGACCCATATTTTATTTCTTACACTGAATCAGAAGATGTAGAAGAAGTTTTTAATGAACTTTATGAAAACAATAAAGGTGTTGTAAAATAATTAAAGAATCTGAAAATCACCTTACTTGCTTGGAAAACATAAATTTTGACCTTCAATCCAAAATGGAACAATTGGAAACAGTTAAAAGAAAGTAAAAATAATAATTATCTTTTGTATGAAGATTTAAAGAGTAAGAACAATGAAAAATTAGAGTTAGAAGAAAAATTGAAAACTCTAACTGAAGAAAATCTATATTTGAAAGAATCAGTTACAAAATTAACAAAAGGTAAAACATCTCTAGCCCTATGCTTAAAAGGATCCAATACTAGCAATAACATGCAAGGCTTTAGATAAAAACCTCGTGAAAAAGGAAAGCAAGTCAAATTTTCTAAAAAATATCATTACCAAAATCTGTAAAGAAAACTAAAATACCTCAGAAAAATGCCTCTAAGGCAAACAAATGTTCTCAACTGAAGAGCATGACGACCTATGAAACCAATTATATTCATTGTTGTTCACATTACAATGAATTAGGCCACATAGTAAACACCTGCACAACTTAGCACTTAATGTGGATTCCAAAAGAATATTTTTATGCATCTAACCATCAAGGATCTAAAAAGATTAAGGTACCTATTTTTGAGCAATTTCTTTGCAGAAGAGCCATAGAGCATCAGGAATAAAGGATGCTCAAGGCATTGGTGACTGTCGGCTCTTCATCCAACTAAGATTTGAAGAGGAAGTAGTTACAAATAGATTCTGTTTATAATCTAACATCTTTGCAAGATTCTGTATATTCTTTTCATAGGATCAATTCAGGGAGTATTCTCGAAGACCCCTCCCCCCCACACCCCAACACAACAACACGTGGATGGTTCAAGTAAACCATATCAAACCCATCAGAAGGAGCTTCATATATTGAGGGGAAGCTTCACATTCAGATGGAGCAAGCAGAAAACATTTCATTCAAATATTATTGAACTCCTCTCCTCCAAAATGGCAAGAATATTCCTTAAGGGGAGAATGCAAATGGTAAGATCCTTCCTTTTTTGTTATTGACAAAAAAATGGGAGAGTATTTTATGCTATGAATTTTCTGTTCACTAGTTGTATTGAATATTGTTTTTGAAAATTCACATGAATTTTGTTATCACAAAAAAAGGGGAGATTGTTGAACCACTCATATATTTTATCCTTTTATTGTGGTGATAACAAAACCTCATGATTATTATAAATAACATGAATATATTTTTTTCAAGATTATTTATAAGATATAACATGTTTTATTCGAAGCTTCTTACTTTGACTAATTACTTTGCAATTATTCCAGTCGAAGTTCTTCACTTCGACTGATCGCTTTATAATTGCTTTAGTCGAAGTCTATTCATTTCGACTAATCACCTTGAAAATGGTTCCAGTCAAAGTCTCACTTTGTATTTATCCGAGGTTTTTCACTTCGACTGATCACGTTTTAATTTGATCATGTTCAGTCGATGCTAGCTTCATCATATCCGAAGCTCCACTTCGTCATATCTGAAGTCCACTTCGTCATATACGAATCTACTCTTTGTTATGTATGTCTTTGTCTTGATTAGTCGAAGTCTAACTTTGTCATATACGAAGTTCACTTCGTCATATGCAAAGTCTACTTCGTCATATCCGAAGTTCACTTTGACCGACTGCATGTTTCTTCTTCGACTGACTACGTTATATTTCTTCATTAGTCAAAGTTTCTTCATGAGTCGATGTTAGTAGTCGAAGTGAGATATCGATTAGTGAACAAAAGTCATCAGTCAAAGTGTATATCAATCACTGACCACTTAAACATCGATTGTCTTAAACATCGATTGCCTTTGAAAACATTGATTGTCTTCATCATATCGATTGCCTTTAGACACCAATTGGCTTAAGAACATCAATTGCTCTTCATTCACATCGATTGTTGTTATGCATATCAATTGTCTTTAAGTTACACATCGATTGCCATTTATTTCATATTGATTGCTATTATAAGTTTCACATCGATTGATGAACACTTAAATAACTTTAACATCAATTGATGTTTACATGATTTCAAACCTCTGTGGTGCCAAAAGAAAATTCAAATAGTCTTCAAATCCTTAAGATATTCATGTTGCGTGGTTTCGATCTTATCAAGGTAGGTAAGAAAAGGAGTCAACATAAAATGAGGACAAAAAGAACTCCATCCTGCTAGACAAAAAGACACTTACCTAACATATCTAGTTGTCAGCGGAAATCATGGACCTCTGCACATAAGAGGTATGGGCTATATCTATTAGAAGACTTCTCTAGTTTAATATTTTCTTCCATGCATTAAATTATGTAGGAGTCTAGTTTTCACATGAGGAACATGTTAAAGACTCAAGCAAGCATCCGTTAGACACAAAGATAGCAGAAGAAGAAGAAGAAAAAGAAGGAGAATGGCTAGAAGAAGCTCCAACAGATATCCTCAATGAATCTATCTTTTTGCTCTATAAAGAATGAAGTGTTTAAAGCATAAGAACAACAAGTGTGAAGCTGAAGATCATTTAAGGAGTGTACATCTAGTGAGCATCCAACTCCAGACACACTCAAAGGAAGGGAGGAAGAGCTCGAGCCCATTCAATAAATAAGAAACAATACAAATCTTCTGAAGCAATCCAACCTTTCCTCTCTTCATCTCTTTCTGTGTACTTCTGTGTAATTCTATGAGAGAGATCTTTGCCTGAGAGTCTATAATTCATTTTTATTCTTATAGCTCTTAGGTTGCTATTGGAGATCAAGCAAGCTAAGTTCTTTGTTTTGGAACTTGATCTCCACAGCCTGCTCATTCTTCCTTATGAAGAGCAAAGGTTTTCCTCTTCCTGTGTGAATAGAAGACCAGCAGGATTGCTGGTGGGCTGTGACCAGCTGGGGTCTGTACCAGTGTTCCCCTTGTGTTAAGGGAAGAACCACACTAGGGTTTGTACCAAAAGGTTAGCTTCTTGACCTGTAAGAGAAGTGGGTTGCCTTCTTACCCGAAAAGAGAAGAAGACTAGCTTGTGTTTGGAGGTTTGACCAGATGGAGGTCTATGCCAATGAGTTGCTTCTAAGCTCGAAAAAGAAGCACCTAGCTAAGGTGAAACAGTGGGCTACTTTCTTGCCCAGAAAGAGAAGAAGACTAACAGGGGCTGGGTGTTGTATGTTCTTAAGAGGAACTGTACCCTTGGTTAGTGAAATCTCAAGAGTTTGCTTGGGGACTAGATGTAGGACTTCCATTTGGAAGAGCCGAACTAGGATAAATCTTTGTGCCTTGTGTGTGTTTATTTTCACGCCCTTAATTTTCATTGCACACACTTATTTATACTGACTAACCATTTTCAAGTGGTGATTTTTATTTCAAATTACCAATTCACCCCCCCTCTAGATTAGTTGTCATATCAAGTGGGACAAAAAGAAGTACTTTTGAAAGGGGAAGTAATATTGCATGACTGAATGCTTACATGCAAATGTATTATAAAAAAATAAAACAACAAATTGATTTTAGAAATCAAATTGTATGTTTTGTGTGAAAAATCTACAAGTGTTTTGTCATCATCAAAAAGGGGAAGATTGTTGTACTCCGCATATTTTGATGATAACAAAAACACTAATTCTCATTTATGTTGAAAATATCACAAAGCACCAATTAGTATTCATTTTAATCACCCAAGCATTTAACTTATGTATATTTAATTTGAGGATCTAATTTGTGTGTTAAGTGTGCAACAAAATAGTCCAAAAGTCATGTTTGAAGTGGACCTCGCAATGGCCAAGGCTAAGCCAAAACAAAAGTAGAAGACTAGCTAAGAATGTGCAGAAATTGACAATCTAGGCAAAATTAGACGACCGATGCAGAGGACTCGGTCGACCAATTACCCTAGGAACTTCAGTTTTGGGATAGTTAGGCAGTCAATTGACCGAAATGGAGAAATCGGACGACCGATCCTGCCAATAATGTTGGCACTGGGATAATGCAACTTCTCGGTGGACCGATTGGGAAAAACTAGACGACCTGGTTTCCTAATAAATTCAGACATGAGACAGACCAAGAACCAGACCACCAATTTCAAGAAATCGAACGACCATATTGGTGCACTGTTTTGATGTAGAAGAAGTAGGTTGGCTCCAATGCTACGTTAAAAATCGGACAACTGATTTGGCAATTCTGGTCAACCGACTATGGTAACGTGATTTCTATATTTGGATAGGTCTCTTCCCTAGTTTGGATTTCAATGAGGATTCTTTAAGATCCAAGGGAAAAATCAAGTCTTAGTCAAGTGGGTATATAAAGGGTGGCCTCTCCAAGTGTTTTGATGCAGAAGAAGTAGGTTGGCTCCAAAGCTAAGTCCAAAATCAGACGACTGATTTGGCAATTCTGGTTAACTGACTATGGAAATGTGATTTCTATATTTGGATAGTTCTCTTCCCTAGTTTGGATTTTGATGAGGTTTCTTTAAGATCCAAGGCAAAAATAAAGTCGTTGGCAAGTGGGTATATAAAGGGAGGCCTCTCCAAGTGTATGGATGACACACACCCTTTGGAGAATGAGTTCTTGCAAGCTAGGTCAAACAGAGAACCAGCAAATCAAAGCATTTTCTAGGCGATTTCTTTGAGGTTTACTACTATGTTTCAAGGCTTTAGACATCCAGGAGATCATGCATACATAGTGCTACATCTAAGAAGGCTTATGCAAGAGTCTACACTCTTATCCAACATTTCTCAAACATGCCAAATCAGAGATTTATGAACTACGAGTTTCATCCTTCTTCTCTTGTTCTTGGTTTGAGAATTTTATTTCAAATGGAAGATCTTCATATTGTGTGAGGTTTGTGTTCAGTTTGTAAGCACATGGTTGGTGTGTAGTGCATATGGCACGTACACATCTGCTTATCTTGTCCCCAGAAAATGTGGGGTTGGTGTTGTCCTTGAAAACAACGGTGTGTGTGTGGGGGGGGGGGGGGGTTACGCTTATACCTTGAAAGAAGTTAGTGGTGAAATCCTCACGAGACGTAGGCACACACAAGGGTGTGTTTCCCAAACCACTCTAAATCTTGCTTGCTTTGGTGTTTTGATATCTTTTCATCCTATCTCCATTCTACATATGTTTGGATAGTTGGTATCGCTGTTTGCTTATTATTTTCCACTGTGCATCTCACTTAGTAGATTTGCTTAATTGAGTTTAATTTGTTCTATGTGAAAGAATTTTATTTAGGAAATAACCAGTTCACCCCTCCCTCTTGGATGATCATCACACATATTATACTTCAGTAACAACATTAGAGGATTGGATAAGAGTTATCCAATATGGCTTCTCTTCCACTAGGATAGTCCTACAGTCAAAGTGTGGCAAATGACAATATTGACTGTCATTTGGAATAGTTCTTGATGATGAGATTTTCCATCATTAGAACTTCAACATTGATTGTGTCTTTGTTACCATTCGAAGTCATGTTGATGGTCAGATCAACTGTAGTTAACTCATGTTGATGGCATGCTCAACAATCGTTGACATAAGGGTTGATGTCGAGATCGACTGGTGCTAACGTTCATGTTGATGGTGAGTTAGATTGTCGTCAACATATGTTAATGTCAAAGTCAGTTGTCGAAAACATGGTCTTGACGACACACTATGTTACTATCGAGATAGGTATGGTCCAATGTACATTTTGGTCATATGTTGCATGCCATGCATGACTCAAGTCATGCGAGGGTTGACTCTTGGGCTAAGTTTTGCCACTGAGGGAGCTCAAAAACGTTATAGGATGGAGGTTTTGAGACAACTCTCCCCTTCCTCCTTCTCCTCTCTTCTCATACCATACCCTCTCTAGAGAGTAAGAGAGGTGAGCAAGAGGGAGAATCCCTCTTTGCTCTTGGTGCTGCTACACCTGCTACTGCAACACCTTGGAGGTGCACAAGGAGGAGCACGCCGACAGGGAGGAGGAGTTGTCATCAGTCGCTGCTGTGTGGATACTGTTAGAGAGAAGTTTGCGAGAGCTCCTTGCATCCGGTAGGCTAGGTTATGCACTTTAGGGGATCTATGAACTCCCCTAGGTGAGAATGTCTAACCCTTTAATGGATTGCATGTGGTTTCATGTCCAGACATCATCTCGGTCCGATAACAAGGTGGTTCTAATTTGTATTGTTTTTAAACACACTTTCGCTACACATAAGATGCCTCCATGATGATTCCCAGCATCGTCTAGGAGGTTATAATGCTTGACATCTCAAAACTTCGGATGAGAGTTTACCTTACTTGCACTTTGCCTTCAATTGAGCAGTGCATAGTTTGACAAATAAGTACATCCTTTGAGGTGTGCCTAGGCTATCTTCCTACAAAACCTTTTAGACATAGAGTTACAGAAGGATCAACACCTCAAACTGCTAGGGAGGAATATGACATGACAAAGTCGCAATGATTTCTTGATGGTATTTTGTAGGTACATAACGAGGTGGATCAACAACTACAAAGAGCTCAGTAGACGTACAAGGTGCAACATGACTGACATACAATTGAAGGTAATTTCCTAGTTGGTGACCTTATTTAATTACATATTACCAATTAAGAAGCATTTGAAAGATATAGACAAAAAGGTCAAACCTATCCAATATGACCCTTCCAGACTCCTACAAAAGATTGGAAACAACATCTATTAGCTGGAGTTTCCGACTGATATGGTTATGTACTTAATTGTCAATACCTTGAACTTGAACCTTTCTCACCATTGATGCTAGATGATAAGCTGTGAGAGACTCTACCATCAGTAGAGAACATGATATATAACCGATTAGAAACTACAATAAGAAGATACTATTTTGGAGACAAAGACTATAATCCCTAAATTTGGAACGATCAGAAATCTTTCGTGTTGGATGGAAAGGTCAATGACCCATTATGACAAAGTGATTTACAAGAGAAGCTAGGGAAGCTATATTTCCCCATTTCTACCTCGGATGCAATAAGAGGTAAACCCCTCTTGTTGAACCACTAAAATATTTATCTCTATGTTTCGGTAATAACTAAAAATTTATGAATATCTTGAATATATTTAATAAAATTTTTTTCAAGAAATAAGATGATTTATATCGCTTTAAAGATTTGCACTAAAAGTCCATATTGATTTCAATGTGTATTAAGGTGCCACAATAATTATAGAACAAGTTTTACACCGAATAGTGAAGAAGTTCACTTCGTCCTGCATGATGCACACTTTGTCACATCGATTACCAAAGAAGTTTTATACCAACTATGAAAGAAGTCCAGTACTGATTATTATTTCCGAACTTGTATCGTAGTATTCTGATTAGAGAAGTCTTATACCGATTAGTGAATAAGTTCACTTCATCATAAATGAAATGCTTATTTCGATTAGTGATATATTACATCGATTATTGAACACTTGCATCGATTATTGAACAAAGCTTTCATATTCACAACGATTACTGAGTAAAGCCTATACAGTATATCAATTACTGATTACGTCTTTCATGTTCCATTGATTGTTGGACATTCTTATTTCTATTACTTAACATGATTATGATTACTCTTGTGTTGTTCTGATTAGTGAATAAATGTTTAGTAGTGATTCGATTGATGTTATGAATGTTCCGATTACTAAACAAAGGTTGAATATCATTCCGATTAGCATTATTCGTTGAACGCTTGCCATAAAATATTCAATTAGTGTTGTTCACATATCGATTGATCAATACAAGTCATATACTGTTCCGATTAGTGTTAATCTAACTTCAGATATATCAATTAGTGAACATATTATTTTAAATGCTTTAGATGCACTGATTATTTTAATTTCACTTATGATTCTCACAATGATTATGATATAATCTATTCAAATGATTTTCCATCATACCACAATAATTTTAATATATGATGCCAGACATATTTCAAATCCTTCTCTCTATATATTTTCAAATACATTATTTCTCGTGCATTCAAAGTTTTAAAATTTGTTTACTATAAGCACACTTCTTGAAATACAAAATATGTTCTCACTAAAAACCCTTTATGTATGTTACGTACTTTACATCTTTTCCTAGTAGGTAAAAGGGGAATACCTTGTATGGTAGCTTTGTCAGCATAACCTATGGACTAAAGGCAAATGAGGTATGGGCAGACTGACATATGTCCTTTCCCTCCAACTATCCTTTTCTGGCATTAAATGTCTGTAGGTTTATGGTACTCACGCAAGACCTTTGTTGGACCTACTACTGGAAACCTTGGAAATATGCATAAAATTGAAGACTCTCTTCTGTTCCAAGTAACCAGTAGGCATAAGAAAACGCATAGTAGATATAAAGAGAGTAGTAGTGGAAGAAGAAGAAGAAGAGAAAAGTGCGGGAAGAAGGAGCCCTAACACATACATTTTTAGAGGTTTTCTTCAAAGGGTTGTATAAAGAAGAAAGAGGCCTTGAAGCTGAAAGGAAAACACACACAACAAGACAACAAGAAAATCCGTTCAAGTGTTCAATCCTTAATTCTTTCCATCTCTATCTCTATGTTTCTTTGTTATTCTGTGAGAGAGTTTAAGCCTAAGAGATTGAGTCTTCTGTTCATTTTTGTATCTCTCAGGTTGTTGTTGAGATCAACAGTCAAGTTCATTATTTCAGAACTTAGTCTCGATTGAGTAGTCTTTCTTCTCTTAAGAAAGACTTGGTTGTCAAGCTGAAAGACTGTACTTAGCTTTTCCCTTACATAGAAGGGAAGACCAGCTAGGGTGCTAGGTATTGTGTCCGACTGAGGCATAGTACTCAGCTTTCCCCATGTGTTCAAGAGAAGACCAACAAGGAGCTGGATGTTATATCCAGTAAAGGGACAGTACTCATTTTTCCCCTTATGTAGAAGGGAATGTTGGATCGAAATTGCAACGACCCAAGAACCCGATACCCAGAACCCTCAAAGTACTCGGCCCTTGGACTGCCACCCACGGGTCCGTGGACCAGGATGGGTTATAAAAGACCTGACGAAGTGAGCATAGAAGACAAATAAATGTAACCCTAGAGTACACAGTACAAGTCCACATGTCAAGTACATGTCCGTCTGTTTGTCTCAAGTACAAGTACAGTAAACAAAAGGGAAATAGAAAACCCTTAAGGGGCATACCCCAAGGGTGAAGTCTACTTAAATGGGGAAAACAACTACTGAATGGGATGCCTCAAAACTAACCCTCCGTCCGGGGGAAGTCTTGCCGATGCTGAGAACTCTCACCTATTAAAGGGAAGGAGTGAGCTTCGCGAATGAAGCCCAGTAAGGAACCCAACCCCTCACCGTTTCAAACAGCGGAAACAAAAGGGACAACACAACTAGCTAGGCAGGGGAACAACAAGACTAAGAAAGTAAACAAATTGAGCAAGCGAAAATGTGGCGATAAATTAACTGAACAGAACTACCAACTAAGTATGTAAAGTAACAGAGTGGCAACTGTGCAAGTACTGAAATAAATAAATGGAAAGTACAAAAGTCTACAAGTACCAACCAACACGACATAACAACGCACAATCCCAACTTGGTAAAAGCACTCTGGAATGCTACCAAGTTGTACACTTAGACAGAAAACCCTTGTCTGGACAAGAACACTAGCCACAAACAAACCTCTACTAGTCGGTAGTTAGGTGGGCCCACTGGCATCTTATCGATCGACAACAAGTCCAGGTCTCCCCTCCCGTCAGAGTGAGACGCATGGACGAAACACAACCACAAGCCGTAGTCTTTCCGGACTACGGTCCCACCCCTGTCCTCCTGACACCACTACAAAACTGCATAAGGCGAGGCAGTGAGAATGAACTAGCTGGTCTGCACTGCGACACTCCAAACTTCGTGGGACCCAGACCAACTAAGTGACCTCTACAAACGACTCAACACCGTTGTCCAACACAATTTTCCCCTTCGTCTGGAGAAATGCTCGACGGACGCACTCGTGGCTCGGAGACCACCCTTAACGGGCCCACGAGGATGGGGGTTCCGGGAAACAGTAACAACCCCAAAAGCACTCTGTGCGCTAGGACAAGCCCTCAAGTGCAAATCACCAGGTGAAGACTAGTAAGGCACAGTGCTGGGGAGTCAGCACAAGCATCACGAGTGCGGTACGAAACACACATGGAAGTAGACTAGGGCACAATAAGTGGACAACTCTAAACACCCACATGGCACAAGTGGAGAGTCGTCCGGCCCTCGGAACACCCCCGACTGGTGGCAGAAACCCTGCACGACTACCCCAGTTGACCAGTCAACAGGCACTACCGGCCCGGTCAGAGTGAACCCTGGTGGGCCCGACCACCATGGGGCTTGACAAAATGGTCAACAACCCCAGGCCAGCCCACCGGCACAGCCGAAACGATGACACAAGGAAAACGGTGCGAAAACGGCCCAAAATAGACGTCAAATGGACCAAAAAGGGGTCTGCTGGCGCATTGTGCTGAGAGGGAGCCCTAGCCAGCGCCCCGACGTAATGCGCTTGGGTGGCAGGGTGCAGTGAACTACCCGGGTCCTTGGCGGATCTGGGCGCACTGCGACACTCCTTCTCCTTCCTCCCGATGCCTCCTCTGTATCGCAGGGAGGTGAGGGGGAAGGAGAAGGGGGCCGGCTATGCAGCCAGCACTGGTGCCGGAGGTAGGAGGGTTGTCGGACGGCACGACCCCCGACAGCAGTCCTCCAGTAGACGGTAAACCCCGGCCCAAAGGCCACATGCAGAAGAGAGAGAAAGAGAGAGAGAGAACAATGTAGGGGGAAGGGGTGTCGACACTGGAGACGGAGAGGGGGGTCCTTAACTCAACGGTAGGACCCGCCGGCGACGAGTGGCTAGACTCTGCGCATGGCATCCTCCGTGCGCAGCCTCCCAGTGGCAAACGGCGTGGCGATGTGGCGAGGGGTCTCCTCCGGGCGGTGAACAAAGCAGCGGTGGCGGGAAGTCTCTTCCGATGAGACAGCGAGAGAGAGAGAGAGAGAGAGCTCGGGGAGGGAAGAAGAGGAAGAAGAACAGGGTCGGGAGAGGGAGAGGGCAAACCCAGTGGGGAAGGTCGTGCGAGGAGGGGGGGAGAAGGGCCTTTAGTAGAAAAGGGCCGACGCCCTTTTCTGGCCCCATGCAGAATGGCTAGAGCCGTTTTGCATGGGGAAGGCGGTCGCCTCCCCCATCTCCAAGGTGGTAGGTGCCACATCCCACCCCCCTCACACAAAATTTCATCCATTAAAATTACAAAAATAAAGCCAAAAGTACAAAGAAGGGGTAGGAACAAATTCACTCGATCAAGTAGGGGATTCTCTCCCACATCTCATCCTCAAGCTCCCAAGTCGCCTCATTATCTGCACGGTGCTCCCAAGCGATCTTGAACATCGGTATATGTCTACTTCTCAACTGCTGAACCTTCATGTCCACTATCCTGGCTGGGTACTCCAGAACTGTGAAATCTGGCGCAACCTCTAACTCTGATCTATCTCTGAGTAGTCTAACATTTGACTCGGATCTAGCATGTACTTCTTCAGCATTGACACATGGAACACACTATGAACTGCTGACAGTGTTGGTGGTAGTGCTAGTTTGTATGCAACGTCACTGATCCGCTCCAAGATGGGAAAGGGGCCTGTAAACCTTGGACTAAGCTTTAGCCTCTTCCAGAACCTCATCACACCCTTCGTCGGCGAGATCCTCAAGAACACAATATTTCCTAGTGCGAACTCAAGTGGTCTCATGTGTCCATCTACATAGTTTTTATGTCTACTCTGTACTGTCTGTAATCACCGCATGAACAATCTGACTGTATCTGCACATTGTTGAACTAACTCTGGTCCCAAAAGCTACCTCTCACCAACCTCGTACTAGTGTAACGGGGTCCTGCACGGTCTGCCATATAGTGCCTCAAAAGGTGCCGTGCCAATGCTAGAGTGGTAGTTGTTGTTGTAGGCGAAATCAACCATCAACAAGTGCGTCTCCCAAGAACCACTCTGCTCAAAACAACAAGTCCTCAACATGTCCTCCAAGGTCTATATCATCCTCTCTAACTGCCCATCTGTATGTGGGTGATAAGCAGAACTCATCCTCAGCTCAGTGCCTAGTGCTCTCTGTAAACTCTGCCAAAACCCTGAAGTGAATCTCATATGTCTATCTGACACAATCGAAACTGGTACTCCATGAATTGATATAATCCTGTCCATGTATAATCTGGCTAACCTATCAACTCACCATGTCATCCTCATTAGGCAAAAAGGGTGTTGTCTTCGTCAATCTATCCACTACCACCCAAATGTCGTCATGTCTCTGCTGTGTGCATGGCAATCCAACCACAAAGTCCATGGCAATGTCGTCCCACTTTCACTCGGGAATGGGAAATGGCTGAAGCTCACCACCTAGATGTTGATGCTCTGCCTTAACCTGCTGACAAACTATGCATCTGGACACGAACTCTGCAATCTCCCTCTTCGTCCCAGGCCATCAGAAGTGCTTCTTCAAGTAGTGGTACATCTTGGTGGAGCCAGGATGAACGACATACCTCGATCTGTGTGCCTCTTGGAGCACTCTCTGCCTCAACTCTACATCCCTCAGTACATACAACCTGCCTCTATATCTGACCTCTGAATTGTTACCTAGCTAAACCTCTGGCAATTGCAGTATCTCTGCCAACTCTGGATCTGCTCGTTATGTTGCTATCACCTCAAAGTACATTGTCGGGTTGACTGTCAAGCTGCCCAACACTGCTCCGTCTCTGTTCTTGGGTACCTGAAAGGGACTTTGAGCCACGTCCTCAGGCATCCTCCACTCTCTGACCATCAGTGTACTGACATGGGCTCTCCTACTCAAGGCGTCCGCTACGACGTTCGCCTTCCCCGGGTGATAGGAAAGGGTGAAGTCGTAGTCCTCTAGGCGCTGCCCCAAGTTCAAATTTCTCTGTGTGAACATGTAACGACCCTCCTTATACTGGTATGATTATACTAATCCACGTCGGTATAACGAACGTCGTCACAATGGGATATTGACCCAACACTAAACACTAAGCTGAGATGTACACTAATACAACACAAATACAGTGGAATAATAAGAAGTTTATTCTCATTTAATCATCATCATTAAATATCCACAGTCCATATAGCTTTGAAAAGAAAAGCTAAAGTCCACATAATTGAAATTTTAAATCAAATTTACATTGTCTAAATGAGATACATCACTTATTCATTACATAATTACAAAAATAAAAGTACAATGTCGAAGTCTCCACAACACAAGCTACTCCTCGCGCTCGGAGTCGCTCCTAACTATCTCCTCCTCAGAAGTGGAGACACCTGTCACACCTATACGCCGAAGCAAGTATGAGTCTAATAGAGTCAGCAAGTAATCCATGTACAACATCCATACACACATCATACACATGTGCTGACTTGTAAATGTAAGAAGTATCACATGTTGCATGCTCTATACAATCTAAACTAATATACATGGAAAGACTTGTAGTAATAGAATACATGTTACATACTTATAACATTAAACAATATAACTCACATTCCTATACATGCTCCCTACGTATAACATGTACATGATTTAACAATTCAATATTATCCATTTTATAGTACAATTCTACTAATCTAGAACATGGAATTAAGCACAGGGAGATTAGCAACCTAGCATGGATTATAATCAATTTCACTTGCACTTTTCACATTCATTTACACATTTAACTTGCTGTTTTAATGTAAATAATTCACAATTATGCATGATGTCACCTTTTATCATACATGAATTGAAAGTTAAAACATATTCAAGTTGGTTTGCAACTATACACAATTTAAGCATGAAGCTATGTATTAAATAAAGAGTACATCTAGCATGGAATCTAGATATTCTTTTATGTATTTATCATAATTATCCTCACCATTTGCTTGTTGTTTTCACATGAATTAAAAATATTCACATAGTTTACAATTATTCACTAAACAACACATTCACTTTATACTTTCACATGCTCATTTTACACATTGCACAATTCACATATTCATATTCACATAATTTCACATTTTACACTTAGTTGATGTGACACCTAGTCCAAACCACCACTAGAAGGACACACATAACACATTCACATACCTATCACCTAGGCAAAACAATGATAGATCTTGGTTAACTGCGCAGAACTGGGAGAAGCTCTCTCAACCCTAACCAGTGGTACTTGTCCACCTCCAGGATTTCATCCTAATTGCCCATAGGATTTCACACACATTGAACCTTTCCATAGGGACTTTACTACGGTACAATTCCACAGCCCTCTATGGTAGCAGTGTCACAAACGACACAATTTTACTCAATTCACATTATTTACACGTTGCTTGCGCATCATTTAACACAATTATATTCACTTTCATACACTTACATATGCTTCAGTTCTCCTATCATGACACTACTATTCACAGTAAATAAATAACTCATATCGTGGACCTATACATGCTGTTAAATACTAAATCATGCCGATTTAATTTAACATGATCAATATATTTATTTTCCATGATGCAACAAAGAATCACACTTACTGTCATCAGAAGGAGAATTTTTATCACTGGTTATAAATAGACAATACGTTACATGCTCAATTTTCCAAAATTTTCAGATCAACACACTAATTACAATAATTAAAATAGTTTACAGGCATGTTTTTCATTAATTTCATTTAAATAGGTTCAACAGTAAATTAGTCATTCCCAACAGTGTCAACACATGTATACAGTCATCATGCTGCCATATAAAATTTATGAAACCCTAATTTAACATGGATCTAATTAAACAAGAATTAACAAGGCTAAATCATGCTTAATACCTCATTATAGAAATTCTAATAAATAGAATAATCTACAAAAATTCAACCTAACCACATAAAATGTTCTACTGGATGTACTTGGTCATACACAAAATTTTACAACATGCACTCATGTCCAGAAATCTGGAAAATATGACACAAGGATCAAAACATGCATTCTGTCAAACTTGTTGAACTTGGCGGCACAGAGGTTGCCGCCAATATAGGTTAACGACGCAGGATCTTGCCGCCAACTAGGGATCTTAACAGCATCAGATGCTGCCGTTAAGTTCATGTCTGTGCAAACACAGACTGAACGCAGAAATAATGATGAATGGGGGTTCCAGGACATGAGGGAAAAAAGTTGTAAAATTCCTAGGACCTACTAGACATGGGCAGGGATGATATACACAGGTTACTTGCCTTCGTAAAAATTGATAGATGGAATTATTTTCCGAAGAAGCTCTCCTCGGCCAAGCCAAGAAGTTCCTCAAATCCTCCCCCGAACCGGTTCTGTGATGAAGCTAGTTGTACACCGTCGTCGGGGAAGCCTTCCTCTATGCTCAGAGTCGATGGAGATCACCTGGAAACACACGAACAAGAGAGATCCAAACCCCCAAAGTTTCAGGTTCGCACAAGTTCTTTAGGGTTTTTCTCACAGAGCCAAAGGGACTCTAATCCGGCCAAAAGAGAGTTTTTATAAGCTAGGGAAGTTGGGGTACGCATTTAGAAGGGGATCCTACCGTTGGAGTAGGTTTCCAAAACAGGAGCCGAAGGAAATGCAGCCATTTCTAGATCTGAGATCGCCCAGGTTTTGGTAAATAGACGTCCACCTAGGTTGCCGCCAACTTGGAGTTGGCGTCCGTCGATCTGGACATCGACTCAACCCCTAACGTCCATGCATGTTGACGTTAAATGGTCCTTCGGCCAGAACACAAAAATGCAGAACACCAAGCTTACACTATGTACATACATACATATAATGTACAATGTATTACATAAACACCATATGTACATAATTAAACAAGCATACGTACATGTACAACTTTATTTAATTATAATATGTATAGAAATACATACATATATAAATATACACATAACTGTACTCACGAGCATCTAAACATTACACAACCAAACATTCTAAATAAGAGGGCAAAATTTGAGGGCCTTACAGAACACATACCTGAGACTCTGGTGGTCGGTGAAGATCTCGAACCTCTCGCTGTACAAGTAGTGCCTCCATAGCTTCAAAGCAAACACCACTACTGCTAACTCCAAGTCATGTGTCGAGTAGTTCTCCTCATGCCTCTTTAGTTGCCTAGACGTATTGGCCACCACATTGCCATGTTGCATCAATAGTGCTCCTAAACCTGCCCTCGAAGCGTCGGTGTAGACCACAAAACCTCCACTACCTGATGGTAACAATAACACTGGTGCTGTAGTCAGTCTCTGCTTTAGCTCCTGAAAGCTGGCCTCACAATCTACGGTCCATTGAAATCTGACATCCTTCCTAGTCAACATCGTCAAAGGTGCTGCAATCTTGGAGATGTCCTGAATAAATATGTGGTAGTACCCTACCAAACCTAGGAAACTGTGTATCTATGGAACTGTACTCGGCTGCTGCCAACTCAAAATTGCCTCTACCTTAGCTGAATCCACTGCCACACTAGCACTTGAGATCACGTGTCCAAGAAAGTGCAACTCCTTTAGCCAAAACTCACACTTACTAAACTTGGCATAAAGTTGGTGATCCCTCAATGTCTAGAGCACGATCTTTAGGTGTCCAACATGCTCCTCCTTTGAAGCTGAGTAAATCAAGATGTAGTCCACAAACACAACCACAAAACTATCCAAGTACGGATGGAAGACTCTGTGCATCAACTCCATCAGCACCTGATGTAGAGGTAGTCAAAGCGCGAAGACTGCAACTGGGGCGAAGGTACAGACTCTGCCTGCCAAAACTCTCTGATCTGGTCACCTTCTGCTCAATGTTCCTCTCAAGTGCTCCAGCAATTGCATCTGACAATGTTTGGCACAAGTGTGTCGCTATTGTTCGCCTCAGCTCTGGCAATTGCATCTGACAATGTCTGGCACAAGTGTGTCACTATTGCTCGCCTCAGCTCTGACGTCAGTCCTGCTATGAACCTCTTAGTCTGCACCTAGTCACTAGAAGCAATCGACGGTACGTGCCTCATGAGGGAGACGAACCTCATGTGGTACTCCATCACAGTCATGCCTCCCTGAACGAGAGAGAAAAACTGGTCCCGCCTCTCACGTTGTGCATGCGCTGGAAACTATGCATTGTGAAAGAGGGGAACAAACTGCTCCCAACTAATCTGCTTCAGCACCCAGTCTGGAAAGTGTGTCTACCTCTACACCCTCCACCACTCATGTGCTGACCCACAAAGCTGGTATACCGCCAAGCTAACTCTATCCTCAGGTCTGCAGTCCATTGTCTTGAAAGTCTGCTCAATCTCGTGCACCCAGCTCTCATCTCGATCTGGATCTGCTGCTCTGGCAAACTGTGGGGGTCGAAACCTCAAGAACCTCTCTAACACTGCAGAAGCATCCTCTAGATTTGGATCTCTTTCTACTCGACCTCTATGACCACCTCTGTGCCTCATGTACCTCTTAAAACTAGTCCACATCCTATAGAGAAACTATGTCATGGGGTCACCTCTACGATGTCATCTACCTGCGTCTCGAGGGTGCTGTGCTTCATCCTGTGATGACTCTGAGTAACTCATCTCTGATGGCTCGAGATCTCTAGGTAGGTCTAGAATGTCATCAAGCCGTCTCTGCCTACGCAGAGGCATATATAGCCAAAATGTTAGAACAATAGTACGTCGAAGGTAAGTCGAACGGTCAGCAGCACACCCGTACTCTTCCTTGAGACCGTCATGGTCATTTGAATCCTTTACTAACTACGCCAGGAATGCTTTGATACGAATAGTAACGACCCAAGAACTCGATACCTGGAACCCTCTGAGTAGCCGACCTTTGTACTGCCACCCACGGGTCCGTGGACACGGAAGAGTTAGAAAAGACCTGACGAAGTGAGCAAAGAAGACAAATAAACATAACCCTACAATACACAGTACGAGTCCACATGTCAAGTACATGTCTATCTGTCTGTCTCAACTACAAGTACAGTAAACGAAAGGGAAACACAAAACCCTTAAGGGGCATACCCTGAGGGTGATGTCTACTAAAACAGGGAAAGCAACTGCTGAACGGGACGCCTCAGAACTAACCCTCTGTCCGGGGGAAGTCCTGCTAGTGCTGTGAACTCTCATCTGTGAAAGGGAAGGAGTAAGCTTCATGAACGAAGCCCAGTAAGGAACCCAACCCCTCAACGGTTCGAACAGCGGAAACAAAAGGAACAACGTAGCTAACTGGGTAGGAGAACAGCAAGGCTATGAAAGTAAACTAACTGAGCAAGCAGAAATGTGGTGATAAATTAACTGAATAGAACTACCAACTAAGAAGGTAAAGTAACAGAGTGGCAACTGTGCAAGTACTGAAATAAATAAATGGAAAGTACAAAAGTCCACAAGTACCTCCAACATGACACAACAACGCTCAGTCCCAACTTGGTAAAAGCACTCGGGGACGCTACCAGGCTGTACACTCAGATGAAAAACCCTCGTCTGGACAAGAACACTAGCCACAGACAAACCCCCTACTAGTCGATAGTCAGGTGCGCCCACTGGCATCTTATGGCTCGACCATAAGTCCAGGTCTCCCCTCCCATCAGAGTGAGACGCGTGGACAAAACACAACCACGAGCCGTAGTCTGGCCAGACTATGGTCCCACGCCTGTTCTCCGACACTGCTCCGGAACCGCGTAAGGCGAGGCAGTGAGAACGAACTAGCTGGCCCGCACAGCGACACTCTAAACTTCGCGGGACCCGGACTAACTATGTGACCTCTACAAACAACTCAACGCCACTGTCCAACACTGTTTTCCCCTTTGTCTGAAGAAATGCTCGACAGACGCACTCGTGGCTCGGAGACCACCCTCAACGGGCCCACGAGGATGGGGGACCCGTGATACGGTAACAACCCCAAAAGCGCACCGTGCACTACGACAAGCCCTGAAGTGCCAAGCACCGGGCGAAGACTAGTAAGGCGCAGTGCTAGGGAGTCAGCACATGCGTTACGATTGCGGTACGAAACACACGTGGAAGCAAACTAGGGCACAACAATTGGTCAACTCGGAATGCCCATACGGCAAAAGTGGAGAGTCAGTTGGCCCTCGTAACACCCCCAACGGGTGCCGGAAACCCTGCATGACTACCCCCAGTTGACCGGTCAATAGGCACTACTGGCCCAGTCAGAGCCAACCTGGGTGGGCCCGACCACCACGGGGCTCAACCAAAATGCCACCATCCTCGGGCCGGCCCATCGACACTACCAGAACGATGACACACATAAAATGGCATGAAAACGGCCCAAAACGAAGGTCAAATGAGCCAAAAAGGGGTCTACTGGCGCATTGTGCTGAGAGGGAGCCCTGGCCAGTACCCTAGAGCAATGCATTGGGGTGGCAAGGGGTAGTGTACTGCCCAGATCCTTGGCGGATCTGGATGCACTGTGCCACTCCTTCTCCTTCCTCCTGATGCCTCCTCTACGTCGCAGGTAGGTGAGGGGAAAGTAGAAGGGGGCCGTCCAGGCGGCCAGCACTAGTGCCAGTGCTGGCGGTAGGAGGGTCTCCAGACGGTGCGATCGCCACCGCCAGTTCTCCCCTTGCTAGAAAACCTCTGCCTGAAGGCCACTTGTAGAAGTGAGAGAAAGAGAGAGAGTGAGAGAACAACGCAGAGGGAGGGGTATTGACGCCAGAGAGGTAGAGGGGTGTCCTTACCTCGATGGTAGGACCCGCTGGCGACATGAACAGCGGTGGCGATGCTCTCCCACAGGCGACGGCAGTGTGCGGAGGCACCCCGGGCACGGCATCCTCCTTGCGCGTCCTCCCGGCGGCAAATGGCGCAGCGGCACGGCGAGGGGTCTCCTTCAGATGGCGAACAAAGTAGTGGTGGTAGGAAGTCTCCTCCGGTGAGACAGTGAGAGAGAGGGAAATAGAGAGAGAGAGAGAGAACGCGAGAGAGAGAGAGGCAAGAGAGAGAGAGAGAACATGATAGAGAGAGAGAGAAGAAAGAGAGAGCTCGGGGAGGGAAGAAGAGGGTCGGGAGAGGGCAAACCCGTGGGGGGGGGGGAGGTCATGCGAGGAGGGGGGGAGAAAAAGGGGTCGGGGGGTTGGGTTGGGTGGGGGGAGAAGGGCCTTTACCAGAAAAGGGCCGACGCCCTTTTCTGGTCGAAACGTTCTGCATGGGGAAGGCGGTTGCCTCCCCCGTCTCCAAGGTGGCAGGTGCCACAGAAATGGAGTTAAGATGTCCCAGAGGGGGGTGAATTAGGACTTCCTTTGATCTTTTTGCTAAGAATGATTATATATAAAACTCACCTAAATATATTGTTAGTGGTTAGTGCAGTGTGTGAAATAAATAAGAGCAAGTGAAAGCAAACACACATAAGAGACAAGAGATTTATCCTGGTTCAGATGTCCTTCCAAACAGGAGTCATACACCTAGTCCCCAAGCAACTCTTGGGATTTTCCACTAACCACCAAGCAAGCCTTGGTCTTCCCTTCAAAGAGGGGCATACACCACTTGCTCCTAAGCAAGTCTTCCCTTCTCTGAGGGGCAGTACATTTCCTACATTTATTAGGTCCATCCTTCTACAAAATGGTAACACACAAGGAACAAACCCCCTGCAAGTTGAAAGCACTAAAGTTTACAGATCAGGTGTTGGTCTAACGATGAGCGAGCACATAAAAAAGATGATCTATAAAGATGAAGACTGAAAGCACTATTCTCTTACTGACTCAAAGTGGACAAAATGAAGAATCCAATGAAGATTGTCTACACAGGTAAAGGATTACATGTAATAACATGATCGTTCGGATCCGGTTTAACGGGTTGTGTGGTGTGGTGCTCATGACCAAGAGGTGGTCATTGAACCTTAGTCGAGGCTTCTATGCGTTGTCTGGGCATTGTGGGCCGGACATTCTAGCCCAAATGGACCGTTGGTTCATTGTCTGTGAACGCGACAGGGCCTGGCATCAAATTCTAAACGCGACGGCCTGAGTGTCGCGTTCTGGTTGCCGTCGTAGAGCGGTCTTTGTCTGCATGTCTGCCGCATGTCGTGCACTGAGCGGCCTGCTAACGTCGACCATCGGAAGGAGACGACCTTCTCCGTCGTGTTCAGATCGCGATGGTAGGGTACGTCGCGTTCCCAATTGTGATGCATTTTTAAGAAAGGTCGGCCAAATAGAGCTCAGCAAGCTCTGCTCGGCCAGGGAGGCATTTTTGTGCAGGTTTTTGGGCGATTCGGGGTTCTTGAGGAGTTTTTGGCATGCTCTTGCATCGAGGACGTCGCATAGAGTGGGGGAAATGCCAGGTGATCGCCATTCTTAGTGGTCTTCATGAAGGTAGGGAGTTTTTTCCTAGTTTTACGTTGTGAATTGCATGTGAAAGCACGAATGGTTTGTTACTCACTTTATAAACGATAGATACCATGCTAGGACATTGAGTAAAGCATGAAAACTGAGTTTTTACATCGTTTTACATGGTTTGTGTAACGTCTCGGGTTTTTACCGGATCCTTATCGGGTCTTCTTCCGGGTCTGTGTTTGTTGGCGTTCAGAGGTGCTGACGTCGACAGTCGGTTGACGTCCAGGGGGTTTGACGTCGGCTTTGTGTTGGTGGCAAGGGTGTTGCCGTTGGCAGGTCTTTGGCGTCCATCGATCTGACCGTTAGCTATTAGTTCCAGAGTTTTGCGGAGGTAGAACTTGGCGGCATGCGATGTGGACGTCAAGTGTTGGCGGTTCAGTTGGCGGCAATAGGGGTTGACGTCAACTGATCAGTGCGTTGTTTTTAGGGGCAACCCGAGGGCTGTTCTCCCTCATCCTCTCCTCTCTTTTTCCCTCCTCTTTCACCTATGTTCTTCTCCAGCACTTCCGATTGCTGACGGGAGCTCGTGGGAAGGTCGTGATGCACGTGGCGGTGGTGGATCGGGCGGGAAATGACAGATCGGACGGCGGTTCTTGCAGGAAGCTCCTGGGGGTTCGGCGCAAATCGAGGTTTATGTGGAGTTTTTAAGCGTTTCTGAGGTAGGGACGTAAACCCTTAGCTTCCTTGTGTGCTATTCCATGCTTGTGTGCGTGCGATTTGCGTGGAATCGAGCTTTGGGGAGGGTTTTTCTCCATGCCAGGTTTTAGGGCGTTTTGGCCGATCCATGTGTTGGATCGTGTTTTACCGGCATTGTGGTAGTGTAGTGTGATGTAGGGGAGTGTTTCCCTACATCAGATTGTGGTTTGTGGGGCGGATTTGCGCGTGTGGGAATCAGCTGGAGGCTGGTTCAGCTGCTGGAGGCTGAAGAAGTCAACGTCAAGGGATGTTGACGTTGATCTCTTCAGGGAAGAGGTAAACAGTGTGATCTCTTGTCGTTAAGCTCTTCAGGGGAGAACTAGACGACGAGATATGTGCGGTCATGTTCTTCAGGTAGGATATAAACGGCATGATCCTTTCCGCCGAGTTTGGGTAAACGGCCAACCTACGACCGTCTACCTTTTGTTAGCGGCAGTCGATGCTGCCGTCTACTGTTTGCTTGGCGACATGTGATGCTATCGTTTACTTCCTGGTTGGCGGTGGTCGATGCTGCTGTCTACCTGTAGTTGTGTTCCCAACATGCTGTGTGTTTCCCTTCCATGGTTTGAGGCGTTAACATGCGGTGTCCGCCTGTTAGCACAGTCTGCCAGGTGTAGAGATTGTCTCTGCCTGTGCTCGCGTTGTGTTTGGCTGTGTTGTGACGTTGACACGTGGTGTCCGTCCGTTGCGCCGTACTTCATATGTTGAGAGTGTTTACGTCTGTACTTGTGTTGGGGGTTGCCGTGCTCTTGTTTCTGTTGTGTTTCCTGGATGTAGAGCTACGCTCCGTCTAGATGACTGGCGTGTGGGGGGTCCTCAGCCAGTGAGATGGGACGTTGAGTGCGACTCCATTCTGTGCGTACTCCTTGTGGTGGTTTCGAGCCGGTCTCCATGGAGCCCCTTCTCCACCGTCTGAGCCTGGCGTAGGGGAAAACCGGTCATGGACCAGACGCGAGGGAGAGCGTCTGAGTGTGCACACGTGGTTAGGGTTGAGAGACTCTGTGGTGCGGGGACGCCGAGCACACAGACCCTACTAGTCCTACTTTATGAGAGTGTGTGTGAGCTATTGCTTATGAGCTTGTTGTATGTGCTGTGCTTGTAGTGCTGTCGAGCCTGCGAGGTTCCAGTTTTTCTCAGTGCGCTCCTGAGGGAGTTGCGTACTACGCCACCGGTTCCTATGTGTTGTACAGGCTGTGAGTGTTTACTTACTGAGCTTTCTTTCCTGCTTAGTAGTGTTGTTACCGGTGGGGGTTAGTTGCCCTACTGGGTCTCTTTTCGAAGACTCACTCCCTTTTTCCCAGGTGTTCGTGTGCGGCTTTCGAGGCTGTGGAGCCTGATGACCAAACTATCCCCATAATAAATAATTCATTTATTTATATATTAATTTTGATAATTAACAAAATAGTACTAATGGATTACTTGAGCCTTGAGAACAGGAAATAAAAGAAAATGAAAGTTCAAGACAATCAGGTAAGTCTCATCTCACATTCTGTCCAAGTCTTTGTATCGACTTCTTTGATAAGCAGAACGATTTCCTCTTTGACCGGAAAATTCAAAACAAATCGATATCGCAACGATTCTTTAAGACATCGCAACGATTTCTTTAGAACCCGTAACGACTTGACTGTCGTAACGATTTCTTTAGACCTCGTAACGATTTCTTTAGAACCCGTAACGACTTGACCGTCGTAACGATTTCTTTAGACCTTGTAACGATTTCTTTAGAACTCGCAACGACTCTCTAGCCGTAACGATTTCTTTAGACCTCGTAACGATTTCTTTAGAACTCGCAACGACTCTCTAGCCGTAACGATTTCTTTAGAGTTCATAACGATTTCTTTACAGTTCATAACAACTTGCTATAACTCATAACGATTTGCTTTGTGCAACGATTTGTTAAGACTTCTTGTAACGATTTCTTTAGTTCTCGTAACGATTTCTATGAAACTCGTAACGACTTGATTGCTGTAACGATTTCTTTAGAGTTCATAACGATTTCTTTACAGTTCATAACAACTTGCTATAACTCATAACGATTTGCTTTGTGCAACGATTTGTTAAGACTTCTTGTAACGATTTCTTTGAAACTCGTAACGACTTGATAGTCATAACGATTTCTTTACAGATCATAACGACTTGATAAGCGTTCATAACGACTTTCTATAACTCATAACGATTTCATCATTATAATTTGATAATGCTCGGTTATAACGATTTGTCTGTTATCGCATAACGATTTCATAAGTCATGAAGGCATCGGGATTGTTTTTATCGATTTTCTTGTTGTATCAGTACAATGCTTTTTAATAGCATTGAAAAGTCAAAGTCATATCTTGTCTGTTGACTGCTACGCATTAAATGCTCTCTGATCGTATCTCCCATGCATGCAGACAATATCTTCCATTTCTATGCTACTCTGTCTACGTACTTTTTAGACAGAAAGGAGCTTTGCTATATATTGCAATATATGTTCCATCTGTAACTAACAATCGACGGCAGTCCTAGCTGTCCTCTATTTATTGTTGATATGCTTGCAGATATCTGACAAGACTCATCTGTACAATGTTGGATACAAGATTCTAAAACATTTCTCTGGCGTGTACTAAAGGATAAAAGACTGACGATCAGAAGCTTCCTTGGTGACCAGTCTAACGTACACCAGGATAAGAGACAACGGACACTTCAACGTTCAAATTTGAATCAGAAGTATAAAAAAAGACTCAAGACGGAGAAGAAGACAACAAGATAGAGAACAACGCTTGCAATTTGAAAAGAAAGAACTCCATCTCATCGAGTCTTCAGAAGATTGAAAGAAGAGCGAAGCTTCCACTCCAACCTTGTTCTTAGCTCTTAGGTCTCAGTGATCAAAAGGAGTTTTTATTTGTGAGAGCTTATGTAATCCTTGGAGAGAAAACCTTGTTAAATCTCTTTCTCTCTTGGGCCTTGGTAGCTTCAGTTTGTAGCTGGTCAAGCTAGAGTCTGAAGCCTGTTCCCACACCTTTTCTTCTTTAGTTGTGTTCCCTTCTGGACGAAGGAAGACCTGGTGGTATCCAGGGTGGTTGTTTTCCCTTCAGGTTGAAGGAAGACCAGTTGAGGCTGGGTGTAAGGATCCTTAAGGGGGATTGTACCCTTGGTAGTGAAATCCTGAGGTATTGCTCAGGGACTGGACGTAGGTCTCCTGTGGAGAGGAGTTCCGAACCAGGATAAAAATCCTTGTGTCTTGTGGATGTGTTTTGTGTGATTGTTGTCTTATTTGCTCTAACTCTAACCTTGTTATTAAGTTGTGCAATCCTTTCAGTAAACAGGTTTTAATCAGAGATCGAAGTTTTAATAACCCATTCACCCCCCCCCCCCTCTGGGCTAGCTAGCTGGGCAACAAGTGGTATCAGAGCCCGTCTCTTCGACAAAGAAGAAGATCCAACGATCTGAAGAGCAAAGATCTATGGCAGCCCAAAGCAACTTCGAAGGTCAGTCAGTCAACAGGCCTCCCTTGTTCGATGGAGAAGACTACACCTACTGGAAGACTAGAATGGAATATTTTCTACAAGGTCATGATTACACAATCTGGTCCATTGTAGAAGAAGGTGATCTTTTGGTCACAAACGCTAAGGCTCAGTGGACAGATGATGATAGGAAAAGAATATCCTTAAACTGCAAAGCCAAGAAATATTATGCTGTGCCCTAAGCAAGAAAGAATTCAATAGAGTCTCAGCCTGCAAATCCGCAATGGAGATGTGGGAAAAGCTCAGAATTACTATGAAGGGACAGACAAGGTAAAGGAGACGAGAATAGATATTCTAGTAGCTAAATATGAAAGATTCCAGATGCAGTCAGGTGAATCAATAACTCAGATGTTCAGCAGATTCACAGACATTACAAATGGATTAGCTGGATTGGGAAAGGTTTATGATGTACCAGACATGGTTAGAAAAGTCCTCAAATCTCTACCATCTTCATGGACTCCAAAGGTAACAGCCATTGAAGAAGCCAATGATTTAAAATTAATGTCATTGGAAAAGCTAATAGGATCTCTCATGGCTCACGAGATAAACATGGAGAGATTAGGAGAATCCTCCAGCAGAAGGAAACAATCAAATGCTCTCAAAGCAAGTGAAGACAATTCAGAAGAATCTTTGGATAATAGTGAAAGTAGTAAAGACAATGATGATGAAGAAGCCATGCTGTCTCGAAGACTTCAAAGGATTCTTGCAAAGAAGAAGAAGTATCAGTCCGGAAGAAGATTTTTCAAGAAAAACAAAGACTTCAGAAAACCAGAAGTAAAGGATCAGAAGAAAGGAGAAGTGATCTGTTATGAATGCAAGAAGCCTGGACACATCAAGGCAGACTGTCCAACGCTTAAGAAAAATGATCACAAAAAGAGGGACAACTTTAGAAGATTCAAGAAGTATAAAAAGAAGGCAATGGCAGCTGCTTGGGAGAACAGCAGTGACTCAGACAGTGAGTCAAGCTCAAGCAGTGAAGGTGAAGAAGTCAACTTGGCTTTCATGGCCAACACCGAAGACAAGGTAACTTCTGACTCTTCTTTTGATTCATGCAATGATTCAGATTCTGATAACTTAGAAAGTGCTTTTAATGAACTTTATGAAAAATATAAGAAGTATGTAAATTACTTAAAATTAGTAAGAAAAATAAATCTGTTTAGAAAATACAAACTCAGACTTAAAAAGAAAATGAAGAACTTGAAAAACAAATAACAGAACATAAAAGAAGGAATGAATTATTATGTGAAGATTTAAAAGAGAAAAATAAGAAAATAAATCATTTAGAAAAACAAGAAGACTTAAGTGGACTTAAAACAGAAATAGAAAGACTAAATAAAGAAAATGAACATTTAACAAGCACCATAAACAAGTTCACAAATAATAAACCTCTTCTAATGATGAGTGGAGCTAAAAGATCAACCAAGAAGAAACATGGTTTTGGTTATACTCCCTCGGAAAATGAAGAAACAAAAGTCTTTCCCAACACTTATCCAACTCCTGAATTTATATCTGAAAAGGATAAAGAACATAAAAAATTTAAATATACTCCAGTTGAAAGAATAACTAGAATAACCTGTTGTACTCATTGTAACAAACTAGGACATAACAAAGCAACATGTCCCACTAAGAACAAAAAGTGGATAATAAAAGGAATCAATGGTACTAACCTCTCAGGACCCAAAAGAACTTGGGTACCTAAAACTTAGTGTTTAATTTTCAGGGAAAATCAAAAGCATCCAAATGGTATTTGGATAGTGGATGCTCAAGGCACATGTCAGGGAACCAGAAGCTTTTTGTTAATCTCCAAGATGAAGAAGGAACAGTCACATATGGAGATAATGGAAAAGGCACAGTAATAGGAAGTGGATCCGTAAACATCAAAGGAAGATCAGTAATTGAAGATGTGATGCTGGTCAAAGGGTTAAAGCATAATCTCATCAGTATCAGCCAGTTGTGTGACAAAGGCCATCAGATTCAGTTCCAAGAATCAAAGTGCAGTATATTAAAGGATGGAGCAGTCATTTTTGAAGCTTATAGAGAAAGAAATCTGTATGTACTCTATCTAGAAGAACTCAAGGATCAAGATGTGTGTTTGGCAGCTAGTAAAGATCAATCAACAGAGTTGTGGCACAGAAGATTGGGCCACTGCAGCTTGGATGGTTTGAATAAGCTCAGAAAGAGAAAGCTAGTTGAAGGATTGCCAAAGGTCAATTCTAGCTTGGACAGTATTTGCAAACCTTGTGCAAGAGGAAAGCACACCAAGAGCTCTTTCAAATCAAAGACTGTAGTAACCACCTCAAAGCCCTTAGAACTACTTCATATGGATCTATTTGGGCCAATGAGGACCACCAGTCTAGGAGGAAAGAATTTTGGATTTGTAATAGTTGATGATTATTCAAGATTCACTTGGGTATCCTTTCTAGAGCACAAAGATGACACATTTGATAATTTTGTCAGCTTCAGTAAGAAAGTTCAGAAAGATCAGAAGTTCACAATTGTCTCTATCCGATCAGATCATGGTGGTGAGTTTCAGAATGAAAAGTTTACAAAGTTCTGTGATGATCAAGGAATCGAGCACAACTTCTCAGCCCCAAGGACACCTCAACAGAATGGAATTGCTGAGAGGAAAAACAGAACTCTTTTGGATATGGCAAGAACCATGTTATCAGAATATGATTTGCCAAGATACTTCTGGGCCGAAGCTATCAACACTGCATGTTATATCATTAATAGAGTGATGATCAGGCCGATTCTGAAGAAGACTGCTTATGAACTCTACAAAGGAAAGAAGCCAAAGATCAGCCATTTCAGAATATTTGGATGTCCTTGCTTCATCCACAACAATGGAAAAAGGGACATTGGTAAGTTGGATGCCAAATCAGATGAAGGCATCTTTATGGGGTACTCTTCTAAACCCAAAGGTTATAGAGTTTTCAATAAACGTTCCTTATTAATTGAACAATCTATACATGTTATTTTTGATGAATCTAACCCTTCCTTGAAAAAGGAAGAAATTAGTGACATTGATGATGCAGATGACTTGTCTGAAAAATGAAAGAATACCTCAATTAAGGACAAGAATGATCCTCCTCTGGAAGAACTGCAGCAAACTGAAATTCAACATGAAAATCTTCCAAAAGAATGGAGACATCAGAAAGATCACCCTCCTGAAAACATTATTGGTGATCCATCTGTAGGGGTAAGAACAAGAGGTAATGTAATTCCTTGTGATTATTTAGCCTTTGTTTCTCAAATAGAGCCTAAGACAGTCAATGAAGCTTTATCTGATGAATCTTGGATATTAGCCATGCAAGATGAACTAAATCAGTTCAAGAGAAACCAAGTATGGTCACTTATTCCTAGACCATCCAATCATTCAGTTATTGGCACCAAGTGGGTGTTCAGAAATAAACTGGATGAGTCCGGAATAATCTTAAGGAACAAGACCAGATTGGTAGCTCAAGGCTACTCCCAAGAGAAAGGCATAGATTTCGATGAAACTTATGCACCTGTAGCCAGACTTGAGGCTATTAGGATTTTACTTGCTTATGCATCTGCATTTGATTTAAAACTATTTCAAATGGATGTCAAATCAGCCTTTTTAAATGGTTTTATCAAGGAGGAAGTTTATGTTGAACAACCCCAGGTTTTGATGATCCCGAATTTCCAAATCATGTATTTAAACTACATAAAGCTTATATGGTTTAAAGCAAGCACCTAGAGCCTGGTATGAAAGGCTCAGTACTTTCTTATTAGATCATGGTTTCACTAGAGGAAAAGTAGATAGTACATTATTTATAAAATCTAAGGATAAACATATACTTCTTGTGCAAATATATGTAGATGATATTATTTTTGGATCTACTGATGAATCTCTTTGCAAGTACTTTGAAAAGCTTATGCAGGGAGAATTCAAAATGAGCTTGATGGGGGAGCTAAGCTACTTCCTTGGATTGCAAATCAAGCAAGGGAAGGATGGCACTCATATCTGTCAAGCCAAGTACACCAAAGAGCTGTTAAAGAAATTTGGATTTGAAGATGCAAAGCCATTATCAACCCCAATGAGCACATCAACCAGAATGGACAGTGATCAAAAAGG
This sequence comes from Colocasia esculenta, assembly GCA_014218235.1. Classification (NCBI taxonomy): domain Eukaryota; kingdom Viridiplantae; phylum Streptophyta; class Magnoliopsida; order Alismatales; family Araceae; genus Colocasia; species Colocasia esculenta. Next base: position 86,121,283 of record CM024757.1, read on the forward strand.
TAAAAAGGTAGATCAAAAGAATTATCGAGGTATGATAGGATCATTACTTTACTTAACTGCAAGTAGACCAGATATTTTGTTTAGTGTATGCATGTGTGCTAGATATCAGGCAAACCCTAGAGAGTCTCATTTAATTTCAGTAAAAAGAATATTTAGATATCTGGCTAGAACTCATGATTTAGGTCTCTGGTATCCTAGATCTTGTGAAATAGAATTAGTAGGATATTCAGATGCTGATTATGCTGGATGCAAAGTAGATAGAAAAAGCACCAGTGGTTGTTGTCAGTTTCTTGCAGGATGTTTAATATCATGGTCATCCAAGAAACAAAATTCAGTAGCTTTATCAACAGCTGAGGCAGAATATGTTGCTGCTGGAAGTTGCTGTACACAACTTCTTTGGATAAAGCAACAACTTGAGGATTTCGGAATTCACATCAAATCAATTCCACTATTGTGTGATAATACAAGTGCCATCAACCTCACCAAAAATCCAGTTCAGCACTCAAGGACTAAGCACATTGAGGTAAGATATCATTTTATTCGAGACCACGTAGCTAGTGGTAATTTAGAAATTTCTTTTATAGATACAAATGGTCAATTAGCAGACATCTTCACAAAAGCCCTACCTGAAGAGAGATTTACATCTCTTAGAAGGGAATTAGGGATGTGCAATGTGTGAAAAGATCTCTGTAATTTTATTGGCATAAAAATTTTCAGATAGAAATGAAATTTTCCCTCTTTAACAATGAGCAAAATTCAGTTTGTCTACATTCCTTGACCGCTATCGTATTAAAAGCTGTTTGACCCGTCAAACGATTTTGTCGTTTTCTGGATTTACCGCCTTTGGCGCTTCACTTTTTGATAAAATAATAATAATTTATTCAAATCGTTCTGAGAACGACTTGTCTTCTACCTTTACCCTTTTATCCTCTATCTGTTCACCCAAAGCCGATGCCCTAACGATTTTGGGATCGACTCTCTGCAACTTTCGAAGCTTTCTCCTCTTCCCGCGAAGAATCCCTTCGAGAGCTTCCATCTCTTCCATCATTTCCCTTCACCAGAATCTCCTTCTCCTCTACCTATGGCCGCTCCGATGATCTCCGGAAGCGTAGGGGGCTACAGTGCTGAGTATTTGTCCCCAAAGGAGCAAGAGAGGTTTACGTTTGTGAAGTCGAAGATTTGCGGAAATAAGGCAGTGGATGTTCAGAATCTTGAGAAGAGTGGCATGTCCAGTTAGTCGAAGCCTTGAGAAGAATGCAGTGGATGGATGTTGTTACTTTCACCGAGGTAAGCTACCTGGATCTTGTGAAAGTTTTTCATTTGTTTGAAGTCAGAGGCAGATGGGTCCCTTGTCTCCACAGTGAAGGGCACCCAGATCAAGATAGATTATGATCTATTGCATGAGTTGTTTGGAGTAAAGACATCAGGCTTTAGTGGTGTGGACTCAGTAAATGATGAAGCTAAGGGTCTTGGCATTATTGGTCCAAGGTTTAAGCTAAAGGATGGAAAATTGGATATAAATCAGATGTCAGCTTTCAATCGGTTGCTCCACTTTATTGTCTGCCAAATCATAGTTCCTCGGAGTGCTACCTTTTCTTCATGCACTAGGGCAGACTCAGACTTGATGTTCTGGGTAATCCAGAACAAGGAGATAAATCTGGCCGCAGTTATGATTGAGAGAATGAAATTTGCCAGTACTCAAATCTGGGAAACAAAGAGCAAGCTAAATGTTTCCTTGCCTTATGCTCATCTACTCACCAGGATTTTCAAGCATTTCGGAGTAAATGTGTCTGCAGTTGTAGTAGAGAAGATGGGCCAGTCTATAAGGTCCAGAAATTTGAAGAAAAGTGGTTTTTCAGTGCAAGATGGAATTTGGTCAAAGTCCTCTGTGGCTGAAGGAGAAGCAATTATTGGGGATATCCCAGAAGTTCAAGAAGAAGCAGCAGCAGCAGAGCAAGCAGCAGCAGCAGAAGAAGAAGCAGCAGCAGCAGAGCAAGCAGCGGCAGCAGTTGTTCAAGCAGCAGCAGTACCAGTTGTGTCCAGCCAGGCAGAAGTTTCAGTCTCACCTGTTGTGGAGATTATCTCTCATTCTCCAGAAGTTCAGATGGAAGAAGGTGCAGCTGGTGTGGCAGATTCTTTGCCCACCACCTTAGTCGCCTCAATCCTAAGAGAAGTATTGGATTCCATTCCCTCCACCTTAGCTACTTCTAAAGAAGGTGGATGTGTTGAAGAAGAAGTTATGGCACCAGGCCATACAGAAATTCAGTCTGAACCAATTGCTAATGTTGAGATATAAGCAGGTACTCAACAAGATGTGGTCATGGAAGAAGCTCCTAGCCAAGGGGAGCAAAGTCTCTTTGAACCTGAAGTGCCTAAATCCGTGGCAGAAGGCCACTTGGAGAAAGTTGTTTTGGAAGAAGCTCCTGCTCAGGGGGAGCAAGAAAGTGTTGAACTCCCCGCTCCTATTCAGGGGGAGCAAGTAGGCATTGAGGAAATTCCACCTCCTGCCAGTGTTCCTGTTAGTGAAGGCCCAGGTGCAAGCAATATCAATCTTGAGGAGCCTGTCATTCAGCAAGGGAAGCAAAAGAGAGTGGCTCACAAAAGGCCAAGAAAGAGTCACAGAAAAGTCAATCTGAAGCCTATTATGGCATTGCTGAAAGCTCAAGGAGAAGTCTTGTCATCAGTTCAGACAAGTGTTCAGGGCATTATTTCTAATCAAGCTTCAACCTCCTCTGACCTATCCTCAATTCGAAATGCAATGAGGTGGTTCAATAAAGAGATGTCTGATATGAAGAAATTGCTGGCTAATCTTTCAAGGTCTAGTGGTGTCCCTCCTGCACCCACTCAGAGCAGTCCAGCTGAAGTTCCTAGGACACCAGGGCCTCCAGCAGAAGTCTCTCGGCCAACAGGGCTACCAGTTCAAGCATCAGGGCCACCAGGGCCATCAGGGCAAGCTTCAGGGTCATCAGGACCCTCTTCAGTTGTCAGAGCAGTCAAAGGGAAAGAGCCCATGACAGCTACTTCGGCCCCTGACACTTCAAATCTTGCAACTCCAGTTTTGTCCTCACCTACCTCTCCTTCTACAGCCCCTCCTGCACCACAACCATTAAACATCCTGTGCCTCGCACTCAACCATCTTCCTCTCTCACTACATCTCAACCCTCTTTCTCTCCTACTCCCTCTCACACCTCAGGTCCATCATCATTTTCACCCTCATCACCTCTCACTCAACCCACTCAAGTTCACCCTCCTTCTTCCTTCAATCCAAAACACCTTTTCTATCCTCCTACTCCTCCTTCCTCTGTTACTTTTATTCCAGAAAAACCTCCTCTACTTGGTGTCTTTGACACAAACTTGCCGGATGACTTTGAGAGAAATACCCTTTCCACCATTCTCTTCACTGCCACTCATATCCACAGGACTGATCCTCCCAGTCCTGCCAAGAAAAAGAGGAAACAATCATCCTCTGTTACCATCTCCTCCTCCTTATTTCCTCCTCTTTGGTACTCTCTTACCCTTGAACCTCACAAAAGATTCCTTTATAAGGAATATCTTCAAAAGTGCATCCTCTCCACCATTTATGGTATTCCCTTCCTCAACCTTTCTAAGCACCTAAATATTGTTCTTCCTCTTACCCAGTTATCCCACTCTCAAAAATCCAAAATCCTTGAGGGGACTGAGTTCAAGACTGAAGATCAGTGGGCAAATGTCAAGGGCAACAAAGCTCAATACAACAAGTTCTTGACTGCCAGGGCCGAATCCATTACACATGGAGCTCATTCTCTCACTCTCTCTGATTGGTTCTTTCTCAAGCATAAGAATTTGTGGGGTCCTTTCATCTTGAAAGAGATCCGCATTGCCAAAAGCTTCCAGCAGTACAGTGACTTCTGCTTCCTGAACAAACTGCCAGAAGTCCAGTTCTCTCAATTCCACTCAGCTTTAGTGATGTTAAGATCTGAAGGTCCAGTGAATATTCCCCTAACAGTGAATTTTGCTGATATCCCGGTTGACTCTCTAGTCCTTTTGCCAAAGCTGCATTCCCTAGTATTTGATTCAGATGCAGGATCCCATGCATTTGACATGTTTGCCAAGCAGCTGGGTAGAATGTCAGCCAAGCAGAGCAGACTACCCTCCTTCCTGCGGTTTATCTTTAGAGAATACCACTCTGGCCGCATCTCCTCTCAGGTTTTGGCTCCACTCATTTCTGAGTGTGAAAGGCTTACTCCCCCCGTATGGACAATCATCTACAAGGAAACCAACCTTCAGTTAGAGGCCATCAACAGTTCCTTGGTTCATCAAAATAAGCCCTCTCTCTCAGCCGAAGCCTTCATGGATCTCAACTCCATAAATCCTATTCAAGAGATTTATGTTCAGTGGGCAACTAGATATACAGCTTTCTTCGCTCTGAAGCAGGATCTGATAGATCAGAAGATCTTCTATCCAATCTCTTTGGATAGATTTCTCCATCGTGCCAGCATCGGAAAAAGCACTTACTTTAGATTCATTCTGGACCCAGATCAGTATGCAGAATTCTTGGATCAGCAACGGGCTTTGTACATTCAAAGGGCCACCCAATCCATGGGTCCCAACTTCTCAGTTGCTTCTGGGGTTTTCCAACAGACGTTTGAAGACCTTGAGATCAAGGCATGAGTTGTCATCTCACAGCATGCCTCCTTGTTATCTCCCTTGTACTACCTTTCTCATACTTAATACAATGATATCTCTCTTCTTTGTCTCACAGCCTATCTTTTTGCTTATTGACAAAATGGGGGTGAAAACTAAAGTTAATCTGAAACACATGTTTAATTTTTGTATGATGTTTAGTATATTTTGTCATCATCAAAAAGGGGGAGATTGATGACCAAACTGTCCCCATAATAAATAATTAATTTATTTATATATTAATTTTGATGATTACACTACAAGAAATTGCGGAAATAGAGACCGAATCTTAGACCGAAATATTCAGTCACTATTTGGTCTCAGATTTGAGACCGAATAGTGACTGAATAATATCAGTCGCTAAAGTTTAGATTTAGTGACCGAAATAATTTCAGTCACTATTCGATCTCAGATTTGAGACTGAATAGTGACTGAAATTATTTCGGTTACTAACATCATCACTTGGCGGGGCTTTGAGTGAAATTTTGTGACCGAACAAAGTCGGTCACTATTCGGTCTTGAATAGTGACCGAAATTATTTCGGTCACTAACACCTTCACTTGGCGGGTCTTCGAATGAATTTTTGTGACCGAACGAATTCGGTCACTATTCGGTCTCAGATTTGAGACCGAACAAATTTGGTCACAAAATTCTGGCGGCTTTAGAGACTGAATAGAGACGGAATCTCTATTCGGTCTCTAAATCCTTTTCTACTACCATCGGTTCTTCATTCCCCCTTCTCCTCTCTCGCCGTCTCTTCTCTCTCACGCTGCCGACACCTCCGACGGATCGCCCCGTCGAGATGCCTTTGGGTCTTGTTGTCGCTGCTAGGTATACGCCATCCTTCAGATCGACCCCTCCTCCGGCCGCGGCACCTCCGAGGTGCGCCTCCAGTACAGCCGCCTCGCCCGCCTCCTCCACCCAAGACACCGGCAGAGCGCCCACGGTTTCCAGTCCTTCTCCATCTCGGCTGCCGCCGACGAGGCGTTCAAGCTCATGTGCGACACGTGGGCCGTCCTCTCCGATCCGGTGAAGAAGGACCTCTACGACAAGGAGATCGACATCGCCGGCGCTACGCAGATGAGGCTCAACGGGGGCAGCGCTAGGAGTCAGGACGGCGGTAGCAGCGGTGGAAACAAGGTGTCCGTTGAAGCGGAGGTCGATCCTGGTCCGACTTTCTGGACGGCGTGCACGAGCTGCTTCAGAGTGTACCAGTACGCAAGTGGATACGAGGGCCGGACTCTAATCTGCTAGAACTGTAGAAAGACATTCCAGGCGACGGAGATGGCGTCTCCACCTCCCATCGCTCCGGGAATAGATACGTACTTCTGTGCGTGGGGTTTGTACCCACTAGGGTTCCCGGGATGACCCAATTTTGTCCCTCCCACTATGCTTAATCTCTTTTCCCTCAAAATTTTGACAGGGTTGTTCATTTTTGCTTATGCCATTGTGTTTTGCTGATGAGCAACTGCTAACCCTGTTTTTGTTTTTCTCTTTTCTTTTAATTCCTCTCCTTTCTCTTTATGCCGTTGCGGGTTTTCTTAAAAGTTATATATGCATCCACATAACCGGCGTTTTACCAGTTTTGAGTGAGTTGCGATACTTCAGCCCCTCCGACAGGACAAGGGACCTTCCAAAGTCACAGTCATAGTTCTTCTGTGATAGTGGGTTGTCTTTCTCTAGCATCAGTCATCTAATCTTACCCCAAGAAGTCAACGATCGGCCAGATGAAGTGGAGGTTCAAAGGATTTAAGGAACTTTCTGTACATAAAGTCATGTTTTCCCTGGTGTTTCTTGGTACCTGATTGAGATAACATTGGACATCGGATGGCATTATGAAAATCCTTGTGGTCAGCAGCCTAGAAACTACTAATGGGTGGGGGGGGGGGGTGCTCCTGATCTTCTCTACAGAAAGCTAGCAGCTAAGAGGTGAATGCCTGCATGCCTGTCAACTTGTCAAGAATCAAGATAACTTGTGTAGTCTTGGTTCTGTAATCATGGATATAGAGGTCGTTAATGTGTTTTTCTATTATTATAAATATGGAACAACTTGATGGTCTGTTTATATTTATTTTGCTTCATGTGGTTTCTTGAAATTAATCTAGATGGTCGTGCTATTGCAGTTCCAGCCCTTATATCATCCAATCTAGACCAGGTAATTTGCCTGCACTAAGATAAAAACTAGACTGGAAACCAAAACTGACAGGGCTAGTCTTGATTTAATTTCTGGTTATTGATTCTGGCTATTACACCCCTCACATATTGCCACACCACCTTAATTTCTGGTTATTAAATCAAGACAAGGTATGAAAACTCTCAAAGTTGCTTTCCATCATGCCACAAAAGATGAGGTTAGTTTGGAAGCATATACCATGTTTGAACTCTGTTTATTCTTGACCTTGGAAAATTTTCATGAGGACTGAATTTAGTTTTTTCTAGGCGGTGATTCACATCATTAGACTTCCCAAAAACAGCACTGTAGGTGATGCTCTTAATGATTTAAGGACAAAGGTAATACCTTTGGTTGGAAGTCTACTTCCATTTTCCATTCTGGCATTGGATTATCAAATGATTTTCTGTACAAGTACTTATGATGAGTATATACATGTCTTATATATATCTGTTTCCTTTTTTAACATAATTCTTAATGATCGTGATTGTGCTTTGGAATAGGTTGAATTATCTCATCCTAGTGCAGAACTCCGATTGCTTGAGGTCTTCTACCATAAAATATATAAGGTATTACTTCGGGCATTTGGTTCATAGATCATTGTCTCTAAATTTACCCACTTTCTTTTTATTGTCTCTTTGACACCTTTTTGGAACTTCTCACTTTTGCCACTTTAATTTGAAAGGGTTCACATTAAAAGAAAGTGACACCAAAAAGCAGAAGCTTAGCCAACTTCTATCAGCAAATGTGTGTGATGTCAGATGAGCTATTTGGAAAACATATTTAACCTGCCATACCTATGTTTGTCTGGCTTCTAATGATCAGTTTTCTGCATTGGATTGTGGGCATGTCTAACAGCAAAGTGAGAAATGTTGGACTCTTAACCATGGGTGGAATATTCTGGGAGTAATCCAATTTCTAACTGGCTAGTCATATTTTCTACCACATTACACGTGCATTTGGAGTGTAATTGAGGTGGCATGGAAACTGATTGAATGCCAGAAAGTTCATGTTCTTTTTCTGTCTTATGATGGATGGACTTGCATCATTCATGTTTGCATCCATTGCCTTGGACTTGAAATTTCTCCTTTCTCTAAAATAGTAGAAGATATATAAAATTTCTTTGCCAAAGAAGGGTCTTTTTGTATCTATCTCGTGGGCAGCTACAAGAAATTGTGTTGTCGTTCTTTTTTGTTTTGTTTTTACGTTTTTGCCTGCTTTTCATCCTGTGTTGTGGCTATCATGAATTTACCATTTGTTGCAAATTTTCCCGGTAAGTGGGAAAATTGAGAACATTAATGATCAGTACTGGACATTGCGTGCAGAGGAGGTGAGCCGTATCTTATTTTTTTGGTTAATGTTATTGCAAGTATGCAGGCTTCAGCATTCTCTAGCATATTTATACAACATTCGGGATCAGGTAAAAAGGTTAGCGTCTTCTATGCTCTGACTTTTCTTAAATTGCATGCAGATTCCAGAGGAAGAGAAAAATCAAGGACTCCATGATCGCTTGATTCATGTGTACCATTTCACAAAGGATGCTGCACAAAATCACATGGCAAATGAGAATCCCATAGATGTTAGATGCTATTTAAGTGAACGAAAAGGGCAAAGAAGGGGAGCATGGGCATTGGATGACTATTATTCATGAAATAAATCCTACCTTAATACGTTCTCTTTTTCCAAACAGCAGGTTCAAAACTTTGGGGAACCCTTTTTCTTGGTTATTCATGAAGGAGAGACATTGGCTGAGGTCAAAGTTTGTATTCAGAAGAAGCTGCAGGTTCCAGATGAGGAATTCTCCAAGGTATTGCCATTCTGGCTCACTGTTACCTCATTGTTGGCAATGTTCATCGATTTATTAGTTTCTTGTGGATGCTTGAAGTAAGAACTCCATAATAGCAAGGCGACACAAGATGGTGAAGGTACATGGATGGTAGCATCTGTCTCTCTTTCTCTCTCTTTTTAGCAATAGACTGGGTAGACTGAATTGTTATTTGTAGTCTTAAACACATGTTTGTATTCAGCTCTACTAAATCAGAAAGATATCTCTTGCTTTTAATTATCAAATTAAGACATTTGAAGTTGTCTGTTCAGAAACTAAAGTTTTGCATTATCCAAACTTGCTCAGTCTTTTGGTGGTTGTATGTTGTTCCCTTTTAGTTTTTAAACTAGAAGATGCACTGTGGTCCATTGGACCCTGAATCTATGGCACAGATTAGTCATTTTTCAAACAATTTTCAATTCTTGTTGGCCAATGGAAGTTTGCATTTCTGTCACTGGGTCGTCCAAAGTATCTTCAGGACTCCGACATTGTATCACATCGGTTTCAGGTACACTACCTTTATGCTTCTCTCATATTTATATTTCATTTGTTTTTTTACTAAATTTAGTGAACTACCTATTAGAAACGAGATATGTAAGCATCCGATGATATGCACTACCTATTTAATAAGCATCTGAAAGAGATATTTAAGCTGTGAAAAGAACTTATAACTTTCTATAAGCATCCGATGATATGCAGTGGTTATAAGGACTCTCTTTGCATATAAGAATTATACATGCTAGATGTCAGGGGAATATCTGCAAAAAGCCTTCTTTATTGTCCACTAGATGCACTGTCTCGATTTTTTTTTTAGTGTTTCACAGACTCTCTGTGCACTAAAATAGTACTTCACTTCATGTTTTTCTTCTTCTTCTTTTTAATTTTTTATAGAAACGCATGATTAAGTTGATATATATATCGATTTTTTTTTGCTAAAAGTGTATATATATTTTTGGAATTCTTCTCGTACTTTGGTTGTGATTCCCGCGGTCCGTGCTTTATTGATTCTTCTCATATCGTCAGCGACTATTCTCTGTTGATGTCATTTAGTTGTCAGAAATTTGAGATATAAGGTGAACAGTTTCTTGTGTTTTCTTCATTTCGCGTTTGCCTTACAAAGAATCATCTTCCCCTCCGCTGGTACCTAAAATTTGTTTTGACTTTGCCGCAAGTTTTAGTTCTGCCATGGTTTAATGTTTTTGCAGTCTCTATCATGATGTTGTTTAAGTTCTGCATGTCTGTATTGAGTTGATTGTGGTGCATATATTGCACAAGTGTGGTAATAATCCAATATACGTTCTCATTATTGAAGCATAGTTGGACGGTGTATAGGATATAGTATTTAAGATGAAAAAAAGCCTAATTAATAATTTTCATCCTGGTTGAGTTTCACATGTCCATGCCTAATGGTTAGGCCGTCAGAGTGATATACAATGATGGTTTTCATATATTTGCTTAAGGATTGCTGAACGGTGTATTTTTTATGTTCAAGCCTTCTGTGCGGAGGTCTTTAACTATTTTGTTTTTTGGCAAATATGATATCAAATTGAACAATGCAATCCTTGCAGAGGACAAGCACTTGCCCATGTAAGACAAATTATTTTTGAGATGGTAGTATTTTCTTCTTGTCATTCATTTTGTCAAATTCTAATCAGATGATTAGCATGTAGATATTGCATTTCCAGAATTCAATCTTATTTTCTCCCCATTCTTGATTTCTGGAGGGGTTTGCTTTGTTCTCTAAGAGATTTCCCCGAGTATTTTCCAATAGAAAAGTGTTATAGCCTTTGATTGACATAGTGCTGGGCATTTCAAATATTACTTTAAAATATTCTATGAGATGGCATGTAGTCTGTGTAGCTTGTGTTTAAGTGGCATACTCTTATTGCAGTCATTCTTGTCTTGTCCAACTGTGTTGTCACATATATGAAACTGATATGTTATGTGCAGGTATGATGAATTAGCTACAAAATACGATGTGGAGTACATTGCTGGGGGTAATTCATTCTGTTATTATTTCTGTCAATTGTTTATTTTTATATACTTCATGGTATATTATATTGAGCTTTATGTTGTATTTATGTCTCCAGGGGCCACTCAAAATTCAATCAGGGTTGCACAGGTATTACCGATTGTTTCATTTTTTTACCCTTTTTATTTCCGTAGTTTTCAGAGCTTAATGAAAATCATATCTATTATATTTTGTAGTGGATGTTACAAATTCCTAGAGCTACTAGCTACATGGGTTGTATTGGAAAGGACAAGTTTGGGGAGGAAATGAAGAAAAATTCTAAAGCTGGAGGTGTTAATGTGAGTATGATCATTTGCTGCTAATGGGCACATGGAAGAAAACTTGGAGTGTGTGATTATTTTAGTGAGTAGGATGTGGTATTATTTTCATCTGGGTTTTCTACAGAGAGTCCATATGATGGGGCATGTGTAACTTACTATTGATCATGACAGCAATTAACAATACCATGCCAGAAAAATGTATTAATAGTATGTGAAGTACAGTACAAAACAATATGAGCTGACACTGATGAAATGGTTTCAATCTGATGGCAGGAATACTTAGAAACACTGCAAAGTCTTCCCAAAGCTAGATGCTTGGACCTCTTTCAAAGGAGATATATTCGACCAGTAGTTGTAAGTTACATGTCTAATTAATTAATGATCGTCTGAAGCTAGCTTGGCTTCTTTAATCTGCATATTTACTTTTCTTTAATTTCCAGGTTGCTGTTGGACTAATGGCATTTCAGCAACTTGGTGGTATTAATGGTATTGGATTCTATGCTAGCCAAATATTTGTGTCTGCAGGTTAGTGGTGATTCATCATATGTATGCATAAATAATTCAGAATTTATTTCATGCATACTTGAAGGAGATCATCATCAATTTTAACTGTTCAAATTTCAGGTTTTCCATCAGGGGATCTTGGAACCATTATGATGGGAGTGATTCAGGTAACTTAAGTTTTCTCAATATATATTGACAAGAGGTATGGCTGTGTCTTGTGGGCCACTAAAATTAACAAATGGAAACAGGTCCCCATCACGATAATAGGTGCTTTTCTGATGGATAGAAGTGGAAGAAGGCCCCTTGTAATGGTATGCATGCAGCTGAATTGCAAATGTCTATAACCTGATCACATTGGAACTAAAGCTATGCAAAACTAAAAGATTTATTGTGCTATTTCAGGTATCTGCATCAGGAACATTCCTTGGGATGTTTCTAGCTGCAGTATCATTCTACTTAAAGGTGACTTACTGCTATTTTTGACTCCTGTTTAACAACGCTCATTAATTTTGAATTCCGCCAACTTCTAAAGATTTTAATCATTACTTTAGCTTGACCTTACTAATTTGCTCTCCTTGTTGATTTACTTTCTTGGCATGGTTGTGATATATATATATATATATATATCCTTTTGTTTAACAGGAGCAAAGGTGGCACATGGATTGGGCGCCTCTTCTTGCTCTCATTGGTATATTGGTAAGTGGATATTATTTGGGGGGGGGGGGTGTTGGGAAGAGTTTTATCTCTCCATATGCGATGGGTAGTTTTTCTATTTTTCTGTGTCTGCACACACAAAATCCATGAATCTATTCAGGTTGGTGAGCACCCCACATAGAGAGGAGATCTTCTTGCCTAAATGCTCATCTCTATAATTCAGTTTACAGAGAAAGAAAGGGACATTGAATAATGAGAACGGGGGGATGAGTTCAGTTATTGTTTAGGGAGTGGATAGTAAACCAAGTATCCAAAGCCTCTTCCACCTTCGATTTCACAAGTATCCTGCTACCACACACTGAATACACTCTCGTATGGTGGAAATGGGGACCTTCATGAACTACTCTAAGATGTAAAGATAAAAAGAAAGAAAGATGTGCATACATATTTTAGCAAATTCCCTGTATATTATCCATTAGGACGAGGAGAAACGCAGGATGAGCTGTTTCCAAAATGTCGTCATAGTACTTAACAGGTACCCAGAAACTAACAGAAAGACCGGCGATGTTTTGCGCGCACCTTTTCTTTTCTGGTACTTGTCTTACACAGGGTTTGATAGGCTGAGCAAATTAAACGCAAACCTACTAGCCGGTTCTTACAAGATGGACAAATCTCTGGGAAGTTGTTTCGCGTTTCTTTTCTGAACAAATCTCTGGCTAATTATTGTCATACTTCCTTGAAATCTATGTTTCATGAATTCTTGGCTGTTTCAAAAGTTAATTCTGTTGTTTACTCCAGACTGTCCGAAAGCCCATCCACATTCTTCTTGTTATGTTCACACTTCTACGTTGTGAATCCCTATGAAAGCTTTACTTCATTTGCTGTGTGTGAAACTCAACTACTTATTTGCATATATTATGTTGATCATTGAGGGACTTTCATAGAGGTTATGCATGACAAATAAACATTAAAAAATGGTTTAGTTTAGTCGCCCTATGCCAAAAGTAGTCAAGAAATTCTTTATCTTATGGCTTTCTATTATGCATCCTTGTGACTTTTCTTCATTTTCACCCTGTGTATTTGTAAAAAACGTGTTGATAGGTCTTTAACCTATGTAGAGGTTAAGGTTCTGTTGCTGCTTTAAGGCATTAGCTGAATTGAATTCTTTGATTACTTCAATGACAGGTACCCACACTTCTTGATAAACAAGGTGCACAGTTGCGTTGCTTGTTGTTTCTAGGACATGGATTTCAGATCGTATTGCTTCACTGAATGGTAAACCTGCATAATTTATAATTATGTTGAATCCACAAGCTTACCTCATGCCTTGAGGGGTAATGCTCTGTATCTACACTCAATTCTACAGGAACAAGTGTGAAGTATGTCCTGGAGCAGGATAGATCAGCCTTTATCCGGTTAATTGGCATTAGTGTCCTCCAGAGTGCTGCATCTTCTATTGTTGCACCTTCTCTACGGTATAAATTAGAAGGTTGGATGTGCCCTTATGTGGCAACATATTTCAACAGGTCAATAATGTAAAATTAGTTCTATGTATGTTACCTTTCCTCTATTCTAAAAGGTTGTTTTGAGTTGATTTTAACAATTCTAAGCAATCACCACTTGTCAGTTTCATGACTTAAAGTGAGATCCTTGGGGTGTCATTAGATTTTCAATTTTCTATTTTTTGCAGCGTTGGAGCATTTTGTTTGTTTTTCCATTTTTTGGAGGTGGATAGTACCACAAATTCCATTAATGATTAAAAAATAGGTTGTAATATTCATGGACATAAATGGTTGTACAAGTACTGATGAGAAAAAGATTGCAGTTAAGTTGCAAGTTTGTTATCAGTACTCATTTTGGATAATTCCATAAAATGCTCTTCTTATGAATTCAATTCAATTGCATAAAATGCTCTTATGAAAATCTGTAGCCTATTTAGTATGGGCATTAATGTTATTTATCTTCTGCAGGAGCATCGTAACAAGTAACTTCTGCAGAAGCATCCACCATTTTAGAACTTATCCTGATTTTTTTTTGCTATATATATATATTTAAAAAAAAATTAAAAAATAAAGACCGATTATGGACTGAATTAATTCGGTCACAATTAGGGACCGAATTATAGGGACCAAATAGTGACCGAACAAATTCGGTCCCTAATTTCTAATTTAGGGACCAAATTGATTCGGTCACTGTTTGGTCCCTAATTTAGGGACCGAACAGTGACTGAATTAATTCGGTCACTGATAATAATTTTAGTGACCGCTGGAATTCGGTCACTAATCGGTCACTAATCGGTCACTAAATAGTGACCGATTAGTGACCGAATTCCAGCGGTCACAGATTTGTGACCAGAAATTCTCCACCGACGAATTCGGTCTCTATTCGGTCACTATTCGGTCTCTGAGTATTTTAGTGACCGAATAGGGACCAAATAGAGACCGAAAATGTCGGTCTCTAAATGCGTTTTTCCTTGTAGTGTTAACAAAATAGTACTAATGGATTACTTGAGCCTTGAGAACAGGAAATAAAAGAAAAATGAAAGTTCAAGACAATCAGGTAAGTCTCATCTCACATTCTGTCCAAGTCTTTGTATCGACTTCTTTGATAAGCAGAACGATTTCCTCTTTGATCGGAAAATTCAAAACAAATTGATATCGCAACGATTCTTTAAGACATCGCAACGATTTCTTTAGAACCCGTAACGACTTGACTGTCGTAACGATTTCTTTAGACCTCGTAACGATTTCTTTAGAACCCGTAACGACTTGACTGTCGTAACGATTTCTTTAGACCTTGTAACGATTTCTTTAGAACTCGCAACGACTCTCTAGCTGTAACGATTTCTTTAGACCTTGTAACGATTTCTTTAGAACTCGCAACGACTCTCTAGCCATAACGATTTCTTTAGACCTCGTAACGATTTCTTTAGAACTCGCAACGACTCTCTAGCCGTAACGATTTCTTTAGACCTCGTAACGATTTTTTTAGAACTCACAAACGACTCTCTAGCCGTAACGATTTCTTTAGAACTCGCAACGACTCTCTAGCCGTAACGATTTCTTTAGAGTTCATAACGATTTCTTTACAGTTCATAACAACTTGCTATAACTCATAACGATTTGCTTTGTGCAACGATTTGTTAAGACTTCTTGTAACGATTTCTTTGAAACTCGTAACGACTTGATAGTCATAACGATTTCTTTACAGATCATAACGACTTGATAAGCGTTCATAACGACTTGCTACAACTAATAACGATTTCATCATTATAATTTGATAATGCTCGGTTATAACGATTTGTCTGTTATCGCATAACGATTTCATAAGTCATGAAGGCATCGGGATTGCTTTTATCGATTTTCTTGCTGTATCAGTACAATGCTTTTTAATAGCATTGAAAAGTCAAAGTCATATCTTGTCTGTTGACTGCTACGCATTAAATGCTCTCTGATCGTATCTCCCATGCATGCAGACAATATCTTCCATTTCTATGCTACTCTGTCTACATACTTTTTAGACAGAAAGGAGCTTTGCTATATATTGCAATATATGTTCCATCTGTAACTAACAATCGACGGCAGTCCTAGCTGTCCTCTATTTATTGTTGATATGCTTGCAGATATCTGACAAGACTCATCTGTACAACGTTGGATACAAGATACAAGATTCTAAAACATTTCTCTGGCGTGTACTAAAGGATAAAAGACTGACGATCAGAAGCTTCCTTGGTGACCAGTCTAACGTACACCAGGATAAGAGACAACGGACACTTCAACGTTCAAATTTGAATCAGAAGTATAAAAAAAAACTCAAGACGGAGAAGAAGACAACAAGATAGAGAACAACGCTTGCAATTTGAAAAGAAAGAACTCCATCTCATCGAGTTTTCAGAAGATTGAAAGAAGAGCGAAGCTTCCACTCCAACCTTGTTCTTAGCTCTTAGGTCTCAGTGATCAAAAGGAGTTTTTATTTGTGAGAGCTTATGTAATCCCTGGAGAGAAAACCTTGTTAAATCTCTTTCTCTCTTGGGCCTTGGTAGCTTCAGTTTATAGCTGGTCAAGCTAGAGTCTGAAGCCTATTCCCACACCTTTTCTTCTTTAGTTGTGTTCCCTTCTGGACGAAGGAAGACCTGGTGGTATCCAGGGTGGTTGTTTTCCCTTCAGGTTGAAGGATGGCCAGTTGAGGCTGGGTGTAAGGATCCTTAAGGGGGATTGTACCCTTGGTAGTGAAATCCTGAGGTATTGCTCAGGGACTGGACGTAGGTCTCCTGTGGAGAGGAGTTCCGAACCAGGATAAAAATCCTTGTGTCTTGTGGATGTGTTTTGTGTGATTGTTGTCTTATTTGCTCTAACTCTAACCTTGTTATTAAGTTGTGCAATCCTTTCAGTAAACAAGTTTTAATCAGAGATCGAAGTTTTAATAACCCATTCACCCCCCCCTCTGGGCTAGCTAGCTGGGCAACAGAGCCTTGTCTCTCCGGTGCTGGTCTTGCTTGGCTGCTGTGAGTGGTACTTTTCTTTGTACCCACTGTACTCTTGCGTTTAGCTTCGACTCTGAGTTGTTCTTGTGTTAATTGTTTTAATTTGTAGCGTGTACATTTACTTATATGTTCTCCTCAGGCACTCCTTTCTTACCCTTCCGAGTTTCAACTTGTGGGTTAACGGGTCAGGATTCGGGTTACCGGTTGGTTACTGGTACTTCGGATCTTGGGTCGTTACAGTTTGTGTGGGAGATCCGGTGATGGGATCCCAGATTAGGGTTCCAGCCTGTGAAGGCGACGGACCCTACTGTCATGTTCTGAACACGACAGGCCAACCCGTCGCGTTAGGCTTTTGATCGCGACCTATCGGGGTTTCGAGAGCTTTATGGTTGTGCATGATAGTGTATTTATCGGATTGTTGTTGTGTATTGTGTAAGGCATTGGTAAGTGCTGCATTGGCACTTGTAGCACTCAAGGAGCATGTCGTTCACGTGGTTTGAACATTGTGCATGTGGTTTGTGTGTGTGTGGCGAATAGTACAATGTTTGTGTTCATCGTGTAAACTTCTGTGGTTAGTTCATGGTGGTTGGACAGTGTGGTTCCAATGTGAACCTAGCCTTGGTCCTTTGATGCCTTTTATACATTATTTAAGATGGTTTAATTAGTAAAGCATGTGTATGGTTATTAAGTGGTTATTATATATTTTGTTTAATGTGGCAATAGTGGTCATGAGATGACCAATGATAGGCCAGATTATTATTGGTTAATGTAGTTCTTGTATGTGTCTGTGTATGCTAGCTTGTAGGTCACATAGTGACCGGGGACAAGCTATTCCTGACACTTATACCGTGGTTTGTAATATAGATTTTATATGTATGTATCATGGTTTGTGTGTTGCCGAGTTTGGTGGTCTGGCGCCTATTCCGGAATGACTCTTCAGTTGGGTACCACAGGTTCTGTGTGCACGAGGCATGTGTGTTTGTTGTGCTCGGGGCATGTCCCGGTACGGTGTGTACCACAGAGGTCTGTGTCGTCTTCCTGGACACCCTCACTCCTATGTTTGAGTTGTACGTCCAACTGAGGGAAAGACGACATTGGGGCATCGACTTGAGAGAGTTTGTGTTTAGTCACTTGTAGCGCGCTCGTGGTTGGGGGTACGTACACCAGTAGACATACTGGTCCCCAACTAGTCCTATGTTTCCAGTGCCTCACTTTAGGGAGCCCGGGCCAGAGTCCCTAAAGGTGCCAGGCATGGGCATGTAGCTGTGTAGTATGTAGGTGTGGTGTTGGTTGGTCTCCACTGTTCTTTGACTTGTGGTGGTGGCACTACAGTTGGACCTTTCGTCCGTGACTACGTGACTGAGAGGTGGTTCTTGTGTTTTGTTGTTCGGGTTGGATACTGGCGTCATGAACCAATAGTTTATACCCATGTGGTGGCGATGTTCTTTTCGACTCGTGCTTTGCCACTCGCTATGGCTTGTGTGTGACTCGTTGGTAGAGGCTCAGCTGTTGTGGTGTACCCTGGTGGTGGCACGGTTTTTGTTGTGGTTCCGTTGTGGTACCACGTGGTAGTAGGTACCTGTACCCTTCGTGGGTAACCACATGTTGTGGTACTTCGTGTACCAGTCCCTTCAGGTGTTGAGGTGGACTTGTGTTCTGCGGAGGTCTGTAAAGTGACCTCCCACGTGTCGTGTTTTTACTCATCTTCGGGTAAGCTTTTGATTATGTTTTTGTGTGAGGTGTTGGTGTGAAGTGGATTGGCTATCTAATGCCAGTCCTGTTACCCTTCGTGGGTAGGTTGCCTGTGAAGCTTGTAGCTTAGGCAACCCCAGTAGTTGTAATGATTTGCCTTTGAGGCCTGTGGCCTATGCTTTACAGTTGTTGGGCGGACTAGTGGTACTGTGCTAGTCCTGTTGTCCCTTTTAACTTCCGAGATTTGTGCTAGATAGTGATATTTATTGTTTAGCTATTATTTATTGTGCTTTGTTGTAAGCATAATATGTTTGGCTATCGGTGTTGCCAGTGAGACCCTCTGGGGTTGAGGTCTCTTTAGTTTTGTGTGTTGTTTTTGGGTGGCCCCTACTGAGCCTGTGACTTGTTGAGGCTCACTCCCCTACAGTTCTTTTAGGGATTGCCATTTGTGTGGCTTGTGGAGGCATTGTGGCAGACTTGTACACCAGCAATAGTGTTAGTCGTATTGTGTGAGCTTGTGCTCCCTCGGGATATGCCTCAAGTAGTTGTAATCTTTTTATGGACATGTAATAATGTATTGGGACAGTTGTAAATTGTTATATACAGATATGAGCACATGTACTTTCTTGTGTCTTATACTATTGTGATTGTCTTTTATATTCTTACTTGACATGTGTATGAGCTATCCCTTGCGAGACTTTGGTCCGTTCGCAGGAGGCAGACTTGGATATGGAGCCTTATTGGGCATAAATATCTAGGGCTGTCACAGTTGGTATCAGAGCAATGGTCCAATTAGAATATGAAAAGACATTGAGGTTACAATGTCCCAAGACATGATTTAATGTCCACTGTTGGTAGTAAGTCTACGGTTTTATGTGGTTTAAAGTGGTTTTACGTGAGTTTTGTCATGCGAATTATGTCTTTGTTTTTATATGTTTGGCAGTTACTGGTAGTAGCTGAGAGAAGATGTGGTTAGAGGAAACCCAGTTTGAGAAATGTGTATGATTGTTTGCACACCTATTAGTTGTTAGCTGTTGCTGAGAAATGGTGAAGCTAGTGGTATAATGTGAGTGGTTACACCAGTATGGTAGTTTGCAATTAAAGTGTAGTTGTTTAAAGGTTTTCGGTTATAGAAATGAAGGGATTAGTGAATTCAGTTATGGAATTCAGTAAGGGTGTTTTAGAGAGGTACAAAGTTGGCAGAGACAGATATAAGGTAATGATGTGATGGAATAGCGTTATAATGAGGAATAGAACAGTGTGATAAGGATTACTAAATGTGTGAATTGTGGTTGAGAACCTTAGCAGAGGTAATTACTGTGTTAATAAGTGTTAAGGAGTAGCTTGGATATTAATGTGGTTAGTGATATGGAAAGATTTGGAATAATTAAGTAAGGCAGATTAGTTTCAGATAAGGTACTCGTAAATAAAGGAGCAGTGATTTGTGACAGCTAGACTAAGTGTGCCTTGCGATTAGAGACGATTGCAGTAAGGAGCTTGAGAATAGTGCTATTGCGAGTAATGATGATAATAGGAATTTGATGTAAGAGATTCGTGTAAGAATGTGTCGAGGTGATCACTTGAGTAAAGAAAGAGTAAAGAAGAATCAATGTATAGTTAGATTTTTTTGAGAATTTCACAAGAGAGAGTAAAGGAAGATTTGTGTGCAGTTAGCTTTTCTGAGTTTTAGGTGAAAGATATTTACTTGGCAAGTGGAAATTTGCGAGGAATTCACATAAGTTTTGTTAAAGATTGCAATGTTAAAAATAAGGTCAGTGATGTTTAGCAGCTGGGTACAGTCTGCAGAAAAAGAGAGAGGTAAAGTAGGTATCCGCTAAAGATTAAAGTTGAGCTTAAGAATGATTGAAATAAGTTAAGGCTATGTAAGTCAGAATAGAAAGAGATGAATCAGTTGAGAAGGAGTTAAAGAATATCGAGTTGAGAGGAACAACAAGGCAGATTGTGAATGGATATTTGTGAATATGCTATAACAGTGTAATTGTTTGTATTTTTCAGCAAAGCGGTAATGTGGAATGAAGAAAATAGGTAGAGTAAGTAATTATACTTAAAGAGATCGGTTCCAGATTCAGGCTATGGCAGTATTTAAAGAAAGATGATTGTATAATAAGAAGAATTGCAGTGTAAATGGTATAGTGGGATTAGTCAGTTAGCAGAATAATTAAGAGAAATACTTTGCAGAAACTGTATTATGCTATTGACAGTAAAGTTAAAGTTCAGTATTAATAACCAGATGAAGAAAGAATGTGGCAGGTTATAGAATGATGATAGATGATTTAAGAGATATGCAGTAAGAGTTTATGTGAAAATGTATAGCAAGTAATTCAGAGGAATAGAAGAGTTTTATGATATAAATATTTCTAGAGTTTGAAATAAAAGTCACAGTAGATCAGTTAAAGAATAGCGAGCAGATTAAAGTATGATCAGTTTAGCAGTAAGGAATTTTGAATAAGACGTCATATAATTGAGAAAGACTTTGGTAAAGGTGAAGGCAAATAATAGAGTATGTGCAGTATAGAGTTAACTGAGCAAGTTTTGTTTCCCGATAAGAAAGTATAGTGTCACAGTAATGAGAATGGAAATTTTGAAGAGTTATGAGGTTGGTTTGTTGAATCAGTCAGAGAATAGTATTTGATGTAAGGTAAGTATGTAAAGTGTAAAGCATATTAGTAGCAATATGTCAGAATTCAGTGTGGCACAAATAAAGTTGAAGTATTAAAGGAAACAGTGTAAGAATTCAGGTATGATTCTCTAGTGATAATTAATGGAATAAGATGATTCGAGAAATAAGTGAAGATAGAGTTGAGTCTAGCTGAAGTCAGAGTATTAGTGAGAATGGAAAGTAATTGGAAGCAATAATAAGAGCAAGATTTATGGAATATTTTGTCAACTATTCAGAGTAATAGAGTAGCGCAACGGAAGCGTGGAAGGTTTAATATTCACAGGTTATCTGAGGTTTAAATGATTAAAAGAAAGTTTAAGATTTGTGCACAGTTGGATAAAGAAGCAGTGGTTCGTGGTCAAATATGAGTTATGGCAGCATGAGCAGAATGGTATATAAAGGTAGGAAATTCAGTTATGGTAATGCGATTTTCTTTGAAAGACTGGCAGTTAAAATTATGAATAAGGTTGAGGCAGAATAACAGATGATAGTGAAAGGCAAATAATGAAGTGGCACCGGAAAATTTATAGAATTTAAAAATGGTTTTACATAGCAGTGCATCTCAGAATGGCAGTATACAGTAAAAGGTTTTGAACAAATGAAGCGGCTCAGAA
The DNA here is from genome assembly GCA_014218235.1 of Colocasia esculenta. Classification (NCBI taxonomy): domain Eukaryota; kingdom Viridiplantae; phylum Streptophyta; class Magnoliopsida; order Alismatales; family Araceae; genus Colocasia; species Colocasia esculenta. Next base: position 86,142,859 of record CM024757.1, read on the forward strand.
ATAAATGTTGCAAACACAACCGGGAAATTGTGGAAGTAGGTTGAGTCCAAGGAGATAAAGCGCCAGCGGCAAGGTAGAATTGCTTATAGCTAAAAGGTATAGAAAGAGCAGAATGTAGTAATCGGGCAGTGCAACTATGAAACGAATTAAAGAGAAAGGGAAAGCAGAATAGGTGCGGAAATGAACAGATTGATTAGCTAGTGTTGTAAGGCCCTGGAATTTGTTTGTCATTTTATTCTATTTTATGTGAATTCATGTTTGTGTGTAACTTGTATATGCATATGTAGATATCTATGTACAATATTAGCTAGTGATACTTAGTGTGCGGTGTGAATTAGATTATCAATATTGCTTGAATTGCATGGTGGTAGTGTGTGCATGATAGTATACATATTGCATGTAAGTTATAGAATATGCAGGGATTTTCTGCATGTTTTGAGTTCTGGCCGAAGGGCCCATTTGGCATCCACATGGATGGACGTCCATGATGAGTCAGCGTCCACCTCGATGGACGCTAATACTAAGTTCAACAAGTGCGATTTCTGGTTGCGCGAGGTTCATTTCCTCGGGCATGTTATCTCCGGTGCTGGTGTTGCAGTTGACCCAGCAAAGGTCCAGGCAGTTATGGATTGGGAGGTTCCCAAGACCCCTTCGGAGATTCGTAGTTTTCTGTGTTGGGTTGGTTACTATCGGCGATTCATTGAGGGATTTTCATCCATCGCCGCCCCATTGACTCAGCTCACCAAAAGGGAGTGAAGTTTGTCTGGTCCAAGAAGTGTGAGAGTAGTTTTCAATTGTTGAAGACTAAGCTCATGTCAGCTCCGGTGTTATCTTGCCGAGCGTGTAGAGGGTTTTGCTATCTACACGGATGCGTCTCGGATTGGCTTAGGCTGTGTGATTGCAGCAAGGAAGGGTAGTGGCATATGTTTCTCGTCAGTTGAAGGAGCATGAGAGGAACTATCCGACTCATGATCTGGAACTTGCGGCTGTGGTTCATGCACTAAAGATCTGGAGGCACTATCTGTATGGTGTCAGATTCGAGGTGTTTACGGACCATAAGAGCTTGAAGTATCTCTTCTCCCAGAAGGAATTAAACCTGAGGCAGAGAAGATGGATTGAGTTCCTCAAGGACTACGACTTCGATCTTCAGTATCACCCCGGGAAGGCGAACGTCATAGCGGATGCTCTTAGTAGGAAGAGGTCTTCTCTCCAACAGGATTGGAAGATGTTGGAGGATGCGGCGTGCGCGATGACTGAGTTAGAGCCCTTATGTCAGGCTTTTGTAGCTCAGATGTCCCTTAGATCCTCAGTTTTGGATGAGGTGATCGAGCAACAAAAGGCCGACCCTAGACTCTTAGAGCTAGTGGGCAAGGCGGGCATTGCTCGTGATGAGGACGGCGTGATTAGATTCCATCACCGAGTGTGTGTCCCTGATTTGGTAGATGTCCGTGAGCATGTGTTAGCGGAGGCTCATAGATCGTGATTCTCTATTCATCCGGGTAACACGAAGATGTACCAGATTTGAAGAGGTCCTTTTGGTGGTCTGGCATGAAAAGGGATGTGGCAGATTATGTATCCCGGTGTTTGGTATGCCAGCAAGTGAAGGCTGAGCGACAGCGACCATCCGACCTTATGCAAAGGATGGAGATCCCAGTATGGAAGTGGGAAGCTGTCACTATGGACTTTGTTTCAGGTTTGCCTCTATCTAGAAGGGGCAATGACTCGATTTGGGTAGTTGTAGATAGATTCTCGAAGACCGCGCATTTCTTGCCTATGAAGAAGAAGCAGTCGATTGAGAGTTTAGCTAGATTGTATGTTAGTAGTGTGGTTAGATTGCATGGTGTGCCGAAGTCGATCATTTCGGATCGAGATCTGAGATTTACTTCGAGATTGTGGAAGGGTCTTCAGATGCGTTAGGTTCAGAGTTGAAGCTCAGTTCGGCGTTTCATCCCCAGACAGATGGACAATCCGAGAGGACTATCCAGACGCTCGAGGATATGTTGAGAGCGTGTGTGCTGGATTGGAAGGATGATTGGGAGCGTCATTTACCTCTTGTGGAGTTCGCATACAACAACAGCTTTCATGCGAGTATTGGTATGGCTCCGTTTGAGGTGTTGTATGGTAGGCCCTGTAGATCTCCTTTATGTTGGGAGGAGATAGGCGATAGGCAGTTGATCGGTCCAGAGTTAGTTCAGGAGACTTCGGATAAGATTCAGTTGATTAGGAAGAGGCTTGTTCCGGCGCAGGATAGGCAGAAGAGCTACGCCGACAACAGGAGGAAGGATCTAGAGTTCGAGGCGGGTGAGCATGTCTTTTTGAAGATTTCACCTACTCGAGGTGTTGTCAGGTTTGGTAGGCATAGTAAGTTAAGCCCTAGGTTCATTGGCCCGTATGAGATTCTCAGACGATTGGGCAACGTGGTATATGAACTAGCTTTACCCCTAGCTTTAGCTAGTGTTCATCCTGTTTTCCACGTTTCTATGCTCAGGATGTATGTCCGAGATCCATCTCATTTGATAAGTCACGAGCCAGTGGAGATTCAGCCAGATCTATCGTATGTGGAGCAACCAGTGGCTATTCTTGACCGGAAGGTTCAGCATCTCCGGAACAAGAGTATTACGTCGGTGAAAGTTCTATGGCGGAACTTCTCGCGAGAGGAGGTTACTTGGGAGCTTGAGGATGCGATGAAGAAGAAGTATCCCCGTTTGTTTGAGTAGTTTTGTTTAAACTTCGAGGACGAAGTTTGTTTAAGGGGGAGAGAGTGTAAGGCCCTCGAATTTGTTTGTCATTTTATTCTATTTTATGTGAATTCATGTTTGTGTGTAACTTGTATATGCATATGTAGATATCTATGTACAATATTAGCTAGTGATACTTACGTGTGCATGTGTATAATTAGATTATAAATATTGCTTGAATTGCATGGTGGTAGTGTGTGCATGATAGTATACATATTGCAAGTAAGTATATAGAATATGCATGGATTTTCTGCATGTTTTGAGTTCTGGCCGAAGGGCCCATTTGGCGTCCACATGGATGGACGTCCATGATGAGTCAGCGTCCACCTCGATGGACGCTAATACTTAAATAAACGGCCAAGGATGTGGATGTTAATATCTCTGACCTGCATGCGTTGCAGACCCCGAAATTCCGGGGGCAAGCAAGCCCAACCATTGGGGAGAAATCCCCAACGGCTATCAGGCCATCCCATCACCCCTCCGGGATATCCCAAACCCCTTCTCCTATAAACCAAACCCCTTTGCAACCAGGAAGACCTCTCTTGGCTCTTTTGCAAGAGGAGAGGAAACCCTAACTCTAGCTGTGAGAAAACCTGAAGTTTGCATGCTTTGATCTGGCAATTTGGAGCTCATTCGGCGACCTACAGCAACTGGAAGCTAGCTGGAGCCTAGAGGAAGGCTTCCCCGACTCCAACCTGCTGTGGAGATTGACCAAGAACCCGAAGGAGTGGTGTTTTGGAGGCTTCTTGGGACTGCCCAAGGAGAGCTTCATCAACCTCTTTGATCCCTTTGAAGATTTATTAGAGGCAAGTAACCCATACATTTCGTCCATGTATGAGTCTAGTAGGGTTTTACCATTTTTACAGATTTTCCTCGTGTCCTGGATCCTCACACTTCTTCTTTTGGAGCTCGGGTCTGCGTTTTGCACAGACCTGAACTTGACGGCAAGACCTCTTGCCGTTAAGATCTTCCATTAACGACCAACGATGTTGCCGTTAAGCTCCATTAACGGCCAGACTGTGCCGTTAAGTTCTTCAGGGCAGAACAGTGAGCTGTTCTCCCTTCTATATGATTAATTTCCGAAGTGTTTTCGCATGAGGATATAATGTAATCGTATATGTTATGTAAAATAGACAATGTGATGTGTGTGGAATTTTCTGTGCTTTTTGGTGAATGGCATGAATTGTTAAACTTATTGAAATACATGTTTGGAAAATCGATTATGCATGTTCACCTACTGTCTACATGATCCCTGAGGAATGGAATGCCCTAGATTTTTCTAAACTGTGTATATACGTATCAGTCCATGCCCTGCAATTTTGAGAATTTTTCCATGATTGTGGGATTTACTGTAATTTCTGTTTGGAAATAGAAGACATGCGTAGGATTTGTAAAGTTTACCGTAAATTGGGTGTTGTGCAATAAATCCGGGGAAATTTCTGTGATGATGTGTATGTTAGGTTCAGGGCTGTGAACTGTCAAATTGGATATTCATGTTATGTTCCCTGATAAATTGAATTATGAATGGCATGAAACTGAATGTTTTAATTTCTGTAAATGTAATATGACATAGAAAAATTTGGAAATTTGTATGGGAAGTCATGAACCTGAAATTAGTGTGTGGTTAAAATTTCAGGATATTTGGATAACTGTAAAGGGTATTATGAAATTCCCATGTGAAAACATGTGATAAATGCATGCTATCATGAATATGATTTGATGAGGTGTTTGCCAACCTGATTAATGTGAGCTACTGAATGTTTGATTTATGTCAACATTAGTATCATGATTAGGAAAAACAGAGCCATGTGTATAAGTGGGAGAATGTAAAGACATGTGTAATATGTGTGTTAAAATCGGAATGTGTAATGTGTAAGACTGTGCCATGTGTGACACTGCTTCCATAGAGGACTGTGGAACCGTACCATGGAAAAGTCCCCATGGAAGGTTCAATGTGTTAAGATCCTAAGGGAATTAGGATGAAATCCTGGAGGTGGACAAGTACCACTGGTTAGGGTGGAGACTTGTTCTCCCGGTCTGCGTAGTCCAAAATTCGTCACTGTATTGCCTAGGTGGCGTCTATGTGTATGTGTTATGTGATGTGTCCTTCTAATGGTGGTTTGGACTATGTGTCACGACACTAAATTGTGAAATGTGAATGTGACTATGTGTAAATTGTGTAGTGTGAATATGTGTAAATGTGCAATGTGTAAAAAGAGAACTATGTGAATGAGTGATTGTGCAAACATGTGAAACCAATAAGTTGGATTGTGAAATTGTGATCCATGATACATTAATGTGAAATTATGTTACAACAGCAACCTAGTTGTGTTTGTAAGAATGTTTTATATGTGTAAAAATGCATAGAATCCATGCTAGGAACAATTCTTGCTTATGTGTAAACATTTCCATGTTTAAGTGCTATCACGTTGTAGTTAAATCGAGAATGTAGCTCTCATGTGATAGAATGCGAATTGCTAAATCCATGTCAAAACAGCAATCTTAAAGTGTATAAAATGATAATGTGCATGTGTAAGAATGTGTAGAAACCATGATAGAAATGTTTCTTTTTATACATGCAAGAATCCCATGTTTGGTTGCTTCCATGTTATAGCCTCATTTGAAATGTAGCTTTCATGTGATTACATGAGTAGAAAGCATGTGATAGGATATTTATTTTGGAATGGCTTAACTCATGTACCATGTGTTTTAAATTTTGTAGAATTATCATGACAGGTTGTCTTTTATCAATGTCTAAGCATGTTATATGTTTTGCTTTGTAAATTGGAATGAAAAACCTACTGTGATATATGCATGTATGACATGTGTGGTGTTATTTGCTGAGTCTTTTAGACTCATTCCTTGCTTCGGCGTACAGGTTTAGTAGGTGATACACCTCTGGAGGAGACCGTAGAGAGCGACTCCGAGCGCGGGGAGTAGCTTAGTGGAGTTGTAGTTGTGACATTTTGACTTTCATCGTATGTATTTGAGGCATTGTAATGAACTCTTGAGTAATTATGGACAAACTATGTACTTAAATTTTGGCACTTCTTTATGGGGACTTTAGATCTTTAAAAAAAATTGTTATTTCAACCATGTATGTTGAATGTGGATGATGAAATGAAATGAAATGAAAGACATTGTTCTTTTACTTCCGCTACTCTGTATTTATATTTGTGTGTATCTCAATCATGTGATAGCGATTGGGTAAATGTCCCGCTGTGATTACGTTCACTATACCGACGTGGGTTGGTATAACCGTACCGGTATAATGAGGGTCGTCACAAGTGTAGAGTGGTTTGAAAGGCAAGTGCAGAGAAAGTGTATCCTACTTGTTCTGTATATGGTTTTATTTCTTTTAAGGTGAGAGTCCGGCTTACTGTGGTTCGTTTTGAATGTTGGGGATGACATTCCTTTTTAGGTGATAGTAATGTAATAACATGATCATTCGGATCCAGTTTAATGGGTTGTGTGGTGTGGCGCTCATGACCAAGAGGTGGTCATTAAACCTTAGTCGAGGCTTCCGTGTGTTTTGTGGGCATTGTGGGTCGGACATTCTGGCCTAAATGGCCTGTTGGTTCACTGTCTGTGAATGCGATAGGGCCTGGTGTCACGTTCTGAACGCATGGCCCTGGGTGTCGCATTCTGGTTGCCGTCGCGGAGCGGTCTTCGACTGCATGTCCGTCGTGTGTCACGCACTGGGCGGCTTGCTGACGTCGACCATGGGAAGGCGACAGCCTTCTCTGTCGCGTTCAGATAGCGACGGTAGGGTACGTCGCGTTCCCAACTGTGATGTATTTATAAGAAAGGTCGGCCGAACAGAGCTCAACAAGCTCTGCTCGGCCAGGGAGGCATTTTTGCGCAGGTTTTCGAGTGATTCAGGGTTCTGGAGGAGTTTTTGGCATGCTCTTGCCGCGAGGACGTCGCATGGAGCGGGGGAAACGTCGGGTGATCGCCGTTCTTCATGTTCTTCATGAAGGTAGGGAGTTTTCGCCTAGTTTTACATTGTGAATTGCATGTCAAGCATGAATGGTTTGTTACTCGCTTTATAAACGATAGATACCATGCTAGGACATTGAGTAAAGCATGAAAACTGAGTTTTTACATCGTTTTACATGGTTTGTGTGGGAGATCCGGTGATGAGATCCTGATTAGGGTTCTGGCCTGTGAAGGCGACGGACCTACTATCGCGTTCTGAACGTGACAGGCCGACCCATCGCGTTAGGCTTTTGATCGCGACCTATCGGGTGTCACATTCTGAAGGCGACAGTAACCCCCGTCGCGTTAACAGTTCCGAGAGCTTTATGGTTGTGCATGATAGTGTATTTATCGGATTATTGTTGTGTATTGTGTAAGGCATTGGTAAGTGCTGCATTGGCGCCTGTAGCGCTTGAGGAGCATGTCGTTTACGTGGTTTGAACACTGTGCATGTGGTTTGTGTGTGTGTGGCGAATAGTACAACGTTTGTGGTCATCGTGTAAACTTCTGTGGTTAGTTCATGGTGGTTGGGCAGTGTGGTTCCAATGTGAACCTAGCCTTGGTCCTTTGATGTCTTTTATAGATTATTTAAGATGGTTTAATTAGTAAAGCATGTGTATGGTTATTAAGTGGTTATTATATATTGTGTTTAATATGGCAATAGTGGTCATGAGATGACCAATGATAGGCTAGATTATTATTGGTTAATGTAGTTCTTGTATGTGTCTGTGTAGGCTAGCTTGTAGGTCACATAGTAATCGGGGACAAGCTATTCCTGACACTTATACCGTGGTTTGTAATAAAGATTATATATTTATGTATTATGGTTTGTGCGTTGCCGAGTTTGGTGGTCTGACGCCTATTCCAGAATGCCTCTTCAGTTGGGTACCCCAGGTTCTGTGTGAGCCAGGCACGTGTGTTTGTTGTGCTCGGGGCGTGTCCCGATACGGTGTGTACCACAAAGGTCTGTGTCGTCTTCCTGGACACCCTCACTCCTATGTTTGAGTTGTAGATCCGGCTGAGGAAAAGACGACAGTGGGGTAGCGACTTGAGAGAGTTTGTGTTTAGTCGCTTGTAGTGCACTCGTGGTTAGGGGTACGGACACCAGTAGAGGTACTAGTCCCCAGGTAGTCCTATGTTTCCAGTGCCTCACTTTAGGGAGCTCGGTCCGGAGTCCCTAAAGGTGCCAGGCGTGGACCTGCAGGTGTGGTGTTGGTTGGTCTCCACTGTTCTTTGGCTTCTGGTTGTGGAGCTGCAGTTGGACCTTTCATCCGTGACTGTGAGACTGAGAGGTGGTTCTTGTGTTGTGTTGTCCATGTTGGATACTGCCGTCATAAACCAGTAGTATGTACCTGTGTGGTGGCTATTTCTTTCCGACTTGTGCTTTGCCACTGGCTGTGGCTTGTGTGTGACTCGTTGGTAGAGGCTCAGCCATTGTGGTGTGCCCTAGTGGTGGCACAGTTTTGGTTGTGGTTCCATTGCGGTACCTCGTGGTAGTAGGTACTTGTACCCTTCGTGGGTAACCACATGTTGTGGTACTTCGTGTACCAGTCCCTTCAGGTGTTGAGGTGGACTTGTGTTCTGTGGAGGTCTATGAAGTGACCTCCCACATGTTGTGTTTCTACTCGTCTTCGGGTAAGCTTCAGATTATGTTTTAGTGTGAGGTGTTGGTGTAAAGTGGATTGGCTAGCTGATGCCAATCCTGTTACCCTTCGTGGGTAGGTTGCCTATGAAGCTTGTAGCTTAGGCGACCAGTTGTTGTAATGATTTGCATGTGTGGCCTGTGGCCTAAGCTTTACAGTTGTTGGGCAGACTAGTGGTACTGTGCTAGTCCTGTTGTCCCTTTTATATTCTGAGATTTGTACTAGCTAGTGATATTTATTGTTTAGCTATTATTTATCATGCTTTGTTGTGAGCATAATATGTTTGGCCATCGGTGTTGCTAGTGAGACCCTCTGGGGTTGAGGTCTCTTTAGTTTTGTGTGTTATTTTTGGGTGGCCCCTACTGAGCTGTGACTTGTTGAGGCTCACTCCCCTACAGTTCTTTTCAAGGATTTCCGTTTGTGTGGCTTGTTGAAGCGTTGTGGCAGACTTGTACCACCAGCAGTAGAGTTAGTGGTGTTGTGTGAGCTTGTGCTCCCTCGGGGTATGCCTCAGGTAGTTGAACTCTTTTTATTAGACATGTAATAATGTATTGGGATAGTTGTAAATTGTTATATACAGATATGAGAACATGTACTTTCTTGTGTCTTATTCTGTTGTGATTGTCTTTTATATTATTACTGGACATGTGTATGAGCTATCCCTTGCGAGACATTGGTCCGTTCGCGGGAGGCAGACTTGGATATGGAGCCTTAGTGGACATAAATATCCAGGGCTGTCACACTGCACGAAGGCTTGAACATATTTGCTTGTTTACTTCTTGTGAGAGCTCTCTTTTTCATGTCTATTTTTCTTCTTCAAAGGCTTCGACTATTTTATATAGCCTCAGAGACTTGGACTAACCATTTTAAATCTGACTGTTTAGATTTGAACGTTTCAACTAGAAGAGACTTCTTGGGTGTAATGTCTTCAGGTCTTCTGAATAACGAACAATTGGTTTACTGTTCAAGTATGGCATCCACATTCCTATGGTACGTCACATTAAATACTTGCATGTATGAAAACGTGCAAGGACACTTTTCCTCATCCTTTATGAGATACCTTGGGTTGGAAAATTAACAAAGGATATGTTGGACAAAAGGTAAAGCATTAATGAATGCTTTTCTGTTATCCAGAGAAGGTATATTACCTTAAAATGTGCAAGAGTTGGTGCGCATCGAGTGGAATGGACAGTTGTTTGGTGCACAATAGGTAGCTACAGAGGCCTTTCTTAAAATATTAAAAGCTTGGTCAGGTTAAAAGGTGTTTGCAGAATACTTTTGATTTAAACAACCGAGATTAATAAATGACAAAATTACTTAACTGCAGTAAATAAAAAAATGTTCTCTATAAGATTTTAACCAAAGATAGTATGAATGATACAAAAGTGTTTCTAAAAGGATAATATAATGAGATGGATTTGATTATAAAAAAAAGCGCTAACTGCTTGACTTTATAAATAATAAAATCAAGATCATAGATGATATTAGAGTGAGTTGAAAAAAAAAAAATATATATATATATATATATATATATATTATATTATATATCTATGACTCTTGTACATTTATAGTAGTCGGAGTGGGACTTCGACTGCTGAGGCCTTATACATCAGTCAGAGTTGGACTTCATGTCGACTCTGGTGTCGAAGTGACACTTCAACTTCCTAGAGAGAGTCGAACACATTCCAGAGCGCAAGTTGACATATTCAGAAGGAAGACATCATGTGTCGAAATGTGGCCATCACAAATCGAAACATGTCATCATGATTTGATACACGTGTCTTCATGTATCGACACATGTTTTCTCAGGGAAGAACATAAGTCGACATTCCTTCAGAATCACAAGTCATGATTTGTACATACTATTAAAATGCCTTTAACATAGAAGAGAAGCATTGGCATCAAGTAATTCTAATGACTTATAAACATACAGATTTTTTAATAGAATAAGATTGGAGAAAGATTTTGTCATAATCAAAATAGTTAGAAATATTTTACTTAATTATTCTCAAACAAAGGCTTGACATAGAAGTCCAGCAGGGAACTGGATGTTGTATGTCCATTGGGGGCGATGTACCCGTGTTAGTAAAATGCAAAGAGTTTATTTGGGGACTGGGTGTAGGACTTCCATTGAGGAAAGTACTGAACCAGGACAAATCCTTGTATCCCTTTGTATGATTGTCCTTGTGATTCTCCATTGCTTATTAACTGTGCTTGTTTTCTAACTAACACTTCTGCATCAAAGTTATGTTTTTTAAGTCTTAATTTTTGCAACACTCACCCCCCCCCCTTCTATTGTACAGTGTGGGCCAACAAGTGGTATCGGAGGCAAGCTCTGTTGAAGAAGATCTCACGATCTAAGAGCAAAGATCTATGGCATCTGAGGGCTATGTTGAAGGATAATCCGTCACATGACCTCCTTTGTTCGATGGTGAAGAATATCCATATTGAAAGATGTGCATGGAATGTTTATTAGAGGTATGGATTTCGATTTGGCAGGTAATAATGGAAGGTGACCAAAAACTCCTTACTAAAAATCAGTCTAATTGGTCTCTAGTTGACAAAAGAAATATTTCATTAAATTATAGGGCTAAAAACTCTCTTTGCTATGCTTTGTCTAAAAGAGAATTTAATAGAGGTTCTGCATGTAAATTGGCTAAAGAAATATTGGATACATTAAGAATAATCTATGAAGGAACTGATAAGGTTAAAGACATAACTGATAAGGCCAATCCTAACGGGTACATTATTCAATGGTCTTCTTCAAAGGGCTATATAAAGAAGAAGTAGGCCTTGAAGTTGAAAGAAAAACACACACAACAAAGCAACAGGAAAAATTTGTTCAAGTGTTCAAAAATTCAATCCTTCATTCTTTCCATCTCTCTTTGTGTTTCATTATACTTCTATGTGAGAGTTTAAGCTTTAGAGATTGAGTCTTTTTGTAAGAACTTGGATTTTTAAAATCTTAAATAAACAGGAATATATATAGTTTAATTAGTAAAGAGGTTTGATTTAAGGTACACCAATCGACATGACAATGGATAAAATAGTCAACAATCAATTTGGATGGTCAGCAGTCGATATTGAACTGGGTTTATGACATCAATCAGTAGAAACAAAACAACAATCTATGTTGCCTAAGGGCAATCGATGTGCATAACAACAATCGATGTTTTCTTAAGGGCAATCAATTTTATAGAGGCAATCGATGTTTACTTGAAGGCAATTGATGTGCATAACATCAATCGATGTTTGCTTAAGGGCAATCGATGTGCATAACAACAATTGATGTTGCCTAAAGGGCAATCGATGTGCATAACATCAATCAATGTTTGCTTAATGGCAATTGATTTTATAGAGGCAATAAATGTTTGCTTAAGAGCAATCGATGTGCATAACAACAATCGATGTTTGCTTAAGGGAAATCGATTTTAATGAGGCAATCGATGTCGGTCAGCAATCGATGTTTAAGGACAATCAATGTTGGTTAGCCATTGATGTTTGAAGGAGCAATTGATGTGGATCATAAAGGCAATCGATATGCATAATAGCAATCAATGTTTAATGACCAATCGATGTTGTTCAGCAACTGATGTGTAAGGTAATCAATATATCTATTCGATTGCCAACTTCGACTGGTCAAGATAGAACGTCGTTAGTCGAAGTGGGACTTCGGATATGACGAAGTTAGCTTCGACTGATCAAGACCAAACCATGTATGACTTCATATATGACGAAGGTAAGCTTCAACTGATTACGATCAATTCATGTATGACTTCGTACATGACGAAGTTACCGGTCATTGCTAAACTATGAAATGCATGTTAATTTTATACCTGATGATAAAAAGGGGTTAGTTAAGATAGTATGGGCCATAAATCATGTCTAAACCCAAGTCTAACTTGGAAATATGGATTTGGTTCCTAAAACCTAGGGATGGGTTGATAAGGAATAACTCCTAAGGAAATTCTAGACATTGTAGGACTCCTACCAGAAGTTAGGAAACTACAAACTTGGAAATTTGCACATCACGATGCCATAAAGTCATCCACTACACCAAATTAGACTTTTAGTAGCAATTTTACTAGCAGCCAATTTATAATTGTTGTTAACTAACAACATTTTTTATAAAATTGCTAGTAAAAAGGTTACTCAAAGGTTATAAGGACTATTATATTTAACAGCAATAATTATTAGGTACTAATTAACAGCCATTTTTAAATGTTGGCTGCCAAAGATTAAAATCTAATGACTTTTACTTTTAACAAAAATTTGATTTGTTGTAAAATCTTTTTATAATTACAACTATTTTGGGTTTTGGGGGGAAAGTGAATTTCTGAGCAATAGTCGTGTCCTATTCAACCTCTTTGCGTGCGAATTTTTTGGAGTTTCCTTCGATCGTCTCCGTATCCTCTATCGCCTTCTCCCTTTCGCACATGCCCTAACCCCACGAGGCAGCCGCAACAACTACCGTACATTGTCCTCCGGTAGTTCCTCCATCACCGGTCAGCTGAGCGCCCATACGCCTCGATCGCCTTCTCCTCCTTCGCGCACACACGCCCTTACCCTTCGCAATGCAACCACAGAAATTATCGTACGTGTAGCATCGTCTCGGCCAGCTGAGTGCCCCCCTCTAGGCAGCCGCACCACTGGCAGTTCCTCTGTCGCCGGCTGGCTGAGTGCCCACGTCAAGTGACCTCCTGCTAGGTGGCCTCGTCGCCAACTGTCCAGCATCTGTCGTCCAGTGTGCCGTCCGGTGCTCGCCTCCGGTCATCGGGTGTGTCGTCCCGTGCTCGCCTCGTGCATGTCGTCCGTCCAAGCACTCTTCCTATAGGCGAACCAACGTAGGCCAGGCACCCTGCACAACTTCGCCTCCTGCGTCGTCGCCCTCTGGTGCACTTCCTCTGTCTCCGTGCTGCACGACCTCCGGCGCTAGTTGAGTGCCCATGTCGCCTTTTGCTAGGTCACCCCCTCCAGTGCTCTCCTAAGCCTCTTCTACGTGACAAACGGTCGGTGCCCCTATGCAATTGACGGCCAACCCCTTGGGTTTTACGTGACAGACGGCCGGCGCATAGGTACGTGTCTCTTCTTCTCTTCCATGGTATTCTGGTTTTCATATGTTTTGTAGGTTCGTGGAAACACAAAGAAGTGCATCTATCCTTGTTAAAAAAAGGAGCTCCAGTAGTTGTCACAACATCGGCGATGGACAGACGATACTGGCCATGCATTACATGTCTTTCCTGCGTATTGTATTCCTTGAAATAGTGATGAGATTTATTTTACTGTCTTTCCTGCAGATTCCATTACATGTCTTTCCTGCGTTTTGTATTCCCTAAAATTTTAGAACAACATGTAGGCCAACACCTCCCATTTTACATTACTTTACTGTCTAATAAACAAACGAGAATGTTATGAAATGAAACAATTATAGAGTTTTAGGTGTTTTATAAGAAAGACATATGTAATGACATCTTATGTCTCAAAACATAGAAGATCAGTTCTTAGGTTTGTCGAATGCCCTTGTTTCCATGTTATAAACTATGCATCCGTCACTTTCTCATGTACATGCAGAAATAAACTTGACTACGACGCACGTAGTGTGGGCAGGTTGTTGTCCCTTCATTGGAGGATGCCATCAAGAAGTTGATGTTGAGGATGTTGCAACTGCATTATACCAATATGTTTCCAAGTTCCAATTACATCTTTGCCACCTGATATGAAAATGACAGGTTAAGTGCAAGGAGGACAAAGATCACCCGCATTATGAAACTTGAAGCGGGTGGTAGCTCTAAGAATAAGCATGTCGACAGAGGAGGTTACAATCGATCGACAACATCTTACTGAGTCCAACCGACAACATCGATTCTGACTCCATCGGTATTTGACTTTGATTATCATAATCTATTTTTTATTGTTTCAAAGGATGGGTAAAATTATCATTTTTAATCATGTCTGTATAATTACATTGAGCATGAATCCTTCTTATTGGACTATAGGGATTGTTATAGAGATCAAATGGGATAAATACAACAAGAAGTATGCTGAATGAGAATGAAGATATCCATGTTCAAGAGAAGGTACATATATTGATATAAATAAATATGCTTGTTTTAGTAATATCATTACATCATCCCTATTTAATATATTGTGTCCCACATTATATTTTTAGGTTTCAATTTATTTGTATAAAAAAATGTAATCATAAATATTTGATATATAGGAAGCCGATAAGAACCTATCAAATGGAACTTTTGTCCAAAATAAACATGTCAGCAGAGGAGGTTACAATCGGCCGGTAACATCTGTCCGAGTCCAACCAACACTGTCAATTTCGACTCCATTGGTATCTTACTCTAATTCTAATAATCTATTTATCTATTATTTGTCTTTTGATATTGTTATCCTTATGTTCTATTGTTATCTATTGAGCATGTGTTTGAATTTCTCTAACCCAATGACATTTATGTTTATACTGGATAATATGAAATATTAAAGAGGCAAAATGTGGAAAATGCAACAAGAAATATGTCAGTTGAGAATGAAGATATCCATGCTTCAGAGGAGGTACAAATATTGATATAAATAAATATGCTTATTTAATTATATCATTATATCATCCCTTAAAGTATTAGTGTCACATGTTTTATTTTTATATTTCAATTCATCTATACAAAAAGATGAGGCAGACAACAAACTTACATTCATTAATATGATTATTTTCTCACATTTTATAGTCATTTGTAATCAGTAAGTGTTTGATATGTAGAATGTAGAGAAGAACCTATCAGATGGTGCTATTGATAAAAGTTGGATTCATAGACCAAGCTACAATTATTTTCTATTAAGCTATGCAACTTTAATATTAAATAGCTCAAACATTAACCACTTTTTGGCACTTGGTTGAAATAGGGCAAGTAATGAGTACAAAGTAGGAATTAACAAGTTTTTAGACTATGCATTTCAGAAGACAGCCATTAGAGAGAAAATATTATGTCATTGTAACAGTTGTAACAATTGTCTTCTCATGTTCCGTGAATATGTATTTGATCATCTTATATGCGAAGGTTTTACTCGAAATTACACCTGTTGGTACTTTCATGGTGAAAAAATGAACAATTCTGCGCAGAACAAAACTCAAAATCAGGGACATGACAAATGCAATGAAGATCACGAGGCAATGTATGGACATTTAGAAGATATACGTGGTAGTACATTGCAAACTGATAATAGAACTGAAAATGATCAAACATATCACATTTACTTGGAGACAGATAAGTTCTTTACTCTACTAAAAGATGCTGACAAAGAGTTGTGTCCCAGTTGTGATACTTACACCAAACTTTCATTTCAAATTGCATTATTTCATGTTATGTGTCTTAATGGATGGAGTGATAAGTCTTTTGGTATGCTGCTTGAAATACTAAGAAAAGTCCTTCTAGATGGTAAAACACTATCGGGTTCTTATTATAAGATGAAAAAAGTGATTGGAGATTTAGGAATTGATTATAAGAAGATTCATGCTTTTTTTTTTTTAGTAAAATAGGTCCTCGGGTTCCGTGTCTAGGACTTGATTATAAGAAGATTCATGCTTGCCCCAATGATTATCAATTATATTGGAAAGAGCATGCTAATGAAGATTCATGTAGCATATGTAAAACTTCACGATGGAAAAATCCTAAACTTGCACAAGAAAAAAGGTTTCAATTCTAAAAAAGGAAAAGTTCATGTAAAAGTTCTCCACCATTTTCCTTTGATTCCAAGGCTTCAAAGACTGTTCATGTCTTCAAAGACAACTTCTTTTCTTAGATGGCATGATGAGCACCAGATCAAAGATGGCTTATCATCTTGCAGATTCACTTGCATAGAAAACTTTTGACTATCAATATCCTTTGTTCTCTGCCAATGCTCGCAATATATGACTTGGTTTGGCTAGTGATGGCTTTAATCCATTTAGAACCATGAATACTACACATAATACATGGCTTGTTTTATTAGTGATATATAATTTGCCTCCTTGGATGTGTATGAAACAACCTTCTATCATCATGTCATTGCTTATTGAAGGCCCTCATAGTCCAAGAATGATGTTGATGTATATTTGCAACCATTGATAGATAAGTTGAAGGAATTATGGAACATTGGAGTAGATACATATGATTCCACAAAGAATGAAACATTTCAAATGCGTGCTGCATTGATGTGGACCATTAGTGACTTTCCAAGTTATGTTGATTTATCAGGATGGAGCACTAAAGGGATGTTAGCATGTCCTAAATGTCACAAAGATACATGCTCAAGGCAATTGAAACATGGACGAAAACAATGCTATTTGGGGCATCGAAGATTTCTCATACATGATCATAAATTTAGAAAAGAAAAAGGCGCATTTGATGGTAGTGAAGAATATCGAGATGCACCACGTCCTTTGTCAGGTGACACTGTGCTACATGAAACAAAGGATATGAATGTTACATTTGGAAAAAAGTGCACTCGTAAAGGATCTGCAAAGAAAAGAAAAAAAGATGTTCCTCTACAACCAACATACAATTGGAGAAAAAGAAGCATCTTTTTTTACTTACCATATTGGAAGGATAATCTTATTCGACATAACTTGGATGTTATGCACATTGAAAAAAATGTATGTGATAATGTACTTGGGACATTATTGGATCTTGAAGGAAAAGATAAAGATAATATTAAGTCTCGATATGACTTAATGGACATGGGTATAAGAAAGGAACTACACCCGCAACACCATGGAACAAAGGTATATCTTTCTCCTACATGCTTCAATATGGATGATAAAGAAAAAAAGATATTTTGTAGAGTGCTGAAAGAGATTAATGTTCCAGATGGTTATGCTTCAAATATTTTCAGACGTGTTAAAGGGAAAAAGCTTTTGAACTTAAAAAGCCAAGACTGTCATGTGTTGATGCAGCAACTACTTCCATTAGCTTTGCGGAGATCTTTGCCTAAGAAGGTAACAATTGTCTTGATTGAATTATGCCACTTTTTTAAGGCAATTTATTCAAAGACTCTTTGTATCAATGATCTGCAATTATTGGAATCCCGTATTGCTTTAATTCTTTGCCAAATGGAAAGAATTTTTCCACCATCATTTTTTACTATTATGGTGCATTTACTAATTCATTTGGCTGAAGAGGCAATATTAGCTAGACCAGTGCAGTATCGCTGGATGTATCCTATTGAAAGGTATGTATTACATTACAATAAAAAACTTATTGAAATTTATGTAATCAAGTTCTCATTCTATAGGTACTTGATGACATTGAAATCATATGTACGCAATAAAAGTCATCCAGAGGGTTCAATTGCCCAAGGTTATCTAGCAGAAGAATGCAAGGTACCTGCTTAACATAGAGAGCAAATTAACACGGCCTACAAGGAATTTTGATGAAACATTAGATGTTTTCGAATCAGAGGAGTTCTCTATTTTTTCAAGATCAGGTTGTGGCCTAGGTAGCTTTGATGTGGTTTTACTAGATCATACCATCTTAATACAAGCTCATCGCTATGTTCTCTTCAATTGTGATGCAATCAACCCTTTTATTGAGTAAGTAACTCATAAAATATAAATTTAATATCTCATACTTATTTGTGTTATATATTCTAATGACTTGAAATTTGCAGGATTCACCTCATATATTAAGAACACAATATCGTCGAGCCAGAGATATTGAAAGAAAGCATATGAGTAGTTTATATATGGTATAGAGATAATGTAAGTGGATAAATATTGCATTTTTTTGTACATATTACCTACAAAATCTAAATTAATTGACATTATACATATTTAAACATTGAAAAATACTAGGTAAAAGAATTGACTGCAGGAAGGGATGCACCTCAGTGTCAACAACTTGAATGCTTAGCGCTTGGCCCAAATTGTTTGGCTCGAACGTACAAAGGTTTTATAATTAATGGGTTTAGGTTTCATATCAAGGATGTTGAAGTGGAAAGAAAAGGGCAGAATAGGGGAGTTATGGTTGAAGCTAAAACATCAAGCTTTTCAAGTGTCAAAGATAGAAATCCTATCACAGGAGATTTATCTTACTATGGTGTACTAAAAGACATAATAGAATTAGAATATGGACCATAATTCACAATCGTACTATTTAAATGTGATTGGATTGTTGTTTTGTCGGGGTCTGGACTGAAGATAGATGAGTTTGGTTTAACAATTGTGAATCTTGATAGAATATTAAACTGCCATAGAGTTCCAGATGAGCCTTTTATCCTGGCATCTCAAGCTGAGCAACTGTTCTATTCAAATGATCGTATCTATAAGGAATGACATCTTGCTGTGAAAGCTCCACCAAGAGACTTGATTGATTTGATTGAACAAAATGATAGTTAGACATTTACAAAAGAAGAAGGTCAAAGAAATTTTGATAGTGAGCCACCTTCAGGTGAAGTATTTGAAAAATTTATTCAAAATGAAGGGAATGATCTAATGTAGCAACTCTAAAATTTAAATCATTTAGAAGTAAATTTAAATTCAAATAAAATTGGATTAAATTAAAACCCATTAAGCCAAATTAGGAAATGGGTTACACTAATGGTCCATACATGAATTAATGGGCTTAAAAAGGAAAGAGCCCAAGTTGGATAAGAGATATTTAATACTAAATTTGTGCCTACAATATTAATAAATAGAAAAGGATTAAGATAATCATTATTTAACTCATCATTATCCTAAAAAAGAGTCATAGGCCTATCCTAATCCCTTAATTACGAAATTAGAGTCCTTCCCATGCCATCTAGGTGGATAAATGCTAGGAAAAGGGAGATAAATATTGGAAATTCGGAGTTGGAGGAGAAGGAGGAGTCTTAAGTGAATAAGGACTCTTAAAACAAACAAATACCCTTCATTTCGTACCAACCCAACCCTAGGCATTCTCTGGAGCTTGGAGGACGAAGGAGAGGAGGCTTTGGACGAGGAGAACAAGAAGGAGAAGGCTAGGAATGAGGTGTTCTTCACGGTTTTCTCATTCAAGCCATAGGATCTTAAATGCGTGAAAATGTAGGCAATCACTCAAGCATAAACTAATTAAGTTTGTCCCTAGGTAGACCATGATCCCCTCTTGCAAAGCCCCATGTTTTCCCCAATTTTCATCGTACCATTTGGGAGTATTTCATGCTCCAATTCCTATCATGAACATGTACCCGAACCAATAGGTCTACCTTCAATCCATACATACACTTGATATCGTGCCATGCAATTTTTATCATACATGCTCCATGTTGTTAGAATTCGAATGATCCTATTTTCCCCAATTTTTATCAAGTATCCTCTTCGAATTAAATCAAATTCCATCACTGTGTATGATTTTAGGTCACCGGGATGTAACCTATTCATAGCATGTCCATACCATGTCTATTTTCTAATTACTCAGTATTCTTGATACATCTGCATGTCCATTTTCGTTTAAAACTAGTTTCAGAATTTTTGTACATGTATACGATTTTATATTGAATTTTGAATGGCTTTTGTCAACCTATGGAAGACTGGACCGAAGTCTAAGGTGAACTGGTTCACCTTTGGGGCTCGGTCGGACCCTCTGAGAACGCGACGGCCCGACCCATCGTGATTCTCAGAAGGTCGCGACAGAGGGGCTCATCGCGACATGAATGTGACGGCCCGACATGTTGCATTCTTCCTCCCTGTACCGATTGCCAAGAAAGCGATAGACCGTGCCGTCGCATTCTTGGATTAATTGCCCTAATCGTGACCGATCATCCCATCACGTTTTGTGCAACCCTCGATTAGCCTGAACATGTTCAAATGAACGTGACCGACCTACCCATCGCGATTTGAAATGCGGCAGGTACCCCCGTCACGTTATTATTGTGTCAACCAGAACCTTAAATGTTCATGTAAACTACACTAATTATGTCATTTAATCACTGTTTAACCCCTACCATGTACTGTTATGAACAGTAACGAGTTCTTTAAAACTAATGAGTAATGTTCATATGATTTCCATTAAATAAAAGCCATGTGCACAACTATCTCTTGCTATCATGATTATCTTACACATGCACATACTATACATAAATGTTTGCCATGAAACCTTTCCAAATTTACGCAATAATATATCTAGTAAATAAGTGCAATCATTCATATGATTTCCCTATTATTTAAAATGAACTTGTCTTCGTTTTATCCACATGTTTATATACCGCTATCGCGTCTGTCTGCCTTCGAGCACTCGAGACAAGACGGACAACGTTTCATTACACACTTCTATCTTGGCTTGGACGACCTCTCCGTTGGGAATACTCCTGACTGGACTAGGAACTCCTTGTCAAGGCCTTCGTAAGTCTCCTTGGCTATGGCGAACATCCATTGCTGACGAGCGGGTTGTACCACTAATACCTATTTTACCCTTAGGGATCAGCATGATCCAACGACCTTAGTTTGTTCTCTCTTACCTTGAGATCACGCCGGACCTCTAGCTTGTGTTCATAACACGACTATTGGGCGGTTGTGACTTCTACCGGACTGCCAACACACGACCATGTGTTGTGTAACTGTTATTATCGCCTGTTTATCGTTGTTTTATGAATATGTCCCTATTCTCATCTACTATCTCTAGACTCTCATATATTCATCACTTACTCTCATTTATTCTTGGTACTCTACTTGACCATCTTGTGATTGTCTATGATAAAAACATGATCAATGCCAGGCAACATTATAAAGGGCTCGATCTGGTCCTGGGATGTGCGCCCGAAAGGCTATAACTCGCATGGGTTTAATGATCAGGGTGTTCAGCATGCATCCAACGCATGACTAGCAAGATTTAATCTATGACAATCAATCAATCGTTTTACTTGAATTCGTGGTTGAAATAATATCGACCAAACATGCTATTGTGACTAGTGCACTTTTGTGCAACCATATAAGCTATCTCGTTATATGGCCAATTCTTTTTATCATGCTTGTTGTGTTATACTCTCATGTAAAGTGCTATTGTTTCTCGTTATCATGCGACATTACTCTCTTGACTATACTTGATCCTTCTCTCTAGTTAGCCTGCTTGACAAGACATTAATCACTTAAAGTATGCCTGTTATACGAGATATTAAGTTCTGCTGAGCGTTATCGCTCACCCTGTGCTATGCGCTATTTATTTCATGTGTTTCAAGTGAGTCTGATGGAGACTACAACACTCACGAGGAAGGGAATGAGGAGGAGTAGGAGTGATCCCACTTTTCGACAACCAGTGTTTTTTTTAGTAGTTAGTTAGTTGTTAGTTAGTCCTTTGTAATAGTTTGGATTTGAATAAAGTACTCTGGGCCCTAGTTATGGCTCTAAATTAGTGATGTAATAGTTGATTTAAGGATTTATTAATGCAGTTAGATTTTATTTGACGTTATTCAAATTGTGCAATGGTTTGATGTTATTTCTCGCTCTATACTATCTATATAACTGTATTACCACTGCGATATTCCGCGTCGAGACGTTACAGTTTTGTGGTATCAGAGCCTAGGTTGTTCTTAAGTATAGGATGATCTAGGTTTGACCTGCCTCGACTAAGAGTCAAATTCCATACCTATGCGAGTGATGGTTAGAACCATGGGTAATAAGTTAAAATAAACTCACACATGCACAAACTTAGTGCAATCTCAATGTCTTACATTAAAAAAAGATTTCTCTTGAAGGAACTTAAACCATAGCAATGGTAGCGGAGCGTGCACAACTCTGTGACATGCAACAAACTATTCAAGAGCTCACTCGAGCACTACTTCAAGCTGCTGGAGGCGGTGGAAACAGAAGAGCTGAGGATTTACACAAGAATTTTTGCAGCATGAACCCACCTCGTTTCAGTGGGACCACTGTAACGTCGTGCGTTTTACGGATCCTTGTGGATCCCTTGTTTTGTGGTTGTGGTGGCCGGTATGTGTCCAATGTGGTGGTTACAGGTGTGTACGTAGGTTTTTAGGGATTAGTGGGCCGGCAAGTTGGGCCCATAGCACCCGTTGGTTCATTGATTTTGAACGCGACAGGGGTATGCGTCGCGTTCTGAACGCGACGGCCCTGGTGGTCATGTTCTGCTTGCCAACCGAGATGTTGTCTTTGTTTGCATGTGCGCCGCGTGTCGCGCGCTGGGCGGCATGCTGACATCGTTCTTGAGAAGGCGACGCCCTACTCCGTCACGTTCAGGTCGCGACGGGTGGTGTTGCCCAGCTAGCTAGCCCAGAGGGGGGGTGAATGGGTTATTAAAAATTTGATCTTTGATTAATACCTGTTCACTAAAAGGATTACACAACAACTTAAACGAAGGTTAGAGTTAGAGGAAATGAGACAGCAAATACACAAAAAACAACCATAAGACACAAGGATTTTTATCCTGGTTCGGAACTCCTCTCCACAGGAGACCTACGTCCAGTCCCTGAGCAATACCTCAGGATTTCACTATCAAGGGTACTATCCCCCTCACGGATCCTTACACCCAGCCTCAACTGGTCTTCCTTCAACCTGAAGGGAAAACAACCACCCTGGATACCACCAGGTCTTCCTTCACCCAGAAGGGAACACAACCAATAAAAAGAAGTATAAGAACAAGCTTCAGGAACTAGCTCAAACAGCTACAATCTGAAGCAAACAAGCCTCGAGAGAGAAGGAATTTTAACACTGGTTTCTCTCCAAAGACTACACTGGCTCTCACAGGAATTTCTTCTTGAACACTGAGAGCTAAAGAGCAAAGATGGATTGGAATGGAGTGCTTCGCTCTTGTTTTGAATCACAGAAGACTTGAAGGATTGGCGATGCTTTCTTTCAGAATAATATTCTTCAAAAGTATGTTCTTCTCAGTCTTGAATCTTGTATTTAAGCTTCTTCTTGAAATTTGAACGTTAAAGATCCGTTGTCTCTCATCCTGGTGTACGTTAGACAGGTCTGCAAGGAAGCTTCTGATCTTCAGTCTTTTATCCTTTAGTACACGCCACAGAAACATTTTAATATCTTGTATCTTGTGTCCAACGTTGTACAGATAAGTCTTGTCAGGTATCTGCAAGTATGTCAACAATAAATAGGAGACAGCTAGGGCTGTCGTTGATCGTTAGTCACAGTTTGGAAAAGATATTGCTAATTTTAGCAAAGCTCCTTTCTGTCAAAATAAAGATGTAGACAGAATAGCACAATGCTGGAAGATATCGTCTGCATGCATGAGAGATACGTTCAGAGTGCATTGAATGTATAGCAGTCAAACGGACGAGATACGACTTTGACTATTCAACGTATATCAAAGAGTGTTGATATAATAATGAAATCGATATGAACAAAGCTGATGCCTTTATGACTTATGAAATCGTTATAAGTTGATAGGCAAATCGTTATTATAATAATGAAATCGTTATAAGTATTTATGAAATCGTTGTGAAATACAAATCGTTGAATTTCTGAAGAAATCGATATGAAACTCTTAACAAATCGTTATGAGATGCAAATCGTTGTGTTTATGAAGAAATCGATATGAAACTCTTAACAAATCATTATGAGATGCAAATCGTTGTGTTTCTGAAGAAATCGATATGAAACACTTAACAGATCGTTGCACCAAGCAAATCATTCTGAGTTCTAAAGAAATCATTTCGACAAGCAAATCGTTACGAGGTCTAACGAAATCGTTACGAGAACTAAAGAAGTCGTTACGGCTAGAAAGTCGTTGTGAATTCTAAAGAAATCGTTACGAGAACTAAAGAAATCGTTACGTCTAGAAAGTCGTTGTGAGTTCTAAAGAAATCGTTACGAGAACTAAAGAAATCGTTACGGCTAGAAAGTCGTTGTGAGTTCTAAAGAAATCGTTACGAGAACTAAAGAAATCGTTACGACGGACAAGTCGTTACGCTTTCAAAAGAAATCGTTGTGATGTCTTATAGAATCATTACGACAGTCAAGTCGTTACGCTTTCCAAAGAAATCGTTACGGTATCGATTTGTTTGAAACATCAGGACTTTTCGGTCAGAAAGGAAATTGATCATAATACTTATGAAATCGTTATGAACTTATAAAGGAATCGTTCTGATTATCAAAAGAAGTCGATATGAAGTATGAAGAAGTCGATGCAATGACTTGGGAAAAATTATGAAGTGAGAGTCTTACCTGATTGTCTTGAACTTTCTTTTACTTTTATTTCCTGTCCTCAAGGCTCAAGTAATTCATTAGTAATGTTTTGTTAATCATCAAAATTAATATATAAATAAGTGAGTTAATTTATATGGAGAAAGTTTGGTCATCAATCTCCCCTTTTTGATGATGACAAAATATACTAAACAACATAAAGAAAACAACATGTTTTTCAGAGTTGCATTAGTTTTCTCCCCCTTTTTGTCAATAAGCAAAAAGATAGTCTATGAGACAAAGAAGAGAGAAAGCTTTGTATTAATTAGGAGTAAGATAATACATAGGAGACAAAAGGGAGGCATGCTGGGAAATAACAGTCCATGCCTTGATCTCCACATCTTCAAAAGTCTGGCGGAAAACACCAGGAGCAACTGAGAAGGAAGAACCCATGGCTGGAGAGATCCTTTGAATGTAAAGCTGCCGCTGCTCTGCCAGGAATTCTTCATACTGATCTTTGTCCAGTATGAATCGGAAGTAGGTGCTCTTTCCAAAGCTGGCACGATGGAGAAATCTATCCAGAGAGATTGGATAGAAAATCTTCTGATCAAGCAGATCCTGCTTCAGAGCATAGAAGGCAGTATATCTGGCTGCCCACTGAACATAGATCTCTTGAATGGGATTTATGGAGTTGAGATCCATGAAGGCTTCGGCTGATAGAATAGGCTTAGCTTGACGGACCAAGGAACTGTTGATGGCTTGCAACTGAAGATGGGGTTCCTTGTAGAGCGTTTCCCATATGGTGGGAGAAAGCCTCTCACACTCAGAGATGAGTGGAGCCAAAACTTGAGAGGAAATGCGGCCAGAGTGGTATTCTCTGAAGATAAACCGCAAAAAGGAAGGCATTCTACCCTGCTTAGCTGACATTCTGCCCATCTGCTTAGCAAACATATCAAAGGCATGGGAGCCTGCATCTGAGTCAAACACTAAGGAGTGTAGCTTCGGCAGAAGAACTGGAGAGTCAACTTTGAGATCGGCAAAATCCACTGTGAGGGGAAGATTTATTGGATGTTCTGATCTCAGCATCACTATGGCTGAATGAAACTGGTAGAACTGGACTTCAGGCAGCTTGTTCAAGTAGCAGAAATCACTGTACAGCTGGAAGTTCTTGGCAATTCTGATTTCTTTCAAAATGAAAGGTCCCCAAGAGTTTTTATGCTGAAGAGTAAACCACTCAGAAAGCGTGAGTGGGTGAGCTCTATGGGTAAGGGATTCTGCCCTGGCAGTCAAGTATTTGGTGTACTGAGCTTTGTTGCCCTTGACATTGGCCCACTGATCTTCAGTCTTGAACTCAGTGCCCTCAAAGATTTTGGATTTTTGAGGGTGGGACAGCTGGATAAAAGGAAGAACAGTGTTTAAATGCTCAGAGAGGTTGAGGAAAGGAATACCATAGACGGTGGAGAGGATGCATTTTGAAGGTATTCCCTATAGATAGGTCTTTTCTGAGGTTCGAGGGTAAGAGAGTACCAAAGAGGAGGAAATAATGGTGAGGAGGGGATGCTGACAGAGGATGAATGTTTCCTCTTTTCTTGGCAGGACTGGGAGGATCAGTCCTGTGGATATGAGTGGCAGTGGAGAGAATGGTGAGGAGGGTATTTCTCTCAAAATCATCCGGAATATTAGTGTCAAAGACACCAAGAAGTTGAGGTTTTCCTGAATGAAGGTGACAGAGGAAGGAGGAGTAGGAGGATAGAAGAGGTGTTTGGGATTGAAGGATGTAGACGGGCGAACTGGAGTGGTGTGAGTGAGAGGTGAAGAAGGTGAGAATGATGATGGAGCTGAGGTGTGAGAAGGAGTGGGAGAGAAAGAAGGTTGAGATGAAATGAGAGAGGAAGAAGGTTGGGTGCGAGGCATAGGGTGTTTGAGAGTTGGTGGTGCTGGAGGGGCTGTAGAAGGAGATGAAGGTGAGGAGAGGGTTGGAGTTGCAAGAGTAGAAGTGTCAGGGGCCTTGGTAGCTTCAATGGGCTCTTTCCCTTTTGCATGACCCTCTCTGACAACTGCAGACGGCCCAGATGGCCCTGATGCTGGCACTGATGGCCCTGGTGGCCCTGATGCTTGAGCTGAAGGCCCTGCTGGCCGAGACTCTTGAGCTGGAGGCCCTGGTGGCCGAGGAACAGCTGCTGATCTGCTCTGAGTAGCTGCAGGAGAAAAACCACTTGACCTTGAAAGAGTAGCAAGCATGGACTTCATATCAGACATTTCCTTGTTGAACCACTTCATAGCATTTCGGACTGAAGATAGCTCAGAGGTGGTTGAAGCTTGACTGGTCAGAATGCCTTGCACACTGGTCTGAACTGATGATAAAATATCTCCTTGAGCCTTCAACAATTCCATAACTGGCTTCAGATTTACTTTTCTGTGGCTCTTTCTTGACCTTCTGTGAACCACTCTCTTTTGTTTGCTCTGCTGAGTGACAAGCTCCTCAATATGTACATGGCTTGCACTTGGTTCTTCACTTACAGGAGCGCTGGCCGGAGGAGGATTTTTCTGAGATGGTGCATCTGTCTCAGGAGCATTTTCTATCAATGGTTCCTCATTGCCAGTTTGCTCCCCCTGAATAGGAGCATGGAGATCAACATTTTCTAGCTCCCCCTGGGCAGGAGCTTCCTCCAAAACAATTTTCTCAGAGTGGCCTTCTGCCACGGATTCTGACAATTTTGATTCACTAGCATATTGTTCCCCTTGGCTGGGAACATCTTCCAAAATCACTTCTTGTTGAGTAGCTGCTTGCACCTCAACACTGACAACTGATTCAGTCAAATTTTCTGTATGGCCTGGTGCCATAGCTTCTTCTTCATCAAGTCCACCTGTTTCTGAAGTAACTGAGGTGGAGGGAAGAGAGTCCAAAACATCTCTTAAAATAGAGGCAACTATTGAGGTGGGCAAAGGATCTGCCACACCTGCTACAGCTTCTTCCATTTGAACTTCTGGAGGATGAGATTCAACTTCTATAATAGGTGATCCTGAAATCTCTGCTTGGAGTTCCACTGAGGGTGCTGCTGCTGCTGACTCTACTGCTGCTGATCTTACCTCTAAAACTGCTGGAGGATCTGCTGCTTCTTCTTGAATCTCTGGACAACTCCGATGATGGCCTCTCCCTCTGCCACAGAGGTCTTGGTCCATATCCCATTCTGCACTGAAAAACCACTTTTCTTAAGGTTCCTGGACCTTATAGACTGGCCCATCTTTTCCACAACAGCTCCAGATAAATCAACTCCAAAATGCTTGAAAATCTTGGTTAGGAGATGAGCGTAGGGCAAGGATACATTCATTTTGCTCTTTGTATCCCAGATTTGAGCACTAGCAAACTTCATTCTCTCCAACATGACTGCGGCCAAGTTAATCTCCTTATTCTGGATTACCCAGAACATCATATCCGAATCTGCCCTAGTGCAAGATGAGAAAGTAGCACTCCGGGGAACCACAATTTGGCAGATAATGAAATGGAGTAGACGGTTGAATGCAGACATTTGATTGATATCTAATTTTCCGTCTTTCAGCCTGAAACCTGGACCTATAATGCCAAGACCCTTTGCTTCATCGTTCACGGTGTGAACCCCACTATGTCCAGATGTCTTCACTCCAAACAACGTGTGCAGGAGTTCATGGTCTACCTTAATTTGGATACCCTTAACAGAGGAGACAAGGGACCCATCCGCCTCTGACTTCAGACAAACGAAAAAGGCCTTCACCAGGTCGGGATAACTTACCTCGGAGAAAGTGGCAACATCCATCCACTGCATCCTTCTCAAAGCTTCTACTAAACTGCTCATGCCATTCTTCTCTAGATTCTGAACATCCACTGCCTTGTTTCCGCAAATCTTCGTCTTCACGAAGGTGAATCTTTCCTGCTGCTCTGCGGACAGGTACTCAGCACTGTAGCCCCCTACACTTCCGGAGATCATCGGAGCGGCCATGGGTAGAGAGAAGAAAACGGTTCTGGAGAAGGGAGATGATGGAAGAGATGGAAGCCCTCAAGGGATTCTTCGCGGGAAGAAGAGAAAGCTTCAAATCTTGCAGAGAGTCGATGCCGGAATCGTTAGGGCATCGGCTTTGGGCGAACAGATAAAGGAGAAAGGGTAAAGGTGGAAGATGAGTCGTTCCCAGAACGATTTGACTAATTAGAATTACTTTATCGAAAACAGGAAGCGCCAAAAGGCGGTAACGGCAGAAGACGACAAAAGGGTTTGACGAGTCAAACTGCTTTTAACACAACAGCGGTCAAAGAAGAGTAAATAAGCTGAGTTTTGCTTAAAGTCAGGAGAGAGAGAAAATTTCATTTAATCTGAAAATTTATATGCCAATTTAAATACAGAATCTTTTCACAAATTGCACATCCCTAATTCCCTTCTAAGAGATGTAAATCTCTCTTCAGGTAGGGCTTTTGTGAAGATATCTGCTAGTTGACCATTTGTATCTATAAAAGAAATTTCTAGGTTACCACTAGCTACATGATCTCGAATGAAGTGATATCTAACCTCAATATGTTTAGTCCTTGAGTGTTGCACTGGATTCTTGGTGAGGTTGATGGCACTTGTATTATCACACAGTAGTGGAATTGACTTGATATGAATGCCGAAATCCTCAAGTTGTTGCTTTATCCATAGGAGTTGTGTACAGCAACTTCCAGCAGCAACATATTCTGCCTCAGCTGTTGATAGAGCTACTGAATTTTGTTTCTTGGAGGACCAAGATATCAGACATCCTGCAAGAAACTGACAACAACCACTGGTGCTCTTCCTATCTACTTTGCATCCAGCATAATCAGCATCAGAATATCCTACTAATTTTATTTCACAAGATTTTGGATACCAAAGACCTAAATCATGAGTTCTAGCTAAATACCTAAATATTCTTTTCACAGAAATTAAATGAGACTCTCTAGGGTCTGCTTGATATCTAGCACACATGCATACACTAAATAAAATGTCTGGTCTACTTGCTGTTAAGTAAAGTAATGACCCTATCATGCCTCTATAGTTCTTTTGGTCTACCTTTTTACCATTTTGATCACTGTCCATTCTGGTTGATGTGCTCATTGGCGTTGACAGTGGCTTCGCACCTTCAAAACCAAATTTCTTTAATAGCTCTTTGGTGTACTTGGCTTGACAGATGTGGGTGCCTTCCTTCCCTTGCTTGATTTGTAATCCAAGGAAGTAGTTTAGCTCTCCCATCATACTCATTTCAAATTCTCCCTGCATAAGCTTTTCAAAGTACTTGCAAAGAGATTCATCAGTAGATCCAAAAATAATATCATCTACATATATTTGCACAAGAAGTATATGTTTGACTTTAGATTTTATAAATAATGTACTATCTACTTGACCTCTAGTGAAACCATGATCTAATAAGAAAGTACTGAGCCTCTCATACCAGGCTCTAGGTGCTTGCTTTAAACCATATAGAGCCTTATGGAGTTTAAATACATGATTTGGAAATTCGGTGTCATCAAAACCTGGAGGTTGTTCAACATACACTTCCTCTTTGATAAATCCATTTAAAAAGGCTGATTTGACATCCATTTGAAACAATTTTAAATCTAATGCAGATGCATAAGCAAGTAAAATCCTAATAGCCTCAAGTCTAGCCACAGGTGCATAGGTTTCATCGAAATCTATGCCTTCCTCTTGGGAATAGCCTTGAGCTACCAGTCTGGCCTTGTTCCTTAAGATTACTCCAGACTCATCCAGTTTATTTCTGAACACCCACTTGGTGCCAATAACTGAATGATTGGATGGTCTAGGAACAAGTGACCATACTTGGTTTCTCTTGAACTGATTTAGTTCATCTTGCATGGCTATTATCCATGATTCATCAGTTAAAGCTTCATTGACTGTCTTAGGCTCTATTTGAGAAACAAAGGCTAAATAATCACAAGGGATTACATTACCTCTTGTTCTTACCCCTACGGATGGATCACCAATAATATTCTCAGGAGGGTGATCTTTCTTATGTCTCCATTCTTTTGGAAGGTTTTCATGTTGAATTTCAGTCTGCTGCAGTTCTTCCAGAGGTGGATCTTCCTTGTCCTCAATTGAGGTATTCTTTAATTTTTCGGACAAGTCATCTGCATCATCAATGTCACTAATTTCTTCCTTTTTCAAGGAGGGGTTAGATTCATCAAAAATAACATGCACAGATTGTTCAATTAATAATGAGCGTTTATTGAAAACTCTATAACCTTTGGGTTTAGAAGTGTACCCCATAAAGATGCCTTCATCTGATTTGGCATCTAACTTACCAATGTCCCTTTTTCCATTGTTGTGGATGAAACAAGGACATCCAAATATTTTGAAGTGACTGATCTTTGGTTTCTTTCCCTTGTAGAGTTCATAAGCAGTCTTCTTCAGAATTGGCCTGATCATTACCCTATTAATGATATAGCTTGCAGTGTTGATGGCTTCGGCCCAAAAATATCTTGGCAAGTCATATTCTGATAACATGGTTCTTGCCATATCCAAAAGAGTTCTATTTTTCCTCTCAGCAATTCCATTCTGTTGAGGTGTCCTTGGTGCTGAGAAGTTGTGCTCAATTCCTTGATCATTACAGAACTTTGCAAACTTTTCATTCTGAAACTCACCACCATGATCTGATCGGATAGATATAATGGTGAACTTCTGATCTTTCTGAACTTTCTTGCTGAAGCTGACAAAATTATCAAAGGTGTCATCTTTGTGCTCTAGAAAGGATACCCAAGTAAATCTTGAGTAATCATCAACTATAACAAATCCAAAATTCTTTCCTCCGAGACTGGTAGTCCTCATTGGCCCAAATAGATCCATATGAAGTAATTCTAATGGCTTTGAGGTGGTCACTACTGTCTTTGATTTGAAAGAGCTCTTGGTGTGCTTTCCTCTTGCACAAGGTCTGCAGATGCTATCCATTTTTGAGTTGACCTTTGGCAATCCTTCCACTAGATTTCTCTTTCTGAGCTTGTTCAATCCATCCAAGCTGCAGTGGCCCAGTCTTCTGTGCCACAGCTCTGTTGATTGATCTTTGCTGGCTGCCAAACAGACATCTTGATCCTTGAGTTCCTCGAGATAGAGAACATACAAATTTCTTTCTCTATATGCTTCAAATATGACTGCTCCATCCTTTAATATACTGCACTTTGATTCTTGGAACTGAATCTGATGGCCTTTGTCACACAACTGGCTGATGCTGATGAGATTGTGCTTTAATCCTTTGACTAGCATTACATCTTCAATAACTGATTTTCCTTTGATGTTCACGGACCCACTTCCTATCACTGTGCCTTTTCCATTATCTCCATAAGTAACTGTTCCCTCTTCAGCTTGGAGATTGACAAAGAACTTCTGGTTTCCTGACATGTGTCTTGAGCATCCACTGTCCAAGTACCATTTGGATGCTTTTGAGTTTCCCTGAAATTTAAACATTAAGTTTTAGGTACCCAAGTTTCTTTTGGGTCCTGATGGGTTAGTATCATTAATTTTACCTTTTATTATCCATTTTTTATGTTTTGTTGGGCATGTTATTGCGATATGTCCTAATTTGTTGCAGTGATCACAGCAGGACAATTTTGTTACCTTTTCTATATACTTGAACTCAGCTTTATATGCTATATCTTGTTCAGGTATAAACTTTGGTGTTGGATATGTTTTAGGGTAGACTATGGTTTCTTCATTATCTGGGGGTGTATATCCTAACCCATTTTTCTTCTTACCTGCTCTTCTAGCACCTTTTAATATTAGAGAGTTTTTACCATTAGTAAATTTCTCTAGTGTGCTTGATAGTTTATTATTTTCTTCATTTAAGTTTTTAACTTCTTTCCTTAATTCATCTGTGCTTTCCTGTTTTTCCAATTTTGTTATTTGTTCATTCTTAGCTTTTAGGTCTTCACATAACAATTTATTTCTTCTTTTAAGTTCAGTTATTTATTTTTCTAATTCTTCATTTTCTGTTTTTAGATCTGAATTAGTGTTTTCTAAACAGATTACATTTTTCTTACTAACTTTAAGTAATTTGGATACTTCTTTATATTTATCATAAAGTTCATTAAAGGCACTTTCTAAATTATCAGAATCTGAATCATTACAGGAATCAAAAGAAGAGTCAGAAGTTACCTTTTCTTCGATGTTGGCCATGAGAGCCAGGTTGGCTTCTTCTCCATCACTGCTTGAGCTTGACTCACTGTCTGAGTCACTGCTGTTCTCCCAAGCAGCTGCCATTGCCTTCTTTTTATACTTCTTGAATTTTCTGAAATTATCCTTCTTCTTGTGATCATTCTTCTTGAGCATTGGACAATCAGCCTTGATGTGTCCAGGCTTCTTGCATTCATAGCATATCACTTCTCCTTTCTTCGAATCCTTTACTTCTGGTTTTCTGAAATCTTTATTTTTCTTGAAAAATCTTCTCCCAGACTGGAACTTCTTCTTCTTTGCTAGAATTCTTTGAAGTCTTCGAGACAGCATTGCTTCTTCATCATCACTGTCCTTACTGCTTTCACTGTTGTCCAGTGATTCTTCTGATATGTCTTCATTGGCCTTGAGAGCATTTGATTGCTTCTTTCTGCTGGAGGATTCTCCTAATCTCTCCATATTTATTTCATGAGCCATAAGGGATCCTATTAACTTCTCCAATGACATTAGTTTTAGATCATTGGCTTCCTCAATGGCTGTTACCTTTGGAGTCCATGAGGATGGCAGAGATCTGAGGATCTTTCTGACCATATCTGGTACATCATAGACTTTTCCTAATCCAGCTAATCCGTTTGTGATATCTGTGAATCTACTGAACATTTGGGTTATGGATTCACCTGACTGCATCTGGAATCTTTCATATTGAGTCACAAGAATGTCGATTCTTGTCTCCTTTACCTTATCTGTCCCTTCATAGGTAATCCTGAGCTTTTCCCACATTTCCATTGCGGATTTGCAGGCTGAAACTCTGTTGAATTCTTTCTTGCTGAGGGCACAGCACAGGATGCTCTTGGCTTTGCAGTTTAAGGAGATTTTTCTTCTGTCTTCATCTGTCCACTGAGCCTTTGCATTGGTGACTAGAAGATCGCCTTCTTCTACAATGGACCATATCATGTAATCGTGGCCTTGTAGAAAGTACTCCATTCTTGTTTTCCAATAGGTATAATCTTCTCCATCAAACAAAGGAGGTCTGTTGACTGACTGACCTTCGAAATTACCTTGGGCTGCCATGGATCTTTACTCTTCAGATCGTTGGATCTTCTTCTTTGTCGAAGAGACTCGCTCTGATACCACTTGTTGCCCAGCTAGCTAGCCCAGAGGGGGGGTGAATGGGTTATTAAAAATTTGATCTTTGATTAATACCTGTTCACTAAAAGGATTACACAACAACTTAAACGAAGGTTAGAGTTAGAGGAAATGAGACAGCAAACACACAAAAAACACAACCAAAGACACAAGGATTTTTATCCTGGTTCGGAACTCCTCTCCACAGGAGACCTACGTCCAGTCCCTGAGCAATACCTCAGGATTTCACTATCAAGGGTACTATCCCCCCTCAAGGATCCTTACACCCAGCCTCAACTGGTCTTCCTTCACCCAGAAGGGAACACAACCAATAAAAAGAAGTATAAGAACAAGCTTCAGGAACTAGCTCAAACAGCTACAATCTGAAGCAAACAAGCCTCGAGAGAGAAGGAATTTTAACACTGGTTTCTCTCCAAAGACTACACTGGCTCTCACAGGAATTTCTTCTTGAACACTGAGAGCTAAAGAGCAAGATGGATTGGAATGGAGTGCTTCGCTCTTGTTTTGAATCACAGAAGACTTGAAGGATTGGCGATGCTTTCTTTCAGAATAATATTCTTCAAAAGTATGTTCTTCTCAGTCTTGAGTCTTGTATTTAAGCTTCTTCTTGAAATTTGAACGTTAAAGATCCGTTGTCTCTCATCCTGGTGTACGTTAGACAGGTCTGCAAGGAAGCTTCTGATCTTCAGTCTTTTATCCTTTAGTACACGCCACAGAAACATTTTAATATCTTGTATCTTGTGTCCAACGTTGTACAGATAAGTCTTGTCAGGTATCTGCAAGTATGTCAACAATAAATAGGAGACAGCTAGGGCTGTCGTTGATCGTTAGTCACAGTTTGGAAAAGATATTGCTAATTTTAGCAAAGCTCCTTTCTGTCAAAATAAAGATGTAGACAGAATAGCACAATGTGGAAGATATCGTCTGCATGCATGAGAGATACGTTCAGAGTGCATTGAATGTATAGCAGTCAAACGACGAGATACGACTTTGACTATTCAACGTATATCAAAGAGTGTTGATATAATAATGAAATCGATATGAACAAAGCTGATGCCTTTATGACTTATGAAATCGTTATAAGTTGATAGGCAAATCGTTATTATAATAATGAAATCGTTATAAGCATTTATGAAATCGTTGTGAAATACAAATCGTTGAATTTCTGAAGAAATCGATATGAAACTCTTAACAAATCGTTATGAGATGCAAATCGTTGTGTTTCTAAAGAAATCGATATGAAATTCTTAACAAATCATTATGAGATGCAAATCGTTGTGTTTCTGAAGAAATCGATATGAAACACTTAACAGATCGTTGCACCAAGCAAATCGTTCTGAGTTCTAAAGAAATCGTTTCGACAAGCAAATCGTTACGAGGTCTAACGAAATCGTTACGAGAACTAAAGAAGTCGTTACGGCTAGAAAGTCGTTGTGAATTCTAAAGAAATCGTTACGAGAACTAAAGAAATCGTTACGGCTAGAAAGTCGTTGTGAGTTCTAAAGAAATCGTTACGAGAACTAAAGAAATCGTTACGGCTAGAAAGTCGTTATGAGTTCTAAAGAAATCGTTACGAGAACTAAAGAAATCGTTACGACGGACAAGTCGTTACGCTTTCAAAAGAAATCGTTGCGATGTCTTATAGAATCGTTACGACGGTCAAGTCGTTACGCTTTCCAAAGAAATCGTTGCGGTATCGATTTGTTTGAAACATCACGACTTTTCGGTCAGAAAGGAAATTGATCATAATACTTATGAAATCGTTATGAACTTATAAAGGAATCGTTCTGATTATCAATAGAAGTCGATATGAAGTATGAAGAAGTCGATGCAATGACTTGGGAAATATTATGAAGTGAGAGTCTTACCTGATTGTCTTGAACTTTCTTTTACTTTTATTTCCTGTCCTCAAGGCTCAAGTAATTCATTAGTAATGTTTTGTTAATCATCAAAATTAATATATAAATAAGTGAGTTAATTTATATGGAGAAAGTTTGGTCATCAGGTGGTACGTCGCATTCTTAACCGTAAACAATTCATAACCCAGGTCGGCCAGATAGAGCTGGGTGAGCTCTGTTTGGCCAGGGAGAAGAACTGATGCGGGGATCTCAGGCGATTTGGCATTTAGAGGTCATTCTCGGCGTGGTCTCGCCGCGAGGACGTCTCATGGAGCGGGGGAGACACCGGGTTGCGTTTGATTTTTGTGTTCTTCATGAAGGTAGGGAGATTCTTCCCGTTTTACATTGTGAAATCGTGTGTGATGCATGTGCGGGCTGTTATTTGTTTTAAGAACAGTAGATATCATGTCAGGGTACTCAGTAAAGCATGAAAAATGGAAATTAAACGTGGTTTGCATGGTTTGTGGGGGTGATCCAGGGAGAGCATCCCAGATTAGGGTTCTTGCTTGTGAAGGTGACGGAGCCCCTCGTCGCGTTTAGAACGCGACAAGCCGCCCGTCGCGTTCAGATTTTGAACGCCACATGTCGGGGTGTCGCAACCACAAGGCGACAGTTGCCTATGTCACGACCACAGCTGAGAGGTTTTGTTTGTGTATGTTTAAATGGCATGATTGTTCGATTATCAGTATTTTATGTGCATGGAAAATATAAGTGGTGCATTGTCACCTGTAGCGCTCGTGAAGTGTGTTGTTTATGTGGCAAGCATGTTGCTCTCGAGGTGAGCGTGTTTTTACTTGGATAGTGTGTTGTTCACGCGATTAGCGTACGGTTCGTGTGTTGTTGACATGGTGTTCACGTGGTTTGTGCGGTAAGCACGTGGTTTGAGTGTGCATGGCGAGTAGTACGACACCTACCGTGGTTACCTCTTCAGTTGGGTACCCCAGGTTCTCTGTGAGCCAGGCACGTGTGTTTGTGCTCGGGGCTTGTCCCAGTACTTGTGTACCGTTGAGGTCTGTGTCGTCTATCCTAGACACCCTCACTCCTGTGTTTGAGTTGTATGTCCGGTTGAGGGAAAGACGACAGTGGGATAGCGACTTGTGAGAGTTTGTTGTTTTGTCGCTTGTAGCGCGCTCGTGGTTGGGGGTATGGACACCAGTAGATGTACTGGGCCCCAGCTAGTCCTGTTTTCCAGTGCCTCACTCTAGGGAGCTCGGGCCAGAGTCCCTAAAGGTGACAGGTATGGGCTTGCGGCATTGTGGTCCACAGGTGTGGTGTTGGTTGGACTCCACAGTTGTTTGGCTTGTTCTAGTAGAGCGGCAGCTGGACCTTTGGTCCGTGGCTGCGAGGCTGAGAGGTAGACCTGTGTGGTTTGTCCGAGTCAGTTGCTGGTGTCGCGAACAAGTCTACGTGACTCGAGTATGGCAGTATCTACTTTAGCACGGACACCGAGTTGTGGTTTGCCGTTTATTTATTAAAGCTGGTTAATGTTAGCGGTAAATGGTAAGTGATATGTACAGCTTAGATATCTTCCTCAGTTTACTCTATAAATTGCTAGCGTAGCTTCCTACTTTCGTACTTGAGTTTGGTTTGCTCGGTTTTTGGGGGAGTTTCCCTACTGAGCCAGTGACTTGCGAGGCTCACTCCTACTCCTTACAGATGAAGGAGAGCAGGAGGTTTCTCTTCTGTCTTCTAGTTCGGAGCTACATCACAGCGGTGTTGGGCCAACGCCTCTAGCAGTGTAGACTACTCTTCTGTTGTACCTCGGGGTATGCCCCAGGTTTATGTACTTTAGTTTGACTTTTATTGAAATTTGGCTATGTAAATCCATTGTAAATATATGTGGGATTGTGAATCTTATATATATATTAGTGTGTTCTTTTGTGTTTCCACAGTCATGTGTGTGATATCCCTTGCGAGGCTACGGCTCATTCGCGGGAGACGGAGTCGGATCAAGCTTGTTATTAGGTTAACGGGTTTGAACGATGCAGTTCGTCACAGTTGGTATCAGAGCAAGGTCCGTGTGAATATAAAGGAACTGGGAAATTACATAGCCTCATTTCTACAATAGTCCATTGCTGGTAGCTGACCCTAGTTTTGTAATGATTTGTTGGCATGTTTGTGGTTGAAATGTTGTTTATGCAGGAATTTGAGATGGCTGATAGGAGAGATTGGGGAGGTGGTGGAGATGAGCAGGAGCAATCTACCCAGCAAATGATAGAGAGAATATGGGAAAGCCTCACTGATATCCGAATGAGGATGGACCAGAAGACACCGGTACAGCTGGCAGTAGCAGTACCACCAGATGCAGGAGGGGCCGTGCCAATGGCACCAGTTCCAGCACCACCAGGTGTGGAGGTACCTCTTGTGGTACCTGTACCACCACCACCAGTGAGGGCAGTGGAAGAGCCGACGCTGCAGGTTGAAAGAGTTTTGAGATTACAGCCGCCTACCTACACAAGGGGACCTAATCTAGACACAGTTGAGCACTGGATTCATGAGATTGAGAGGGTTTTTGTGACTATGAGGTGTCCTCCAGTGGACAGAGTAGTTTTGGCTACCTACCAGTTGTGGGGTTTTGCGCAAGAATGGTGGAGGTTAAAGATGCAAACCACTTTTGTAGGCAAGATAGAGGAGACTATGACATGGCCGGAATTTCTAGACGTGTTTAATGATACATTCTTCCCAATACAAGTGCAGCAAGCAAAAAGGGAGCAATTCCAGACTTTTCAACAGGCGAATTCTTCTATTTTAGAGTACCAGATGATGTTTATGGAACTTAGCAGATATGCGCCATATGTTGTATCAGATAATGCTATGATGGTCGAGTATTTCATTCGTGGATTGAGGACTGAGTTGCAGAATGTGGTGATACCACTTATGTGCAAGACTGTAGAGGAGGCAGCCCAGAGAGCAGCCACACTGGAGAGGTCTATTCGAGCTCGTCAGTCGGGGGAAATAGGTTCAGGTAGTTTTCGGTTATCACAGTAGTCTTCAGGGATCAGTAAAGGAAAGGCGCCAGCGGGACCATCTTCCTCAGGTTTTAGCAAGTGGGACTCTTAATTGAAGAAAATATTTAGAGGTTGAGGAGGAGGTCGCCAATAGATGTTCCAGTAAGGGCGTGGCTACAGGCCAGAGGTGGAGGAGTCTCAGCAGAGCACAGCCAGGCAGCCTACACTTCCACCAGGTTACATATGCTATAATTATGATCAGCCTGGACATTTGATGCGCAACTG
Organism: Colocasia esculenta; assembly: GCA_014218235.1. Taxonomy (NCBI): domain Eukaryota; kingdom Viridiplantae; phylum Streptophyta; class Magnoliopsida; order Alismatales; family Araceae; genus Colocasia; species Colocasia esculenta. The sequence continues at coordinate 86,181,744 of CM024757.1, forward strand.
TCCCTATCCCAGAGAATATGGTTATGGGAGAGGAGTACAGTAGCAGCAGCAACAACAGCAACAGCCCCAACAGCCACTAGTAGGTCGAGGTAGGGGAGCACCGCACCACCGTGGTCGAGGCCGAGTTATGGCTATCACCCGACCCCAAGCAGAGGCATCTAATTTGATAGAAGGTATAATACCTATCTATGATTTTTCAGCACGAGTTTTATTTGATCCAGGTGCTTCTTGTTCTTTTATTTCCGAAGCGTTTCTAGATAGTATGGTATATCCATTAGAAGAAAAATTATGTGAGTTAGTGATAGAGGTTCCTTCGGGTGAGTTTATGCTCACCTCTTGTTACATAGAAGAGGCTCCTATTGTGATTCAAGGAAATCAGATGCCAGCTAAATTATATGCTTTGCAATTGAGGGATTATGATATCATTTTGGGTATGGATTGGCTTGAGGCCTATGGAGCAATGGTAGATTGCAGAAAGAAGAGAGTCAGGTTTTGTCACCCCAGTGGAGCAGTATTTGAATTCCAAGGTATGCCATTTTACACTCCCAAGTTTATTATTTCAGCAATTAGAGCTAGAAAGTTGTTGAATGCGGGTTGTGTAGCTTATCTAGCTTCAGTAAGTTTGGTAGAGACTAGCAAGTCAGTTGCAGTAGTTCCAGTGGTCAAGGAATTTACAGATGTATTTCCAGTTGATTTGCCAAGTTTGGCTCCACACAAAGAGGGGAACTTTACTATTGAATTGCATCCAGGAACTATGCCAATATCTAAGGCACCGTACAGGATGGCACCAGTAGAGCTTAAGGAACTAAAGAAACAGTTGCAAGAATTATTAGAAAAAGGTTTCATCAGGCCGAGTCATTCACCGTGGGGAGCTCCCGTGTTGTTTGTGAGAAAGAAAGATGGCAGTTTCATAATGTGTATTGATTATAGAAAGTTGAATGATGTGACCATAAAGAATAAGTACCCAGTGCCAAGAATTGATGATTTGTTTGATCAGCTTCAATTAGCTAAAGTATTCTCCAAGATTGACTTAAGGTCTGGATATCATCAGCTAAGAATTAGAGAGGAAGACATTGATAAAACAGTATTCAGAACCAGGTATGAGCACTACAAGTTTGTGGTTATGCCATTTGGGCTAACCAATGCACCAGCAGCATTTATGAATTTGATGAACAGAATTTTTCATCCATATCTGGATCAGTTTATTGTGGTTTTCATAGATGATATACTGGTTTGTTCAGCATCTGAAGAAGAGCATGCAACACATTTGAAACTTACTTTGCAGATTTTGCGGGATAATCAGTTGTATGCTAAATTCAGTAAATGTGAGTTTTCGTTAAAAGAAATTCAGTTTCTGGGTCATGTCATCTCAACAGAGGGAGTTGCAGTTGATCCAGCTAAAGTTGAGGTAGTTATGAAATGGGAAGCGCTGAGGACAATCACAGAGATTATAAGTTTCCTGGGTTTAGCCGGTTACTACAGGCGTTTTATACAAGATTTCTTCAGAATTGCAGCACCTATGGCCTGGTTGACCAGGAAAGATGTGCCATTTGTATGGTCAAATGAGTGTCAGAAAAGCTTTATGGAATTGAAGAAAAGGCTTACAACAGCGCCGATATTAACATTACCAGTAGGTAATGGTGGTTTTATTGTGTACACAGATGCATCTAGAAGAGGGCTTGGAGCAATGTTAATGCAACATGGCAGGGTTATAGCTTATGCATCCAGACAGTTGAAGCCAGCAGAAGAGAACTACCCAACCCATGATCTGGAGTTAGCGTAGTTGTTTTTGCCTTAAAGATGTAGAGGCACTACCTTTATGGAGAAAGGTTTGAAATTTTTACAGATCACAAAAGTTTGAAGTATATTTTCTCCCAGAAGGATTTGAATCTTCGGCAACGCAGGTGGGTTGAGTATTTGAATGATTATGATATCAGTTTGGCTTACCATTCGGGTAAGGCCAATGTTGTTGCCGATGCATTGAGCAGGAAGGCATAAATGATCCATATGATGATTAAAGAATGGAAATTGTATGAAGAAATAACAGAGAATTCATTGTATGTTCCGAGCAGTGCTAGCCAGCAGCGTTGTAGAGCCATCTCTATATTGGCAGATTGTTGAAGCTCAGAGGACAGAAGGAAACTTATCAAAAATTGTGAAAATGGAAGGTGTCACCATTGATGATAATTGTGTAATCAGACTCAGAGGCAGATTGTATGTACCAGTAGAAAGAGAAGTAAAGCAAAGGGTACTAGAAGAAGCCCATAAATCCAGATATACCATTCATCCAGGCAGCACTAAAATGTATCACGATCTGAAGAAGCATTGTTGTTGGCCACATATGAAGAGAGAAATAGCAGAGTTCATTGCAAGGTGTTCAATTTGTCAGCAGATAAAGGCAGAGCATCAAAAGCCCGGAGGTCTACTACAGCCATTACCAATTCCACAGTTGAAATAGGATGACATTGCTATGGATTTTGTGGCAGGACTACCGAGGACAACTACATGGCACAATGGTATATGGGTATTTGTTGACAGGTTAACCAAAATATGCAGATTGGTAGCAATAAGTATGTCCTGGACAGTAGATAGATTGACAAGAATTTATGTTGATCGAATTGTACCGTTGCATGGAATCCCGAAGACAATTTTTTCTGGCCGGTATCCATGATTTACATTTGGTTTTGGAGGAGTTTGCAGAGAGTTATTGGTATAGAGTTGAGGTACAGTTTAGCCTATCACCCACAGACAGATGGTCAGATAGAAAGAACCATTCAGACAATTGAAGACATGTTACGAGCTTGTTGCTTAGTGTGGGGAGGTAATTGGGAGCACCATCTGGGCATGGTAGAATTTGCTTATAATAACAATTATCACACTAGTATTGGAATGGCACCTTATGAGGCCTTGTATGGAAGGCCATGCAGAACACCTTTGAACTGGCATGAAGTTGGAGAAAGACAGGTAATGGGTCCTGAATTAATTTAGCAGACTACAGAAATGGTCAGATTTATTAAAGAAAAGTTGCAGGCAGCTCAAAGCCGACAGAAAAGCTATGCAGACAATCGACGTAGACCACTTCAGTTTGAAGTTGGGGATTTTGTTTTTCTAAGAGTTTCTCCTACTAAAGGTGTTTTGAGATTTAGTAAGAAAGGTAAATTGAGCACAAGATATGTAGGGCCCTTCTAGGTGTTGGAAAGGATTGAGGAAACAGTGTACAAGATTGATTTGTCAGTGGATTTCACAGATGCCCATGATGTTTTTCATGTCTCCATGTTGAGGAAATGCATTGAGGATCCATCATAGATAGCCAGTTATCATCGTGATGATTTGAAACCAGACATGTCTATGACAGAATACCCAGTACAGATTACAGGCCGTAGAACACAAAAGTTGAGGAATAAGGAAATTGATTTGGTAAAAGTCAGATGGGAAAATAGGCAAGGAGGAGAGGACACCTGGGAGTTGGCACAGAAAATAGCGAAAGCATATCCTTATTTATTTGAGTAAGCTTTTAATTCTTTTTAGATGATAGTACATGTTGTGGTGTTTCAAATTTTATGTGTGCTTAAGTTGCTTCTTGAACTTCGAGGTCGAAATTTCTTTTTAGATGATAGTAATGTAACGTCGTGCGTTTTTCGGATCCTTGTGGATCCCTTGTTTTGTGGTTGTGGTGGCCGGTATGTTGCCAATGTGGTGTGTTACAGATGTGTACGCAGGTTTTTAGGGCTTAGTGGGCCGGCAGGTTGGGCCCATAGCACCCAATGGTTCATTGATTGTGAACGCGACAAGGGTATGCATCACGTTCTGAACATGACATCCCTGGTGGTCGCGTTTTGCTCGCCGACAGAGATGCGGTCTTTGTCTGCATGCTCGCCGCGTGTCGCGCACTGGGCGGCATGCTGACGTCGGCCTTGAGAAGACGACGCCCTACTCCGTCGCGTTCAGGTCACGACAGAGTGGTACATCATGTTCTTAACCGCAAACAGTTCATAACCCAGGTCATCCAGACAGAGCTGGGTGAGCTCTGTTTGGCCAAGGAGAAGAACTGCTGCGGGGATCTCAGGCGATTTGGCGTTTGGGGGTTGTTTTCGGCGTGGTCTTGCCGCGAGGACGTCACACGGAGCGGGGGAGACGCCGGGTTGCATTTGATTTTCACGTTCTTTGCGAAGGTAGGGAGATTCTTCCCGTTTTACATTGTGAAATCATGTGTGATGCATGTGCGGGTTGTTATTTGTTTTAAGAAAAGTAGATATCATGTTAGGGTACTTCGTCAAGCATGAAAACTGGGAATTAAACGTGGATTGCATTGTTTGTGGGGGTGATCCGGGGAGAGCATCCCGGATTAGGGTTCCTGCCTATGAAGGTGACGGAGCCCCTTGTCACGTTTAGAATGCGACAAGCCGACCCGTCGCATTCAGATTATGAACGCGACATGTCGAGGTGTCGCAACCAGAAGGTGACAGTTGCCTATGTCGCGACCACAGCCGAGAAATTTTATTTGTGTATATTTAAATGGCGTGATTGTTTGATTATTGGTATTTTATGTGGATGGAAAATATAAGTGGTGCATTGGCACCTGTAGCGCTCATGAAGTGTGTTGTTTATGTGGAAAGCATGTTGCTCTCGAGGTGAGCATGTTTTTTCGTGGTTAGTGTGTTGTTCACGCGGTTAGCGAGCGGTTCACGTGTTGTTGACGTGGTGTTCACGTGGTTTGTGCGGTAAGCACGTGGTCTGAGTGTGAGTGGCAAGTAGTACGACGCCTACCGTGGTTACCTCTTCAGTTGGGTACCCCAAGTTCTCTATGAGCCAGCCATGTGTGTTTGTGCTCAGGGCTTGTCCCGGTACTTGTGTATCATTAAGGTCTGTGTCATCTATCCTGGACACCCTCACTCCTGCATTTGAGTTGTACATCCAGCTGAGGGAAAGACGACAGTGGGACAACGACTTGTGAGAGTTTGTTGTTTTGTCGCTTGTAGCGCGCTCGTGGTTGGGGGTACGTACACCAGTAGACGTACTGGGCCCCAACTAGTTCTGTTTTCAGTGCCTCACTCTAGGGATCTCGAGCAAGAGTCCCTAAAGGTGCCGGGTATGGGCTTGCAGCAGTGTGGTCCGCAAGTGTGGTGTTGGTTGGACTCCACAGTTGTTTGGCTTGTCCTAGTGGAGCGGCAGCTGGACCTTTCGTCCGCGGCTGCGAGGCTGAGAGGTAGACCTGTGTGGCTTGTCATAGTCAGTTGCTGGTGTCACGAACTAGTCTACATGTCTCGAGTGTGGCAGTCTCTACTTTAGCACGTACACCGAGTTGTGGATTGCCGTTTATTTATTCAAGTTGGTTAATGTTAGCAGCAATTGGTAAGTGATATGTACAGCTTAGATATCCTGCTCAGTTTACTCTATAAATTGCTAGCGTAGCTGGGGGAGTTTCCCTATGAGCTAGTGACTTGCGAGGCTCACCCCTACTCCTTACAGGTGAAGGAGAGCAGGAGGTTTCTCTTCCGTCTTCTGTTCGGAGCCGCATCACAGTGTTGTTGGGCCGACACCTCCAGTAGTGTAGACTACTCTTCTGTTGTACCTCGGGATATGCCCCAGGTTTGTGTACTTTAGTTTGACTTTTTTTGAAATTTGGCTATCTAAATCCATTGTAAATATATGGGGATTGTGAATCTTATATATATATTAGTGTGTTCTTTTGTGTTTCCACGGACATGTGTGTGATATCCCTTGCGAGGCTACGGCTCGTTCACGGGAGACGGAGTCGGATCAAGCTTGTTATTAGGTTAACATGTTTGAAAGATGCAGTCCATCACAACCACTGATCCCGATGAGGCAGAAAACTGGCTGAAAGAGATAGAACGCATTTTCCGCGTTATGCAATGTGCGAACGACGATAAATTGCTATTGGCTACATTCCAGCTTGAGAAGGACGCCTGTGCGTGGTGGGAGTCCGTTGAGGCCATACAGGTGGATGCACAATTCACATGGGATGAGTTTAAGGAGAATTTTAATTCCAAGTATTTTTCTGAACGAGTTCAGGAAACAAAGGCGGCCGAATTTGCTCCATTAAAGCAAAGGAACCTCTCAGTGGCAGAATATGAAGCTCAGCTCTCTCGATTGGCTCGATATGCCAATCACCTTGTCAATACAGAGAAGATGAAAGTGAGGCGATTTTTTAATGGGCTCAAGCCTTCTTATGTTACACAACTTGCGCCACTCGACATCCAGATTTATGCTGACATGGTCAAGAAGGCTCAGTTGTTAGAAGATGTGATCGATCTCACTGATCGCATCAAGTGGAGAATTGTTAAGAAGGAACAAGCATCAGGTTTCTCAAGCAAGCCCACTAATGGCAAGAAGCGGCCTTTCAACGTCACTGGAGGGCCGAATTAGGAAAGGAAGCCAAAGATGGCTACCCCCTTAAACACCAACAAGACCAACTGCGAGTACTGTGACAAACCTGGTCACACTGCCAATGAATGCTGGAGGAAAGCGGGCGCATGCCTACACTACGGAAATCGCAATCACCGTATTTTCGAGTGCCCAGTACTAAAGGAGCAGGAAAATGAGAAGTGCCCGAATGGGCAAAAGAATCCTGGCCCACTGCAAGTTGTGCAAGAAGTGGAGACCACCGACGAGGGTGGGGTCGTAGAAGGTACATTGCAAGTCTTTTCTCAATCAGCATTTGTTTGTTTGATACTAGCACTACACATTCATTCATATATCAAGCTTTTGCTAATACCCTTACTGTCAAACCTACATCTATGGGTTTTAAATTGCCTGTCACAACTTGGGGGAGAAAGCTCAATTGAACAAATATTATCCATTAGATGATGTTATGATTGGAGAACTAAATCTAAGAGCCGACCTGGTGTGTATGTCCATGCAAGGCTATGATGTCATACTAGGAGCCGACTGGCTATCTACTTATGGGGCATGTGTCGATTGTAGAAGAGGAAAAATTTTCTTTAGTGAATTTCCTAAATTGACCTTCACGGGACGCAGACACAAGATACACTTGTCTCTCGTCTCTGCTATTCGGGCACATAGCATGATTAGGAAGGGCTATGTGGCATTCCTTGCCACTATAGTAGTTGAAAAGAAAGCATCCAAGATATGAGATATGCACATAGTGCAAGAGTACTCCGACGCGTTTTCTCTGATGAGCTGCCAGGCATTCAACCTGAACTAGATGTGAACTTCTCAATTGATCTAACACCTGGAGCTGCACCAGTGTCATGTCAGCCATATAGAATGTCTCCTGCTGAATTGAAGGAATTGAAGGAGCAATCAATGGAGTTGCTGGAGAAGGGTTTTATTAGACCAAGCACTACCCCTTGGGGAGCACCCATTCTATTTGTTAAGAAGAAGGACATATTTATAAGGTTATGCATCGACTACAGGTAGTTAAATCAGCTCACTCTCAAGAACAAGTACCCTCTGCCTCATATCGATGAATTATTTGATCAAATATCTAGAGCTAAATATTTTTCTAAGATTGACCTTAGGTCTGGATATCATCAGATGAGAATCAAAGATGCAGATATCTATAAAACGCCTTTCAGGAGTAGGTAGAGACATTATGAATTTATCGTTATGCCTTTTGGACTAACTAATGCTCTTGCAGCCTTCACGCAATTAATGAACAACATCTACTGACCATACCTCGAGAAATTCATTGTGGTATTTATTGATGATATTCTTATATACTCCAAGACCAAGGAAGAGTATGAGGAGCATCTGAGGATTGCTCCACAGATCTTACGCGATAACAAGCTATATGCAAAGTTGAGTAAGTGTGAGTTTTGGCTCGAGGAAGTCTCATTTCCAGGCCATGTCATATCCAAGGATGGTATCGCTGTTGATCCTTCCAAGGTTGAAGCAGTACTTAACTGGGAGAGACCAACGAATGCTACGGAGATAAGAAGCTTTCTTAGACTGGCTGGCTATTACAGGCGGTTCATAAAAAATTTCTCCAAGATAGTTGTACCCCTTACTCGCCTTACGTGAAAAGAGAATCCCTACGTCTGGAGCAAAGAATGTGAAAAGAGCTTTCAAACAGTGAAGAAATGTCTGACATCTGCACATGTCCTCGCATTACCAGTCGAGGGCGAAGGATTCTCAGTCTACACTGATGCATCTGGAATCGCTCTAGGCTGTGTTTTAATGCAGAATGAAAAAGTGATAGCTTTTTCTTCTAGACAGTTGAAGCCTCATGAGGTCAACTACCCTGTCCATGACCTAGAACTAGCTGCAGTGGTGTTTGCACTTAAGATCTGGAGGCACTATCTCTATGGAGAGCAATTTATTGTTTACTCAGACCACAAGAGTCTAAAGTATCTATTCTCTTGGAAGGAGCTCAATATGAGGCAAAGAAGATGGCTGGAATAATTGAAGGACTTTGATTTCAATATTCAATATCACCTTGGCGAAGGTAATGCTGTAGTTGATGCACTTAGTACAAAGCCTGTAGCATCCTTATCTTGCTTAGTTATGGGCGAGATGCAATTGTTAGAACAATTCGCCAGTTTGAATTTAATTATTGAGTAGAGAAGTGATCAAGTGATAGTTTCCAACCTTAGGGCACAACCCGACATCTTTGTCAAGATTAGGGAACAATAAGCAAATGATCCATTTCTAATCAGAGTGAAGGAAACAATAGCTGACAGACCTAATTTCTCCATCACGAAAGATGGGACGTTGTTATTTCAAGGAAGGACATGTGTGCCTAATAATGAAGAATTGAAGAGGAAACTAATGGATGAAGCTCATGAGACAAAGTACACAATTCACCCAGGAGCAACCAAGATGTACCAAGACATGAAAAGGTCATTTTGGTGGCCCAACATGAAGCGTGAGGTGGCTGAGCATGCCGGCATTGCCTCACATGTCATCAAGTCAAAGTAGAACACTGACGTCCTGCGGGTGTACTCAGACCCCTGGACATACCAGAGTGGAAATGGGAGAGCATTGGTATGGATTTCATCATGAGTGTACCCCGAACTCATGGTGGATTCGATGTTGTTTGGGTCATTGTGGACCGACTGACTAAGTCCGCACATTTCTTAGCAATCAAATGCACTTGGAGTATGGATGTATTAGCTGCAATATATGTAAAAAAGATTGTGAGACTACAAGGAGTTCCTGTATCTATAGTCTCAGATCGTGACCCTAGATTCACCTCTAGATTCTAAAAGGGACTCCAAACTGCATTAGGCACTAAACTCAATTTTAGCACTACATTCCACCCACAAACAGATGGGCAGACAGAAAGGACAAATCAAATTGTAGAAGACATGCTGCGAGCATGTGCTATAGACTTTGAGGGATACTGGAATGAACAACTACCCTAATAGAATTCGCATACAACAATAGCTACCAAGCAAATATTAAGAAGGCACTGTTTGAAGCTCTGTATGGTAGAAGCTGTAGATCACCCATGTGCTGGAATGTAGTGGGTGAACAACAATGGTTGGGACCTGACATGGTGCAAAACACAAGCAAAGACATACAAATCATTAGAGACGGAATTAAAATAGCTCAGTCCAGGTAAAAGAGCTACGCTGACAAAAGAAGAAGAGATTTAGAATTTCAAATCAGAGATCATATATTGCTCAAAGTATCTCCAACTAGAGGATTTCAATGGCTTGGAATGAAAGGCAAGTTGAGGCGAAGATTCATAGGTCCATTTGAAGTACTTGAAAGAGTTGGTGGAGTGGCATATCGTCTAGCACTACATCCACAATTCTCAACCGTACACAATGTCTTCCATGTATCTATGCTGAGGAAGTATGTGTGCGACCCATCACATGTAATAAGCTATGATGATATCATCCTGCATAAAGATATGACCTATGAAGAGAATCTCGTTAGAATACTGGATAAGAAGATTCAGTAGCTTCAGAATCGACCAATATCCTTGGTAAATGTACTATGGAAAAATCATCGAGTCGAAGAAGCCACGTGGGAACCCGAAGCAACAATGTGACGGAATTACCCATAACTATTCAGTAAGTAATTCTTCCTCTTACGATTATATGAATTTGGGGACCAAATTCTTTTTAAGAGGGAGAGGATGTAGCAACTCTAAAATTTAAAACTTTTAGAAATAAATTTAAATTCGAATAAATATGATTAAATTAAAACCTATTAAGCCAAATTAGAAAATGGGTTACACTAATGGTCCATACATGAATTAATGGGCTTAAATGGAAAGAGCCCAAGTTGGATAAGAGATATTTAATACTAAATTCGAGCCTAAAATATTAATAAATGGAAAAGGGTTAAGATAATGACTATTTAACTCATAATTATCTTCAAAAAGAGTCCTAGGCCTATCCTAATCCCTTAATCACGAAATTATAGTCCTTCCCAAGCCATCTAGGTGGATAAACGCTAGGAAAAGGGAGATAAATGTTGGAAATTCGGAGTTGGAGTTGAAGGAGGAGTTTTAAGTGAATAAGGACTCTTAAAACAAACAAATACCCTTCATTTCATACCAACCCAACCCTAGGCATTCTTTGGAGCTTGGAGGACGAAGGAGAGGAGGCTTTGGACAAGGAGAACAAGAAGGAGAAGGCTAGGAACAAGGTCTTCTTCACGGTTTTCTCATTCAAGCCCTAGGATCTTAAAAGCGTGAAAAGGTAGGCAATCTCTCAAGCATAAACTAATTAAGTTCATCCCTACGTAGACCATGATCCCCTCTTGCAAAGCCTCATGTTTTCCCCAATTTTCATCGTACCATTTAGGAGTATTTCATGCTCCAATTCCTGTCATGAACATGTACCCGAACCAATATGTTTACCTTCAATCCATGCATACACTTGATATCGTGCCGTGCAAATTTTATCATACATGCTCCATGTTGTTAGGATTCGAATGATCCTATTTTCCCCATTTTTTATCAAGTATCCTCTTCGAATTAAATCAAATTCCATCACAGTGTATGATTTTAGGTCATTGAGATGTAACCTATTCATAGCATGTCCATACCATGTCTATTTTTTAATTACTCGTTACTGTTGATACATCTGCATGTCCATTTTCGTTTAAAACTGGTTTCAAAATTTTTGGACATGTATACAATTTTATATTGAATTTTGAATGGCCCTGTGTCAAGCCATGGAAGACTGGACGGAAGTCCAAGGTAAACTGGTTCACCTTTGGGGCTCGGTTGGACCCTCTAAGAATGGAACGGCTCGACCCGTCACGATTCTCAGAAGGTCGTGACAGAGGGACTCGCCGCGACATGAACACGATGGCCCGACACATCACGTTCTTCCTCCTTGTACCAATTGCCCAGAAAGAGACAGACTGTGCTGTCGTGTTCTTGGATCGATTGCCCTAATCACGACCGATCACCCCGTCGTGTTTTATGCAACCCTCGATTAGCCTAAACATGTTCTAAAGAACGCAACCGACCTACCCGTCGTGATTTGAAACGCGACAGGTACCCCCGTCACGTTATTACTATGTCAACCAGAACCTTAAATGTTCATGTAAACTACGTTAATTAAGTCATTTAATCACTGTTTAACCCCTTCCATGTACTGTTATGAACAGTAACAACTTGTTTAATAATAATGAGTAATCTTCATATGATTTCCATTAAATCAAAGCCATGTGCACAACTATCTCTTGCTATCAGGATTATCTTACACATGCATACACTATACATAAATGTTTGCCATGAAACCTTACCAAATTTACTCAATAATATATCTGGTAAATAAGTGCAATCATTCATATGATTTCCCTATTATTTAAAATGAACTTGTCTTCGTTTTATCCACGTGTTTATATACCGCTATCGCGTGCCTCTACCTTCGAGCACTCGAGGCAAGATGGACAACGTTTCATTACACACTTCTATCTTGGCTTGGACAACCTCTCCATTGGGAATACTCCTGATTGGACCAAGAACTCCTTGTCAAGGCCTCCGTAAGTCTCCTTGGTTATGGCGGACGTCCATTGCCGACGAGCGGGTTGTACCACTAATACCTATTTTACCCTTAGGGATCAGCATGATCCAACAGCCTTTGTTTGTTCTCTCTTACCTTGAGATCACGCCGGACCTCTGGCTTGTGTTCATAACATGGCTATTGGGTGGTTGTGACTTCTACCGAACTGCCAACACACGACCATATATTGTGCAACTGTTATTATCGCTTGTTTGTCATTGTTTTACGAATATGTCCCTATTCTCATCTACTATCTCTAGACTCTCATATATTCGTCACTTACTCTCATCTATTCTTGGTAATCTACTTGGCCATCCTATGATTGTCTAAGATAAAAACATGATCAATGAAAGGCAACATTATAAAGGGCCCAATCTGGTCCTGGGAGGTGCACCCAAAAGGCTATTAACTCACGGGGGTTTAATGATCACGGTGTTCAGCATACATCCAACACATGACTAGCAAGATTTAATCTATGGCAATCAATCAATCGTTTTGCTTGAACTCGTGGTTGAAAGAATATCGACCAAACATGCTATCGTGACTAGAGCACTTTTGTGCAACTATACAAGCGATCTGGTTATATGGCCAATTCTTTTTATCATGCTTGTTGTGCTATACTCTCATGTAAATTGCTATTGTTTCTCATTATCATGCGACATTACTCTCTTGACTATACTTGATCGTTCCCTCTAGTTAGCCTGCTTGACAAGACATTAATCACTTAAAGCATGCCTATTATACGAGATATCAAGTCCTAATGAGCGTTATCGCTCACCCTCCGCTATTTATTTCATGTGTTTCAGGTGAGTCTGATGAAGACTACCACACTCACAAGGAAGGGAATGTGGCGGAGCAGGAGTGATCCCACTTTTCGACAACCAGTGTTTTTTTAGTAGTTAGTTAGTTGTTAGTTAGTCCTTTATAATAGTTTGGATTTGAATAAAGTACTCTGGGCCCTAGTTATGGCTCTGAATTAGTAATGTACTAGTTGATTTGAGGATTTATTAATGCAGTTGGATTTTATTTGGCGTTATTCAAATTGTGCAATGGTTTGATATTATTTCTCACTCTATACTATCTATATAACTATATTACCACTCTGGTATTCCGCGTCGGGGCGTTACATCTAAGCTGGTTAAGAACTGACATTGATGGCAGGTATGACGATTCGTAATATTAGATAATTACTATACTTGTTGTATTATTATTCATATATGTTATTAATTTACTTATTGTTCTCATGTTGCAGAATCTACCTTGTGAAGATTATTCATGTGTTGCTATTGTTGTGTTATACTGTGATGCACTAATCAATATGACATGTACGATATTTTCTGAGCAAATTTGAAGATTATTCATGTCTTACTATTGTTCTTATTTTTTAGAAATTATCAACATGCCATAAAGAATTTGTTGTATGTATGATTGGAGAAGTGATGGTCTTAATGGATGTCATTTGCAAATATAATGGATGTCATTTGCATATATATGTTCTACGGTATGTAGAAAGAAAGGATGAAGGAAGAATTGGTTTTGCTGGGCTAGCTGTCGACAGATGCAATCTGGTTGTCGACAGATGCTGGTTATCTTTGTTTTCCAGAAACTTTTTGATGAAAATCTTCAGTGGTTGTCGATAGATGGGTCCTGGCCTGTCGACAGTTGCTAGTTTCTTGGGTTTTCCAGAACCTGGTTGAAGGAAGAACTTTAGTGGTTGTCGACAGGTGCAGTGGTACTGTCGATAGATGCTGGTTATCTTTGTTTTCCAGAAACATTCTGATGAAAATCTTCAGTGGCTTTTGACAGATGGGTCTTGGCCTGTCGACAACTGCTGGTTTCTTGGGTTTTCCAGAACCTGGTTGAAGGAAGAACTTCAGTGGCTGTCGACAGGTGCAGTGGTGCTGTCGACAGCTGCTGCTTGATTTCTTCTATCCAGAAGCTATATCATCAAGAACTTTCCTCATATAACTGTTATTCTTTTAAGTTGATTTAATTCTGTACTTTATGTTTATATGTGAGTTGATTAATTTTTTTTTCTATGGCAGGACATGCATGGCACTTCTCAGCCACAACCAACTTCTAAATCCAGTCTGAAAAATCAAACACTCCATCTCAAACAAATCCAATCTAGTAGGGGAGCAACAACACATACTAGAGAGAACCTTGAATCAAGCACACATACAACACATGTTGAAGAACAAGATGATCATGTTGAAAATTCTCCAAGTCATGATTTACATAACATTACAGGTAAAAGCTTAATGGTATTCAATAGATTTATAATTTTTTTAATTATATTGTATATTTACAAGTGATTCTCTAAATATTTTACAGGTGGACAAAAGAAAACTCGTGGGCTACTTGGTGTCTAGATCTATTAAATATGGATAAAAGAAAACTTTTAACTGTTGATGTGAATGGTTTAGGCCAGCCAATTGGACCTAATACCAGAAAGTTGGCAAGCTATTTAGGGACTATTGCTCGCAATCCACAAAAAGCTCCATTGACATGGGAAGATTGGAGGAAGATGCCAATAGAATATAAGAATCACATGTGGGATCTTGGGAAGGTACAAATCTATAATTATTTGCATCCTTTACAAATTCTTATGTTGATCTCTATATTTTTTTATGCTAATCAACATGAGAAGTTTGAGGTTGATGATGCTTTGTATATATGGGTGATGAAAAGCCTTGTAAATAAATGGAAGAACTTTAAATGTAGCCTTAAGATAAAATATTTGAATGCTGTCATAGCTGGCGAGGATGTTCTAAATATATATGACCCAGGAGTAGATCCAACACAATGGAAGGAGCTTCTTAACTTTTAGAGGTCTGAAAAAAGTCAAGAAAGAAATATACCAAAATATGTAATATAATAATATGTTTTACAATTCTCTAATATTTCTTCTAAATTTATAGGAACGAAGTGCCATAAACAAGTTCAATCATGAAAAGCAAATAGTAGGTCACACTGCTTGATTAAAGAGCTTTGCAATGATACCCGAGGAGATTGTAAGTCTGCTATATAACATCGTTCTATTTGCAACATACATTATATACTTTGTCTTGATTCATTTTTTTTAGTATGTTTGAATACAGTGTCAAAAAAGAGATGATGTAAGAAATCCTTCTCGAGCAGTATTGTTTAGAATAACACATACTCGAAAGGATGGTCGTCCAGTGAATGAAGAATCAGGTAGAGTTATGGTAAAAGATTTATTAACATATAAGGTCTTTTCTTTTATTCGTAAATGATTTCTAATTTTTTATTGATTCTTATCAGAGTATGTTGCAAGAAGAATCATGTCCAGAAGAAAATACATCTCCCAGGAGTATGAAGGATGACCTACTATCCCACGTCTTAGGAAAGGATAAGCCTGGATACATAAGAATGCTTGGACTAGGCCCCACACCTTCTAGTGTATATGGCCCCATGCCTACTCGTGCTCAAGCTCTACAAATGGTGAATCAAATAAAGACATCATCTGAGACTATTATATCTAAGATGTTTGAAAAGATAGAAGAAATGAAGGTGGAAAATGAAAAAAAGAAGGGATCATATGAGAATCGTCTTAGCACTTTACATGTAGAAGTGGATACACTTAAAGATTTGATGCAGCAAAATAATGAAAATTGTCGGGTAAAATTCTATATTTCTACCATCTTGCATGCAAATTTGTTTAGCAATGTATTGAATAAACTTCAAAGATATATATATATATATATATATATATATTTTTTCTATCAGGCACACGAGGACAATGTGTCGCCCTCCATTTGTTCATCTGCTTCAAGTCGTGAAGTACAATGTCACAATGTAAGAATTATGACAATTCTTTTATACGTATTAGTTAACAGAATTCTCTTATTTTTTATAAAGATTAACTTGACCTAAGTAATGGATAACATTAGGTCAATAGAATTCCCATCCAAGGCTCACATGACAATTTAATTTCAAAAAGGAAAACACAACTACATAGTGAGGTATATATTTGTGATGTTATTATTTTTTCTAACCATATTTTTAGATCTTTGTTGAATGAGTTGTACTCTTGTTATCAAAAGGTACAACGAGGATCAAAGAAAAGGGGAAGAAATGATGACATTTTGAATGCTTATGTAAATATAACTCTTACTGTGGCTGTTTGTTAGTGTAATGTGATTAAAAAAATTTATGTTTTTTTTTTAAAGGGAAAAGCTATGGTTTACTTAAAGAGTTTCAAAAAGTCACTTGTCAATGTGGCTCTTGCTACTATTGAAAGTAAAGATCCATTAAAGAAGGTTGGAGGTTGTGATTTAGGATATGAGTATTGGGAAGTAGCTATAAATGTTGCTCTTGTTCACAATGAACCTCTCCCAAGGCCTTATGGACAATTCAAGACAATTGGAGATGCAATTGGGGCAACCATTGCTTGGCCTTTCACTCTTGTAAGTTTTTTCAATATTTCTTTTATCATTATTAATAATGTTGTCAATTTTATACTAAATAAATGTATTTTCTCGTACAGGTCACTAGAGCAGAAGAATGATCTACATGAAGACAGCTTGAAATGAACTGATTTTATTGTCTATTTTTTCTGTTCTCTTGTTGACATTTAATGGTGACCTAGAACTAGTTGTATATATTTTGGATGTTGAATGAACAATGTTTGAAACACATATTTTACTCTTTTGCATTTGTCATTTCTAAAAATATGTGATGTCTTGTGAGAATGGATATGTATGATGTGATATTTTATTTGTACAATTTTTGGAAATGAATCATTTGTGATGGAGAGATTGAGAATGGATATGTATGATGTGATATTTCAGCTATACAATGTTTGGAAATGAATCATTTGTGATGGAGAGATTGAATGCGCATAGAAGAATGTACATTTATTGTTGACATAATTGCAAAATAGGTGGTGCTTTATAATCAACTATAGTGACAATTTTAAATGTCATTATTATAAACTTTTACACTTTTAATAGCAATTGTATATGTTGTTAAAAATACTTATTAGCAGCCAACTACTTATTTTAGGTAGCCATTTATAATGCATATATCTAATCTTTAAAAGCAATAAGGAATGCTGCTAATGCATTTATTGGCAATTATGTTCTAATTTTTGAAAAATAAATAGCAGCCATTATGTTAGCTTCTACTGATATACAGTAGCAACAATTATTTTTGCTAGTACAAGTAAAAAATACTACCCAAGAGATTAGCTACTAATAATAAACATATTTAGCAGCATTTTTAAATGTTTTTAATGCTATGCTATTGCAGCCATGTAAATTGCTAGTAAAGGCTTTTATGATGCTTAGATGACAATTCTGATGATTTATAACATCATTTATGTTAGTCGCTAAAAATTACTTTTTGTAGCCATTATTGTGAATGGTTGATATTCACTTTCAGTGATGTGACTTATAATAGCAAAATTTTGAATGGCTGCTAAAGTGTTTTAGCAGCAATTCTTTTATCTATAGTAGCATATAAAATCGCTACTACAAGTTTTTTTGTTGTAGTGATCGTAAGACCCCCATCGCCCACCCTAGACTTCTCTTCATTGCTGAACGTGGAGGAACTTCCAGAAGCAAGGAGGAAGAGCTAGTAGCAATGTTTTGAGGATCCTTCATCCCTTAGCAATTGCTTCGACTTGTAAGAGCCCTGGTGTTAGAAGCAACCAAAGGTAGGTAATCTCGGGCTCCAACTTGACATAGAGTATATCTTCTGAAAGTTCTTCAAGTCTAGTGTCATGTGTCCCTATTTTCTTGATTTTACCATTCATGTAAAGAGTATCAGGTTGTTTATGAATTACGTGCATACTTTGAACCTTTGTTTCCTTGTTTCTCATGTAACTGGGTCAAACAAACGCCATAGAACTGTTTACTTTTCATTCTCAACAATCTCTTTCATTTATAGTTCTGTCCCAGAAACCCTAAAGTCATAGTATGGATCAAGCAGGTGAGTCTGTGTCATCTTTTTAGTCTTGTTAGCATGATGATTAGTCTACATCTGTACTTTAAAAGCCATCAACCACATGTTAACACAATAATTACGTGAATATGATTCTAACGTTCTATATGGAAGTTATTGATCATACTCTCCATTGATTATGCTGCTTCGTCCTTATGTTCCAACTCAAAGTTAAAAATGCCTTGATATAATATATGTCATAACCATGTTGGTGAGAACACATGCTAGGTTTCGACTTAAGTCTAGTTTGTTTTTTTTCTAGGATACCTACTGTGTCCTGACTTTCCTTACTGGATGTGCTTTTCGATTATTACATTTACTGTCGTTCCTTGCATACGTAGTTAGGAAAGTCTCTGTACTCTATGGATTTGCTCATAGAGACCTAATTGATTGTACCTTGAAGTTCCCTGAAGTCAGAGGACTCTTCATTCCATGTGCTTTCTATTCTATTTTGGTCAAAGTCATTAAAATTTATGGAACTTAAAAATAAGTTGTATGTTGTCTGGATTAATCTCTCGAGCTATTGCCATATCCTTAAACTCCGTTAATGACCATGTCATTGTTACTATGAGCTTGTCCTTGGAAATCCATGGCCATAATATGTATATGTGTTTGATCGACACAACGTGGGACTTCGGTCCATTTGACTAATGCCTGTGCAAATAAGGGCCATGTCTGGTCTTGGGGTGGAGGGACCCAACGTACTTATTCACCATGGGAGTATGGACTTGTGGTGTGTGGTATGACACTGGTATGTGTGCAAGATTTTTGTGAATGTGCCTTCGTTTGATAAGATATGTTTGACTATGTGAATGTGTGTTATTTTGTGCATATGGCCAGTTCTTATTCATTCGATAAGTACTCCTTCTAGAATTCTTTGTTCAATGCTTATGAAAGTCTATCTAATTCATTGTGAAGATTCTATTGAGTATTATACTTTAATCTGTCAATTAGTCTTGTTAGTGATATC
Organism: Colocasia esculenta; assembly: GCA_014218235.1. Lineage (NCBI taxonomy): Eukaryota > Viridiplantae > Streptophyta > Magnoliopsida > Alismatales > Araceae > Colocasia > Colocasia esculenta. The sequence continues at coordinate 86,200,635 of CM024757.1, forward strand.
ATGTATACTTTTGTCTTTCATCTTGTAAGAATTCTGATTTTTTTAAAATGTTAATAACTTATATCATTGTCCACACTATGAGATGTAAATCCTACTGGGAATTAGTGCACTCACACCTGCTTTCCTAAACATTTTCAAGAAGTGATGATGAGCCTTGGATACTGAAGGGGAAGGGCAAGAGTTAAGAGCACCCCAGATATCATGTAGTCTTGGTATAGAACTCTTAGAGTATGATAGAGTCTGTAGTGGGTTATTTTATTTAAGTCTATCATATACTTGAACAATGGGCTCTATGGTTGGCTCTAAAGTATTATTGATGTAATAAGGAGTTGCTATTTGAGTTAATATTGGCTTATGGTTTTAGTGTTGTTATCTCCTTCTTCATAGATTTGCTCTATATATGATCCAAATACAACTACGTGTCCAATTTCGCGTCGGGTCATGATACTTCTATTCATTTATGTATCTCTTATGTCGTTGTCATAACCAACTAGTCAAGTTCATCATTCCTTAACTAGGTATTGACTAGGTGGCCTTCCTTCTCTTAAGAAAGGCTTAGTTGTTTAGCTGAGATACTGTACTCAACTTTCCCGTTGTGTAGAGGGGAAGACCAACTAGTGTGTTGGGTGTTGTGTTCGACTGAGGGACAATACTTAGCTTTCCCTTTTGGTTAAAGGAGAAATCAGTAGGGAGCTAGGTGTTGTGTCCAGCTGAGGGACCATACTCGGCTTTCCCCTTGTGTAGAAGGGAAGACCAGTAGAAAGCTAGGCATTGTATGTCCATTGGGGTGACTGTACCCCAGGCTAGTAAAATCTCAATAGTTTGCTTGTGGATTGGACGAAGGACTTCTATTGAGGGAACTACTAAATCAAGATAAATCTTTGTGTCCCTTTGTGTTATTGTCCTTGTGATTGTCTGCTACTTATTCACTACACTTATTTTCTAACTAACGCTTCGACATCAAAGTTTTTTCTTTTAGGTGTTAAATTTTACAACACTCATTCACCCCCTCTCCTACTATGTTGTCGGCATCTCTAAGAAGGAAAGCCATGATTCTAAAGGAGTTTAAACAGTTCTTTATCCCACTGCCATGCATAGGCTGGTTCCCCAAAAAAATAAAACTCCATACATCGCGTCGTGTATGCAATCCACATGTTCTGATGGATGATATTAAGAGGAGAAAGGCTTACTGTGTTTGTTGTAGTGCAGCAAGTGCAGTAAGCTGTTGTGTGGGTTGGCATGCGACGACAGTGAGTGGCGAGTGACAACGGCGACGATCGGTGACTACGACTGGCAGCAGCAACTGATGGCAACGGTCAGCAACCTGTGGTAGTGGCCGGTGATGGAAGGATCCAAAATCACCATTTTGGAGCCCAAATTATCATTAAAATTCAGTAAATTTTTTTGAACTCCAAGGGTATATTTTGGAGCCTAAGTTTGTATTTTTTATTTTGAGTAAATATTTTGGAGCCTAATATCTATATTTTGGAGTCCAAAAATTAAATGTCATGTTAATATTTTTAAACCACAAGGGTAATATTTTGGAGTTCAAAGTTTACATTTTGGATCCCAACATCTATATTTTGGAGCCCAAAATTAAAAGTCTAGTTAATATTTTTAAAATGTAAGGGTAGTATTTTGGAGCCCATGATTTGCATTGGAAGCCCAAGAGCCCAATATTAATATTTTAGAGTGTAAAATTTATATTTTATAGATCAATTGTCAGTCGCCGCCGTCAGTTGTCGGTCGCCACCACCAACCATTCGTCGCTGCCTGCCACTACCGGTGGTTGGCAGCCATCGTCGGCTGCCGGTCGCCACCAACGCTTGTCGCCGCCGCTCCTCATGTGCCATCTAAGGTGGCACCTGCGAGCATCCAAGGTGGTGCCACCTTGATGCTAACTTGCTGCACTTACTGCTGCAGTAAGTGCAACATGCTTTCCTCTATAAAGAGTGCACGTATTGGAAAACAAACTCCAGAGGAAACTAATCCCAATGACCATGAACATGCTTTGATGGATGAGGGAACAGAGAGAACTCACTGCACGATATCTTTAGGATGTCAAAGTAGAACCAAACCTAGGAGATTTCAGCACAAGTTCATCGTCGCTAAGGTACGGGATACCGTTCGACCTCTGGTCTGTTCTACTGCATGCTTCTCACATGGACAACATGGGGTGCATGGGATGGAGACATGTAGCCTTAGATACAAGTTGAGAGAGGAGATCTAGATCAATCTTAAGGAAGATAAGGATGAAGTCTCTCCACATCATAAAGAATCTCCACAAGATAAACTTTATGTGGATAACCGCACATTTAGATAAATATAAGAGTCCAAAGACTTCAACTCAGGTGGAAATGAAAACAAAATAAGAAAATTAAAAGTTCTGTTGTGTTGCGGCCACATCAAGTGTCCTAAACTGATGATTTGAGGTGCCAACACTAAAAGTTTTTATAAAGTTGTTCTTATTTTCTTTGTACGTAAGGTTTCTATTTAATATTATGAAAATAAATGAGTAATTAATTGAAGAAGAATTATTTTTTTCTTCCCCTCTCCATACATTAATCTATCGTCACTGATTTCTCGGGATGAACTTTTCTGAAGATATTTTCTGAGTCAACATTTTCTGAACAAATATAGAAGTCCTGCACTAGTACAAAGAAGACTATGGCCGATGGTTAACAATCGTCGGCGGTTTGAAAAACACCATCGCCCATAACAACGTCCACGGTCCAACCGTCGTCCATAGACCGTGGTCTACACTCCCGTTGGCCATATCATGGCCGACGGTTAAGCAACCGTGGCCTTCAAACAACCGTCGTCTATTTGTTATTTTTTTTAAAAATTATTTCCAACGGTTGTTACCGTCATCTTTTATATAATAGTCGACAGTTAAAAACCGTGTGACGTCATTGCCAACGATCAGGCACGGTCGCCTTTTGTACAATAGCCGACTATTTAAAACCGTCGTGTGACGTCATTGCCAACGGTCAGGAACCATCGCCTTTTGTACAATAGCCAACTGTCAATAACCGTCGAGCCATCACCATGCAAATAATAGCCCACAGATCCTGCCATCGACATTTTTTGATAGGCGACAATCACAACCGTCGCCATACAGACAACAGCGAACGGACCCAACCACTGTCTTTTTTTGATAGCCGACGGTCCTAACCATCGCCATATGCACAATAGTCAACAGACTCAAACGTCGCATTTGCATGAAAGCCAACAACTCCCATATACACAATAGCTGACAAACCCATCATAAATGTAGTCATTTTTCATACATTCCACAAGCTTAACATATTATTCAAATGCTTTGGAGATTATTTTTTAGTAAAGACATCCAAATTTACAATGCACCATTTATTTAAATATAACATAAAAAAATTCAACACGTTAATCATTAGTTATCATGTCATGTTCAATATGTACAAAAACGTCTGTCTTGGTAGCATGAAAATTAAAATTTGTATGAAGAGTCCTATCTAGATAAAGAGGTGCAACTCTATTGTCTTGGGGGCTGCAACAGTGATGTTCCACATTGCATCCTACAATTTCCAACCTATGAAAGCAAACAAGTAAGAAAGAAAGAGTGTTAATTTTTTTGAGGCAAGTAAATGTGGTCGCATTTTATTAAGGAAAGTACAAAGCAAAGACACAGCTGGAAGAATTAGCAACAAAAGAAATGATATTGCAACATAAAAAATGGCAATAGAAGAAGGGGAATAAAAGACTACACACATTACACATGAGATTATCCCATTAATCTGTGTCTATATTTCAGAAGTTCCTGGCTAATAGTCAAAATTATCCAGCTACTTGCCTACACAGTCACACCTCCAAAGATAGGTACCATGACCTCTACCTATGTACTGTGCAAATCACGGCTTGAAGCCTTGTGCTGCTGCTTCAAAGTCCAGTATGAACACATTCTAAAATGTTATAGGGATTATCCCATTAATCTGTGTCTATATTTCAGAAGTTCTAGGCTGATAGTCAGAATTATCCAGCTGCTTGCCTGCACAGTCACACCTCCAATAAAAAGGGGGAAGGGGTGGTTGGGGTGGGGGGTCCTTGTTTTCTTGGAAGGGTGACAGATCCAGTTCAGACAGTCCTCGTGCATCCAGGTGCAAACCTAGTTGCTCCCCTACAAAGACCAACGGAAGCCCAAATGGTACCTAGATGGGAGAGTCCTTGTGCCTTACAAATGGATGAATCATTTAATGAAAAGATCTTTATCTACATTGTTAAGTTCCTGGCTGATGCTAGTTGGCCTGTGGCCCTCCCTCTACTGTTATCTACTATCAACAAACATATAAAGAATGCAATAGAACACCATGTAATGAGGAGATAGCTAGAGGAAACCATCATAGCAATTCTGTAACATAAGTTTTCTTACTTACATATCCGGGCCAAAACATGTTTTTGTCATATAGATATAAGTTTACAAGTTCGACATTTTTTCCACCTCCAGCGTCTCTATAATTAATAGAGTTCAGGTGTTAGAAGGGACATAAAAATGACAATTTCTCTATTGGATTGCCATTTGGCTATGTCATCCATTGAGGACTGCAATGAACACCCCACATGATGTCCCAAAATCTGCCATGTAGGACATCCCTGGCTTGGCTTTGTATGCAGTATAGGTTTTCATAGTTCCTGGTGGACATCAAATTTACATGCAGCTTATACGAGAGGGAAGAGGAGAGAGATATGATTGCAAATTCTTTAAATAATCGGAAGTGACCACAAGCTTACTTATAGGGTGGAGAGGCTTATTCTGGGTTACAATTGGAAGAGATCAAGAGTTGATTTCGCATGCCACCCTATGGGCCTCTTTTCCCCACCTATTTCACTGTTACCAATTTACCATTTATTTGTTTTGTACTGCACTTTTCTTTCCCTTCACCTCTTTAAAAATGAATAAATAATGGATGAAATTTGTGCCTTATCCAACAGTGAGTACAAAATCCTTTAAAGCTGTACAACAGTAAAATGCCCAGCTTAGGACATGTAAGTTAACCTGTTACCCAATGGATCCCATTTTTCCTAATCATCAAAAAGCTCTTTTGGCAGGATGACTATATTTGCCATGCTAATTATATTTGCTTATTCAATACCATTACTGCCTTACAGGATTGAATACTTTCCCTTTTGTTTGTTTGGATATTGGTGGAGTAACTTCCACCCTATGGTTGCCATTATTCTGATCAACTGAATGGGCCATGTGCCGCAAATTGACCACATAATCAAATTGCATATGCTTTTGTCCTTTTCTCCTCCACTATTTTTTTAGTTCATTACACCATCCTTTTATTTCAAACTTCTATATATTTCAAGTCATACATGTTGCCCATTTTGGTTAGAAAATATGATCATATTCACAAACTCATGCTTTTTGGTGCACTCATTAATCATTTATACCTCTGCACCAACCCATTAACAACATAAAAAATGGCAACTCTCCATTTGATTTCACGCTTAAATAAATTTACATACAACATTTATACCTCTGCACCAACCCATTATATTGCCTTGAAAAATTCTGCTTGGGTCCAAATTGTTGCTTAATTTATACTTGGCCTAGTGCAAACATGCATATATGCTCTGCCATGCTCAAGCTAATCCATGAAACAATCATGACAAAGTGTGACAGACATTTTACACCCATTACACATGGGTCACCTCTGCAAACCACAATTGATATTTGAACAGTCATTAAAGAAAAATCTCTTTAATAGATAAGCCAGAACAATTGAAATTTAGAAAAAGAAGGAAGAAGCAAGGAAGAGAATGACGGTTCAAACCTGAGTTGCTTTCATATACCTTTCCAAAATTTCCCTCATATACTTCATTGGACGACTGATATGGGCAATTAGTAGTCCCATTAGGATCTTTAGGAGTAGGTTCTACATCTTCATCTCTATTAAAATAAAGAATGTATGACTAAGTGACAAAATTAAACGTAATGGAGAATTGATTCTTTAAATTCAGGCATACGAATGAAGGCACTTGTTAAATTGAGGTTTTCATTATTTTTGTCTATGAAAAATGCAAAAGTGCTTGGTCAATCCTTTTCAGAAAAGGAATTGCAGAAATTATAGATTAAACAGGCAGAGTGTCTACCTTCCACTGGTAGCAGTATCTATCGAGCTCTCAATCTTGCAGAATCCAAATTTGTGTACCCACAAATCTGACTCTCCAAATCCTTTTACATCAATAGCCACCTCAACATTGTATAAATATTGTTCACCCATTCCATTTGTCCACCATAATTTTGGTTTGTAAAAGAAAAGCTATAAGAAATGGTCACCAACCATTAATATTGAAATATTAATATAAGATACAAGAAGTGGAGGTATTTATATATTGGACCCAGTAAATGAAAGTCTAGGCATTTGGATTTAGTTCATTGCATATCAGGGATTTCATCAATGTATCATCTCCACCTAGTACCAAACTGTAGAATATGAAGCCACTGCAATGTTTATCACAAAGGATAGTATAACCAGATGATAGGCATAGGTTTTTCTTGTCTAGCACACTATATTATGATACAGAGATGGGCGAATAATGCTCTGAAACATTTGACATGCGGCAGAACATTTGACATACACCATAGGTTTCCCCAGCAACCAGTTTGACTTACGTAATGAATCTTGAAGTAAATGGGTTAACTTGGAATTCCTGCAAAAGTTTCAATTGTGTGAGTACAAAGAGTACATAAAAGGGCCTTAGCAGATAAACATTATTAGCCTCAAACCTGTAAGGAATATGACTATTTTTTTGTGGCAAGTGCAAAAATGACATGTCTAAGAGCTGAAAGGGATCTATTGATGTTTGAGCTTCCTTAAGCCTCTCCCCTTGCACATCTGTCTTTGCTAGCCTCTCACTTCCAACAAAATCGTCAAGCCAAAGTTTTCTATTGGTGCAGTCTCCGTTCACCAAATTTTTTGCTCTCACCATTACATAGAGCATGCTAAGAAATGAGAGGAAATTCTAGGAAGGATGAAGTCCTATGAGAGGAAATTCATGGGCAAAAAATGCATAGATTCCTTGAATCGGGTAGTATCTTAAAATTGGCTAATACCATAGAGAAAAGGTAGTGTAGAAAATGAAATCTAGCCAATGTGGAATGTTTTAGTAACCATGAACAAAATCTTAACGTGAGAAACATACACAATTACTAACATTCATGTCCCTAAGAAAATAAAAAATAACAAATAAGTATGAATAACAAAATTCTCTAACCTTGCCAAAAAAGTTACTATTCAGACTTTAATAAATCCACTTATATATCATCTATAGCCATTAACCACCAAACAAAGTCCAAATCAATGACGTCTTTGTAATTTGAAATTTAATGTCTATATGAAAATACCCATCTAGCTAGCTAGGTACATAAATGTGTTCAACTCTATGGAAGTGGGGGCTGAGAACGTGATGTCCCAACACGCGACCTGCGATCTCCAACCTATAAAAAGAAATGAGAAAATCTCAATACTTGTAGTAGCATAAGTAAATAGTTAATTCAGGATATATAAGTCAAAAAATATATATTCAAAATACTTGCACTAGAATTTCTGAACCTCAGAATTCTGAAGTTCAGAATTAAAAGAGCCAGTTTTATCATGCTTATGCACTATCCCAAAGAAGACATTTCCTTGTCTCTACTTTATATAAAGATGATGGTTCTTGTGTAGAAGGAAATGAGGAAATTGCAGCCATCTTTGTTGACAATTCTTCTGAAACTTTCACTTCAGCCCCACATCAAGTTAAACCAGAAATCTTGGAACACACCCCATCTCTGCTACATGACAGTGATAATGCCCACCTACTTTAAAAAATCCCCAACTGGATTTGTCTGCCCACCTAGTTTAAAAAATCAACCGACTAGGCAACTAGTTCCTAACAATTAGTTTTCTCCCATTTTTTTTAGGTTGCCATCTTTGTGCAAAAAGCTTTAAAATCCCTCATTTAAGTTGCTTCTTAAAAGGCATCGGGTTACCCTTTATTATAGATCTTTTGTTCTATCTCTGTTTCTTCTTAGGTTGTCATATAGTATTTCATTTTTTCTGTTTCTTTTCCTATTCTTCTTTGGTTCTCCTCCCACAACGATGTTTCTTCTGCAAACTTTTGTATGGGTTTTCTCTTGAATCATGGAAAAAAATGCAATCATCTGAAAGGGAACATGTAAATAGAATTACCACTCTGCCTATGCATGCTTGGGTAATCAAAGATCCATTTCTACACAGTCTAAGAACCATATACATTAGATCTACACAGTCTTTTTTCATTTCTGAACTTCTGAATTCTGAACACAAAATTCTGAGCAGAGTTAAGAATTTCTGAACTTCAAAATTCTAAAGTTTAGAAATTCTGAACAGAGTTCAGAGTTCTGAAATTTCAGTTATTCTAAATCTTTGAATAGAATTCTGAAATGAAATATTAGGAAAAGCATAATAATAAGTGTGGTGAGATGCACTATTCGACTCACTGAGTCACTAGAAACGAACATGGAAAGCATATCTTTCATTTGTTGGATCTGTGATAGCATGTCTCGCTCTCTAACTTCCATGGCCTCTTCTTGTTTTTGTTGTCGCATTTCCAACTCTCTCTCGCGTGCAAGCATAGCCCCCATGTGTTCCTGTTGTCTTGCTTCTATCTCCCTCTCACGTGCATGCATATTGTCTATTTCCTTCATTGCATTTCGAAGTTCAGATTGTGTGTGTTGTAATTCAGTTGTAAGTTGTCTTACATTCTCATTGGAAGCTTCATTTGACATGTACGTCCAAAGACCATGGAGAAGTGGAAGAGGAAGGATTGTGGAAACAACCCATGATTTGAGATTGAGCGTCTCCGCTTGGAGCAAGATTGACCAGAATGAGTAGCATTGAAAGATCAAGGTCAAAAGTTGCGAAGATATTGAGATCGGCATTTTTCTTGTAGAGCTTTGATCTTGATCTCAACCTTCTTCTGTTCTTGGAAGACACCCTTACATGCCATAACTACTTTGTTCTCACAGACATACATGATTGCTTCTTCTTGGCATTTCTCCTCAAATACCAAGCCCAAGTAGTAGATTGCCTCGCTCTCCTCTATAGCTACATGGCTCTCTCATCCATTGTCATGACTGCCACATGTGCACTTGCCCTTTGGTTATCATTTGCATGCCCAACCTCTATAGATACCCATGGAAGAGTGCCATAAATAGGCTCCTTTGCTGAGGGGGTTTTCCTTAGAATTTATTTAAATTCTCCTCTAGACCATCCCAACACTCGGCCCCTCTCATATCCTCCATGATGTCCATTATAAACATCATCAAGGATTGGTGTTAATATAGATGGATCCGAACTATTTGTGAGATTTTTTTCTTCACATGCCGCTATTACTTTCTCCTGCAACAAAAAAAAGATGTAATCAGATATTTTCATTTTCATACATGTACTATATAAACAAATACATACACATATAGTGTGGGTATATGCATTTGGATACTCCTCACTTTTCATCTTATGAGCTGCAAGATATGCCTCACGTGTTGAATAATTGTCACCCAACTTTTGTTGCTGCAACCAAGTTGAAAGTTGTGTATATTCCAGCAATGACTCAAAATTTCAATTTAAAAAAATTTAAAGAATTATTGCAAAGGAGATACTTGTTCATGATTGTGGCGAGCAATAGATCTTGCCCCAAGCATATGTGTTGCTTGTTCTGCTACACGATTTTTCTTATTTCTCTCTATTTCTTGATTTTTCTTTGAGTTTTTCCAATATTGCAAAAGTAAATTCCAAGATTGTTCGCTTATCCATTCATTGGGTGGCGTCACAGACAATTCTCCATCAACACCTTTCATATAACCTACCTTTTTAATGTTGCATGCCACTCTTTCAACTTGATATTGAAAACTCACAAAATCTAGTGACATCAGCCATGTTTGTGAGCAATCCCTCTTTGTCAACAAAATCGTACTGTACCTACATAGTTGATAGCAACAATATCCTTACATATAAAATGATGAAAACTTTTAATATAATTGAAATAAACTTACCAATATATCCTTCATCACATCATTCAAGCTTTGCTTGGATTGTTCCTTCCACTCTTTATAAGGGGAAAAAAAATTACATTTCTTGCATATAATCCAAGAACTTTTGCAAGCTTTGAAGCCTCTACACCAACTAGTTGTTGGTCAATAAAAATGCATCTCCACTTCTGCCCTTTTGGAGGATTACATGCTGCCTTAGATGTGGGCCCTCATGTTCTTCTCACTTTACTAATTGATGTTGTTGGTGCTACTTGGTGGTTAGAGTTTTCTTCAAGAATATCCTGAGAATTGTCCTTATATACATCACTAGACGCCTGGAATGGACACTTACCAACCCTATCATGAGATGGGGGAGTATGTTCACTATCCTCAACTCTAAATAATACACAATCATTTGGACATGCATGTATCTTCTTACAATCCAGACCCAATTGGGACATCATCTTCTTAGATTCATACCAAGAACTTGGTAGTGTACTATCAATAGGCAATGCATCTTTGAATAATGCAAGCATGGCAGAGAAAGATTTATTGCTCCATTTGTGTAGGCACTTGAGTTGAAATAAAGCACAATGAATGAAAACTTTGAATACTTATTGCAATTTGCATAAAGAGGTTTATTAGCTTCTTCCACGAGCTTTGTAAATGTGTTTGTCTCTTGATTGTGCTCTTCATTTTGGACATCATCATTGATAGGTTGCCACATAAATGCATCATTTAACATCCCAGCCATATCATCCATTGAACCAGTGAGCATAAGATCAGCCACTTGAGACTTTCTATAAGATTCTCCATGAAATTGCCAAGTAGTGTATCCTTTAGTAAATCCCTCTCTAACAATATGATAATGAACAATTTCTTTTTCACGATAAAACTTATTTTGACACTTATAGCATGGGCATCTCATCACTGAAGAAGAATCATTGTTCAACTTTTGTGATGCAAATTGCATGAATTGCTCAACTCCAGCCAAAAAATTTGTATTAACTCGTTCGTGTTTGGTCTTGTATTTATACATCCAACTTCTATCAATGATATAATTTAACTCCATCTTGTAAAGAAATTAAACATAGTTAGCATGTAAAGTCACACAGTAAGCTAACAAAAAAATTAATATAGTGAAAGATGTAGCGCTATGATAGAAAAATTGAAAAGTTAATGTTGCAATAGACGAACAAGTAAGTTGCATTTCCATTTGTGTAGTCCCCTGATCTTGCTTGTTTTGTTGGGTTATTTTCTATTCTTTTATCTTTTATAAATAATTTATGGAAGTGGGCGACACCATTGACAAAGAATCAAAAGATTTCACCAGCCATCTTATGAGCATCATTAATGTGGAAGAGCAGTCTGTGATATATTTCCTGAATAAATTGTGAATATGCATAGAATGTTCTAAGTGACCATGAATCATTACCTATTTTCTACATCCTGTGATGCCCGCTTACATCAAGGAAATGATTCAACAGTTTTACGCAGACAAGGAATGCTATCACATATCCAACAAATGAAAGATATGCTTTTCATGTTCATTTCTAGTGACTTGGTGAGTTGAATAGTGCATCTCAACACACTTATTATTATGTTTTTCTTAATATTTCATTAATTTAAGATCTATTGTTTGTTTTAGTATGGAATCCTAAAAACTTTCTGTTCAGAATTCTATTCATAGAATCACAATAACTGAAATTGAACTCTGAACTATGTTTAAATTTCTAAACTTCAGAATTCTGAACAGATTTAGAATTCTGAACTCTGTTCAGAAATTTGAAGTTCAGAAATTTTGAACTCTGCTCAGAATTCTGTGTTCAGAATTTTGAAGTTTAGAAATGAAAAAAGACTGTCAACTAACCACCAATTAAACATGAATCTGCCTCATAACACACACTTCCTAAAGTTTTAGAAAAAAAATCATAACAATATTGAACTGAAATAAAACCTTTTTCTCCCTCATAAAATGAATTATAGAAAAGTCTCATTGGAATTGTATATATCTTGATATGTGCATGACTGCACATATATGGATCAGTAAATCTTCTTTTAGGCAGTTACTAAATTAAAACTGGTGATGTGGGTTATGCAGTCGCTGGTGCTTACATGTCATGCTTCTAGGATTTGTATTCTTTCATCTAGAATGATGTACTAGATTTTATAACCTGAAGCAGGACTTGTGCTTCTTGTAAGTCCAACATGAGAGTTCTCTTCTTAGCCTCTTTATTTTATAGATAGAGAAAAAGGAAAAGAAAGCAGAGAACCTCTGGACTGGTTGCTACCTTTGAAGTTTGTTGAACTTCCATTTCGCAACTAAGGGATGATTTTGACCAAATGCACATGCAAGTAGTATCACACAAGTGAATAGTATTATGATTACAACAATATTATGTCAAATTCTATTAATGAAGAATATTCTAACATTATAGGACAAACTTTAATAATTAAAAAATATCGAATGATGAATGATGATTGTAAGTATTATTGATGTGTTACTGTAACATGAAAAAAATTAACAACAGATATTATAATATAAAAATAGTCATACTACGTGCCAAGGGGTCTCATTGGTGGCGACTTGGCACTCACTGGTGGCGATGCCGAGGCGACAGGGAGGAGGCGAGGCGACAGGGAGGAGGCGTGTCTATTGCTTGCTGCTTCAACTACAAGGACTGGCTGTCTGAGGTGTTGAAGCTAGAGACTGCAGGGTCCGAGGTCAGTCTGAGGTGTTGGAGATGGAGACTGTAGGGTCCGAGGAGGAGTGGACCGGTGTCAACGAGAGAAAGAGGAGAAGGCAGGATGCCGTAGGGGGAGGAGAGAACTGGTCGTGTGGGCTACCGTGGCAGTGGGGAGAGGGAGGGCGTCTGGGCGGCTAGGAGAGGGAGCGTGGCGGGCGGTCTGCCTGCTCTTCCTCTTCCGTGGGCAGGGCAAGGCGACGACGAGGGCGGTGGGGAGAGGGCGCACGGCTGGCGGCGAGAGGGTGCACAGCCGGTGATCCTCTGCCGGCTCTGCCTGCGGGTTGGGCGGGGCAAGGCGAGGGCGGGGCGAGGTGAGGGTGTCCGGCGGTTTCTGCTTGCTCTCCCCTTCAGCGGCGGGGCAAGGTGAGGCGAGAGATGTGGGGAGGGCATCGGGGCTGCCCACTCTTCCCTTCGCGCAGGCTGCCCACTCTTCCCCTTCCGCGGGTGGGGCAAGGCAACGGCGAGGCGTCCGGGCAGTGGGGAGAGGGTGCGTCGCTGGCTCTGCCTCTTCCGCGGGCTGGGAGGGGTGGCGAGGACGTCCGGCGCGGTTTCTCTTCTCTTCAGCGGGCGGGGCGAGGAGGAGACGTGGGGGCGATCCAATTCCAAATTTCGCGAGGGTTGGAGAATTAAGGTACGCTTATAACTATTAAACGACGGTTAAAATAGAAAGTATAAATTAAAAAATAAATTATATATATTAAACCACGGTTAATGTGTCGTCCATTCTCAAAGAACAAATCGACGGTTAAGACCGTTGGCTTTATGTAGAACCGCCGACGGTTCTTAATTAATGGTCGTCTATTCTATAATTTGTACTAGTGATGTACGTAATTTGTTATATGTGGATATTGCAAGTTAACAGTACCAACACTGAGGGACAACATCAGGTAAAAATGTTGACATATGTACAACGATTTATTTCAGAATTTGAAGCTTATGGTTCATATAATTCAGTGCGCATGTTTGTTAGTTAAGTTGGTTAAGTTCTTTTGTTTGACAGAGTATCTTAGCCGTTGATTTCATTAAGCAATAAATCATCTCATCTGGCTTTCTAATTACCTTGGTACTCTTTGATCTTCTTCATCGCTCCATGTTGTTGTTGGAGGGAGAGAGAGAGAGCCTCCGGGGCCTATCAGATATATCCTAGATATTCCACGTTGTTGAATTCAAAATCTGTGGAGGTTCAGAAGATTATTAAAATTTTAGGACATACGGTCGAACGTGCTAGCTGTTGGGCACCTGCAAATTAAGCTGCTCCTGCCATGCGCATCTTCATGGGAGAAGCCGATCGAGACCGCCAAACCATCCATCGACAAGAGTAAACAGCAAGATATATATGAAATAATATTCCAATTCAAAATAAAATTTACACTCTTGTTCGTGACACTTTCTAATTAGTACAGTAAGATGTGGACTCTTCTTCTTAACGCCTGCTTCTACACCTTTACGGCGACTCACCATGCTGCGCACTACAGACTGCCAACGGGCTGATGTAGAATAAACCGATTGCCACTTGCTGACGCCTGGGTCTGTAATACATATCTGTGGTCCACCAACCCACTACTTGACACACGCACCTGAATGGGTAAGCAGAGATATGCCATCCAGATGTATCTCTTAACAGTTGGATCTCGTGAGGTCATGACGTCCCTTGCCGCCTGGACGAGGACCTTATCTCTGGACGAGCAGGCCAACTCCATGCATGTGTCCCCTGGTAGAGCATTGCATTACCTGCGGGTGATGTTATATAAACTACAAAACCCTTTCTGACCCTGGTACGTATATGTCTGTGCCCGAGAGAGCGAGGAACAGAGAGAGAAGCCGCACGTCAGGAGCAGCTGGGTTTTGTGGAGCATCATGAAGGTTAACAAGGGTGCAATCATCATTTATTTCCTGCTCATGCTGTTTGTTGTGTCTAATACATGTACGTACGTGCAGTCTCTCTCTCTCTCTCTCACACACACACACATATACACAATTACACATACAGAGGGAGAAAAAAATCATGTCAGAGTTGGCGAATTGTATGACATCACACAAGCCGTTGGTTCCTCTTTTTCCTCTTCAATATTGCAGGCAATGGACAGGTGGTGCCGCAGAAAATATGCGATGTTCCATGCGGCAAGTGCTGGGGTCCCTGCTTCTTCACCGAAACCTGCTGGACACAGTGTAAGGATGAAGGGAAGGCCGGCGGCCGCTGCCGCGACTGGAAGTGCATATGTATTCACGATTGCCCCAGTGCGAGTGCCGTCTCCTAAGTACTCTATCTCGAGCTCATGCAATAGTTTGGAGATCTGTCCAATGTGAACAACCTGCTATATGAACCTTGACGCTTATCTATATCTACAATCCTCTTCTACCATACATATCTTGCGAATGTATTGAAATAAGGGAGATCTCTGAAACGTTTGCGACCTTGTGCATTGCATTAAGTGCCATAATTAAATTTAGGCAGCGTTTGGTAGGAATTTTCATAAAATAAAAATCAGAAAAAGCAGCTTTGGCTGCACCATAACGTCTGCAGGTCACTTTTGACATCGACATCTGTATTTTTTTTTTACTGTATGCGATGAAGTCTGCAAAAAGTTTTAAAAAGTAAAAAAAGTTCTGGGAGGTGCTCTCCGTTGTCTCTCTCTCTCCTGTAATTTCAAAATTTTTGTAAAACGACTCCTCACTCGTTTTCTAACATGTATTGTCTTCTCTCTATCTCTTTTCTTCACTCGATTTTGTAGGGGTCGAAATTAAGAAAAAAAATTTGTCATTTGAAAACCCCACCCGTCTTATAATTTTCTTTTTAATTTTAAATTTTTTTATAGCATGTTACCAAACGCAGCTTATCCACCTCCATCGGCACGTCACCATCTGGATCTGCAACATGTCAGCGCTTATGGATATGGGCGCGGATGCGATAAGCATTACATAAAGGCATCGACATCTTTGAAAAATCAACTTGCAATTTATGATCAAATAATTATGTAAAGCAACCAGACAATAGTAGTTTTCTAAATGGCGCGAAGTTACTTTGTGACGATTTCCTAAGCGTTTAAGGAAAACTAAGATGCAAAACAAATTAACCAAATTAAAGTGAAACGGTAGACTTGATGAACAGAATCTTCTAACGTTCTTTTTTTTAGTCGAACATCATTCCAGGTGTAAATAAGTAAATTTATTGGACGAAACCTTTTATTGCGGATTTTTGTATTAAAGGACAAGTATTATAATTCTGTAATCTTTACTAAAACATTGTTACAAACATTATATTGCAAACTACCATGAACCTTATATGACGTAGTTCAAATCTATACTATGTATATTATTTATACTATACTAATAATTCTTAGTTTTAGAAGTACAGGTGACAGTACCAGAGTTTCTTATTTTCCGCCCAAATCTTACACAGGACATGTGGAAGCACTGTCTTTGTTTTCACGGATGCCAAAAATTCTCCATTTTAATTTGAATCCCATTAAACTTTATTACTTTTTAATTTAATACATTATCTGCTCGCAGCTCCCCAGAAACCGCTTTTTTCAAACCCTTCAACCACTTTCCCCCAACAGGCCAACTCCTTCTCTCTCTCTCTCTCTCTCTCTCTCTCTCTCTCTCTCTCTCTCTCTCTCTCTCTCTCTCTCTCTCTCTCTCTCTCTCTCTCTCTCTCTCTCTCTCTCTCTCTCTCTCTCTCTCTCTCTCTCTCTCTCTCTCTCTCTCTCTCTAGTACCCCGAAAAATCTATTAATTAATAATTATAGATAAATTGAAAATTTATCAATTAATAAATTCAATCAATTAAAAAGTATGCATTATTATCACATGCGTATAAGCCCCTATAAAAATTTCGTAAAAATAGTAGTTATACTATAAATAATGTTCTCTAATGACCCATCATGAAATTTGGGCGTAGAAAAATCATTTGGACTTAGTTTAAGAATTTATGCGACTTATTAGCATAATTAAGGAATAAGTCGAAGAATCCATTATTTTATGATCCAAGGTGGATTATAAATTAAAATAAATATATGAGTAGACTTTAAATAATATGGGATGATAGTCCATTATGATATTTGGACCAATAGATAATCTTGGCCCATGAATAAATTATCCAATAAAAGGATAAATAAAAACCCATTAAGTAAAGTAAGTACATGGGTTGCACAATTAAGCTCACATGAGTTATTGAGCTAAGAGTAATTGCCCAAATGATGAATATTAGAAATATTGGTATGAATAATATTTATTCAATTTAAAAAATATAAATTTACTTGAATAAGTGTGATAAATAGATTTACTTAAGGATAAATGGTCAATAATTGGAATTAAATCAATACCCATTAAGTTAAATTAGTAATGGGTTTTACTAATGGACCTAACATAGATTGTTGGGCCCAAATAAGAAAAGCCCATCATGAGATGGGAGATAATTAAGCTAAATTCGTACCTAAAATATTAATAAATAGAAAAGGGTTAAGATAATGAGTATTTTAACTCTTAATCATCTTAAAAAGAGTCCTAACCATAGTCTAACCCAATAGGACTCTATCCTAATCTAAAATTGGGATTTAGATGTGAGACAATTGGGTTAAATATAAGAGACCCAAATTAAATAAAGAAATTCGTAACTATATTATCTCTTAATTAAAAAAGGGGTCATTAAAGCACTAATATGACTCATATATATCTTAAAAAGAGTCCCCATCCCATCCTAACACATTAGCCATAAAATTAGATCTCTCCCTAAGCCAATTAGTGGATTAATGCTAGAATATGGGAGATAAATGTGTAAATTCGGAGTTAATATTTAAATAAATTAAAAAGGGATAAGATAATGACTAAACTAGCTCATAAATGTCTCTATAAGAGTCCTAATCCTATCCTAAACCATTACCCACGAAATTAAACCTCTCCCCTACCCATTAGGTGGATAAATGGAAGAAAAATAGAGGATAATTGTGAATTTTCGAAATTTAGGAGAGAAGGGAAGAGTACGGAGTTGTGTGGACTCTATTACCACCCTATACACTTCTCATTTGACCCTATCAACCCCATTTTCGTGGCTGGAGCTCTGGAGCATGAGGAGAAGGGTTGGAGCAAGGAGAAGAAGGAGGTTGGAGCAAGGAGAACTTCGAAATTCGTCACCCCTCAACCCTAGGATCTTTACAGCGCAAAAAGGTAGGCAATCTCTCAAGATAAAATCGTGAAATAATTACCCTAGGTATCCTTCATGTACCTCTTCAAAAGCCCTATGATTTCGTGGTATTTCGTTCACCCATTTGGGAGAATTTAATTCGTGAAATCCTGTTGTCACCATGAACTCGAATCTCATGTTTTCTCTAATACCTTGCACGTACTTGTTCCCATGCTATGAGAAAATTCTCATTGATACTACCATGTGATAGCTTTCAAACGCCCCTAGTCTTGCTTGATTTCGATCTCCCATGAGGGAGAATTAAATCTTTGAATATCTATGAGACCTGTGCACTCGACCCTCATTGTTTCCTTTTTAACCTCGTACAAACTTGACATCATTCTATGATAAAATTATCATAAATACTACTACATGTTAGCGTTCAAACGCCGCTGGTTTCAGAATTTTTCATAATGTATACATCTCTAATTAATTCATTGAACTCTGACTGCGCCTGTTTAGGTCACCGAAAAGTAACCTGATCAATACATGTCTAAACCTTGTCTATTTTCAGATTAATCATGCATGTTGATAGATATACATGTCTACTTTCTTTTAAAACTGGTTTCATGCTTTTTGGACAACCGTACTATTTTATATGGAATTTAGAACGTCCCTGTATCACAGAGGACTCGCCCAGAGAAAAAGGGAAAAACCAGGACCGCCCCTGTTATCGCGGCGGCGCGATACGCCGCGATAAGAGGAGTGTCGCGGTCGGCCTTCAGGCCGCGTCATGAACGCGACGGGCCTCGACGCCGCGTTCCCAACCCGAACCAGGCCAGACCGGCCGGTTCGCCTGTCGCGCCAGGCCGCACCACCGCGACCTGAACCGCGACAGGATACCCCGTCGCGACACTATGAGTAACGCGTCCATGCACCCCGTCGCCTTCTTAAAATTTTGGCCAGAATCTCATATTATGCATATAACCCTGCTTTATTTGTCATATAACCCTTATACAAGTTAAACCACGTATTGTTAAGCTTAATAATCGACCTGAATATTTTTATTTAAATAATTCTTGTTAATTTAAAAGCCGTGAGCACGACTTGTCATATCCTCAAGATTTCTTTACACTTGCACACTCATAACATTGTAAATTGCCATTGACCTTGATAAATTACGCAATAATGTATTCGGTAAATTATCGAAATATATGATTAAATTATCCTATTTTGTTAAATACAATTGTTTCTGTATTGACTCGTGCATTTTATCTACCGTTACCGTTTTCCCTCGGCCTTCGAGCACTCGAGGCACGACGGACCCGTTTTTACACACTTTCCCTTGACTTGGACCACCTCTCCACCGAGAATACTCTCGACTGGACTAGGGAATCCTTGTCAAGACCTCCGTAAGTCTTCTTGGCTTTGGCGCACGTCCTTAGTCAACGAGCTGGTTGTACCCTAAAACCCGTTACACCTTAAGGATCAGTACGATCCATGGCCTTAGTGTTCTCTCCTTATCTTGCGATCACACTGGACCATCTAGCCTGTGTTCATAGCACGGCTAGTGGGCGGTCGTGACTTCCACCAGACTGCCGGTACCTGACTTGGTGCCGTGCAACCGTTACTATCGTGTGTTTCTCGTCATTTTACACATATGTCCCTATCTCATCTGATATCTCGTTACTCTCATCTGTTCACGTTCTCTCTACACTCTCGTCTAGTTCATCTACTACTCTCATCTATTCTTGGTACTCTCTTGGCCATTTGTGATTGTCTAAGATAACAAACATGACTATGCTAGGCAACATTATAAGGGCCCGATCTGGTCCTTGGGAGGAGCACCTGAAAGGCTATAACTCGCGGGGGTCTAATGATCAGGTGATGGCATACACCAAACGCATGACTATCAAGATTTAATCTAAGACAATTCACAAACATTCCTGTACATGATACTTGACTTGTGGTTGATAAAATGATCGACCAAACGCATGTTACTTGCTTTACTTGCTATCGTGACTAGTGCACTGTTATGCAACCATACACGCTATCTCGTTACACGCTATCTCGTTACACGCTATCTCGTTACACGACCAGTTCTTTACCATCCTAGTTTTGCAATAATCTTTTGAAATGTATTACCGTTCACGTGTTATCTTGTACTATTACTCTCTCGAATATACTTGATCGTTCTCTCTAGTTGACCTACTTTACAAGATATTAATCACTTAAAGCATGCTTGTTTACACGAGATATTAAGTCCTACTGAGCGTTATCGCTCACCCTTTGTTAATTGTCATTATGTTTCAGGTAAGTCAGATGATGACCTTACACACAACAATGGGATTGGACTGGAGTGATGAGCGTCCTGGAGTCATAGCGATGTAATGTCTTTAGTATCATAGAGTCTAGATAATTAGTTGCTTAGTTATCATTTCCAATGTAATGATGTTATTGAGCTCTATGTTTTGGCTCTGAATTAGTGATTGTAATAGTTTAGATGAATTATCAATAAAATGAAGAGTTTTATTACAATTATTGTTCATTAGATGCTCTGATATTTGCGAATGTATGCGCAATTTACGTTACCATACTCGTTGTTCATGGCTCCCCGATTTATTCCGCTGCTAAATTGGCGGGGCATGACACTCTCTCTCTCTCTCTCTCTCTCTCTCTCTCTCTCTCTCTCTCTCTCTCTCTCTCCTGCACCTCCTCGCCTCCTCGAACGACAACACCCGCAGCGGCATCAACACAGTAGCTCCTCCACGCCCAGGCGCCGGCAGAAGGCCCTGCCCTCATCCTCCGATGGGGGCTTCTCCACCCGATCTACTGCTATGGTCCCGAGCACGGCCCCTACATCTCAATTTTGCAGTTACACAATCGCAAGTTAGTTACTGCTATTATTTATTTATTTATCTTCTAAATCGGCAGCGAGCAGCGAGGTAAACCTGGACATCTCCGGCGCCGTCCAGGCCAGACCCACCTCGATCCCTCCATCCTTCTCTCTGCTCTCAGCTAGTACCATGGCGCTAGATCCACCTTCATCAGCAGCCTCCACCCGAAGTCCACCCGGTAGACTCGGAATCTGGGCGACTCGGCCACCGACAGTAGCCGTCCGAGTTGTCGCACCACCGGCTTGGGATCCACTCCTCGGCTCCCTCCAGCACCCGTCCGTCCTTTCCCATGCTGTGCCAAGGAGTCGGCAATGACCTCCGCAGCGCGCCCGATGCCACCCTTCCCCAGGAGGTCGCTCCTCCGGGCGTCTACGAAGCAGAGGCCGAGGCAGTTCCCGAAGTACGCCGCCAGGAGAGGGGGTGACAGGCGGCCCCGGCAGTCCATGATGAGGTTGAAGCAGGAGGCGTTCCCCATGCCCTAGAGATCATGACCGCCATAGCCAACGGCTGGGCATCCTCCATCCCCAGCACTGTCGGTTGTCCGGGTCTTCCGTAGCGTTGTGCCCACTTCTACTCTCGCTGTCGTCGTTGGTGTGCAACCACTGTTGTCGCTGCCGTCTCGGTGTGTGCCCAACACATGAGGTCTTCTTCACTCTCCAATAAACTTTCTTCTACTTTTTCTTCTACGTTCAACCTGCTCTCGCTACTTATACACCCCTGTTCAGATCTTATGGTAAGTGAGGATGCACTATTTTGATCAACACCACTACAGACGATGGAATGGAACAAAGTACTCATGCCAGATGCAAACAATTGTTGGGTTTTCCATATATTTTTAAATACACTCTGTTAAGGAAACATACATAAAATTTTGCCATGAACACACCCAAACCATGCTTGTGTCTGATGAGAAAATTTGCAGCAAAGGTAGAAAACTGAAGCATATCAAACAGCTGATGCAGTAATTAGGTTAAATCTCGATAACCTAAAATCATGCACAGTGATGGAATCCAATTTAATTTGAAGAGGGTACATGATAAAAATTGGGGAAAATAGTATCAATGGATTCCAGACATCGAATAGTATGTATAGTAAAAGTTTCATGATCCGAAATTAAGCATGGACATAGGATTTGGGCACAAAAATTTGAACATGAAATACTCATCCATGGCACGATAGTCTATCTAGGGTCGAAGTTAATTAAATTTTGCTTGAGAGATTACCTACCTTTTTCATGCTTGAGAATTGTAGGGTTGCAAAGTTGAAGATGACGAAATCCCCTTGCTCCTAGCCCTCTTCTCCTTGCTCTTCACGTCCAATAGCTCCCTCTCCCCATGCTCCATGCTTCAGAGAAACCCTTGGGTCGGCTAGAGACGAAATTGGGGAGTTTTGTATGTCCAATGTCTCCTAATCACCTTAGAACTCTCTCTTCTCATCCAACTCCGAATTTTCTCATTTATCTCCCCCTTTTCTAGCATTTATCCATCTAATAGGATTGGGAAGAAGTCTAATTTCATGGGCAAATGGTTTGGGTAGGTCTAGGACTTCCATTTTAGGATAAATGTGAGTTATGTAATGATTATCTTAACCTTTTCTATTTATTAATATTTTTGGTAAGAATTTACACTTAATTATCTCTCATCCTACAATGGGCTCTTAGGTTTTAGGCCCATTAACCTATTCATGGACCATTAGTGTAAACCCAACTCCTAAATTGACTTATTGGGTTTAATTAAATTCCATTTTATTCTAATTTATTCAAATTTTAATATCATTTATCGAAATTAAAAATTCATAGTTGCTACAATACATATTTAGATGTTCAATTGTTCTCACAATTACGTGATTATATTCTCATTTCTTTATACTTTCTTGATCCTCAAATTGATAATATATGAGAAATTCAATATACATATAGGAAAACAATTAACTACATATTTTTTTAATTATATTTCATACTATCTGCAACCAAATGAAGATTGAAGATCAAGACGATTGATAGAATTTTTCTTCTATAAATAAATAATTTTAATAAAGGAAAAACTTAGTTTACTACAATTTTGATGTTCCCTGAGGGATATTAAAAAAGAACATGACATTTTTTGTATACCGCCATAGCATTTTAGTCTTTGCAGTTGAGAAGGTTAATTTGTCATTTTTAATATCCCATCGCACAATCACCATGTTGAAAATCTCAGTTTACTTTCACAATAGGCACATCTCTTACACGGACGGAGTCTAGATAGAATTTTGTTGTTATGTTATGATATTACAATGAAGTATCTTTATCATTTTTATTGTGTTATGTTCGTGCACTTTTTTGACAGAAAAAATTATCATTGTAAAATTTTATATTATTTTAACTTTTTATCTAAAATCTGTAATTATAATTATCTTAAATTAAAATCTTAAAATAAATACCGTGCATCGCACGGGTGGCCATCTAGTATATTATATTTATATTGGTCCGATCGTAGTTATATCCACCGATTTCTCCCTTTCCTTCTGTATTTCGAATGAACTTTCTTACATAGACCCATATTATTTATACCCGTCAAACTTGTGTAATAATTAATTTTGAAAGAGATCTAGCTAGTTGAAGTGATGAGCCAACTGGTAGGTAATCAGGATAATATAAGATCACTGCAGGTTTCACGCGCATGGTAAGAAGGCTCGCTTCTAAAATTAGTATAGCCGAAAGTAGAGTGGAGCGTGGTTAATCGATTCATACTAATTAAAAACTATACATACGCTATTTTTAGATTTTTCAGGACTCTTGAAACTGACTAGCACAGTGGAACACCTAACCCACGACTCTCGTACAACCGATGGTAGAAGAGAAGGAACGAATTTACCAAAAAAATGTCAAAATTTTTAAGTGGTTTTACAATACAACGTGTGGTTTTTCATGCATAGATTGTATGTATGAAAAAAAAGATTATTTATATTTACACTGATACGGAGTTTTGTTATCTGTAAGAATAGTTTAATATTTATTTATTATTTTTTATTACGAAAAATCCGTGAGAATAAAATTTATATATTTACGATTATTTGCTAGTTGTAAGTATATTACACTGTTTATATAATAGGAAATCATAAGAAAAAAAGTTGCTGATTTGGGACCGTTGGGAAATTTTACGTGCACCGGACTTTCACTCCATTCAACTCTTTTTTATTAATTATATAGATAATTACTCTTTTTCCCCTCTCCCTCAGCATAAGAAAACCCTCCCCCCCCCCCCCTACTGGCGTCGCCCCTCCCCGTCCTCCAACCCGTCGTCGCTCTCTCCCCCTCCTCCCTGTGATCTCCTAGCCGACGAGCGTTCCCCTCCATATATAGATTTTTGTATATCCATATATTTAATAAGATATATATATATATATATATATAAATATAGACATGTATAAATATATATATGTATGTACATATACATACGCTACCTATATATAATATATTTGTAGATGGGAAAAGTTGGGTTGCCACGGTGCAGCCCCCGCATCTCAGCCTTAGCCGTTGGATGATCATCTAATGGCCAACGTGTAGTATACTATGCCGCATGATATGGGCAACGCACAAATTTTTACCTTTTTTTACTTGTCAACGGCCAACGTTGTGGTGCGGTGAAACAACACCTCAGCACCTCTCATGTGTGGATATATATGTGTGTGTGTAAAAGAAAATTTTAAACACCTAATACATAATAAGGATGTTATAAGTGATGTAATTTTTTTAAATATATTTAATCAGTAAAATATAATAATAAATTATGAGATATTAAACAATAATTTACTACAGTGATTATAATATACAAATAAATTAATTATCAATATCTCGAACCCCATTAAAGGCATCATTAACATCTAAATATCAACCATATTTCATTTTCAACAATAAAGACATCTTTAAAACAACATCCACATAAATAGAACTAATAACAGTATGTCTTGAAGTAAATTATAAACAATTTCTAGAAAAGAAAGAAACTCTACAACATGGGATATATTTGTATACCACTAATACAACATCAAAAAACTTATCTTAAAAACAAGAATATATTATATAGTTATATATCTATATTTATATATATACACACTATATATATAAATAAATTACATATTATAGCCTTTTTCCATTTTCACTCTCTCTATTTGACTCCCACGTATTTTCCCTACCCCAGCGCCAAATCCCCAATTTTCCCTGCTCTAGCGATCGTCCCCAGCCCCTTGCTCCCCCTCTCCGCCACCAAGGGTGTTCTCTCTCTCTCTCTCTCACTCTCATGGAAAAAAGCAGGGCTGGCCTCCCCTACTACAACCAGCAATGCCTCCTCCACCTCCCCCGCAGCCAGGGCGAGGACGGCGTTGGCTTCTGCAACGTCACCATGATGTTCCCCTCGCCGTCCTCCTCCTCCGTGGCCACGAACCGCGCGGGGAACCGCTCGGTGTTCCCCAATCGGCGGCTGGCGGGAGGGCCTCTATGGTGGCCTTGGCAGCGGAGGCCCCACGCAGGAAGAGCGGGAGGCCCTAGAAGTACGTCCCCACGCCCACCTCTCTTCCTCCCATTCCCCCTTCTTTGTCCACCTCTGTCGCCACGGCCTTCTCCCCGCCCTCCTCCGGCTTTGGCGGCCCCCAGTGTCCATATCCATGCCTCGAGCTCCTCCGAGGCTACCTTCTTCTAGCACTCCGGCAAGGCCTCCGAGACTTCCGCCTTGCGCTATGTCTTCTTTGGCCCTGCCGTCTGTTGGGCACCCCTGAGGATGAGGAGCTCCGGCAACAGACGAAGGTGAGTCCGGCATGGTGGCAATTCATCAATGCTTTGAAACAACTCTTTTATCCCTATCATGTGATTACGACAGCCACTATCTAAGAACCATCTTTCTATCCTACTTTTGCTGGGCTTTGTTCGATCTTGATCGGGGTGTTTTACCACGTCGTTCCGGAATCTCGTAGGATCGAGAAGAAGGCTACAAAAGTCTTCTTCGTTGTTTCCTCGCTCCAAACATCTTCGGGATCCAAAGGTGATGTCTCGTGTGAGAAGTCTTGCACATGGGTGTGGGTGGGTGGGTGGTGTGGTGTGTGTGTGTGTGTGTGTGTGTGTGTGTGTGTGTGTGTGTGTGTGATCGGGGTGTTTACCACGTCGTTCCGGAATCTCGTAGGATCGAGAAGAAGGCTACAAAAGTCTTCTTCGTTGTTTCCTCGCTCCAAACATCTTCGGGATCCAAAGGTGATGTCTCGTGTGAGAAGTCTTGCACATGGGTGTGGGTGTGTGTGTGTGTGTGTGTGTGAGAGAGAGAGAGAGAGAGAGAGAGTCTTGCGCAGGGTGTATCCCAAGAGAGAGAAAAACTCCTCCTTTGCTTGCGCATGGGAGAGGAGAACTGGGAACCCAACCCACGCAAGGTTCTCTCCCCCAAGAGTCATAGAGTCCATAGGACTATATAAAGACAACTGTGTCTCCTTCTGTGCCCACGCAGGGCAACCAACCGATGGCAGTTGCCATCAGTTAACATCTCCCACTTGCTCACAGAGGGCACAATAAAATGTCAGTCGCTCACTAAGAGCAATTCATCTCTCGACACTTGCTTCTCAATCTTACATATGGCGAATGGAGTGAGCGACCTTACGAGAGTCGGTACAATAGATGAGTAGTGACCTTAAGTTATCACCAAAACAAACAGATCACAATACTCTCGAGAAATCTCGTAGTACCCTAGATATCTTCAATATTCACCAGTTTGACATCCTGGATCTCTTAAAAACTAGCGACGTCAAAACTCGAATGTTTTGTACTCATGACTTTATTGCCACTAAGTCGACATAGTCCCTTGAGGTATAAGCCACAAAACACGGTGTAATATTTAGATGTCTTTCTTGAGTTCTTATGTCAATTCATTTAGTCTTGACCGCTTTCCTAGTCATGTCCCGCTGGACTGTATTAGCTATAGCCCTAAGGAGCATTCTAAAGTAGCGACATCATGCTTCCTTTTCATGACATAGATCTCAAGTCCTAAGGGTATAGATGGATCAACAAATTATGATCCAAGAGATCACACAATGATGAAACAAAGATCTCATTCATCATTCTCTTCAATGGTCGTTTTACGCACATGTGGTATGGACACATGCTACGGTGTTCTTCCATCATTATGGGCGTGTCACATACAACAAAATAAAACACCGTACGGTTCTTAGTCTAGCCACTCCCACTGCGGCTAACCCGAGTCTCATGACGTCATAAAACTCACAACTGGATTAATAAAGGCTTCACGGATTTGATTCTCATATCTATGATCGATCTAGAGGGATCTCATCTTAATTCAGTTTAAGGCGACAATAAAAGGAAAATATCTTGCCCGCTCTCATAGCGCCATAGATATAAATTTATCTTGCTCGCTCTCATAGCGCCATAGATATAAATTGTCTCATCATGCTCGCTTTCTTAACGCCAAGGCAAATGACTCGTGTGAGGGAGTCCATTCAGAGCCTAGTGACACTTTTCTTGATGTGTAAAGTATTCCAACCATAGACACACATAAGGAAGGAAACCATAATAAATTATTTATCAATGAATAATTGTGCACATTACAATTTACACAATCCCATATTTCTAATATGGGTTACAAATGCCTCCCTCGGGATTTGTTTAGTTAGTGGATCTGCCAACATATGACCTGTTGAAATGTGCCGGAGAACCACCAACTTCTTTGCAACTAAATCCCAAATGTAGTGATAACGAATGTCAATGTGTTTAGTTTGTCCATGGTATTTAGGGTCCTTAGCATAGGCCAAAGGCCGATGTGCTATCAACATACAACACCACCGCCTCCTTTGATAAATGTGTCCTGGCCAATCGTTGTAGGAAATATTGCAACCAAACAGCCTCTTGACATGTAGTAGAACAAGCCACATATTCTGATTCCATGGTGGATAAAGCAATGCACGTTTGTTTCTTGCTGCACCAAGAAATGGCCCCTCCACCTAACATAAACACATAGCCTGAGGTGGATTTGAGCTCATCTTTATCACCGGCCCAATCAGCATCGCTGTAACATCTCAATCTTAAGTCACCTCCTTTGTAACATAAGACAAGGTCCGAAGTACCACAGAGATATCAAAAAATTCTCTTAACTGCTTTCTGTACATGTGTTTTTTTCAAAACACCTCCCACAAAGATGATGATTTAAAAAAAAAAGATTTTTTTTATATAAAAGAAAAGAGAAATTTGCGATTGAGTGGAAAGATGGCAAAGAAGAAAAGAAAAGTGCGTGTGTGCACGAGATGGAATGTGATCGCCAGACACGCGAGGGTGTCGAAGGAAATGGGTGAAGAGGAGGAGGGGGACTTACCTTCACCCAAAAATCACAAGAGACGGTGTGCAGGCTCTTCTTACTCCTTCCACCGGTCGACCGACGAAGAAGATTTAGCTCCGAGGTTACCTTGCAAAAAGCACAAACAAGAAAATACGTGAAAGTTTGATTAGACTTGGAGGTGTAGTAAAAAGCTCAAATAAAGTGATATGATAAGCATTAAATTGGGCGTTAACACACCTCATGGGGTGGTGTTAAACTCCTAAAATTTTGGGAAAGGATAAGATGATGTGAGTTGTGTGAAGAGTAGTGTGATGAAATGCTAAAAAGTGAAACAAAATATAGTGAAGTAGGAGGGAAAAAGAGAAGAATGGCGATGTGTAGCCGCTGCTATTGTAATGGACGTAGGGTACGAAGTGCTCCTCCCTCCTCACTCCAATGCACGTGAAGAGGGCGGAGGCTCCGAACTCCACGAAATGGACGGGTGACGTGGCTTGGAATGAGAATGGCCTCGGGGGTCTATTTTTAGAGAAGAATTCCTTGAATCGCATCCGGTACAGTGGACGCCTATATATTGAATCGCGTCCAACTTAAGCGTCGTGATTTACAAGATTCACTTGCTCTGATTACTCGTTGCCAAACATCGATTATGGCCTTCTTTAGAATCACGTCCGACATATTCACTGTGTTTCTAAACCTTCCGATTTGTACTGATTCTTTGCCAAATATCAGAAATGGAAACATTGAATCGTGTCCACCAAAGTGGTTGCGTTTCTGAGCAGAAGCGTTCTTTTTAGGGGAAATCGATCTTTTTTCAGAGGAAGGTTAGAAACATGTCCGACATAGTCGACGCAATTCTATTTAGCAACAAAAACTTTTCAAAACCGATTTTGGAAATTACCATAATTCGAAAATGGAAACTCTTAATCGCAATGGCTATAGTGGACGCGGATCAAAAGAGGGTAAGCGCCGAAAAAGGAAGTGTGATACGCGTCGGCTTTACCCACCGCGGCTCAAGCCTCCTAAACGGCGTCCCCTGTACCGGACGCGAATCACTTAAGCTCAACAGACCCCTTTGGACCCCTTAGAAAAATTCATAAAAATCCTAGAAAAGTTCGAAAAATAGGAAAATCACTCAAGAGGTTAATTGAAGAGAGCCACTTCGAGGCATTATGGTGTAACATGAAATTTTCTCAATATGATGCCAAAATGGCGTGTCTACACTTTCCAGTAAACGAGACCGGGATTACTTTGATAACGACTAACAAGGCCCACTGCAAAGCTAATGTCTGGCCGTATACATAACATGGTGTACATTAGGCTCCCTATTGCAGTGGCATATGGCACTTTAGACATTTCATTATTTTCCTTATCAGTTTGTTGACATTGACTGATACTTAAAACATAACTCTTATCAATTGGAGTATCGATGGGTTTGGAATAATGCATCTGGAATCGCTCAAGAATTTATTTATATAAGTCTCCTGTGATAAACACAGAAGTTTATTCGACTGATCTCTCATGATTTTTATTCTTACATGATGCATGTTGGGCTAAAAGGAAAGATTAAAGTAAAAGAAAAATACAAAATAATCAAGGATAATATTGCTACGGTGCCGAAGTCAGGATACCGGATGGAATCCATCGTCCTTCTGGAATGCAACGGCCTATCCTCAAGTCATAAGAATCCTCTGGAATCGTCATTGTTTTTGGCGGAGGACGGGAACTCGAATTCCAGATTCATCAGAGCCTTGAGGTCCTTGATGTGATCTAATATGGTATACCATATAGTAGAATGAAGTATATACAATACTAAACTGAGGATCGCCGAAAATGCTCCTGTATTGTATGGTGAGAAGAATGTCCAGAACCTGCGCTCACAGTTTCATTAGTATTGACAAGCAACAGATAATATTGTAAAAACATGAAATAATGTTGCTTGAAAATTGCGGCAGTTATACCGGACGCTTTTTACCAACATAAATTGCGTCGTTTTATCCATACGCGTTTACCTGTCATGATTGAAGTCGGATACGGAGCTTTGAATTGTGTCCACTACGTCGGACGCGATTCACACCTTCCTCCGAGACTCGATTTCCTGCCCTGTTTTCATCCTTTCTTCCTTTTGGTGCATCCCCCCGGGCTAATACAAGTTGGGGGGTTATAAAACACCCCTAAACAGCTCTCTTTATGCATCTACCCTCCCCAAACCTCAAAGTTCAAGTGATTGGAGCAAAAAGAGAAGGAGAAGAAGGAGAAGAAGCTTTGAAGCCATGGATCAAGGTGATGCTCCCCCATCCAAGAAGCCAAGAGTGGAAGGATTTATGAGGCTGAGTCAAGTAGAGGGACACATCTGCAAGATGGTTCAAGCCAAATTGGTATGTAGTCTTTGATTTTAAGCATTGATTTGATGTGTTCTTCATGTGTTCTTGATGTTCTTCATTCTCTCTTTCTTTCTTTTTTCTTTTCTTCTCCTCATCTAATCAACATGGCCGCTCTCCTCACATCCCCATGACCCATGTGCCATCCTCATGCCATGACCATGCCATGCACCACTTCCATACAACAGGACTACCCACTATTCTGCAGCAACCGACACTATATGCGCCTTCCCTGGCTCCAAAAATTTACCGCTTCCATCACCCTTGACATGACCAACATCCTTAAGTGGTGGGGGATAAACAATCTTGCTGTCCATGCCAAGAGATATCATGAGATTCACCTTGACTGGGCGGCTCTGGTGGCATTAATAGAACTCTGGCATCCTCAAACCCATACCTTCCTCTTCAAGACATTTGAGGCCACTATCCTACTGGAAGAGGTTGAGATTTAACTAGGTTTGAAGGGGATGAAGCAAGGCGAAGAAGATGAGATGGCACTCATGCCAAGGTGCTACTCAAACAAAGGTGGAACGAGAACTGCTAACCTGGCTCGGTTCATCGAGGACCGGAAAGCTTTATGAATGCAAGGGCGGCCCAAGATCTCAGAACCGAGAAAGGAATCAACCTGCAACGATTGGCGGCCTAGACCATGAAGGAGATACCAAAGGCAGAGGATGGCAAGAGGCTGGAACAAGTGATGAGGGGATTTGCCATCTACATGGCGGGCACACTTCTCTTCCATTCAATTGATAACATCTTGGAAGAGGATCAACTGAGCGCAGTGTGCGGCATCTGGGAGGGCGAGAGACTGGGACCGTCGGTGCTAGCCTTCCTCTACAGTGGTCTGATGGCTGCAAGCTTGGGTAGGCCTCCTTATGGCTGAATCCTCTTACTTACTTGTTGGACTGACTTACACTTTTAAGTTTGATTTGAGCAATGAGGTTTCTAGCTCGTCCCAGATCTTTTCCAAGAGTCTGCTCAAGCACTTGGACAACATAGTTGGCTTAGAAGGGCGCGTGGCTAACCGAGTGCCACAACTTAAGATGCAGGCTGATTGGCGTGATCACTTCCAAAGCATGCCCAGAAACGCCTTCACTTGTATTCCGACGCCACTTCTTACCAGGGATCAACAAACACGACTAGCGCCCGGTGTGGACCTGCGACTGATCGGAGCGTTCGAGTTCATGCTCTACAATCCACACCGCTACCTTCCTCAGCTCGGGCTTCCATGGTGCAACTTTGAAGGGCCATCACACCTCTCACCAATCAAAAGGCGGGACATCGAGACAAACAACGACGAGGAGGAGGCAGACACAATTAAGGCACTGTGGAAGGTCTGCTCCTATAGGAGGCCGGTCCCAAATGTGGAGGAGGTTGAAAATGATTGGATGGCTTATTTAAGGGAGCTCAGGAAACTCTAGCCCAAGGTGGCCATTTGTAAACGCCGCAATTAATTCATCAATAATAATTATCTTGCTTCCTTTACACGTTCAAATTACACCCTTATGCATGATTGTATCATCCAAACACTTTTGATTTTCTCCTCAAAAATAGTCCTCGGGTGGGCATTTTGAATTGCATCCGATACAAACACCGTGAATACCTCATTGATCCGCATCCACTTACCCTGACGCGTTTCAAATGTACTTCAAAAGTTTGAAAAATCGCGTGCCTTAAAGTCTGCGCCGGGGTAATGATGACCTCTGAATCGCGTCGGCTATGCCGGACGCCATTAACATGAACAATCCAAATTCTCGTCCCTTGCACCAGACGCACTTTCCAAACTTCCCGGAGGCTACAAAACGCCCGAGGGCGCCTCCATTCTGCCCTTTTGGCACTCAAGCTCTCATCTCACTCTCACCCTTGCTCTCTCTCTAACTCTTCTCTCACCCTAGCTCTCTCTCTAACTCTTCTCTCACCCTAGCTCTCTCTCGTTCTCCCTTTCTCTACCCCGATGACAAAGAAGACGACGGCGGCCAAGCGGCGTCGCGGCGAGACTTCGCTGGCGACGGAAGAGGCGATGACTCTGGCGACGACAGAGACATCAGGGACGAGCGCGATGGTAGCGGAGCTTTTGGCCACTGCTGACAAGCTCACTGTGGTGATGGAAGAGGCGCCGGCGCCGACGATGGAAGAGGGCGGTGCGGCGGCGATAGAGGAAGAAGAAGGAGCGGAGGAGGATGAAGGGAAAGGGGCGAGGAGGTAGAGACAGAGTCGCCTCGATCGCGAGGCTCCCCTGCGGCCGGATTCGGTAAGTGCCCGACCCTTTGCCTTTTTGATTTGAGATGAGAGGAAGAGGGGAATCGCCGTCGGCACCAGAGAGGAAGAGAGATCAATTGCATCGACTCCAGTCGACGCGGTTCAAGAAGTTGAATCACGGTCAACTTTGAAACGTAGCCAACACAGCGGACGTGTTTTAGAATTGAACCGTGGCCACTGTGTTGGACGATATTCAAAAAGCTGCCCGAGGAGGGGAAATTGGGCCTGATTTTGCACATTTTTTTTTTATCCTTTGATGTATGCTGACTTGTGTGTGTTTTGTGCAGGGCATAATGAAGCCGAGGACCCAATGGCCACTTGTGCTAGCTGCGTATCAGGGGCTCCCGGACTTCCAGAGGGAGCGAGTCCGGGAGATGGGATTTGGGCCGATCTTGGAGATCGAGCCTTTTTTACGTTGACAGCCCCCTGATTCAGGCCCTTAGAGAGAGGTGGGATCGGGTCAGCAGGGCCTTTCTCTTCCTTTGGGGGCACATGGTGCTCAGTTTAGATGACGTGACATTGATCACGAGGTTGAGAGTAGATGGAGACGCAGTGACACGGGCCACTTATGCTGATTACACTGAGTTCACACAGGATTTGTTGGGACTGGAGCCCAAAGGTGACGAGCACGGAGACCGGAGGATGGTCGACCGAGTGGAGCTGTTAGAGAGTCTGGGCCTCTGGGGCGTGAGGTAGAGAGGGGAGGAGACGCTGCAGGAGTTTGTGCAGCGGGTAGCGAGGCTGGCTAGAGCAGTGCACGGCCAGGACCCCGAGGACTAGGAGCGAGTGGATCGAGACTTGAGGTGATTCTTAGTATTTTGCCTTGGCAAGATGTTGCTGACCACCAAGGGAGACAGCATCCATTGCCGATTTCTAGAGATTTTAGAGGACCTGGAGAGGGTAGGTTAGTATGCATGGGGTGCGGCCTTCTTGGCGCACACCTTTGCAGAGCTCTCCAGCGGCATGGGGAGGGAGACGACGGTGGGCGGATTTGCGCCCTTTCTTCAGGTACACTTCTTTGCCTTTGCACTCCTTTTCAATTCTTGCACTTAAAATTGTTAGTTAAAGTAATCAGTGAGTGCAGGTGTGGAGTTACTATTACATTCCCTTAGGGAGAGCGACCGAGGTGCGCCCCGACGCGCTGCCCCTCTCCTGGAGGTGGTTACTGGTCGTGACATCGGCTACCTTCTCGATCCAACTTGACACCCTCCGCTGAGATATCTGGGATTTCCCGGCACTCTTGGTATGTGCTCACTTTTATTTCATGCATTTGATATGAATGATTGTATGTGACTAACCCATGCATGTGTGCAGGTCATGTGGCAGCCCTACATGGGCACGGGTGATGACGGTCAGCCGTGGGTGGAGAGCGACCAGCCTCGGTTTGGGCGTGAACTTCGGGTTCACTGCCTGAACGAGATCGAGCCATTCCACCTCCGGTTTGCCGCCCGCACCCTGGGGCTGCACCAGGGGTGGCATGACGAGACAGAGCCCAATGGGGATTGGGCGGAGGATGCGAAGAAAGGCGAAGTGGGTGGACTGTCGTCTCCACTTCCCCGAGCAGTACGCTGACTGGCAGCGCGTCGGTCAGCTGGTGGAGTCGGCTGTTGCCGACAGCCTCGCGTACCTCCAGTGCTTTCAGGAGGAATATGGAGGTAGGGAGTTCATGAGGCCGGTGAGGGTATGCACTTCTAACCTTGACCTTTCCCATATGATATGCATGATATTCCCACTAACATGTGCATGTGCAGGATGCTCGGGACGACCACATTGACACATTGCGGGCCCAGCTAGCGGGCATGGAGGTGCAGCAAGCGCAGGCGCGCGAGGCCTTGGATGCTCTGGTAAGTTTATGGAAAATCATACCTTTGCTTTATTTTACCTTACCATGTGCTGACTGGTTTTATGAATTGTGCAGCGTGTCGCACAGATGACGGTGGAGCGCACCTACACAGCGGGTGCCTCCATGAGTCATGGTGTTCTAGACCCGGAGATGACCTCACTCTGGGAGCGGCTAGCGGCGGCAGTGGCTAGAGCGGAGGTGGAGGAGCGCGACCTTACTGCACGGGTAAGTAACTTAATCAGATATATATATGGGAATTGAACTGTTTTATACTTACCTGTGATTGTTGTTTGCAGTCAGCCGAGCTCCAGAGTGCGCTCACGTGAGAGACGCGCACCAGCGCTGAGATGACTGAGTTGTCATGACAGTTGGCTAAGCTGTGGACTCAGGTCTCTCAGCAGGACTCGGACCTGCCCCGGGAGGCGGTGGAGCTGCGTGTGACGCTCTCCCTGGAGCGCAGGGACCGCGGGAGGGCAGGCCCGGTGGGAGCAGGAGCGTAGCCGCTGGGATCAGGAGCAGAAGCGGCTGACTCAATAGGCCATGGATGCCCGTACGAGTTTGGGCGTCTCCGAGCGGATGCTGAGGGAGTCAGAGGACCGGTACCGGCACAGTCGTGAGCGCGCAGTGCGGGAGGGGCGAGCCAGCGCCTACTTCGGGAGCTACTTTGTGACGGTTCTTGCCATTCAGACCCGTTAACCTAATAACGAGCCCAACTCGAGTCCGCCTCCCGCGAACGGGCCATAGCCTCGCAAGGGATATCAAACCACTAGTCCGTAGAAATATAAAGGAACCAACTCAAATACTCATAAGATCTGCCAATCTCATAAATATTTACATGAAATATACATAGTTGTAGTACAACTGTAACCAAACTACAATAAAACCTGGGGCATACCCCGAGGTGAACAACAAAAAAGTAATATTACACTGCTGGTGGTGCTGACCCTCCAATGGACGACGAGCGCGAAATCTCCTGATCTCCCTCACCTGGTAGGAGGTAGGGGTGAGCCTCTCGAGTCACTGGCTCAGTAGGGAAACTCCCTAGAAACCGAGCAAACGAACATAAGTAGCAAAGCAGGAAATGCTACGCTAACATTTTATAATATTATCTAGCAGGATATAAGAAGTGTAAGTACCACTTACCTTTTGCCGCTTAATAGGAATTAACGTAAATAAATAAACGGCAAGAACCAAATAGGTGTACGAGATACTGTAGAGAAACTCCACACTCCAGCCACATCAACTGGTTCGCGACACCAGTTACTGACCCAGACAAACCACACAGGACTACCTCTCAGTCTCGCAGCCACGGACGAAAGGTCCAGCTGCCGCTCCACTAAACAAGTACAAAGAACTGTGGAGTCCAACTAAACCACCACAACCTGCAGGTCACACACGTCGCAGGCCCATGCCTGGCACCTTCAGGGACTCTGGCCCGAGCTCCCTAAAGTGAGGCACTGGAAAACAGGACTAGCTGGGGTCCAGTACGTCTACTGGTGTCCGTCTCCCCCAACTACGAGCGCGCTACAAGCGACAACACAACAAACTCTCTCTAGTCGTTGTCCCACTGCCATCTTTCCCTCAGCCGGACGTACTACTCAACACAAGAGTGAGGGTGTCTAGGAAGACGACAAGACCTCATCGGTACCCAGTACCGGGACAAGCCCTGAGCACTCACATGCCTAGCTCACACAAAACCTGGGGCTCCCAACTGAAGAGGTATCCACGGAAGGCGTCAAACTACACGCCATGTACATAGAAACCACGTGCACAACGCACAAGACACGTAAAACCTTCACGCAAACCACGTGAATACCAGGTAAACCACACACCATACGGTCCCCGAGCGTAGAGAGAGTGCCAATGCACCTCCTACTATCATCACATATCATAAACTAAGCTAAACGGATAATCATACACTTACATGTATTCTTGGATAACAGTATTCGGCTGCTGTCATGACAGAGTACAAAGTCCCCTACAAGATGCGACGACATGATAGGTCGCCTTCTGAACGCGACGTATCGCATTGTCGCGACTTAGTCACGATGCCAAGGGTTGTCGCCTTAGCAGGTGCGAACCCTAATCTGGGATCCATCATTCAGTTCACCCCAAACCCCTTTAAAACCTACAGTTTTCATGCCGTTTCAATGCTTTAATGTGTTCCTACACATGCTATCTAGGGTTTAGAAAGCAGGAAACACATTATCCACATCACACGAACGTTTCACAGATCAAACCACGGGAAATCTCCCTACCTTCGCGAAGAACGCGAAGAACGAAGCTCGTACGACATTTCCCCCGCTCCACTAAGCATCCTCGCGGTCGAAACTCGCCAAACCGACCACTAACAAGCCGAATCGCCCGGAATTCCACAGCAAAAACCCCCTGGCCGAGCAGAGCTTCCGTGAGCTCTATTCTGCTAGGGTTACTTAAAAACACAGTGTAGTTAAGAACGCGGCGCTCTACCCGGTCGCGACCTGAACGCGACGTACTCGGCCGTCGCGTTCAGCCTGCTGACGTCAGTCCGTGCACCCAGCTTGCGACACGCGGCAGACATGCAAATGTTCACTTAAACTGGCGGTTCCATAAACACGGCGCCATGGGCTGTCGCGATCAAAACGCGACGCCCCTCACTGTCGCGTTAGGAACCGAGAAATAGTGAGCATTTTGGGCAAACTCTCATAACCTGCGAAAATCACCTGCCACACACACGTCATCGGTCACACACTGGCCTTCATAACCACACAAAAATGATCCGAACGGTCGGAACGTTACATTACTATTACCTAAAAAGAAATTTCGTCCTCGAAATTTAAAATAGGAGCCAACTATCAAAATTTCAATTTAATCCATATGGTACTATCACCTAAAAAGAAATAAAGACTTACTCAAACAAGTATGGATACACTTTTCTCATTTCTTCCGCTAATTCCCATGTATCTTCACCACCTTGCATGTTTTCCCATCTAATCTTTACCAACTCAATTTCTTTGTTCCTGAGCTTTTGAGTTCTGCGACCAGTTATTTGCACAGGATATTCTGGCATTGTCATGTCGGGCTTCAAATCATCTCTCTGATAGCTGACAACTTGGGTTGGATCTTTGATATACTTTCTTAACATTGAAACATGAAACACATCATGTGCATCAGTGAAATCTGCTGGCAAATCTAACTTATAAGCTGCTTCACCCATTCTTTCTTTTATTTGAAACGGCCCAACATATCTCGGGCTCAACTTGCCTTTCTTACTGAACCTTAATACACCTTTAGTAGGAGACACCTTTAAGAACACATAATCACCAACTTCAAATTGTAATGGTTTGCGTCTAACATCTGCATAACTCTTCTGGCGACTCTGGGCTGTTTTCAACTTTTCTTGGATGAATCTTACTATTTTTGCACACTGATGAACCATTTCTGGGCCCAAAACCTGCCTCTCTCCTACTTCATGCCAATTTAATGGTGATCTGCATGGTCTGCCATACAAGGCTTCATAAGGTGCCATTTCAATACTTGAATGGTAGTTGTTGTTATAAGCAAACTCAACCAGACCCAAATGACGCTCCTAAATGCCTCCCCACACAAGACAGCAAGCTCTCAACATATCTTCAA
Organism: Colocasia esculenta; assembly: GCA_014218235.1. Taxonomy (NCBI): domain Eukaryota; kingdom Viridiplantae; phylum Streptophyta; class Magnoliopsida; order Alismatales; family Araceae; genus Colocasia; species Colocasia esculenta. The sequence continues at coordinate 86,238,835 of CM024757.1, forward strand.
TAGTTTGAATTGTTCTTTCTGTCTGCCCATCTGTTTGTGGATGATATGTTCAACTGTACCTTAGCTCTGTGCCGACTACTCTTTGGAAACTCCTCCAAAAGCCTGAAGTAAATCAAGGGTCTCGATCTGAAACTATAGTGACTGGTATTCCATGCAAAGGTACAATTCTTTCTACATACAACTTAGCTAATCTATCAACTGACCATGTCATGCTAACTGGTAATAATCTGCAGACCTTGGTCAATCTATCCACAAAAACCCATATTGCATTATGACCTGATGAACTGGGCAAACCAACTATGAAATCCATTGCTATATCATCCCACTTCCACTGTGGAATGGGTAATGGCTGCAATAATCCCCCCGGCTTCTGATGCTCTGCTTTTATTTGCTGACATACTGCACATTTGGTTATAAACTCTGCAATTTCTCTCTTCATATTTGGCCACCAAAAATGCTTCTTCATATCTTGATACATTTTAGTGCTACCTGGGTGGATAGTGTACCTTAATTTATGAGCTTCTTCTAAAACCTTCTGTCTAATTTCTGTATCTTCTGGGACATACAATCGTCCTTTTAGTCTGACCACATTATCATGCCCCAAATTTACTTCATCCATTCTGAGAATATCTACTAAATTGGTATCTGCTTTCTCTGTCTCTACTATTTTCCAGTAAAGAGAAGGCTCCACTGTACTAGTTGCTAATATTGCTCTACGCTGACTACTTGGCACATGAAAGGAATTCTCTGCCACATCCTCATAAAGTTTCCATTCTCTGATCATAAGTTGATTCATAACCGCTTTTCTGCTCAGTGCATCTGCCACCACATTTGCTCTGCCTGGATGATATGCCAAATTAAAGTCATAATCCTTTAAATATTCCATCTAGGGCTGTCAAATGAGACCCATTTACCCAAAACCCAAATTGGACCAGTAAATAAAAGTGGGTAAAATGTATAGTCTTTACCCAATATTAAATATATGGATGGGTCTAGATCCATCTTTTTTATTATCTCTATTTAACCGGTCTGATAGGGTCTAGCTATAAGGGTTTTTAAAAAATCCCAATTTCAGGGACACGTAGGGCTCGTCTTCCTCCGCCACCTTAATCTCCACAGCAACCTTCTCTCTGACTCCAGAACCTTGATATCTCCGGGAATGCCCTCTCCAGCATGATCCCCGCCGAGCTCGGCGGCTGCCACTAGCTGCAGAGGCTCGTCATCTCTGGTAATCGGTTCTCTAGCGTGGTACCCGCTGGGATTTGGTCGGGGCTGCCGAACCTCATGCAACTGAACCTCTCGTCCAATGGCTTCACCGGTCTGATTTCTCCCGATCTCGGTGATCTAAAGTCACTGTTGGGGACCCTGAACATTTCACACAATCGATTCTCCGGCGAGATCCCGAATGATCTTGGACATTTGCTAGCTACGGTGAGACTTGACCTCCGGCATAACAACCTCACGGCCCAGATTCCTCAGGTGGGTGCTCTGTCAAACCAAGGGGCCACTGCCTTCCTCGGGAACGCCAAGCTCTGCGGCTTCCACTGCCAATCAGCTGCCAGAAGCTCTCCCCTGCCCCTCCAGGCATCCTGGTTTTTGTGCCTCGCTCCAACAGCGGGGAGGCCCGGAAGAAGGGGTTCAGGCTGGAGGTGATCATCCTCATCGCGCTCGCCGATGCCGCAGGCATGGCGTTGGCCGTGCCCGTCGAGCAGCCCGTCATCGGAGGAAGAGCAAGTTGGGGATCACGACGAGCTACTGAGAGCGTCTGCGTACGTGCTGGGGAAGAGCAGGCTGGGGATCGTGTACAAGGTAGTGATGGAGAGTGGGGTGCCAGTGGCGGTGCAGCGGCTGGGCGAGGGCGGCCCCCAGCGGCGGAGGGAATTTACGGCGGAGGCGTAGGCCATCGGGAAGGTATGGCATCCGAACGTGGTGCGGCTGAGGGCGTTTTGTCGCCAACGGCAGCCTCATCACCGTAGGAGAAGCTCCTCATCAACGACTTTGTCTCCAACGGCAGCCTCACCGCCACCCTGCGTGGTGGTGAGTACCAACACCCTCCCCCGGCCAATGCCCCGTTAAAAATTCTATATGCACAACTGGGTTTAAAAATTCTAGACCCATGCCCATTCTTAAAAAATTATCAAAAAATGGGTATGGATATATCTTTGTGAGAAGTTATAGGGTATGGGTATATACCTTATTTAACACTGTTGGATCTTAATTGGGCATAATTATATTTGACCCATTCAGACCCATTTGACAGCCCTAATTCCATCCATCGGCGCTGCCTTAGATTCAAATCTTTCTGAGAGAAAATATATTTTAAGCTTTTATGATCAGTAAAAATCTCAAATCTTTCACCATACAAAAAATGCTGCCAGATCTTTAATGCAAAAACTACTGCTGCCAGCTCTAAATCATGAGTAGCGTAGTTCTCCTCATGCATCTTCAACTGACTGGAAGCATAGGCAACCACTTTACTATGCGGCATCAAAACTGCACTCAAACCTCTCTTGGATGCATCTGTAAACAGAACAAATCCGCCACTACCCGATGGAATCTCTAAGACTAGTGCTGATGTTAATCTCTTTTTCAGTTCTGTAAAACTGCGCCTGCACTCCGGGGACCATATAAAATGAACACCCTTTCTTGTTAACCTTGTCACTAGTGCTGCTATCTTGGAGAAATTCTGGATAAATCTTCTGTAATAACCTACCAAACCCAGAAAGCTCCTAATTTCAAACACAATCCTCGGCTCTTCCCTTCATTACTGCCTCAACTTTGGCTGGATCCACTGCAATACCTTCACCTGATATCACATGACCCAGAAACTGAATCTCCTTCAACCAGAACTCACATTTACTAAACTTAGCAAATAACTGATGATCCCTCAATATCTTCAAAGTAATCCGCAAATGATCTGCATGTTCTTCTTCTGATGCTGAATAAACCAATATATCATCAATAAAGACCACTATAAACTGATCTAAATACTGATGAAATATTCTGTTCATTAAATTCATAAATGCTGCAGGTGCATTTGTCAATCCAAAAGGCATCACAACAAACTCATAATGTCCATATCTAGTCCGGAAAGCTGTCTTCTCAATATCTTCTTCTCTGATCCGCAACTGATGATATCATGATCTCAAATCTATCTTAGAAAATACTTTGGCTGACTGCAGTTGATCAAATAAATCATCAATCTGAGGAAGTGGATACTTATTCTTAATTGCAACCTTATTCAGCTGCCTGTAATCTATACACATTCTTAAACTGCCATCTTTCTTTCTGACAAATAACACTGGCGCTCCCCATGGTGACTGACTAGGTCTAATAAAACCTTTTTCTAATAACTCTTGCAACTGCTTTTTCAACTCTTTTAATTCTGCTGGGGCCATTCTATATGGTGCTTTAAAGATAGGTAAACTACCTAGTTGCAATTCAACTGTGAAGTCTACTTCTCTGCGCGGAGCTAACCCTGGCAACTCATCTGGGAACACGTCTGCAAATTCTCTAACCACTGGCACTAAATCTACAGACTTACTAGAATCAACTAGACTAACAGAAGCAAGGTACGCTACACATCCCGCATTAATTAACTTTCTAGTTCTAAGTGCAGAAATAATAAACTTGGGAGTGTAAAAATGCATACCTTGAAATTCAAACACCTCACCACCGGGTCTACAAAATCTGACTCTTTTCTTTCTACAATCAACCAAGGCCCCGTAGGCCTTTAACCAATCCATCCCCAAAATCACATCATATTCTTTCAATGTTAAAGCATACAATCTTGCCGGCATCTAATTCCCATGGATCACTATCGGGACCTCTTCTAAAAAGCCGGAAGTCAATAAATACCCTCCTGAAGCTATTTCCACTACCAACTCACAAGATTTCTCTTCTAAAGGAAGTACCATGCTATCCAAAAAATCCTCATAAATAAATGAATGGGAAGCACCCGGATCAATTAATACTCTAACAGTAAAATCAAAGAAAGGTAAAATACCTTCAATAAGATTGGATGCTTCCGCCTGAGCTCTCATAACTGCCATCACCCGACCCCATCCTCCTCTTTGGTACGGTGCACCTCTTCCCTGCTCTGCTGACCGTTGAAAGGGCTGCTGCTACTGGGTCCCTCTACCATAAGTCTGCTCTCGAGGATATGGGCAATTCCTTGCTTAATGTCCTGGCTGGCCACAAGCATAACATCTAAAAGCTGGATATGCCATCGGCTGCCCTGCCGTACTCTGCTGAGATTCTTCTGGAACCGACGGTCTGTAGCCGCGGTCCTGCTGAAAACCTCCCTGCTGAAAACCCTGTTGCCTGCCTCTACCACGACCTCCTTGAAAGAATTTCTTGATCTGCTTGCCCCATTTTGCTATTCCAGATGATGAAGAAGCTTCAGAAGGTGCTTTCCCCTTACTAATTCCTCCTGACGGTTGTGGATGCCGGAAACTACCCAAGCCTAAACCACCTGTCTGAGACTGCCTGGCTCGAACAGTCCTCTCAAGTATTGCTGCTCTCTGAGCTGCCTCTTCCACTGTTCTGCACATCAATGGAATCACTGCATCTTGCAATTCTGGCCTCAGACCTCGAATAAAATATTCCACCATCATGGTGTTATCAGTTACTACATATGGAGCGTACATGCTTAGGGCTATAAACCTCATCTGATATTCAAGTACTGAGAGATTCCCTTGTTGGAGTGTTCTGAACTGCTCTCTTTTCATTTGCTGAATCTGTATTGGGAAGAAAGAGTCATTAAAAACTGACAAAAATTCTGACTATGCAATAGTGTCCTCCGTCCTGCCCGTAAAAACTGTCTGCATCTTTAATCGCCACCATTCCTGCGCAAACCCTCGTAGCTGGTATGCCGCAAGAATTACTCTATCTTCTTGGGGACACCTCATTATCGCAAATACCCTCTCGATCTCATGTATCCAATGCTCCCCTGTATCTGGGTTGGGGCCTCCTGAGTATGTAGGGGGCTGTAATCTCAAAAACCGCTCCACAAGTACCGTAGTCTCCTCTCCAGTAGCTGGTCTCACTGGAATTGCCGGTTGTACAGGTACTACAGGAGGTACCTCTACTCCGGGTGGGGGTGGAACTGGAACTACTGGTACTGCCTCCTCTGGAAATGGTGGTACTGCTGCCGCTGGCTGTACTGATGGTTGCTGATCCAGTCTTACCCGAATCTCTGTCAAACTCTCCCAAATCCTTTCTATCATTCTCTGCATAGGATCCTCTCCTGACCCTTCTCCACCACCTCCCACATTTCTTCTTTCGGCCATTACTACTCCTGCACAAACATTATTACAACAATACAATACACAAGAAATCAATATAAAACCAGGGTCACTACCAGCAGTGGGTTACAGTAATGAGATAGCCATGTAATTTCCAATTCTTTTATATTCTTACGGACCTTGCTCTGATACCAACTGTGACGGTCCTCGCCGTTCAGACCCGTTAACCTAATAACAAGCCCAACTCGAGTCCGCCTCCTGCGAACGGGCCATAGCCTCGCAAGGGATATCAAACCACTAGTCCGTAGAAATATAAAGGAACCAACTCAAATACTCATAAGATCTGCCAATCTCATAAATATTTATATGAAATATATATAGCTGTAGTACAACTGTAACCAAACTACAACAAAACCTGGGGCATACCCCGAGGTGAACAACAAAAAAGTAATATTACACTGCTGGTGGTACTGACCCTCCTCTGGACGACGGGCGTGAAATCTCCTGATCTCCCTCACCTGGTAGGAGGTAGGGGTGAGCCTCTCGAGTAATTGGCTCAGTAGGGAAACTCCCTAGAAACCGAGCAAACGAACACAAGTAGAAAAGCAAGAAATGCTACGCTAACATTTTATAATATTATCTAGCATGATATAAAAATTGTAAGTACCACTTACCTTTTGCTGCTTAATAGGAATTAACGTAAATAAATAAACGGCAAGAACCAAATAGGTGTACGAGATACTGTAGAGAAACGCCACACTCGAGCCACGTCATTTGGTTCGCGACACCAGTTACTGACCCGGACAAACCACACAGGACTACCTCTCAGTCTCGCAGCCACGGACGAAAGGTCCAGCTGCCGCTCCACTAAACAAGTACAAAGAACTGTGGAGTCCAACTAAACCACCACAACCTGCAAGTCACGCACCTCGCAGGCCCATGCCTGGCACTTTCAGGGACTCTGGCTCGAGCTCCCTAAAGTGAGGCACTGGAAAACAGGACTAGTTGGGGTCCAATACGTCTACTGGTGTCCGTCTCCCCCAACTACGAGCGCGCTACAAGTGACAACAGAACAAACTCTCTCTAGTCACTGTCCCACTACCGTCTTTCCCTCAACCGGACGTACTACTCAATACAAGAGTGAGGGTGTCCAGGAAGACGACAAGACCTCTTCGGTACCCAGTACCGGGACAAGCCCTGAGCACTCACGTGCCTGGCTCACACAAAACCTGGGGCTCCCAACTGAAGAGGTATCCACGGAAGGCGTCAAACTACACGCCACGTATACAGAAACCACGTGCACAACGCATAAGCCACGTAAAACCTTCACGCAAACCACATGAATACCAGGTAAACCACACACCACACGCTCCCCGAGCATAGAGAGAGTGCCAATGCACCTCCTACTATCATCACATATCACAAACTAAGCTAAACGGATAATCGTACACTTACATGTATTCTCGGATAACATTATTCGGCTGCTGTCATGACAAAGTACAAAGTCCCCTACAGGATGCGACGGCACGATAGGTCGCCTTCTGAACGCGACGTATCGCATTGTTGTGACTTAGTTGCGATGCCAAGGGTTGTCGCCTTAGCAGGTGCGAACCCTAATCTGGGATCCATCATTCAGTTCACCCCAAACCCCTTTAAAACCTACAGTTTTCATTATGTTTCCATGCTTTAATGTGTTCCTACACTTGCTATCTAGGGTTTAGAAAGCAGGAAACACATTATCCACATCACACGAACGTTTCACAGATCAAACCACGGGAAATCTCCCTACCTTCGCGAAGAACGCGAAGAACGAAGCTCGTACGATGTTTCCCTCTCTCCACTAAGCGTCCTCGCGGTGGAAACTTGCCAAACCGACCACTAACAAGCCGAATCGCCCGAAATTCCACAGCAAAAACCCCCTAGCCGAGCAGATCTTCCGTGAGCTCTGTTCTGCTAGGGTTACTTAAAAATGCAGTGCAGTTAAGAACACGGCGCTCTACCCGGTCGCGACCTGAACACGACGTACTCGGTCGTCGCCTTCAGCCTGCTGACGTCAGTCTGTGCGCCCAGCTTGCGACACGCGGCAGACATGCAAACGTTCACTTAAACTGGCAGTTCCATAAACGCGGTGCCATGGGCTGTCGCGATCAAAACACGATGCCCCTCACTGTCGCGTTAGGAACCGAGAAACAGTGAGCATTTTGGGCAAAATCTCATAACTTGCAGAAATCACCTGCCACACACACGTCATCGGCCACACACTGGCCTTCATAACCACACAAAAACGATCCGAACGGTCGGAACGTTACATACTTGGTGACTTCCTCTCAGTACCAGAGGAATGTTCAGGAGGCACGCGCCGCCCAGGGGTCGACCAGATCTCACACCTCCATGAGGCCTCCTACCCCGCGTTCGACTGTAGACCCCGGTGAGGCCGAGAGCAGCCGCCAGCACCGACCGACAGAGAGTGGTGGCGAGAGCTAGGCCACCTATCATGACTTGTACTTTTTCTTTTTTTTGATGATGTGTGTCCGGTTGGGCACTTCATGATGTACTTGGGGTTGGCCCCCCTTTTGGCCACATATATATATATATATATATATATATATATATATATATATATATATATATATATATATATATATATATACATGTGGATCTTTGCCTTCCTCGTGCCTAAATTCACTTGATCAAACAAGTTAAATGTCCGTTCTGGCTCAGCCCCATGCACACCGACAGTATTTGGCTTCATGATTTTGTCAAGGGGCTGAGCCTTTATTAAATAAGGTGAAAAATAAAGAACATATATTTTAAAATGCAACATGCAGGCAAGCAAAAATGCTAATAGGAAAATAAATTGTGATCATGCGGTTTATGCATTCAAGCAAATAAATTGCGATATTTTTGGATTTTTAAGATATTTAATTTTTGTTTTATTTTTTTTATTATTTTGAAATATTCAAATTTTTGGTTTTGAAATATTCATTTTTTTAATATTTATTTATTTTTAGTTTTGAAATATTCAATTTTTTAGATTTTGAAAAATATTTTTTTTCTTTTGAAAATATTCAATTTTTTTTGTTTTGAAAATATTCAATTTTTTGGGCTTTTAAAAATATTCAATTTTTTTGGCTTTTGAAAATATTCAATTTTTTGGGTTTTGAAAATATTCAAATTTTTTGGCTTTTGAAATTATTCAATTTTTTTGGCTTTTGAAAATATTCAAATTTTTTTTATTTTGAAATAAGAGCCGTAAGCCGGCATAGTCCCTCCTAAGAAGACACGCGGAACGAAGGGGATCCACTCTAATTTGGAAAAACATGGTACTCGGACCTCTCAGTTACTCTGTTGTCATTAAAAGTTCATTAATAATTCTTGAGTGTGTCAGACAGAGGTTGGACGTGCTTAGTTGGTGCCCTCACCCAAGGTGACCTTTGGTGACATCCTCCTTAGTTGATCGTTGCTTTGCCTTGACCCTAAGACATGCCCGTGGGTAAGAAGGGAAGAAGATTTAGAAAGTTTGCCAACAGTTAGGGCGATCGGGGAGACACTCACTCCTCTATCCTACACTCAATGAGGCTCAGTCTTTTGGGCTTTTGGGGTTTTAGCATGCTTACGACCAGGTCCATTTGGATCTCTGCGGGAACTTTGCCACTCTTGTCGTGCTTTTATGTTTGATTTGCCTAGTTTTGGCTCTTTTGCTTTAATTTGACATTATTTTTCTTGCCTTTCCCCTTATTATGCCTTGACCTATACCCATTTGAGCTTTGGACAGATTCAAGAGGTCAACCCCTTAGGTTTCCCTTGTCTATTGGCGGACCGAGTGGGAGAGAAACGAGTAATGTCCTAGATTCTTGGTTAGGCATTGACCCTCCTTAGATTTTGTACCTCCAGCTACCAAGGGGGGGTGTGTGCGTGTGTGAATATCGGCACCTTAGGCTAACTCACCATGAAGAGGAAATGAATTAAAAATGACATCATTTCATTTTAAGGTCCTCGTACCATAAAAACCCAAACACCTAACTAGGGGTAGTACTTTTTTAGGTGAAGCCCATTCCAAGGATGAGAGAGCTCCTCACTCTCCGCGTTCACTAGCCTGTACGCATTGCCGAGATATGCTTCTTTGATTACGTACGACCCTTCCCAGTTTGGTTGGAGTTTAGATCGGGGACCACCGAGTTTTACAAATATTCTTTTTATTACCATTTCACTGACTTTGAATTTTCTCTCAATTACATTCTTTTGATGAAAACGGGTGAGTCTATTTTGTTATGCTCTCGTGTGTTTTGCGGCGGCCAGACGCTTCTCGTCCAGGAGTTCCAGTTGTGCTAGGAGCGATTCACGCCGCTCATTAATTGACAAGTCCTTGTCAAGCTGGATCCTTAACGAGGGAATAAGAATCACGTATGGTACTACTGCCTCCATTCCATAAGTGATGGCCAATGGCGTCTGCCCTATGGGAGTACGGATTGAAGTGCGGTAGGCCCATAGAGCTTCTACAAGCTTCTCTGGCCAGTCTGAGAACCTGTTAGCCTCACATGTTTTCTTATCAATTTTAATTAAGGTCTTATTGGTGGCCTCTGCTTGGCCATTGCCTTGTGGATAGTAAGGAGATGAATGATGCAATGAAATTTTATACCTGTTGCAGATGTCACGCATTTCTTGAGAGATGAACTGAGGTCCGTTGTCGATGATGATGGTACTTGGGATGCCAAACATGGTGATGATGTTTCTCATGATGAACTTGCAGACAGTTGTTGTCTTGATTTCCGTAAATGCTTCGACTTCTGCCCACTTGGTGAAGTACTCCGTTGCCGTGAGGATGTATGACTTGGTTTTGTTTTGGGAGTTGGGATCACTAAGGGGACCAATGATGTTGAAAGCCCACATAGCGAAAGGCCATGGGGAGGATATTGGGTGAAGTGTAGAGGATGGGGAATGAATTTTGTCGGTGTGCAGTTGGCACTTAACACACCGACGGACAAAGATAGAACAGTCCTCCTCTAGAGTAGGCCAATAAAAACCTTGCCTAAGAATCTTCTTAGCAAGCATCTGGCTATTCACATGGCCTCCACACACACCCGAATGGGCCTCCTCAACCACCTTCCATACTTCATCATCATCTAGGCATCTGAGCAAAACTCCAGTAAGCCCCCTTCTGTAAACAGTGTTGGGTTCTCATATTGGAGAATGTTGGGTTACAACAAGTGCTTAAATGTTTTTGATGATGAGCAATACTAATTGATGTTATGAGAAATGTTCACAAATGATATGTTTGTTTTTGATGATGAACATTTCATGAACAAGACAAAATTGATGTGTTATGAATGTGTGAAACATGATGAGAATGACAATTGGATGCAAATGAAACACATGTTTTATATGTTCATTATATCTCACTAATTATGTCTTTTAATGTAGGTGAGATTCCATGCAAGACAAAGCCCAAAATCCAAGTGCAAAAGAACAAGACAAGTTGCTGAAATAGTGCACCTGTCAACAGATGACAGTGCATCTGTCAACAGATGAATAGTGCATCTGATGCATCTGTCGACAGATGATTTTTGCCTGTCGACAGATACACTCAGAAATCTATTTCCAGAAAGCCCAGTCTTCCGGTTCTTGCAAACCTGTCAGCATCTGTCGACAGCAGCAAGTCGGCTGTCGACAGACGGAGTTTTGGGAAGATCTAGTGGCCAGGATATGATCTATATTTTGGTGTTTCCTTTTAGCACGACTCTCTATGCTTGGACACCACTATATATGGATCATATGAGGCTATTTTCGCAGCAAGGAGCCACCATACCAAAACCCTAAGCAAAGGTCAAGATCAAGGCTTTCTTCCTGCTGCCCTGCTTCATCTCTCTGCCCAGAACAAAGAAGAACAACCTTCCAAGCGGAGTTGAAGCCGGTTCGTCCGTGGTTCAAGCTTCTCCATCAACTGATACTTGTCAAGACAAGCTTGGAGTCTTCTGGACGACCAACGAGAAGAGATCTACATCGGGATTTGATTCTTCATCTCAAAACTCTTCTCCTTTCACTACTTTCATATATCTGTGTGTGTGCACTGATTTGAGATCAGTACGTGGATGTTGTGGAAGTGTGGATTGTTGTTCTGATTGCGTGTTTGCATCAGACAACGTGTGTGTGGTGTGTTGGTCAGATCAAGGCTAGAGGATCTGATCTTTTGTGGACTTGATCTAGCGTGTGTGTGTGTGGTTGAGCCGGTGTGCTCGTGTGTGTGTTGTACTCAGTTCTTGAGTAGTGTGTCCTCACTGTGTGGGGGGTGGACGTAGGAGTCACGTGGTGTGATCTCCGAACCACCTAAAAAATCCCTTGTGCACTGTGGTTTGACTTGTGGTTTGCACTGTATTGCGCTAGATGCATGCATAGGGATTTCGTCTACACACTAACTGTTAGTTTGCTCACACACATTGCATCAGATCAAAGGGGTTTTAATTGAGTAGATCTTTTAATCCGAAGTAATTTTCATATTGCTTAAGTTTCCGCTGCAAATCTATTCAACCCCCCCTTCTAGCTTTGCCATACCGAATATCCGATCCTAACAATTGGTATCAGAGCGGGTTTTCTGTTCATCGGTTGTGATTTGGCATATCCGTTTATGTGTGCTTAATTGCTCTGATCGGGTTTATAATTGATTCTGAACTGATCTGATCACTTCGTTGGTTGGTTTATTTATCTACTACATACTCAGAAATATGTCTGAGTTCTCAAGTATCATAAGTAGACCAATGATTATTGAGTTTGATGACAAGGTTCATAAAATGCAGGTCTCCTCTATGAAAACATGCAAGTCTGGAAGGGAAATCAATGAAAAATGCTACATGGCTCATGGAAGCTCAAGAGGCTCTTCTCGTTCAGACGACTCTAGAGGATCACATATGTCAAAGATGTCAAGAAATTCTCAAGAATCAGGTAAATCCAATTCAGACCCATTTGATGCTTCAATATCCAATTCTGATTCAGAGAATGATATATCTTATAATGAATTGATAGAATGCTATGAGCACATGTGCAAACAATTTAAAACTATTAAACATCAAAACAAGAAGCTAAAAGAAAATCTGGAAAAGAATGAAATGATAATTGATAATGCTCAAGCATTCTATGAAGAAAATGAAACATTGAAAATGGAGAATGAAAAATTGGAAAATGAAGTCAAAAACTATGAAATCAAGTTTTCTAAGTTGAAAGAAGATCATGATCATGTGGAATCTGAAAATTCTGATTTGAAAAATCAAAATGAAAAATTGATTGATCATAATGAAAATCTCAAATTTGATAATGATCAATTGATCAAACAAATCTCCAACATGGCTCATGATCATCAAATAAAAGAGAAATGCAACCAATTGATTGAGGAAAATAATCATCTGAAAAAGAAGATTGAATGCATGTATCATGACAGACCATTAAATGATGAATGGAACAATTCTAAGAATAAAATTGTTGATCTGGAACAACAAATTGCTCAATTTGAAAATGAAAAGAACAAAATGAAAAATGGTTTGGATGTCATGCTAAACAAGCTTCAGACTTCAGAAAAAGAAGTTGTTGCATTAAAAGCTGAAAAACAGAAGATTCAAAATGAATTGAAAAACACAAGTCTTGCTTCTGTGAAAAATAAGAAAAATGTTCAAAAACAAAATAAAATTTTGAACAAAAAGGCAGCAATTAAAAGGAATGTAGTTACAACTGAAAATCCGAAAAAGGAAGTGAAAAAGAAAGCAGGATTGTACAATGTTTCAACTCCTCCAACAGCTCAAAAAGCTTCAAGGCAATCTCCAACTCCACATCATGCCAAGAGATACCAAAGGGTACCACCTCCTTCTTCTCAACCCAAGGGTGATCAAAGGTACTCTAAAGGATCTCAGAGATTCCAGCAAATGCAATCACACTATGGTAAGCTCCAGGTAAATGCTCAACCTGTTTGCTACAAATGCAATAAACTTGGTCATCTTGCTAAATTCTGCTGGAAGAAAAATCAACACTCTCATAAAAATCATGATGTTGTGCATGCTTCAAAGCTCCATAATAATCCATGTGTTCATACACACAAGGATAAACATGTTCATAAAGATCAGAAATTTCATGTATCTATGAACAGGAAAACTGCACAAAACAACAAAAATCCAAAAATCAAATCACTTTGGATTTTGAAATCTTTGTTATATCCTAACCTTAATGTCGTTGCAGGACCCAAGCAAGTGTGGGTCCCAAAACAAGCTTGATCAACAAGCTGAGATGTCTTGCAGCCAAAAATTAGAAATGGATTCATGACATTGGCTGTGCAAGGCAAGAAATGATGGAGAACAAAGGTAAACTGTTTTTACTATGATTGAAGACTGTTCAGGTAAAATCTCCCTATCACTTCATATATGAACTGCTGAAATTGAAATGGATTCTTACCTTTATCTGAGCAATGCAAAATGTGTCTTAATGCTACCCCACATGACAATGCCTCTTAGCAATTGGAATCATGCCATCTTGCTTACATAACTGTGCACATGACCTCTTGGTATATCAAATGATGACATGTGGAAAAACAAGTTATGCTTGTTTGGAAACTATCATTATGCGTGAGTAAAATACTCCGCCAAGTACCAAAAGTCATGTAATACATAAGGCTAGTTGTGTGCTTAATAACGTGTGAATTGCTTGATACATTTTCTATGCATATGTTATGGGGAGTAAGTTTGAAAATGCTCATGAATGCTCATGAAATTTGTGTGCAACTGCTTGTGATGAATGTCTAAATCATGATTGAATTGCTTGAATGTTATCTCATCACATGCACACATTATGGGGGAGTAAGTTTAAGGCTAGGTGAGTGAAATTCATAAGGGATACCCTTCATATTCAATGTGTACTTATCCTCAATCTTATGGTTCAAATCACTCTCAATTCAAAGCCTTAAAGCTGAAGTTTCAAAGCCCCTGTCGACAGCCCCAAACAGCCTGTCGACAGATATGGCCTCACAGAACCAAGAAATTGGACTCTGTGTGCTTCTGTCGACAGACAAAAATCCTTCTGTCGACAGCTTTACTCAATTCCTGATTTCCCAGAAACCCAACTGCTCTGTCTGAGTGCATCTGTCGACAGACACTCCCTTGCTGTCGACAGATACACATTTTCTGTAAATTCTTCATCCTTCTTCATAATTTCTTCATGAGTATGTTCATATCATTGATGCAAGGGGAGAATTGGGTATAAATATTCATTATAACCTTTCATCCTCACATAGTATCAAAGTCATATGGTTAATCACAATGATTTTGAAATAATATTTTGTGATTGAGTCTAGGTTGTATCATCTAGAAAACATTGAACAAATCTAATGATTTTAACCTAACTCACTTGAATAACTCCCTTGTGGATGATCATGTTCCTATATGGATTGACAAGTAAGAAGGTTTTTGAACTTAATGTCTTTGCATTGGCCTTTGACCTTAATAAACCTTTTGAACTTGATTTTCCAACTTAAAAAAAAAGAGAAAAGCTACCTATTTCTAAAGTCAAAAATTAAAAAAAATATGTGAATTGGGACAAAGGCAGAGCAATGATGAGTATCACTGAGTAACCGGGGACACGGGCATCACAAATGTCTGTCTTCGCGTCAAAAAGTCCTTTCATTATCTCTGCATAATGGTATGATGGTCACTCACACTGAGTAACTGGGGGTACGGGCATCCCAAATGTCTACCTTCACGTCAAAAGGTAAAAGTGATCCTAATTACCACTTAAATTGTTCAAATGCTAGAAATAGAGTGGAGCCTCCAAGATTTAAATCAAGGGCAATAGGTTGTCTATTGTCAATTGTTCATGTAGACATTGCCTTCATTTACCAACTGAACATCACCCACTAAGGTATATGATTTTCTTCAATGGTTTTATTCAAAAGGGTTATCTCATTTTCATGTGTTTTTGAACGATGTATTCTAAATGCTATAACTTGAGATTCCCGGAGTATTATCTCTTAACCATTGTAGAATTTTTATGTGTCTTAATACTAGTGTTTATGACATTTTGTAGTGGGTATCAACCTATTCTCAACCTTGCAATCTCATTTGAACACTCATTCCCCACTCAATTCTTTCACAATTCAGTTATGTGGTCACACAATTCTTTGCTTCATTCTTTTACTTGTGTGCACCCATTATCTTTTTGAATGTTGCCAAAAGGGGGAGAAACATCAATTGTGCATAAATTGAAATTTTTGTCATCATCAAAAAGGGGGAGAATGTTGGGTTCTCATATTGGAGAATGTTGGGTTACAACAAGTGCTTAAATGTTTTTGATGATGAGCAATACTAATTGATGTTATGTGAAATGTTCACAAATGGTATGTTTGTTTTTGATGATGAACATTTCATGAACAAGACAAAATTGATGTGTTATGAATGTGTGAAACATGATGAGAATGACAATTGGATGCAAATGAAACACATGTTTTATATGTTCATTATATCTCACTAATTATGTCTTTTAATGTAGGTGAGATTCCATGCAAGACAAAGCCCAAAATCCAAGTGCAAAAGAACAAGACAAGTTGCTGAAATAGTGCACCTGTCAACAGATGACAGTGCATCTGTCAACAGATGAATAGTGCATCTGATGCATCTGTCGACAGATGATTTTCGCCTGTCGACAGATACACTCAGAAATCTATTTCCAGAAAGCCCAGTCTTCCGGTTCTTGCAAACCTGTCAGCATCTGTCGACAGCAGCAAGTCGGCTGTCGACAGACGGAGTTTTGGGAAGATCTAATGGCCAGGATATGATCTATATTTTGGTGTTTCCTTTTAGCACGACTCTCTATGCTTGGACACCACTATATATGGATCATATGAGGCTATTTTCGCAGCAAGGAGCCACCATACCAAAACCCTAAGCAAAGGTCAAGATCAAGGCTTTCTTCCTGCTGCCCTGCTTCATCTCTCTGCCCAGAACAAAGAAGAACAACCTTCCAAGCGGAGTTGAAGCCGGTTCGTCCGTGGTTCAAGCTTCTCCATCAACTGATACTTGTCAAGACGAAGCTTGGAGTCTTCTGGACGACCAACGAGAAGAGATCTACATCGGGATTTGATTCTTCATCTCAAAACTCTTCTCCTTTCACTACTTTCATATATCTGTGTGTGTGCACTGATTTGAGATCAGTACGTGGATGTTGTGGAAGTGTGGATTGTTGTTCTGATTGCGTGTTTGCATCAGACAACGTGTGTGTGGTGTGTTGGTCAGATCAAGGCTAGAGGATCTGATCTTTTGTGGACTTGATCTAGCGTGTGTGTGTGTGGTTGAGCCGGTGTGCTCGTGTGTGTGTTGTACTCAGTTCTTGAGTAGTGTGTCCTCACTGTGTGGGGGGTGGACGTAGGAGTCACGTGGTGTGATCTCCGAACCACCTAAAAAATCCCTTGTGCACTGTGGTTTGACTTGTGGTTTACACTGTATTGCGCTAGATGCATGCATAGGGATTTCGTCTACACACTAACTGTTAGTTTGCTCACACACATTGCATCAGATCAAAGGGGTTTTAATTGAGTAGATCTTTTAATCCGAAGTAATTTTCATATTGCTTAAGTTTCCGCTGCAAATCTATTCAACCCCCCCTTCTAGCTTTGCCATACCGAATATCCGATCCTAACAAACAGTGTTTCCAACCACAGTGTATTTTTGGGACAGTCTCCTTATCACCTTTTTCTTCTCAGCTGTGGCTTCCTCAAGGTACGTCTGATTCTTGCAATACCGAGCTATCTCATAATACCATGGCTTCTCCTCGTCTTCCAATTCCTCTTCTAGCTCCACTAGCATGATCTCAGTTTTACTCCTCCTCTTAGCATTCTTCAACGACTTACCCTTAACCCATAGGAAATGACAGGAACATTGCGGCATTCAATTGGAATGCTATCAAAGTCCCCAAGGTAGTTCATGTTCATGGTTGCGCCGATTGTTGCAAGGGCGTCTGCCAGAAGATTCTGATGACGAGGGATATGGACAAAGATGAGCTTAGTGAATAGCTTGGCAAAGGCTGAGGCCAGTTCTTGGTAAAGCTTGAGCTTAGGATCATGAGTTTGGTACTTAGTGAGCACTTGGTGCAAAACCAGCTGACTATCACCTATAATTCGCAGATGGGTGACACCGTAGAAATGGGCATACTCAAGGCCAGTCAACAAAACCTCATACTCGGCTATGTTATTAGTGGCGGGAAAATGTAGTTTGTAAGCTCGTGGGAAGGTGACACCCTCAGGTGATAGTAGAGCAATCCCGATACCCTTTCCATGAGAGTTCAA
Organism: Colocasia esculenta; assembly: GCA_014218235.1. Classification (NCBI taxonomy): domain Eukaryota; kingdom Viridiplantae; phylum Streptophyta; class Magnoliopsida; order Alismatales; family Araceae; genus Colocasia; species Colocasia esculenta. Next base: position 86,256,388 of record CM024757.1, read on the forward strand.
AGCTCCATCAAAATATAACGTCCACATAGGATCAGATTGGCTAAGGGACATTAATTCTTCATCTGGAAACTCCGAATGAACAGGATCGAATTGGGGAATAGGGTGATGGGCGAGATGTTCTGCTATAGCATAGCCTTTGATGGATTTATGCTGAATATAGGTGATTTCAAACTGAGAAAGGAAGCTTTGCCAACGTGCTTGCCTATCAGTTAGAATATATTTTTCAAGGAGGAACTTGATAGGATTCATACGGGCGATGAGATGGACCTCATGAGCAAGAAAGTAGTGCTTCAATTTCTGCACTACCCATACGAGCATAGCACATGTCTTCTCCATTGCTGTGTACTTCTGCTCGTAGGGGTTGAGAAGTTTTAACAGGTAACATGCTGCCCTCTCCTTGCCTTCTTCGTCTACTTGCGCATGGACAACTCCTACCGAGTCCTCCAGGATAGATACATAGAGAATGAGTGGTTTTCCTGGAGTCGGCGGCCTCAGAACAGGGGGACTAGCTAGATATTCTTTAAGTCCGTCAAAAGCCGCCTGACACTTCTCGTCCCACTTAAATTCGACTCCCGGCTTAGTGAGGTCGTAGAAGGGTCTACACCTCTGCAAATGTTGGGAGACGAATCGGCGAATAAACTGTAGCCTCCCAATCAATCCTCGAACTTCCTTCAAATTCCTGGGAGGGGACATTTCTCTTATCGCCTTCGCCTTGTTGGGATCTATCTCTATACCCCTCTTGCTCACAATGAAACCTAGAAGCTTGCCCGATGATACACCAAACACACACTTCTTGGGGTTCATTTTCAATTGATATTCTCTTGACCTTTGTAAGACCTTTGTTAGAACCCCAGAATGCTCAGCCATTGTCTTTGATTTCACTACCAAATCATCCACATATACCTCAATAAAAATGTGAATCATGTCATGAAAGATAGCCATCATAGCTCTTTAGTAAGTAGCTCCAGCATTCTTAAGTCCAAAAGGCATGACCACATAGCAATAGGTTCCCCAAGGTGTGGTGAACGAGGTCTTCTTCTGATCTTCCTCAGCCAGCTTAATTTATTGTAACTTGAGAAGCCATCCATGAAGGAGAGGGTTTCATATCCGGCCATGTTATCTATGAGCATGTCAAGGTGAGGCAATGGGAAATCATCTTTAGGACACGCGCGATTATGGTCCCGGAAGTCAATATAAATTCTAACCCTTCCGTATTTCTTCATGACCGGGACAATGTTTGCCACCCAATTTGGATAAAGTACGACTCTTATGAATTTGGCTTTCTGGAGCTTATTGACCTCATCTTTCATTTTCAAAGCCATTTGAGGGTGGAAACATCTTAACCGCTACTTAATGGCAATGGACCCCGGCTTAAGGGTAAGTTGGTGTTCAACAAGCGCGGTGTCCAAGCCTGGCATATCCTCATAACCCCATGCAAACATGTCCTAATACTCCTTGAGCACCTTAATAGTTGCCTCCTTGTCAGCTGGTGACAAATTACTGCTTATGAGGACGGTCCTATGATTTTCCTCGGTTCCTAGGTTGATTTCCTTGGTAGTTTCTTCTACGGAAGCTGACGGTTCGTCAAATCTCTTCAATCCACTCGCGAACGTATCAACCTCGTCCTCGAATTCTTCATCACCTTCCTCAAAAGGGTCGTCATTGTCCATAATCTCATAGACTCCGAACCCATCATCAATTAAGCACACTGACTGCTCATATTCCATATTCGGCCATTGCAATGGCTCCTCCACAAATTATGGGATCGCTAAGCATGCCTTGCACCTACGGGCCAGATCAGCTAGGAATCGATGTGGAACCCTCCTATCCTTGGATTTTTTCTGAGAGACTACCCCTAGTTTATTGATACCCGGACCTAGACTCGCACTACAACTACTGGAATCTACAGCAGGGGGTTGAGGAGAAGGAAAAGCAGTAAAAGCAAAATCCCGTGTGGGGGAAGATGGAGAATTATTTAAAGCAGCAAAAGAACTTCCCTGCATGGGGGAAGAAGAAGGAGGAGAAAAAGCAGTAAAAGTCCCCTGCGTGGAGGGGAATGGAGGTCCCTGTGTGGAGGGAAACGAGTGGTCGGTCAGTTAGGGCACACTCCAAGGCGAGGAAAGAAGTTTCCTCGATCGTGATGATGGTGTCAGCCATTTGGAACATGGCGTTTTTGGTGCCTCCTCAGTGCTTAGCGTGCACAGAAAGAGTGGGCAAGGCGAGATCGCCAATCTAGACAGCTGGGAGACGAGTGTAGATTCGAGGGAAGAGGGGTCCGAGTAGGGAAGTCGAAGAGTGATCGTCTGCTCGGGAGAGTGAAGAGAAATCACCAAGTGGGGTGTCGGTGCCTGAGGAATGCTCAGAGAAATGAGGGAGGGCCACGCAGTGGCCTGCAGTAGGGAGAATGCAATGCTTGGAGAGGAGAGGAAGGCGAGCGCGTTGCACAGAGAGAAGGAGGGAGTAGGCGCGTTGCCTGGGGGAAGAGAAAAAACCAGCTCATTGCTCAGAGTGAAGGAGAGGGTAGGCGCGTTGCTTGGAGGAGGGGGAAAATTGAGCATGTTGCTCAGAGGGAAGGAGGGAGTAGGCGCGCTGCCTAGAAGGGAAAGGAGATCGAGTGCGTTGCTCGGAGTGAATTGGAAAGCGGGCACGTTGCCTGAAGAGGAAAGGAAAAGGCCCGCCCTGAGTCTAGTTGTTGTGGGAGCATTTGTGGGAGATGTGCTTGACTTGACTTTGTCTACTTGCGGCTTGTTGCTTATAGCTACTGCTAACTGCTCGGTTTCTGTTAGCACAAAGAGTTGGTCCAAGGAGTCGGCGACATCACTCATATCAAACCACTAGCTCCATTCTGCTTCAGATTCGCCCCTTTTTAATTGCTTGGGTGCCCTGTGATTGTCTACCACTTTGTATATGCCTAGGTGTGAACAATGAATAGATTCAACAGTAATTGTGGATGTCTTCTCACTCCCCAGCTTTAGCGGTCCTCTCTTGAAATGTTCATGTAATGTCCATGTGAGTGGCTGCCCCTGCTGATGATCTGCCTTGCCTGGTTTGTATCCCAGCCCTGCCTTGGGTCTCATCTTTCTATCTCTGATGGCTTCGGTCCTGCCCGGTAACTGTACCCCCAGCCCTTTGCCTGGCTAGTATCCCATTTGCAGCATAATGTGCCAACCTTTCTCAGTCAAAATTTTGCTCCTCTTCATTGTGTTGACAGATGAACCACCAAGGCCCAGATACATGTTGACTGTGTCCAACACGGACATCAATGCTTTGTTGCTTGGCCAGATGGAAGGGACTGAGTTGTCAGTCATGGAGTCCACTTCCAAGGCAGTAGGTTTACTGGAAACCTTGACGACTCGCCCCTTCTACAGAAACTTGAGGCATTGATGGACAGTCGATATAACTGCACCAAGTGCTTGTATGAAGGGCCTGCCCAGAATCATTCTGAAGCTTGGGTCCATGTCTAAAATGTGGAAGTCCATTTCTGTGACGGACGGACCCAGTCCTACCTTTAAAGCGACGGCCCCTTTTGGCGGCCTACTAGTATTGTCGTAGGCCGTAACAGTGATAGCAGAGGGTCGAACTGCCTGTAAGGAAACTCCATATAAATTCAATGTGTCCAAAGAAACAACATTGATCGACGCTCCTGAGTCCACCAAGCATTGAGACACGCAGACCCCATTGATATTAACGGTCAAGCACAAGGCGTACAGCTGAAATTCCACTGGTGCAAGCTCAGACTCATGGAACTCGATGGCAGGGTGCTGACTAGTGTGAGTGAGGACCACACTGATCTGATTTACTAGCAGATCTTCGTTGACCATGACCTTCTGTAAGTACTGCATAAGGGCCTCTTGGTGCACTGGCGATCTTTTGATCAGCTCTAGAATGGATATCAGGGCCAGTGTCTTCTCCAAGTCCTTAAGCAAATCATATTGAGTCCCTGGTATGGACTCTTCAGCTGTAGTGTCCCCCTCCTGGGGTAGTGACACTTGTTCTTGCTGCTGTGGAAAGATCCAGTTGAAGATGTGACCACTACGGAGCACCAATGTTTCCTCGAAATTCTTTCCCACTATGGCTGCCGTGGCCGGCAGAACAGAAGATGGGTTGGAGGTAGAAGGTTGGGAGTTGAACATTTGATGCGGCAATTGGATACTTGCCACACTTGGAGGTGGGATGGTAGTACGGAGGAAGAGAGCTTGGTGGTTGGGTGGAATGAGGGATGTAGTTGGTGGAATGCGTAGGAGAGGTAGGTTAGCTGATGCAGGCTGTGGTGAAGTGGTGGTAGGTGGTTGGCGTATGAGAGAGTGATTAGGTGGGGATGCTATGGTGGGGTGGTTGCATACGAAGGAAGCTTGTGGGTTAGGGTGAGGTGATGTTGTAGAGGTGATTGGGGTTTGGCATATAAGTGGAGGATTGGACGTTTGGTTAGTGGGTGTTGGTTGATGGGTAGCGGTTGCAGGAACGCGTAGGAAGGAGGGTAATGGGTTAGAAGGGGTAGGTGTACGAATGAATGGAGGCAGAGTGAAGGAGGATTGGGAAGTGGAGGTGGAGGCTACTTCCATAGGCCGGCCGGGCGTGTCATTAACGCGGTGAGATGCCGTGAGGGCATTCACTTGCTGATTTGGGGCCGGATGCTCCGGGAGGGGATTCTGAACAATGCCCATGTTGGGCTGGTGCGGGGGTGCCTGAACCTACTGTTGCTGCTGTTGTTGCTAATCCTGCCTAGGCAGTCTCCTCACCTTCATCTCGGTGATGTATTTCTTCATCTCCTCCCAATCTATTCCTCCATTATCGTTCAAATCATAAATGTAATCTTTGAAATGGAAGCAGGCTTCTAAAGTATGGCCCGATACCTGATGGAATGCACAATAACGAGAAGTGTCTACATTGGGAGGCCATTGTAGCCTTTCCCTCGGCAGAGTGAGTGCATTGGCGGCCATGAGAGCGTTGAAGATATCGGTCAAGGTCTCTGGCAGTGGAGGATATTGGGCTCTTCTTGGGCCAGGGGGACGTCTAGGCTGTTGGGGTTCATAATTGCCTGGGGGAGGAACTTGGTTGTATTATGGGGGAGGTGCAGGAGCAGTTGGCTGGGGATTATGAGGGCCAGGTGGGTGGTAATGAGGAAGCTGGGTCTGGCGATATGGAGGAGGCTGCAATGGGGCTTGGTAATGTTGATTAGCGGGAGGTTGCTGGTATTGCTGAGGCTGGTGAAATTGCTAGAATTGAGGTTGTTGAGGTTGTTGGTATTGGGACTGCGGAGGTGGTGTCCTGATCATGGGAGAGTTGTTTGGCCTAGACTGGGATTGTTGTGACTGCTGGTTCTTGGGATTGGTATTAGGCCGATAGGTGGAGGTACTAGGGTTGCCCATGGCACTCATCTGCTCGTTTTGTATGACGCCCTCAGTCGTAGGACCACCAATAGGGGCACCACCACTCTTCTTGAATGTCTGTGCCTTTGGTTCAAACATGGCCATGATCGGAGAGTCCTTTAGCTGAGTCTGGATATATCGGGCTCTCTCATATAATTCCTCCATCGTGGTCAACTTATTCATTGCCAGAATATGCCTGAATTGGGGAGTTGCATTTGCTGTAATCATTTTTACTTGTTCTGGCTCAGACAATGGGTCTCTCAACCTCTCAGCCATAGCTCTCCACCGGTCCGCATAGTGCATGAAGTCCTCGTCTGCCTTCATCCTCTCGGCCATCAGATCAATAATGGAAAGAAGGGCCAACTCGGTCTCTGTACTGCTACAGGAATTTCCTCTAAACTGCCTCAAAATCCTCAGCGTCAGCAGGCTCCAAGGAGTAGAACCACTCGAGGGTGGGCCCATCCAAAGATCGGCGGAAAAGGAATGCTAGGGCGCGATTATCATTTTTCCAAAAAGAGGATTCGTACATGAACTCCTTAATGTGAACAAAAGGGTTACCACTACCATTGTAGTGGCGGTAGATCGGGAGTTTCGAGGGAGGCAAGTGAAAGACTGGCATAGAAAGGAGTGCCAGTTCAAACGAATCCTTGGGTGCGGACACCCTTTTAAAATCTTGCTCGAGGAGGCTCACCTTCGCTAGAAGGGCTTGAGTGAGCTGATCGGAGGATGATTTGTGGGGTACCCCAAAAGAATGAGGTTGGTGGGCACTCGTTTGGATGGGATGATAATGGGGAGGTGCGTCGGTGGGCGCGGAAGCATGGACTGAGGTCCAAGGAAGGTAAGTGGGCCTTACCGCATCGGGGCTAGGCTGGACATGAGAAGACCTCCCAATAGGAGTGTGGGGGTGAGAATGAATAATAGAATTGGCCCGCGAGGGGGGAGGAGAAACTCGGACAATCGGGTCGTGAGCGGGTTCGCAATGAACACCCGCATTTGGGTGGAGAGTTTGGATAGGCTCGGGGATTGTTTTCCCCTTGAGAGCAGCTTGGACCTCCTGAAGCTGAGAAGCTTGGAGGCTTTCAAGAATGTCCACGAGTTGGGACAGATCAATAGAAGTGGAGGCATTCACAGTGTCGTGCCTCGGCGAGATGTGAGGAGCTTGAGAATTCATCGCATTGACATGCGAGGTGGAAGCACCAGCATAAGGTGCATTAGGAAGTCGTGGAAAGGGTTCCAAGGAGTCATACACCTCCTCATAGGTGTCATCATGATAGGCCATATCTTCGTATTCGGCCATTCCAAGAGACCGACCAGAACGAAGCTGCATAAACTAGAGCAAACAAGTGTGATATAACAAGCAACTAGCAAACAACTACTCAAACAAGTTTGAGAGAAGAAGTTAATGGATTTTAAGTCACACAGTTGGGGATGCTTACGTCCACTTAGTTATTTAATATGATTCAATGTGGCTTTTATTTGAGATGTCACTCCAAATGGGTGTGAGCCTAGATAGGTGAGATGATACTTCGGGCTCACTAAGCATGCTCCCTTTTCACGCAGTGGGTGGTTTAACACAGGTCGTCGGAATGGTACAACCTGCTCGGTCCACCGTGAGGGAATCCACGGGGTACGGAGACTTACGGAGGTCCCGATGAGGATTTTCTAGCCCAATGAGACGGAATGCCCAATGGGGAGATAGCCCTCACCGAGAAAGGTGTGTGGATCATAGGAACAGGAGGGAAGGAGGTCCCTCGGCCGAAGATATGCCCTGTAAATGCAAGTGATGCAAAATGATGGCAGAAACCGAGCTCTCTGTGGCTGACTGAATCACGTCTAGTACAGTGGACGCGCTTCAATTAAATCGCGTCCGTTCAATCAGCCGTGGATCTGACAGCTCACAGAAGCTGTAAGAGCCGAGGAGACTCCCTCTAGAGTTTGTCACAGAAACACGTCAGGTATGTACGCCGTGCAAAACAACCACAAAACGCATCGTCTGTACTCGACGCGAATCAAAGAGGCCACCAAAAGCAATTATCAAAGCAGTAAATCAGTACAACATGCTATCAACCACTAAAGGAGAATGAAATATGAGGCAAACCCAGATGATTTCTTCAGGTGAAGGTGAGTAAAAGGGGAGGGGAACAAGATGGTGATTTTTTTTTCTTTTTTTTAAATCAAACTTTTAATAAAATATGTAGAGAAAATAACACAACTAAAAATTGGTAATGATGATGGGACACTTCAAGAGCACTACGTGGGATGCGAAAGGGAAGGGGTGTACCATGTGGGATACGAAGGGAGAGACACACGTAGGTGTCGAAGGAGGGGCACACGTAGGTGCCAAAGGGAAGGTAATCGGAGCTAAAATGGAAAGTGTCCCACCGTGATCGCCAATTTGTAGACGTATTTTTTTCAAAACACCTCCCACAAAGAGGATGATTTAAAAAAAAGTTTTTTTTAAAGAAAATAAAAAATAGCGACTGAGTGGAAAGATGGCAAAGAAGAAAAGAAAAGTGTGTGTGTGCACGAGATGGAATGTGATCGCCAGACACGCGAGGGTGTCGAAGGAAATGGGCGAAGAGGAGGATGGGGACTACCCTTCACCCAAAGATCGTGGGAGAGTGTGTGCGGGCTCTTCTTACTCCTTCCACCGGCCGGCCGGCGAAGAAGATTTAGCTCCGAGGTTACCTTGAAAAAAGCACAAACAAAAAAATACGTGAAAGTTTGATTAGACTTGGAGGTGTAGTAAAAAGATCAAATAAAGTGATATGAGAAGCATTAAATTGGACATTAACAGACCTCGTGAGGTGGTGTTAAACCCTAAAATTGTGGGAAAGGATAAGTTGATGTGAGTTATGTGAATAGTAGTGTGATGAAATGCTAAAAAGTGAAACAAAATAAAGTGTAGTGGAGGGAAAAAGAGAAGAATGGCGATGTGTAGCCACTGCTGTTGTAATGGACGAAGAGTACAAAGTGCTCCTCCCGCCACGCTCCAATGTGCGTGAAGAGGGCGGAGGCTACGAACTCCATGAAATGGACGGGTGATGTGGCTTGGAATGATAAGGGCTCCTCCTTAGTTCGTAGCTGAGATGTCAATCCGACAAGCTTCGCCGTAGTGTGTGAGTGATGCCTAAAAGAATGGCCTCGGGGGTCTATTTATAGGGAAGAATTCCTTGAATCGCGTCCGGTACAGTGGACACCTGTAACATTCCAGGTTTTGGCTTCCTTGGTGCTGTCCTTGGGATCGCGACGGATCGGGGTACGGCGTTCTGAACGCGACGTGTTCCCTGTCGCCTTCTAGTTGCGAAGGCGACGGCCATTGTGTCGCGTTCCCGTTGCCTGTTGGTTTGTGTGCCACGTGTCTGCAGCGTCGGTGTGAAGGTGACGCGCCAGCTGTCGTGTTCACCTGAGTCGCCTGCATGTGTGACATGTGGTCTGGAGGCTGTCAGCCTGGCTGGAGACCCGTAGGGAACTTTTGTGAAGCTGACGATGTGGGCGACACATTCTGGTTGAGAATGTGACAGACATCTTGTCGCAACCGCAGTTCCGAGGCCTTAAGCCAGGCAGGCGCCTCTTTCTTCTCTTTTCTTTCCTTTCTTCTTCCCTCCTCCTCTTCGACTGGGGAAGCTTCCCCCTGCTCTCTCCGGTGGCTTGGACATGGTGGAGTCGTCGGCGAGCTCGTGGCGGAGAGGTAGAGCGTCGTGGAGCAAGGAGGAGGTGGCCAAGGCTTCGTGAAGGCCCATTTAGGTTTGCTTCTTCGTTCTCGGTAGGGATCTCTTGTTCCCATACCTGTTAGTGTAGATGGAGCTTAGTTTTGGGCGGTCCATTCTGTGCTCATGAGCTCCCTTGTAGTTTCGCACGGATGGACGCTTGCTGGTGGTGCTTCATCTATGTGTTTAAAGCTTCGTGCATGTTGTGTGTGGGCAAGGAGAGGTGGTGTGTTGCCCCTCGAGCTCTCTTTTACTTGATTTTGTGGTATGCTCCCCTCCCCCTTTCGTTTGGAGGTAGTAGTGTAGCTTGTGGGACCATGGTATGGCCCCAATGCTTGGTTCGAGCTTCTGTCTGAGGTCGTGACAGGCTATCGAGACACCAGACAGAAGGCGACGAGTAACCTGTCGCTTTCTGGTAGCAACAGGTTGGTTTTCGCGTTCCCCTCTACCTTCTGTTTCCAGTTTCCGATCATGGCGGAGGATGGCTCGTGTCCAAGTTGGTTGGAGTGAGGTCTCACCAACTTGGCACGAGGTCTTCCATTCGGTTTGGGGATTTGCCTTGGTGGCCCCCTTAGGGTGTGGGTCTTGGGGTGGGTCTGTCCTAATGGCCCTGCCTTCAGATGAGGAACGCGACGGTTCGATACGTCGTGTTCTGAATCTGAAGGCGACACCCGTTGTGTCGCTTTCTGGTTACGACAGGATCCATGACGCGTTCTTCCTTCGGGTCGCGACGGGTTCCTCATCGCCTTCTGGCTTAGGTGTGGTTTGTCTGATTTCTGCTAGCCTATTTGGGGTTCGGCCTTCTGATGCTGAATGCGATAGGTCGATACGTCGCGTTCAGATCAGAAGCCGACACCCTGGTCGTCGGGACCTGGTGGCGACAGGTTGGTCGTCGCCTTCTTGCTCAGAAGGAGACGCCCCTGTGGTCGCGTTCTGGTTTCCTAGTTTATGGCTGTGGTTTGTGTCTTGGTTGGCCGATGGCCCTTCTGGGGGCTTCCGGAAGGGGTGCCGTGCGTGCTTGTGCCTGCTGGGCTTATCTTGGTTACAAGCCAGCTGTGCCGGTTTCTGTGGTGGTTGCCCCGCCAGTTCTCTTTCGCCCGGTGCTCAGCACTTGAGGGCTTGTTCGTGAGACAAGTTGTTACCGTTTCCTGGGACCCCCAGCCCCACGCGTCTGTTAGAGGGAGTTCTCCAGGCGGCGGTCGTGCTCAAGTCACGGACTTGGAGCAGAAGGGGAAAACGGTGGGGACAGCGGCGTAGAGTCGTTTGTAGAGCTGTCTTAGCTGTTCTAGGTCTCCGAGGTGGTTCAGGCACTCATCTGGTGTGGATCAGCTAGTCCTTCTCACTGCCTCACTCTCCGTTGGTTCCGGAGCCACATAGGGAGGTCAGGCGTGGTGCCGCAGTTTGGCCGGACTGCGGTGTTTGTGGTTGTGTTCTTTGTTGTGACTCGTTAGCCTCACTCTACCTAGGGAGGTTGTAGGCAGGAGTCAGCGGCTGGTGAGCGAGAGGGGTGGACTGTGTGTCCCTCTCTTAGCTGCCTGTGGCGGTGGTTTGGTTGCTCTTGCTATGACGATGTTTTACATTGGTTCCGAGATTGGGTTTCTCATCGCCCTAGCCTGCACGGTGGTTGTAGCCTAGCCGTGTCTAGTTCTGTGGGCTTGGTTGGTTTGGCCTCGTGGGCCGTGTTTAGTGGCTTCCACTCTGCGGGTTCTCTCGGGGTGCCTTATGCAGGCACCCAACTGTTGTTTCAATAATCCGTTCCTTGGTGCCGTCCATGGTGGCACCCGAGTGTGTAGTTCCCTGACCTTGTGGAGTGTCTGAGGTGCAGGGTGGTTCTGCTTGTGGGCCCTCGACCTCGTGGAGGTCTGAGGTGGCCGTGCCTCTGGTGAGACGGTGCTTATCACGTGGTTGCTCGGTGTCTCTCGTGGTGACACTTGGTTGTTCCTCCCCGACCTCGTGGAGGTCTGGGATGTTGGGTGCTTGTGTCGTGAGACTCTGGTCTCACGTGGTCACTCGAGTGTTCCGTGAGCTTCTTTGTCTCGGCGGGTGTGTGTCGAGGTGTTGCTTTCGCATGTGTCGACTCTCTGGTTCTGTGGGAGTCGTGTTTGGCTTGACCCGAGTTGTGGTCGAGGCATTTCTCTATTTCCGCTACTTTGTAGTACTCTGTGGTAGGCGTTTCCCGCTTTACTGCTTTGTAGAGTAGTTATGCTTCCGCTTGTTGGAGTTCCTGCTGCTCCGGCTGGTAAGGGACTGGTTATCCCTACTTAGCCTTGTTCGCGAGGCTCACCCCCCTACTCTCTTTAGGTAGGGACTCACTGTCGCATGAGTTTGTTGTCGGACGTTCGTAGTGGTGGTTTGTTGCGACGTGCGTTGCCAGCAGTGTGAGTTGTGAGCATGAGTGCTCTTGTAGCGTGAGTTGAGAGTTGCCTTTTTGTAAGTCCTCGGGGTATGCTCCTTAAGGACTGCACCTTCTTTCTGTACCTGTACTTTTATTTGAGACATGTTGTACTTAATTTCTTTATTAATGTACAGTCTTTCTTGTTATAGTTATTTGAATTCATTGCTTATCTCACTCGACTAAATTCTAACCCTTCCGGGTCGTCGGATCCGTGGGTGGCGGCACGACCTTCGGGGGTCCCTGGCGGGGGTCCGGGAGGTCGGGTCGTTCCAGTGGTATAAGAGATCTGGGGTCCAAGGAGATTTGTAATGAGTTAATAACTATGGCTGTCCCAACGAAAGGTACTCGTGCGGTGCTGGCCCTTCCGTGTGTAGTTGCTGTTAGGTGAGCTTTTGGCTCTTTGTTGCAGGTGGCTAGCTTTCCAGCAGGGTCCGAGTGTGTTGATGCTGCTGCTGGGGGCACGTGCTGCGAGCGTGGCTGTTGTTTTCACTCGTGTTGCGGTTGGGTTCGTCCTCGGCCTACATGTCTGTGTGGGTGTGTCGCGAAGGCTGAGAGAGCCTACGTGTGGTGTGGCCTTCACTGGTGCGAGGTTGTGGTCTGTGGAACCGGTAGAAGGTGTCCTAACCTTGTTGGTTGTCCCCTTCTTGTTGGGGTGTGTCCTTGTTGGATGTCCCCTTATTGTTGAGGTGTGTGTTGTTGAGGTGTGTGTTGTTGAGATGTGTGTTGTTGGCTGTGTGTTTGGCCTTGCGTGCCTATGCGCCGTTGGGCGCTGTGCTCTACTCAGTCAGTGTCTTTGCTCGAGCTAAGCAAATGCTTGTGTGCTGTGTTGCATTGCTGGTTGAGCGCTGCGACACCTGGTTGTGGTTGTTGTCGGCCTTGCGCTGACTGGTTGTGAACTCTGGTGAGGTGCTCTGGGAGTTCTTCTCTGCTGGTTCTAGTGGAAGTGAGGCTTCCCCAGAACTGTGTTGTGCTCGTTTCTGGTTGTTGCGGCGTTACCCTCTTGGTTGAGGTGCACCGCTTGGCTGCTGTGTTCTGGTGGTGTTTCCCAGAACTATTTGTTGCTGTCCTAGTGAGGGCTTTCTTTCCCTCTAGGACTGTTGCTGTGCTCGCTAAAGTCTTCCGCTGTGTTGCCTCCTTGGTTTGAGGCCTCTATTGTTTGGTTGGTTGCCATTGCGTTACCTCGAGGTTGAGGTGCATCGCTTGGTTGCCCTATGTTCTAGTGCGGTTTTCCAGAACTGTTGGTTGTTGTCCTGGTGAGGTTCTGTCACGCCCCTCCAATTTAGCAGCGGAATAAATCAGAGGGAGACGCGAACAAGGAGTATGGTAACGACAATTGTGCATACTTTCGCAAACATCAGAGCATCTAGTGAACAATAGTTGAAATAACTCTTCGTTTCATTATAAAATCACTAAGACTATTACAACCACTAATTCGAAGCCAATACATAGGGCTCAATGACATCATTACAATGAAAAGAAATCTAAAGCAACAACTACTAGACTCCCATTATGCTAGGGTAACTTCGTTATTTGACTCCGGGTCACTCATCACTCTGGTCTTGTCCCATTGGTACGTATAACGTCATTGTCCGACTTACCTGAGACACAATAACAAATAACGAAGGGTGAGCGATAACGCCCAGTAGGACTTATATCTCAAGCTCAAGCATGCTTAAAGTAATTAATGCATTACACGGCAGAGTAACTAATGATAGAGAGAGTCATGTAAAGTCGAGAAAGTAACAGCACAAGTAACATGGTTCAAATAGCAGATGAATCAAGTATAGCACGATGACTAAAGTCAAGTCACGATAGAAAACGATAATAATAATAGCAAGTAACGATATTGTCCAGAATAGCAAGCGACATGTATAGCAAGAAGAGATGATAGTAGCTGGTCATGTAAAGAGTAAATTGCACTTTGAATGTGATCAAGTCGCGATAGCACATAGTGACTCAAGATAGCGAGTATCAAGTAGAGCAAGTAGAGTGTATGACATGACAGCGTGTAACGAGATAGCGTGTAACAAGATAGCGTGTATGGTTGCACAACGGTGCACTGGTGGAACACGGCAGTAGTCACTTCTAGGACAGTAGCCGTTTCATGATGGTACATTATGTCTGAACTCCTCAGACTAATGTTATAACAGTTTGTGATAGCACAGTAATATCACAGTACGTCTGAACTCCTCAGACTAATGTATAACAGTCAAATGTCTAGCCAAGATAGTATAGTCAGAACCGGTGCAATGCAGAACACCGTCAATAGCCCCTGCAGGTATTTTCGGGTGGCTCTCTGCCCCCAGGACTAGATTTGAGCCCCTCGGACACTCTCCGTGCCCTGCACAGTATGCATTATAGCGCTAGACAGTCATGAAATAGTACAAACGATTAGGAGCCACAACAGCTCAATGAGTCTCAAGAAAGTACTAGATGAAATAGACGAGAGAGACAAGATAGTAGAGTGAACGTGAATAGACGAGCGAGTACAGTATAGATGAGATCCTATGGTCATTGCACATGAAACGTCGAGTAACGAGTGATGGTAACAGTTGCAATACACGCGCGTAAGGTATTGGCAGTCAGGTGGAACTCACGATCTTTCCGCTGGCCTCGTTATGCACAGGTCCAGAGGTCCGGCGTGATTCAAGATAAGAGCGAGAGAACAATCTAAGGCCGTTTGGATCTTACTGATCCCTAGAGTGTATCATAGGTGTTAAGGTACAACCGGCTCGTCGACCATGTGGGAATCCATGATCAGAGGAGACTTACGGAGGCCTTGCACAAGGATTCACTAGTCCGGCGGAAGGAGTATCCGATGGAGAGTTCGTCCAAGTCAAGAAAGTGTGTAAATAAAGAAACAAGTGCTCGACGTTCTAGAGGAATTCTAGAACAGTGGAGCGTCAAGATCGGTGTTCTAAAACATCGCACAAATCGTAAACGAGTACTTGTTAAAGTAAGGTAATTAATTACAATAATTACCAGATATGTTATGTGTCATTTTCATACAATTTAAGCCATGTTAGGATGGTTCAACGTGTGTGTATGTGTCATAAAATCAAGGATATGAAAGATCAAGTGATTGACTTTTATTAGATTAAAATACAATCAATACTTACAACTTTGTTTTTATGTAGTTAAGATCGTCAACATGATATGGGAATTATGGTGGTACAACAAGACTTGCAAAAGACTGATTTTCAGGCCCAAAACTGAGATCGCGATGTGGTCTTGCAAGGATCGCGACGGGGTCGTCAGATCAGGCAGGCAGAACGCGACAGGGGTACTGTCGCGACCAGAACGCGACAGTGGCACTGTCGCGACCCGACCTCAGAACGCGACATATCGAGCCGTCGCGTTCACAGGGTCTGCGCCTGAGTCTGACCGGGATCTGACATACTCTTGGTTCAGACTTACCATGTTTTGACTTAGGGGCGATATTCATGAAATGCCTATATCTCTCTATATGCTGACCTTTAGACAAAACTCTCAACATAAAAAATGTCAAGGACATCTATTGGAATAACTTTTGTGTTGTGGGCTGGGTCTGAATCCGTCTCTAATTGCATGCAATATAGGAAGAACGTAAAAAATCCCTAAACATGCATGACTTCGTTGCGACTTACATGTTAGGCTTGTAACATGAGATCTACTGATATTTGGACAAAACGTTTAACATAAACAATGACCAGGAAAACTATTGGAAGAACTTTGATGTTGGGGTTTTAACCTAATTCGGTCTTGAACCTTGTGAAAAACATGAAGAACTTAAAGTTAAATGCAACCTGAAAACGCAGTATCCTGCATGACTCTATTAAGAAGTTTATAACTCTCTAAATAATGATATTTAAACAAACACTTAACATAAAAGATGACCATGACAACTAGATAAATAACTTTTATGTTGGAGGCTTGACCTACTTCGGCCTCTAAGCTTGTTCAAAACAGGAAGAACGTAAGGCTATCTGCAAACCCGAAAACACAGTATTATGCATGACTCTCTTACGGGGTTCATAACTCTCTAACTAGAAACTTTTAGACAAAACTTTCAACATAAAAGTTGATCGTGACTACAAGTAGAAGAACATTTATGTTTATGCTTTAGTCTAATTCGGTCTCAAATCATGTGCATAATAAGAAGAACGGGAAAAGCCCTAACTGTGCGCGACTTAGGGAGAACGACTAATACACAAAGTATACTCCATGAAAATTAGTAAAATCAGAAGCAAATGAAGCTAGACTCGAAGCTCTACAAGATGGTATTATTTTTCTTTAATCTTGACCCAAGAATGCCTACCTTTGAACGCAAAGAACTCCCTGCAGGTTCCTGGTTCGCTACAGGGCGAGGTGGAAGAAGACCACGTTTTTCCCCAGCCTTCTCCTCTCCTCCAGCGCCCCAAACCTGCTGCACACGACCCCAACTTGATGTCCAACCTTCCCCAAACGTTTTGTGAAGAGTTCTTATAGTTTTAGGGTGCTACTTCATGTCCTAATGGGACTAGGAAAGAGGGCTGCGAATTTCTGCATTCTAGTTTCCAAAATATGAGATTCTCTCACCCAAAGAGGTAGCAAAGGTTTAGGAAACCACCTCTTAGAGTTGGGTAAGGTTTTGACTTACCTTGCATGACTAATTACCCTAATTTAAACCCTAATGTGCCCTTCACAATTATTGCATATTTACAGGTACGAATTTCTGAGTATTTTTATGTTCCAATTTTATTATTTCGCTAAAAGTGATACATTGGCCCATTTTCATTAATGGGTCACTAATACATAATGTTATAAGTCTCTCCAACCTATTTATTTAATTTATGGTTGGGTTATTTTTCCGTGTTAACAGTTTTCTGACTTAGTTCCCTAATTCGGTTAACTTGGTCACGTGTAACGTACACTTGGCCAATCGGATTTTTCGTTGCTCGAATCTCTTCATGAAACTCTTAAGAATAATGTTTGAGGTTGATTTATAATTTTTACAGAATTTTCTAATTGTTTTCTCACGTACGATAGTGGTACGTAAGTTCTATCATTTCGATAATACGTAAATAATTTATTTACTATTTTCATACTTGAATTTGTTCATGGTTCATAAGTTGTCCATTGATCCAATTCCTTTTATGGACTATCCCCACATATTGTTTGGAGTCTACCCATAATTTTTATTTCAATTGTTAATCCACTTAGCTCATGAAATAATGGATTTTCCAATTTATTCCTTATTTACAATAATAAGTCACATAAATTCTAAATCATGGTCCGAATTATTTTTCTATGCCCAAATTTCTTAATGGGTCAGTAGATAATAATTTTTAAGGTATAACTATTATTTTCATAGAATTTTTATATGAGTTTCTACTCATGCAATAATGATGTGTATCTTTTAACTAGTTTGATTTTTATTAATGGGCAAAATTTTCATTTATCTATAATATATTTTTTTAATTAATAAAATTTTGGGGTATTACAGGTTCGCTCTCAGGACTGTTCCGAGCTTATTTTTGCGGTTGTTGTGCTACCTCAGGGCTGAGGTATGCTGTTGCGTTTTGGTGGGTTTTACCAAAACGACGCCTTAGTGGTTCTGGTGGAGGTTCTCCCAGAACCAGTTGTGTTGCTTCCGCTGTCTGCTGTGTTCTTTCTGTTGGCCGGTTGTTTGGGCTATGTTCTGGTTCTGGTGATGGTTTCCAGACCGGCTCTAGGCGCTTTGGGTGGAGGTTTCCCCCAAGCTGTCTTGTGTTTGTTTCGCTTGTCGCTACTCTCTCTCTCTGTGATGATGAGTTGTCGCTGTTTCCGGTTGGACTGTCCGTGTTACAGTCTACCTGGGTGCCTTCGGTCAAGGTGTGGTGCCTCTGACCATGTGTCTCGCCGTGGTGCTGGCCAGTTTGTCTTCCTAATCATTTTTTTTCGGGTTTCCCAGCTGCACTGGTGGGACTTCATGTGTCCCCAGGATCAGGAGGTTGGCTTCGTTTCTCGCACCCTGTGGGCTCTGCCAGATGGTGGTCTGGTGAGTGCCATGGGTGTCTGGCTGGTTATGCTTCTGTGGAAGTGCCACTCTCGTTTAGTGGTTTTCCCTTGCAAGTGGAAGAGATTCGTTGTGAGGGTCTCCTTCCCCTGCTTTCCATTGGTTGCTCAGGTGGTGGTGCTGGCAGGGCAGTTGGTGCCTTGCCGCGTACCGTGGTGACCTTTGTGGTGAAGGTCCCTCCCCTTGTACTATCTTGAGGTTGAGCTGGTTGCTCCCCTCGTGCGTGTGATTTTCCTTGTGCTGCGATAGGTTGTAGTGACCTATTGTCCCGTCGCTTGCCGTGCTAGTTTCTTGTTGCCTGACTGGACAATGTAGGGCAACGTGCCCTGTGTTCAGTTTGAGGCGGCACCAGATTTCTGTTATTTGGCTTGCTTGTGCAAGCATCGTCCCAGTGTGTGTTTCCGCTTGTGCCTCAACTGTGCTTGGAGGTGCTTGTCGCCGTTTGGTGTGTGGCCTCTCTACCTGTGGTGGTAGGAGCGGTGCCCTGTGTTTGCGTGCTTCTAAGGGCCAATGTAGTTGTTGCGCTCTTGAAGCTGTTGGTTTTTTGTGCGTTTCTCTTGTGGGTCTCAGGTGAAGAGTCCCTTCGGTTGGCCTTGAGTCGTTTCAGGCCATTGGTGCGGTTGCGTACTGCACCTTGAGCTTGTTTTCCTTTTCAATGCTTCGTGTCCTTGTGCCTTGAGGGTTCGGGGCCGGTGTGGCCTGTTCTGCCCTTTTAGGCTTGTGGCTCCTTGCGTGTGGCTTGTGGCAGGTCTCTTGTAGACAGTCCTTCCTATTAGCCTGTGTTGTTTCAGCCTTTGGTGTAACCATATTGCATCATGCCTAGTTTTGGTGCTTGTGGTGGCACCATGTGCTCGTGCTCGAGTGGTTTGTTCTGTCCTATCTGGAGCCTTAGTGCATTGTGTTGCACCTTGGGTGGCTCCTGGTGCTTGTGTTAGCACCATGGGTTGTGTTGTTTTCCCTGATCATGTTGCTTTCGACCTTTGTAGTTGTTTCTTTTCCCTGTGCAGGTTTGTCGACGTCTTGGGATGTTTGGCTTTGCCAACCTCAGACGTCTTTCCTAGTTTTGTCTCTGCGTGTGCGCCTATGAAGTGTTGGGTTTAGTTTTTCTGTGGCTCCACAGTTGTTGTGTGTCCTTGTCGAACCATGAGGACGATCTGGGTAAGATCGAGTGGTGCCAGTGGACACTGTTCCGCGAGCCGTGGTGTTTTCCTCGTGCATGCTATCGCTTGGTTTTGGGTCACCCTATGAAACTCTCATTTGGCCTTGCCGTAGGTGCTAGCTGTTGCTAGTTATGCAGAGCCATTCAGCGGAGTCTTGCGGATGACCTCTTGGTGTTTTTCATGGTTGTCGACAGTAGCTGGGACCCCTGTCTTGTCGTTGGCGACAGAGTGAGTTACTGACTGGTTGGTCACAATGGCGTGGTCTGTTGAGGGCTCAGTCGCGTGGTTTCCAGCTGGCGGTTTCAGTGTTTTCTGGTCAGCTTGGTGCACGCCGCGCCTGTGGAGTTGTCGACATCCGATTGTGTGCTCTGCACCATCGTTGTGCACCTTGGGAGCCGTCGGATGTCTGGTTAGGCACTCCGTTTTGGTAGGGTTGTGTTGGCGACCACCGGGAAGTTGCGGTGAGACTTAGTGGTCCTTGGCACCTGTTGCTTTTCTCCGACCAGGTTTCGCCCTTAATTTCTAGGACGAAATTATTTTATTTGTTGGATGTATTGTAACATTCTGGATTTTGGCTTCCTTGGTGCTGTCCTTGGGATCGCGATGGATCGGGGTGTCACATTCTGAACGCGACGTGTTCCCTATCGCCTTCTAGTTGAGAAGGCGACGGCCCTTGTGTCGCGTTCCCGTTGCCTATTGGTTTGTGTGCCACGTGTCCACAGTGTAGGTGTGAAGGTGACGCACCAGCTATCACGTTCACCTGAGTCGCCTGCATGTGTGACATGTGGTCTGGAGGCTGTCAGCTTGGCAGGAGACCTGTCAGGAACTTTTGTGAACGCGACGATGTGGGCTCGCGTTCTGGTTGAGAATGCGACAGACATCTTGTCGCGACCGCATTTCCGAGGCCTTAAGCCTTGCAGGTGCCTCTTTCTTCTCTTTTCTTTCCTTTCTTCTTCCATCCTCCTCTCCAAGTGCGGAAGCTTCCCCCTGCTCTCTCCGGTGGCTTGGGCGTGGTGGAGTCATCGGCGAGCTTGTGGCGGAGCGGCGGAGCGTCGTGGAGTGAGGAGGCAGCGGCCGAGGCTTCATGAAGGCCCATTTGGGTTTGCTTCTTCGTTCTCGGTAGGGATCTCTTGTTCCCATACCTGTTAGTGTAGATGGAGCTTAGTTTTGGGCGGTCCGTTCCGTGCTCGTGAGCTCCCTTGTGGTTTCGCATGGATGGACGCTTGCCGGTGGTGCTCTGTCTATGTGTTTAAAGCTTCGTGCATGTTGTGTGTGGGCGAGGAGAGGTGGTGTGTTGCCCCTCGAGCCCTTTTTAACTTGATTTCGTGGTATGCTCCCCTCCCCCTTTTGTTTGGAGGTAGTAGTGCAGCTTGTGGGACGATGATATGGCCCTAATTCTTGGTTCAGGCTTCTATCTGAGGTCGCGACAGGTTGGCTGTCGAGACACCAGACAGAAGGCGACGAGTAACCTGTCGCTTTCTGGTAGCGACAGGTTGGTTGTCGCATTCCCCTATGCCTTCTGTTTCCAGTTTCCGATCATGGCGGAGGATGGCTCGTGTCCAAGTTGGTTAGAGTGAGGTCTCACCAACTTAGCACGAGGTTTTTCCTTCGGTTTGGGGCTTTGCCTTGGTGGCCCCCTTGGGGTGTGGGTCTTGGGGTGGGTCTGTCCCAAGGGCCCTGCCTTCAGATGTGGAACGCGATGGTTCGATACGTCGCATTCTGAATCTGAAGGCGACACCCATTGTGTCACTTTCTGTTTGCGACATGATCCATGACGCGTTCTTCCTTCGGGTCGCGACGGGTTCCTCGTCACCTTCTCGCTTAGGTGTGGTTTGGCTGGTTTCTACTGGCGTGTTTGGGGTTCGGCCTTCTGATGCTGAACATGACAGGTCGATACGTCGCGTTCAGATCAGAAGCCGACACCCTGGTCGTCGCGACCTGGTGACGACAGGTTGGTCATCGCCTTCTTGCTCAGAAGGTGACGCACCTATGGTCGCATTCTGGTTGCCTGTTTTCTGGCTGTGGTTTGTGCCTTGGTTGGCTAACGGCCTTTCTGGGGGTTTCCGGAAGGGGTGCCGTGCGTGCTTGTGCCTGCTGGGCTTGTCTTGGTTACAAGCCAGCTGTGCCGGTTTCTATGGTGGTTGCCCCGCCAGTTCTCTTTCGCCCGGTGCTGGGCACTTGAGGGCTTGTCCGTGAGATAGGTTGTTACCGTTTTCTGGGACCCCCAGCCCCGCGCGTCTGTTAGAGGGAGTTCTACAGGCGGCGGGCGTGCTTAAGTCACAAACTTGGAGCAGAAGGGAAAAATGGTGGGGACAGCGGCGTAGAGTCGTTTGTAGAGCTCTCTTAGCTGATCTGGGTCTCCAAGGTGGTTCAGGTGCTCGTCCGGTGCGGACCAGCTAGTCCTTCTCACTACCTCGCTCTACGTTGGTTCCGGAGCCACGTAGGGAGGTCAGGCGTGGGGCCACAGTTCGGCCGGAATGCGGTGTTTATGGTTGTGTTCTTTGCTGTGACTCGCTAGCCTCACTCTACCTAGGGAGGTCATAGGCAGGAGTCAGCGGCTGGTGAGCGAGAGGGGTGGACTGTGTGTCCCTCTCTTAGCTGCCTGTGGCGATGGCTTGGTTGCTCTTGCTGTGACGATGTTTTACCTGGTTCCGAGATTGGGTTTCTCGTCGCCCTAGCCTGCACGGTGGTTGTAGCCTAGCCGTGTCTAGTTCCATGGGCTTGGTTGGGTTGGCCTCGTAGGCCGTGTTTAGTGGTTTCCGCTCTGCGAGTTCTCTCGGGGTGCCTTGTGTAGGCACCCAATTGCTGTTTCGGTAACCCATTCCTTGGTGCCATCTATGGTGGCACCGGAGTGTGTAGTTCCCTGACCTCGTGGAGTGTTCGAGGTGCAGGGTGGTTCTGCTTGTGGGCCCTCGACCTGGTGGAGGTCTGAGGTGGCCGTGCCTATGGTGAGACGGTGCTTCTCACGTGGTTGCTCGGTGTCTCTCGTGGTGACACCTAGTTATTCCTCTCCAACCTCGTGGAGGTCTGGGATGTTGGGTGCTTGTGTCATTAGACTCTGGTCTCACGTGGTTGCTCCGGTGTTCCGTGAGCTTCTTTGTCTCGGCGGGTGTGTGCCGAGGTGTTGCTTTCACATGTGTCGACTATGCTGGTTCTGCGAGAGTCGTGTTTGGCCTGACCCGGGTTGTGGTTGAGGCATTTCTCTATTTCTGCTACTTTGTAGTACTCTGTGGTAGGCGTTTCCCGCTTTACTGCTTTGTAAAGTAGATTTGCTTCCGCTTGCTGGAGTTCTTGTTGCTCTGGCGGGTAAGGGACTGGTTATCCCTACTGAGCCTTGTTCGCAAGTCTCACCCCCCTACTCTCTTCAAGTAGGGACTTGCTGTCGCAGGAGTTCGTTGCCGAACGGTCGTGGTGGCGGTTTGTTGCGCCGTGCGTTGCCAGCAGTGTGAGTTGTGAGCGTGAGTGCTCTTGTAGCGTGAGTTGAGAGTGGCCTTTTTGTAAGTCCTCGGGGTATGACTCTTAAGGACTGCGCCTTCTTTCTGTACCTATACTTTTATTTGGGACATGTTGTACTTAATTTCTTTATTAATGTACAGTCTTTCTTGTTATAGTTATTTGAATTCATTGCTTATCTCACTGGACTAAATTCTAACCCTTCCAGGTCTTCGGATCCGTGGGTGGCGGCATGACCTTCGGGGGTCCCTAGCGGGGGTTCGGGTGGTTGGGTCATTACAATGCCTATATATTGAATCGCGTCCGACTTAAGCACCGCGATTTACAAGATTCACTTGCTCTGATTACTAGTTGCCAAACATCGATTATGGCCTTCTTTAGAATCGCGTCCGACATATTCACCGCATTTCTAAACCTTCTGATTTGTACTGATTCTTTGCCAAATATTAGAAATGGAAACATTGAATCGTGGACTAACATAATCGTTCTTTTTAGGGGAAATCGATCTTTTTCAGAGGAAGGTTAGAAACACGTCTGACATAGTCGACGCAATTCTATTTACCAACAAAAACTTTCAAAAACCAATTTTGGAAATTGCCATAATTCAAAAATGGAAACTCTTAATCGCGGCGGCTATTGTGGATGCGAATTAAAAGAGGGTAAGCGCCGAAAAAGGAAGTGTGATACACATCGGCTTTACCCGCCGTGGCTGAAGCCTCCTTAACGGCGTCCCCTATATTGAATGCGAATCACTTAAGCTCAACATACCCCTTTGGACCCCTTAGAAAAATTCCTAAAAATCCTAGAAAAGTCCAAAAAATTAGGAAAACCACTCAAGTGGTTAATTGAAGGGAGCCACATCGAGGCATTATGGTGTAACATGAAATTTTCTCGATATGATGCCAAAATGGCGTGTCTACACTTTCCAGTAAACGAGATCCGGATTACTTTGATAACGACTAACAAGGCCCACTGCGAAGCTAATGTCTGGCCGTGTACATAACATGGTGTACATTAGGCTCCCTATTGCAGTGGCATATGGCACTTTAGACATTTCATTCTTTTCCTTATCAGTTTTTGGACATTGACTGATACTTGTAACACAACTCTTATCAATTGGAGTATCGATGGGTTTGGAATAATGCATCCGAGATCGCTCAAGAATTTTATTTATATAAGTCTCCTATGACAAACACAAAAGTTTATTCGAGCGATCTCTCGTGATTTTTATTCCTAGCACATAATTTGTTTCACCCATGTCTTTTATCTCAAAGATGGAAGACAAGCATTCTCAAGTGGCTTCGATAGATTACATGTCATTTCCAGCCAATAAAATGTCATCAACATACAATGACAAAATAAGAATCTTTTCCGTCGTACATTTAACATACACACAGTGGTCTTCTTCAATCATCTCAAAACCAAATGAGATAATAGTTTTATAAAATCTAAAATACCACTGTCTAGGCGACTGTTTGAGGCCATAAATGGAACGTTTGAGATGGCAAAATTTGCGCTCTTGTCCCTTTGCCTCAAAACCTTCTGGTTGAACCATATAAATTTCTTCGTCTAGTTCTCCAATAAGAAATGTTGTTTTAACGTCCATCTAAAAAAGTTCTAAGTCTAAATGTGCAACAATGGCTAGAATAAGGCAAACCGATGTGAATCTCACCACTGGGGAGAATGTCTCATTGAAATCTATACCCTCCTTTTGAGTATATCCCTTCGCCACAAGTCGTGCTTTCTATTTGTCGATTTATCCATCCGCCCTGCATTTGACATTGAAAATCCATTTATTTCCAATAGCCTTACGGCCTGGAGGGAGGTCGACAAGTTCCCAAACCTAATTCTTACTCATAGAGTTCATCTCATCTTGCATTGCTTCCTTCCACACTTTACTAGCAGATAAAGTTAATACTTCTTTAACAGAAGTAGGCTTATCATCATCAGCAAGCTGGCACACAAGAGCTTCCTCTTCGATCTCAAATCGACGATGAGGCATGTGTCCACGTTTGCTATGGCGTATCTGATCATCTTGTTCTTCTATAGGTGTGCTCCCACTGGGCACAAAGCTCCCACTATCATCTTGATCATCTCTACTATCCCCGACGACTTCCAGGTTAGGAACTAATTCCCTCCCTTCACTGGAAGATGGTAGAACATCATCAGGGTCATCCAACTCATAGAGATCAAGACTCTTTCCAGTGTCACTGATACTAGGAAATTCTGATTCTAAGAAAACAACATCTTAGACGTCTTTTTCTGTCATTTCTCCATTCAGATGTTGTCTGTACATGACATAACCCTTAGAGCCTTCAGGATATCTTATAAAGATAAACTTTCTAGTTTTAGGGCCAAGTTTTCCAAACTTGTGAGAAATGTCATGGACATATCCTGCTGAACCCCATGGGCATAGAATATCTAAATTTGGTTTTTCACCACGCCATAACTCATAAGGGGTAGAAGGAACTGACTGTGAAGATACAAGGTTAAGGATGTAGGCTGCAGTCATTATAGCATATTCCCAAAAAGATATTTTGAGGTTGCCTTGCGCCATCATCAACCTAATTATATCTAATAGTATTCTATTCTGTCTCTCAGCAACACCATTTTGTTGCGGTGTATATGGAATAGTTAATTGTCTGCGTATTCCTTTTTCTTCACATAAAGTTCGAAACTCATTCGAAAGATATTCACGTCCTCGATCTGTCCGAAGAACTTTTATGGTTTTGCCTAATTGATTCTCAACCTCTGCCAAGAAGTGTTTGAAACAATCTAACACTTCATAGCGGTGAGCGATCAGATAGACATATCCATATCGCGAATAATCATCTATAAATGTGAGGAAATAGGAAGCTCCTTGACGGGTCTTCACACTCATGGGTCCGCAAATGTGGGAGTGGGTCAATTGTAAGTGTTTAGTGGCTCTCTTAGCCATGCCTTTTAGGCTTGTGACATGCCTTACCGACCAAGCATGATTCACACACAGGAAGATTGACTTTAGCGAGTGAGCATAGTAAGCCTTCTCGAGCTAACCTTGTCATTCTATCTTGTCCTATGTGTCCCAGTCAAGCATGCCAAATTTTCGAATCAAGGTTATTATCAGTATTTACCACATAAGATACAGGAAAATTATGATAATTTAAATCTAATTTAAATAAACCATCCATGAATAAAGCATGACCATATATAACATTATTCAAACAAATGTCAACTTGGTTGCTAGCAAAAGAAAAAGAGAAGCTTAATGCAAATAATGACGAGACCGATAGTAGATTATGCTGAACTCTAGGCGCATAGAGAACTTCATGGAGAGTTAAGACTCGTCCAATCTTTAACATGAGTTGATGCACACCAACTCCAAGGACTTCCTCGTTGGAACCCTTTTCTCATATATACTCTTTGCGATCCCCCTGAGATTCGGCGATAATGTATGAACCCTGCTCGATCCCCTGTTATGTTCATGGTCGTTCCTGAATCCACTATCCATCTAGGATTTGTTCGAGCAACTAGAATATGCGAACAAACATGCATAGTTGGAGAGCAAAGAAATTGGAAAACCTTTTTTGGCTCAGTGCATTCATGAGCGAAATGTCCCAGTTGTCTACAATTATAGCATTTGTCCTTTGACATATCTCGGTTTCCACCGCGCTTGCCTCTTTGGTGCTTCGGTGTTTGCCCTACCTTTGAGGTGGATGCAACATTTTGCCTCTTCCTCTTAATGTTCTTCTTTGGACCCTTTGATGGATCGAATTGGTAGATGAATAGATCTAGAAGGGGGGGGGTTGAATAGATCTAAAACAAAACTCAGCGGAAGCTTAAGCAAATTAAAAATCACTTCAAATTATAAATCCATTCAATCAAAAAAATTTACTGATCTGATGTGTGGGTGTGTGTATAGTTGATGTGTGAGGCAATTAAATAAGTAGTGTGAAGGTGAGATTCCTATGCATACATCTAGCACAGAAAATAGATCAAACCATTGCACATGAGATTTTTAGGTGGTTCAGCTCCCAGACAGAGACCTACGTCCACCCCTCACTCAAACCAAGTGAGGCTCCACTAAACTGCTGATTCACAACTTCAAACACCTGCTGACTCACAGCTTGCCAACCGCTGATTACATAGCTTATTTGCTGATTCATAGCTTATCCGCTGATTCACAGCTTCAAGGTCAATAGACCTTCTCAATCCACACACACAGTATGGGATCAACACTCCTATCACAAGTAGGAGCACTCAATAAGTTCAGAGTAAAGTTTAAAGGTGAAAAACAAATTCACATGAAGATCAGAGTTAAGATAGACAAATCTTCAAACATCAGTCCTTCCACTTTGCCCAATTTTCTCTGGACTGATGAATTCAAACTCTAAATGTTCAGATCTTGAGGGTTGAAGTTCTGCTTCAGATCATATTGCACAATTGCATCATCTGGTTGTTCTTCTCAACCAATTTGATCTAAACTTCTTCAAATTAGCCTCAATTCGCTGTACTCTGTTTTGGATCTGATTTACAGAGAATTCAGATCTGAGTTGCTGCTCTTGAGTTCTTCCATAGATGCTGAGCTTCGTACTTCTGATCTGGCACAATCTTCCTCTTCCACCTTCCTTCAGATCTGCTTGATCATCTCAGCTCTACTGTTTCTCTTTTGCACTATCCACGATGCTCTGTTTTCAGATCTGCTGCTTGCACGATTCCTTCTTCTTCCTCTGCTGCTTTTCTTCTTGATCTGCTTCTCTTCCAGCACTCCAGAGCTTTCTCTCACTGCTTGGCCTTGATCCCCACGTCCTCTTGGTTGGAATTGATGGATGGCTGCTTCAGATGAGATGGAGGCTTATATAGCCACTATGCCATCCCATGAACGTGAGAAAGGTGTGCACAAAAACCTAGAGTGCACCCAAGGCTGCCACGTCTCCAAAAGGGCCTTTACCTCATTGCCACTTGGATGAAAGGGCAATTTGGTAATTATAGCATCTCCCATAAAGATCTCCGAAAGAGATCACAGTCGCTGAATTTTATGCTCTGCAGAATTCTAGGTTTACAAAAAAGAGAGTCGGCCTACATTTCCATAGAGTCGACACTACTTATCAGAAATTCCAATTTCCCTTTACTGGCAGACTCTAGTGTCGACCTGACAGATAACTAGTGTCGACTTAATCAACAGGTACAGTCGACCTGATCAACAGACAGAGTCGACCTCCTGTGTATATCTCCAAAACTGGTTCACTGGATAGAAACTAGTGTCGACCTTACTCTCAGCTAGAGTCGACCTGACTGGCAGCTTGTTCTTCAGGAACTTGCTGGGCAGACTGGTAGAGTCGACCTATCTATCAGATAAAGTTGACCTGACTGTGACCTTTTCTTCAGGAGCTTGCTAGGCAGTCTGGTAGAGTCGACCTATCTGTCAAGTAGAATCGACCTACTTTGGTAAAAACACTGTAAATCTGTACAAATGAAGAGTAGACCATCAAAACATGTCATTAACAGCAAGATATGAAATATTAAGTACCAAAAACATGTTTTTAGTCATTATTGTAATATGTGCAATATGTCATCATCAAAATTAAGGTATGAGTGTTTGGGCATCATTCACAACCAAATGTTGTAGTCATCATTAAAAATCAAAGTATGATTGTGTAGACATCATCAATATGTCATCATCAAAACACACAACTCAACAATCTCCCCATTTTTGGTGATGACAAAATATGACAACATTTGACAACATTCTTAAAACATGACAACATTCTTTCACAGAACAACATTCTCTCCCCCTTTATTCAGGAACTTTGAATTTGTCAACATTCTCTCCCCCTTTTTGACAACATCAAAAAGATTGAAAGGCACATGAAATGCAATTTAAATCTCTCCCCTTTTTAAGTTTTCGCCCATTAAAACAAATAGCCCCCAAGATCAAGAATATGACTAGAGGTCTCATAAATCTCACAAATATGCAGAATTCTCCCCCTAAGTGAAACAACTCTCCCCCTTTGATAGTATTGGAGTTGTCCACTGCCAACTGAATAGGGATTAATAGAAATGATGTGAAACCAATAGAAGTGATGAAACCAATTGATTGGGGCATAAAATCAGAGATCAACAAAAAAGTTGCTCCCCCTAAACAAGAGACTGTATTGCAAGGAGCACAAATAATGATTTTAAAGGGGTCGTGAAGGTATCAAGGTACACAATGATTTTAGTATATGAAAATAATATAATTTTACCTTTCATATTGTGCAGCAAGGGTTAAAAATAAAGATGATTTTTGATTGAGTTCTTATGTCAGTTCTTTATCATCAAAAATTCACTTTAGAAATTTTATTTACAAATGTGATGTGATTTTTGTGACCTAAATTGAGTTGTCAAAAGTGTATATCATTAGAAAATCAAGGTTTTGATCTTAACACAATGTAGAATAACAAATAACATTCTTGAAAAACATGAATTCTATTTTAAGTTAGCTGCACTTTGTACAACTTTTTCTTTTTCTGTTTATTTCTTTCATTTAAGATATTTCAGGAAATTTAGCGAAGAAGATTAAATTCATGCTTTTCTGTGCAAGCACACACACTTACCCAGTGCAAGAGTGCCTGACTACTAGGCATGTTAATCATTTGTTTGCTTCTTTTTGAACAGAGATAACTTAGCAACACCTTTTGACTCAAGTACAACCACGTCTCAGGTGCAATAACTTGGTTAGTGTACTAATCATTGCTCTGCAATTTTCCTTAAAATCTTTCTTTTTCTTGAAATTTTCTTTCAGAACTTTCATTACTTTTCATTAGGTGACAAGTAGCTTTTCCTTTAATAGATCATGGTCTTGAGTTGTTAAGATATCATTCTTAATATTTGTTAAAACCAAAAACTTCAGTATTTCTTGTGATATAAAACTCAAGACTACTCAAGTGCCTACTTAAAGTGTTTTTTTTTAATCTAAAATAAGCTTTGAGGATAAAGATAGATATATTACTCGTAATCTAATTTTTATCTTCATGTTTAATCTAAGAGCACAAATATTCCAGATATTTAAATATTTTATTTTTCATATAAAAATATCAATGGAACCTTGAATAGATTTGAATGAAGCATGAAGAGATCAAGAATAAGCCAAGAGATGATTCTTTGATTGAATCCTTCACACAGAGCAGAGATGTTTGAGTTCATTCTAAATGAGTGCAAAAGTGTAAGAAATTATGATCAAATATAATTCAAAGTGTTGATGATTGAGACTCAAGAGAGTGAACATGATTATTTTACTTCATGCAATATGAACATCATCAAAACACCACAATATTTCAGAATTTTAGATAATTTACCTTCAATTGATCATTTAAGATAGATTCAAGAATAGTGTTTCTGAATACAAACTTGAAGAAGTTGTGTCGACACATGATGTTCAGTGTGTCGACACATGACCTTAAAAAACTCATTCAGAATGTAGCAGCAAGAACATTTTTGCACTTTTTCAAATTTTCTCCCCATTAACATGTGCATGGAATGAAAACGTTTGCAATCAATTCACACATGAGTATGCACACAATTAGCTTTATGCAAAACATGACTTTTGGTACTTGGCAGAGTATTTTACTCACGCATAATGATAGTTTTCAGAAAAGCATAACTTGTCCTTCCACATTTCACCATTTGATATACCAAGAAGTCACCGGGAGGTAACATGCACTGCAAATCATGGGTGAATTCATACAAGCAAGTTGAAACAGCCATGATACCCATTGCTAAGATGAATTATTGTTGAGGGCAGCAATAAAACACACTTTTCATTGTTCAGATAAAAATCTAAAAAGTTATTCCAACTCAAGCAATTCAATTCTGAAATGATATGAGATTTTACCTAAACAATCTTCATT
The DNA here is from genome assembly GCA_014218235.1 of Colocasia esculenta. Taxonomy (NCBI): domain Eukaryota; kingdom Viridiplantae; phylum Streptophyta; class Magnoliopsida; order Alismatales; family Araceae; genus Colocasia; species Colocasia esculenta. The sequence goes on from CM024757.1 coordinate 86,286,359, forward strand.
TATTTTTCAAAGATTTTACCTATGTTCTCCAACTTTTCTTGCCTTGCATAGCCATTAACTTGATTCTGGATGGAAAGATATGGCTACAAGGCTCATTAGCTTGCTGATCAAGCTACCTTTGGGACCCACACTTGCTTGGGTCCTGCAATGAAATCAATGTTAGAATGCAACAATGATTTCTGAATCCAAAGGAGTTTTATTTTTGATATGGATGCATTTCTTTCATTAATAGAACTATGAGCAGCATTAGTTCCATATTTTCTATTTATCTTGCTCAATGCATCTATGTTTTCATGAGATTTTATAATTTTTGGATTTTTGGCATGGAAAGCAGAGGACTTATTTTGTGCAGCAATTCTATTCTTATGTACATGGGATTTCTGAGAATTTTCAGTATGAACATGATTTTTATTCCTATGTACATAAGCATGTGTATGAGCATGAGGCTTGGGAGCATGGACAAAAAAATCATTTCTATACCAATAGTTCCTAAAGATATGACCAATTTTATGGCATGTGAAGCATTGAACTGGTTTGGCATGCTTATTGAAATTTTGATTTCTAGCCCAGCAATATTTGGCAAGATGACCAGGTCTATTGCAATTGAAACATGTTTGACAATTCCTTGCCTGGTACTTACCTTGGCATAAGTACATATGCTAGAATCGCATTTTCCGTTGAAGAGCCTTTACCTTTTGATAGCTTCTAACATGATGTGGATTTGAAGCTTGCCTTGGAGCACTTTGAGTTGATGAAGAAGGTTGGGAACCATTGTAGAAACTTGTTTATTTTTCTATTTTCTATTTTTATTTTTTAGCAAACACATGTTTCTTTTTATTTGCTGTGTTTTTCTTCATTTTCTCTTTTTGTTTCTAAGCATTTTTCTGAACAAGAACTTTCACTGATTTTTCATTAGAGATATCAGAGTTCTTGTTCGCAGCATTTTTGTTCATTTCAGAAACTTTTATTTTCTCCAAAACAGTAAAGAGTTTATTTTTCATCTTTTCTTTTTCAGCTCTTAATGCAGCAATTTCTTTTTCTGAAATTTGAAGTTTGTTTAGCATGACATTAAAACCATTTTTCATCTTCTTCTTTTCATTTTCAAATTGAGCAATTTGTTTTTCCAAATTAACACTTTTATTACTTAAATTGCTACAGTCATTGTCCAAAGGTTTGTCATGCAACATGCATTCAATCTTCTTTTTCAAATGATGATTTTCTTCAACCAATTGTTTAATCTTTTCATTTACTTGATGATCATGAGCCATGTTAGATATTTGTTTCTTTAATTGTTCAATTTCAGATTTTAGATTTTCATTTTCTTTTGAAATGGTTTGTGAACTTACCAATATGGTTTCATTTGACTGAATTTCAAGTTTTAGAAGCTTATTTTCAGATTTCATTTTCTTTATTCTTTTACACAAATGTTCACAAAGATTTTTCAATTCATTATAAGATAATTCTTCATCATCATTGTCAAAACATGAATTCAGAAGATTATTGGAATTTACTAAATCATTGGAGCTCTCTCTAGTCATCAAGCATATTTTGCTTTCAACCTCATCATCTTCTGAATTTTCTTCTTCCTCATCATCTTCTACTTCACTCCAAGTTCCTATCATAGCTCTGGGCTTATGTTTCTTCCACTTGGGTTGAATCTTCTTCTGAGAATTTGGGCATTCTAGTTTGACATGCCCTGGTTTCCTACAATTGTAACAAACAACTCTGTTAGAATTTTTGTTAGCAAATTGTTTCTGTTTGAAAGTGTTGTCTACCTGAGGTCTTCTTTTAAGAAATCATTTACCTTCTTTTCTTAAAAACTTTTTGAATTTTCTTGTGAGCAAGGCAGATTCACTTCAGTCATTTCCTGAGCTTGAAGATTTTGCTTCCTCAGTTAATTCTTTCACACTAGGACTTGATTTAAGTGCTAGTGACTTCTTTTTCTTAAATCATCATCTATCCTTTTCAAACCCAATTCATATGTCATTGAAGAACCAATCAATTGGTCAACAGTAGTAGTAGACAGATTTTTAGACTCTTCAACTACAGTAGCTTTTGTATGCCAAATTGGAGTCAAGGATCTAAGAATTTTTCTGACAAGTTCATATTCAATATATGTTTTTCCTAGACTCTTCAAGCCATTTGTCAAAAGAGTCAACCTATTGTACATCTCTGAGATGGTTTCATCATTTTCCATTTTAAAGGCTTCATACTCAGAAATTAACATGTTGGCTTTGGTTTCTTTTACCTCAGAAGTACCTTCGTAGATTACCATTAGACGATCCCATACTTCTTTGGCAGTGGCATTTCCGACGGATTTACCGATGGAACATTTTCATCGGGAATATCCGTCAGTAAACCCGCTTTTCCTTATAGTGGATACCGATCGCGGCAGTGCGTATGGTCTCTTAGCGACGCTGTTGGAGCTCTTGTAGCAACTAAAAAAATTATAATTTGATAAATAGATTTAAATTAGAATAAAGGGTTAATAAATTTGAATAAAAGAGAATTAAACTAAACCCCATTAAGCTAAATGAGGAGATGGGTTATACAAATAGTCTACACATGAATGAATGGGCCCAAATGTGAAAAGCCCAAATTGGATGGGAGATATCTAGACATAATTTCACAGCTAATTATTTAATAAATTAAAAATGTGTAAGATAATGATTAAAATTGCTTATAATTATTCTAAAAAGAGTCTTAGGCTTATCCTAATCCCTTAGCCACGAAATTGGGACTCTCTCCAAGCTATTTAGGTGGATAAATGCTAGAAAAAAAGGGATAAATGTTCGAAATTCGGTGTTTGAAGAGAAGGAAGAGTTTTAAAGGTTTAGAACCCTTTAAACCAACAAATACACCTCCAATTCATATCTACCCAACCCTAGAACATTGCTGAAGCTTGGAGAACGAGGAATAGGAGCTTTGGACGAGGAGAACAAGGAGGAGAGGCTTGGAGCAAGGGGATTTCGTCATCTTCACACATCTACAAACCCTACGATTTTTATAGCATGAAAGGTAGGCAATCTCTCAAGCAAAATTAAATTAAATTTGTCCCTAGGTAGACCATGATCCCCTCTTGCAAAGCCCTATGTTTTCCCCAATTATCATCGTGCCATTTAGGAGTAATCCATGCTCCAACGCTTGTCATGAACATGTACCCGAACCCACTTGGTTGCCTTCAATCCATGAATACACTTGATTTCGTGCTCTGAAACTTTTACTATAAATACTGCATGATGTTAGGATTCGAATGATCCTATTTTCCCCAATTTCTATCATGTACCCTATGCGAATCAAATCAGATTCCATCACTGTGTATGTTTTTAGGTTACTAAAATGTAACCTAATCAAAGTATGTCCATATCTTGCCTATTTTCTAATTATTCATTACTGTAGATACCCCTGCATGTCTAGTTTCATTTAAAATTGGTTTCATGGTTTTTGGACGTGTATTCGATTTTATATGCATTTTTGAATGACCATGTATCAAGTCTATGGAGGACTGGCCCGAAAACCCAAAGGAACCAGTTCAACCTTGGGGTTCAGCCGGGCCCTCTGAGAACACGACGGCCCGACCCATCGCGATTCTCAAGAGGTTCAAGATAGGAGAGCGCATCACGTCATGAATGCGACGGCTCGACTCATCGCGATCTCCAGGCCCGTACCGATTGCCCCTAATGCGACAGACCCCGACGTCGCGATCATGGATCGACTACCCTAATCGTGACTATTCACCCTGTCGCGTTTAGAGTGTCTGACAATTGGCATGTTCCCATTCTAATGAACCTGACCGACCATCCCATCGCGATTTGAATCGCGACAGGTACCCCCATCGCGTTTTCATTATGTCTGACAGAACCCAAATTTCCATGCAAACCATTGGTAATCATGTCATTTAATCACTGTTAATCTCTTAATTTATACTGTTATGCACAGTAACGACCTGTTTAATAAAATGGGTAATAATATCATGATTTTCCATTAAATCAAAGCTATGTGCATGATTAGTTCTTGCTATCATGATTATCTTACACATGCACACACTATACATAAATGTTTGCCATGAAACCTTATTAATTTACTCAATAACATATCTGGTAATTAAGTGCAATTAATCATATAAATTCCCCAATTATTTTAAGGGACTTGTCTTCGCATGATTCATTATGGCTACCGCGTCCCTCTGCCTTCGAGCACTCAAGGCATGGCAGACAATTGTTTTATACACACTTCTATCTTGGCTTGGAGGACCTCTCCATTGGGAATACTTATGACAGAAGCAGAACTCCTTGTCAAGGCCTCCAAAAGTCTCCTTGGCTTTGGCGGACATCCATTGCCAACGAGCGGATTGTACCATCAATACCTATTATACCCTTAGGGATCAGCATGATCCAACGGCCTTAGTATGTTCTCTCTTATCTTGATATCACGCTGGACCTCTGGCCTGTGTTCATAGCACGGCTATTGGGCGGTTGTGACTTCTACTGGACTGTCGGCACACGACCATATGTGTTGTGCAACTGTTATTATGATCTGTTTATCGTTGTTTTACGGACATGACCTTGTTCTCATCTACTAGCTCTATTCTCTCATCTGTTCACATTCTCTCTACACTCTCATCTATTCGTCAATTACTCTCATATATTCTTTGTACTCTATTTGGTCATCCTTTTGATTGTCTAAGATAAAAACATGATCTATGCCAGGCAATATTTTAAAGGGCCCGATCTGGTCCTGGGAGGTGCGCCCGAAAGTGCTAGTGCCCATGGGAGTTTAATGATCAGGATGTATGGCATAACATCCAAGTGCTAGACAATTTAGATTAATCTATGACAATAAATACAAGTGCTATGTTGACAAGAAGATCAACTTTACATGCTATCATGACTAGTGCACTGTTGTGCAACCTTTACATGCTATCTTGTTATATGGCCAATCCGTTATCATGCTTGATGTGCTATACTCTCATGAAAAGTGCTATTGTTTCTCGTTATCATGCGACATTGCTCTCGTGACTTTACTTGATCATTCTCTCTAGTTAGCTTACTTGACAAGACATTAATCACTTAAAGCATGCCTATTTATATGAGATATTAAGTCCTACTGGGTGTTTATCGCTCATCCTGTGCTATTTATTTCATGTGTTTCAGGTGAGTCTGATGGAGACTACCACACTCACGAGGAAGGGGACAAGGATGTGCAAGAGTGACCAGCATTACGACAACCATTGCCTTTAGTAGTTAGTTAGTCAATATGTAATAGTCTGGATTTGAATAAAGTACTCTTGGCCCTAGTTTTGGCTTTGATTAGTGATTATAATAGTTGATTGAGGAGTTATTAATGAAGTTGGTTTTCATTTGGCATTATTCCAATTGTGCAATGGTTTGATGTTATTTATCGCTCTGTACTATTTATTTAACTATAATATCGCTCTGATATTCTGCGTCGGGGCATTACAGTTTTGTGGTATTAAAGCGTAGGTTATTCTTAAGTATAGGATGATCTAGGATTGACCTGCCTCGACTAAGAGTCTAATTCCATACCTATGTGAGAGATGGTTAATAAGTTAAAATAAACTCACACACTCACAAACATAGTGCAACCTCAATAGCTTACATAAAATTCCCTTTTGAAGGAACTTAGAACTTCAACAATGGCAGCGGAGTGTGCAAAACTCCGTGATATGCAGCAGACCCTGCAGGATTTAACTCGAGCTCTGGTACAAGCCACCCAAGGCGGAGGTAATAGAGGAGCGGGAGAACTACATAGAAATTTTCGTAGCATGAACTCGCCCCGTTTCAGTGGGACCACAGATCCCGATGAGGCAGAACACTGGCTAAAAGAAATAGACTGCATCTTTCACGTCATGCAATGCGCAGACGGGGACAAACTACTGCTAGCAACATTCCAACTTCAAAGAGATGCCCGTGCGTGGTGGGAGTCCGTAGAAGCCACTCGGGCGGAGGCACAATTCACCTGGAATGAGTTTCAGGAGCATTTCAACTCTAAATATTTTCTGAAAGAGTATAGGAAAGGAAGGCTACTGAATTTGCTGCACTAAAGTAAAGGAACCTCTCAGTGGCCGAATATGAATCCCAATTCTCACGGTTGGCACGATATGCCAATCACCATGTTGGCACCGAGAGAATGAAGGCAAAGCATTTTCTCAACGGGCTCAAGCCCACATATATCACTCAACTTGCAGCACTCGACATCCAGACTTATGCCGAGATGGTCAAGAAAGCCCAGCTGCTGGAGGATGCAACCGATCTCACCGATCGCATCAAGGGAAGAATGGTCAAGAAGAATAAACATCATGATCCTCGAGCAAGCCCACCAATGGCAAGAATAGGCCATTTAGCATCACCGACGGGCCAAGCCAAGAGTGGAAGCCCAAGGTCTTAACCCTCGCTGCACCTAACAAGCCCAAATGCAAGCATTATGGCAAGCCTAGTCACACTGCAGAAGAATGCTGGAGGAAGGTAGGTGCATGCCTACGTTGCGGGAGTCAAGAGAATCGTATTCCCTATTGTCCTATGCTCAAGGAAAATGAAAAGTGGCCTACTGGACAGAAGAAGCTGGGCAGACTGCAAGCTTTACAGGAAGTAGAGACTACCGAGGAAGGTGGAGTCGTAGAAGGTACCTTACCAGTCTTTTCTCAGTCAGTATTTGTTTTGTTTGATATTGGCGCTACACATTCGTTCATATCACAAGCATTTGTTGATACATTAAATGTTAAACTTGGTTCCATGAGATTTGAATTACTTGTCACTACACCACTGGGAGAGAAAGCTCAATTGAACAAATATTTTCCACTAGCTGATGTCATGATTAGTGAACTCAATCTAAGAGCTGACCTGATCTGCATGCCCATGGAAGGCTATGATGTTATATTGGGTGCCAATTGGCTATCCACTTATGGGGCTATTGTCGATTGTAGAAGAGGGAAGATTTCCTTTAGAGAATTCCCTAAGTTAACTTTTATGGGACGTGGACACAAGAGACACTTGTCTCTCGTCTCTACTATTCGGGCACAGAGCATGATAAGAAAGGGTTGTGTGGCATTTCTTGCCGCCATAGTGGTCGAAAAGAAAGCATCCAAGATTTCAGACATACATATAGTACAAGAGTACTCCGACATGTTCCCCGATGAGCTGCCAGGCATTCCACCTGAACGAGATGTAAATTTGTCAATCGATCTGACTCCTGGAGCGGCACCAGTGTCACGTCAACCTTACAAAATGTCTCCTGCTGAATTGAAGGAATTAAAGGAGCAATTGATGGAGTTGTTGAAAAAGACTTTATCAGACCAAGTACTTCTCCTTGGGGAGCACCTGTGTTGTTTGTCAAGAAGAAGGACGGATCCATGAGATTGTGCATTGACTACAGGCAGTTGAATCAGCTGACTATCAAGAACAAATACCCTCTGTAACAACTCGGGTTTTTCGGCTTTCCATTTGTGGTGTCGGATGACTGGCCACTAACGCGTCCGGCTTGGGCGACGCGTTAGTGTCGCGACGGAGGTTCCTGTCGCGATAGTCATCTAGGTTGCGACCACCTGGTGCGTCATGTTTCTGTCGCACCCGGTCAACGGGTCGCAACAGGCTTCCACTTTTTGGTCGTCTGATGCCTGTCAGTGTGGCAGGCATGGCAGACTGACCTATCTAGTTGTCGCGGCGTCCCTGGGGGACACATTCTTGTCGTGGTGTGGGCGGCCGTCGTATTAAGGTTATTAACGTGACACCTCGCCCCGTCACGTCTTGTGGGCCGAAGGCTGAAAAGCCTTGGCCGGCGCCCCTTTCCCCTTTGGTTCCTTCCTCCCTTCCCTCCTCCTCTCTGAGGTAGGGAAGGTTTCCCCTTTGTACTCTCTGGTGTTCGGAGCGTGGTGGAGCAGCGGCGGCTCATGGCAGAGCTGGAGTGGCATCGTGGGAGAGAGGAGGAGGTGGCCGTGCATCGTGAAGGCCCTTGGTTGGGTTCGGTTCTTCCAAAATCTGTAGGGATTCTTGTACCCCTTTCCATTTCGGGTGCTTGGAGGTCCTTGTGTGTGATTGCATGTTCTATAGCTTTCACCAAGCTCCCCTCCCCATTGTGTGTTTGGTTGTAGCGTGTGGGGGACCCTAGGGATGTAGCATTCCAGCAGTTGGCCTTCCTACTGATGTCGTGACTGCCGAGTGCATCGTGACATCAGAGAAGGCGTCGCCCCGGTCCGAGGTGACCTTATCGTGATGCGGTTGGCCGTCGCTATAAGAGTCGTGTCACGACCTAGTTTTCCGTCACGACAAGCGGTTGTCGCGATGCCCTACCCCATCGCGACAAGGGTTGTCGCGACTTGTTTCTTGTCGCAGTTGCCCTGGCCGTCACGATGCCATCGCGACGGCTCAGGTGGGCGCGACAAGACCTGTGTTGCCGTGGGTGTTTCCGTGGCCCGTTTGGCATGTCGGCTTGTGCCCCAGGGCAGGGTTGCCCTTCGGACCTTCTGGTGAGGAATGCGGTAGGTTGGCTCACTGCGTTCAGTGACCGAAGGTGACACCTTCGTGGCCGTGTCCTAGAGGCTGTGCTAGGATGCTCGCGTCTGTCTAATAATCGATTGTCTATCTGTCAATCGATTATTAGAAGAGCAGTGGTTTCTGTTCTATCTGTGGTGTTACGGTTTCTCGAGCCATGCCTTGTGTGCCGGCGTTGGCTGACGACTCTTCTAGGAGTTTCCGGAAGGGGTGCCATGCGTGCCTGTGCTTGCTGGGCTTGTCTTGGTTACAAGCCAGTTGTGCTGTTTCTATTGGTGGTTGCCATGCCAGTTCTCTTTCACCCAGAGCTCGGCACTTGAGGGCTTGTCCACGAGACAGGTTGTTACCGTTACCTGGGACCCCCAACCCTGCACGCCTGTGTCAGAGGGGGTTGCTTCGGGCGGTGGGCGTGCTCAAGTCGCGAACTTGGAGTAGAAGGGGAAAACGGTGGGGGCAGCGGCGTGAGCCGTTTGTAGAGCTCTCTTAGCTGGTCTGGGTCTCCGAGGTGGTTGAGGCTCTCGTTTGGTGCGGACCAGCAAGTCCTTCTCATTGCCTCGCTCTACGTTGGTTCTGGAGCCACGTAGGGAGGTCAGGCTTGGGGCCGCAGCTCAGTCGAGCTACGGTGGTTTGTGGTTGTGTTCTTGGCTACAGCTCGCTAGCCTCACTCTACCTAGGGAGGTTGTAGGCAGGAGTCGGCGGCCGACATGCTGGAGGTGTGGGCGGTGTGTCCTCCTCTTAGCTGCCTGTGGCGGTGGCTTGATTGCTCTTGCTGTGATGGTGTTTCTCACGTTGTTTCCGGGAATGTGTTCTTATTGCCCTAGCCTGCACGGTGGTCGTAGCCTAGTCGTGTCTAGTTCTGTGGGCTTTGTTGGTTTGGCCTCGTGGGCCTTGTTCAGTGGTTTCCGCTCCACGGGTTCTCTCGGGGTGTCTTGCGTAGACACCCGACTATTGTTTCTGTACCCGTTCCTTGGTGCCGTTCATGGTGGCACTGGATGGTGTTGTTCCCTGACCTCGTGGCGTGGCCAAGGTCCAGGGTGGTTTTGCTTGTGGGCCCTCGACCTGGGTGGAGGTCCGAGGTACCCGTGCTTATGTGAGACGTTCCTTCTCACGTGGATGCTCGGTGTCTCTTGTGGTGACACCTGGTTGTTCCTTCCTGACCTTGTGGAGGTCTGGGATGTTGGTGTTGTGTCTTGAGACTCTGGTCTCTCATGGTTTCTCCGGTGTTCCGTGAGCTTCCTTGTCTCGGCGGGTGCGTGCCGAGGGTTTGCTTCCACATTGTGTTTGTTGGGTTTTCAATATATCATGTTTTTGATGATCACATTAATATCCTTGAACATTGATTTAATGCAAAATTGATGTGTTAATTAACATGAAAAACACCATGAAAGTGATTATGTTAAACATTGCCAAATCACACAGTGTATATCACTAACAATGTATTTACATGTAGGTGCACAAGCATGAAAGATGGAGCATCAAAGAGATGAGCAAACAGACCAAGACAATGTCAAAGAAGTGTATCTGTCGACAGGCCCAGGGTATGTGTCGACAGATACACACAGACAACCCAAGACAGACTTCAGTTTGTATATTTCTGAGTGCACCTGTCGACAGATGCAAATTACCTGTCGACAGATACACACAGACAACCCATGACAGACTTCAGTCTTTGTATCCCTGAGTGCACCTGTCGACAGATGCAAATTACCTGTCGACAGATACACTCAGAAATTTAGATTTCTGAAACCCAGTTCTCAGCCTGAGTGCATCTGTCGACAGATGCAAGTGCACCTGTCGACAGACGACGGAAACATGAAATTCAGAAGTTCTGATTCTGGCCCCATTTGGGTGTCTCCTTCCTCCACGACCCCACCTTTACCTAACACTATATAAGCATCCTTTTGGAGCCAAATTCGCAGAGAGCAACCTCCCAACCAAGAGCCTCCAAGGGACCAAGAGGAAAAGCCCCAATTTGCTGCTCTGCTTCAATCTTCTGCCCAGGTCGTCATGGAATTACCATCCATGCGAAGTTGAAGCCGGATCGTCGCCAATTCAACCTTCTACATCGATCAGTCTACATCCAATCGAAGTTTGAAGAGCGTCTGGACGATCCACGAGAAGAATTCCAACTGGATTTGTTCCCCAACTCTAAATTCTTCTCCATTTCACAATTTCCATTCCATTGTGTGTGTGTGGTTGTGTTTCAAGCATCCCTTGTGCTTGATCCACGAAATTGTGGTTGTTCTGATCGTGGTTCATCAGACAACATGTGTGTGTTTGAGTTGTTGTGTTGAACTCGCTCATAAGCAGTCGTTTCTGCATGTGTGTGTGGACGGTGGATGTAGGATACACGAGTTGTGTACTCTGAACCACCTTAAATCATCGTGTCCTGTGGTTTGCTCGCATTTTGCGATAGATGATTGGTAGGCACGTTGTTCATACGCACGTTTGATACCCTGTTCTCATTTATATCAACTCAAGCCTTCTTATACTCAATCGAATTCTAATCAAGTTTCATTAAGATCGCTGTAGCACCGAAAAGAAGCCATCAGTAATTAGAAATTGTCGTAATCTATTCAACCCCCCTTCTAGATTACCATATTGTGTTATTCCGCATAACCCTTCAATTGGTATCAGAGCGAGGTTTCTCCGATTTACAGTTTTCGTAATTTGATCTAGCGATCAGGAGATTCTCGATCTTATGGATTCTAGCAAAGGGTATATGGCCGAGGGACATTCAGTAACCAGGCCACCCTATTTTGATGGCACTGACTATCCTTATTGGAAAAATCGTATGCAGGTATTTTTGAGAGCTCAAAATTACGAGTTGTGGAAGATAGTCAGCAAGGGACCATATGTGTTTCCCGAGGACGAAGACACCTGGACGAAAGACCAAATAGCTAAAGGAACTCTCAACTGGAGTGCACTAAACATGATGCAATGTGCGGTGCATCCAAAGGAGTTTTCAAGAGTCTCCACATGCTCAACAGCAAAAGAGATGTGGGACAAACTTGAACTCATCTACGAAGGTACGTCCGAGGTAAGGGAAACCAAAGTTAGCATGTTAGTGTCTGAATATGAAATGTTCAAGATGAAAACTGATGAAAACATATCAGACATGTTTGCAAGATTCATGCTAATAATTAACGGGCTAAAAGGTCTTAAAAAGGAATACTCTGAAAGTGACTTAGTAAGAAAGATACTTCGATCTCTTACTTCAACTTGGAATACTAAGGCCACTGTCATTGAGGTTTCCAAAGACCTCTCTAAAATGAAATTGGATGAACTAATTGGCTCCTTAATGACATATGAAATCAACATCAAAAGAAAAGAATTAGAAGAAAATCCTAGGAAGTCAATTGCTTTAAAAGCATCCAACAAAACATCAACAAGCTCCAAGAAATCCATTCAACAAGATAGTGATGAGCAAGGAACATCTAGTGAGAGTGATAATGATGAAATGGCAATGCTCACTAGACAATTCAAGAAATTTCTGAAGTTCAAAAGGAGAGACTCAGGTAACTCCAAACCCTTTCAAAAGAAAAAATTTTCACAGAAATATGAGTCCAACAAAAAATCTGATATTGTTTGTTATGAATGCAAGAAACAGGGGCACATGAGAGGAGAATGCCCGGAACTCAAGAAGAAGCTGAAGAAAGAAAAATTCATCTTCAAGAAAGCCAAAGCAATGTTGGCAACCTGGAGTGATGAAGATGAAGATGCACAAGAAACATCCGATGATGAAGAAGTTAAATGCTTAATGGCAAGGAGTGATGACTCCACCGAGGTAAACTTCTCATTTGATAATTATACTGCAAGTGAATGGGAGGAAGCATACACTACTCTATTTGAAAATTTTGTGAATATAGATCTGAAAATAAGGCATTGAAAAAGAAATGCAACTCCCTTGTGCATGATAAAAATCACTATGAACGAATTGCATTCCTGACAAAAGAAATAGAAATGATGAAAATTGATGAAAAGACTCATAGTGAAGAGATGGATTGCTTGAAAATGAAATTACAAGAAACACAAAAGGAAAAGGACTGTTTAAGCCATTCTCTTGAATTCCTTCAAGAAGAACATCTAGAAACAAGGAAAAAGTTGGAACAAACTGAAACAGAATTGAAAGAAAAATCTGAAGACTTGATGAAATTTGTAAAAGGAAAGCAAAATCTAGATGCGGTTTTGGGTGCTAAAATACATGTAACCAAGCATGGGTTAGGATATCAACCTGTCAAACAAAAGAAAATAGGAGAGTCATTGATCACTTCCTTTTTGATCCTAGCCCAAGCACAAGCAAGCATGCTCCCACAAAGCATAACACAAGTCCATCTCAGACCAAAGTATTGCAACCCAAACAAAATGTTCCCAACAAACAAAAGAAAAAGCCACCTGTCGACAGATGGAATGGTGCCTGTCGACAGGCAAGAACAACTTCAACTAATAAACAGTCTATCAAGCAACAAAAAATTGAAAAGAAAATTCCTTCATGCAATGTGTGTAAAAAGATTGGTCATGATGAAAAACAATGCTGGAATAATCCAAAGAAACAGAAATTCAAACAAGTTTGGATTCCTAAGCATTTACTTTGTTGCATGAATGAAATTTTGGGACCCAAAGTAATTTGGGTACCAAAACATCTTGTATGATCCACATATGCAGGAATGCCTAGCAGCCCAACATCAAAACAAATGGTACTTGGATAGCGGCTGTTCGAGGCACATGACGGGCGACAAAGCTAAATTCTGTTTCCTAGTGGAGAAAAACGGAGGGCAAGTCATTTTTTGAGGTAACAACAAAGGCCAAATCATTGGCACATGTAATGTTGGTAAGTGTCCCTCCAATTCAATTGAAAATGTACTGTTAGTTGATGGCCTTAATCACAATTTGCTTAGCATAAGTCAATTATGTGATAGAGGTCACAACGTCATCTTTGAATCAAATTCATGTCAAATTGTTGATAAAGAAACAAGAAGTGTAAAATTTTCTGGAAAAAGAGTGAATAACATCTACCTAGTTGACTTAGATGATCCAGAAAATGACAATTTGTGTCTTGTTGCAAATAGACAGGATGAATTGACATTGTGGCATCGTAGGCTTGGCCATGCGAGCTACAACGTATTGCACAAGATTATGAAGCTCAAATTAGTAAGTGGACTTCCTGACATTTCTTTTAACAACAATGAAAGTTTTTGTGATGCATGTGCACAGGGAAAACAAACCCGGAAGTCTTTCAAATCCAAAGCACTGGTAAGCACATCTAAACCATATGAACTGTTGCACATGGACCTTTTTGGACCAACTAGAACTCTAAGTCTCAATGGCAAACGTTTTGGTTTTGTCATTGTAGATGATTTTTCTAGGTTCACATGGGTCAAATTCTTGGCACACAAAAGTGAAACACTTACAATCTTCCAGGAATTCTTTAACAAGATTGAGCATGGCAATGTGAATAAAATATGCTCAATCCGCACCGATCACGGGGGAGAATTTGATAACAATGCATTTTCTGATTTTTGCAGGCACCAAGGGATCGAACATCTGTTCTCCTCCCCAAGAACTCCAGAACAAAATGGAGTAGTGGAGAGGAAAAACAGAACATTGGTGGAAATGGCTCGCACTCTTCTGGTTGAAGGCCAACTCTCCAGAAGCTTTTGGGCAGAAGTAGTGAACACTTCATGCTACATTCTAAACAGAGCCATGGTAAGACCTGTGATAAAGAAAACCCCCTACCATTTGTTGAAAGGTAAGAAACCCAACCTTGGGTACTTCTGAGTATTTGGCTCAAAGGTATTTATTCATAACAATGATAAATCTGATTTAGATAAATTTGAAGCCAAAAGTGATCAAGGTGTTTTTCTAGGCTACTCAGAACACTCTAGGGCATATAGGGTGTTTAACAATAAAACACGCACTGTGGAAGAAACTCCACATGTAATTTTTGATGAGACTTATGCCAAAACTAACAGTTTGACTGTTAATAGAACTGAAAAAGAAGATGAAGGAACATCACTTGAGGACCTACAAGTCAAAGCAAAAGACAAATCTGAAGAAGATTCCAAGACCAAAGGTGGATATCTTCACAAGGACTATGATGAAGATGATGAAATAGCCTTCAGAAAACAAGATGAAACACATGAAGAAAATCCACTAGAAGGTGAACCTCCTGAAGAACAACATTCACAAGATCAAATTCCTCAAGGACAAGATGCTCCCGGCCCTTCAACAATCACAAATGTGAGGTATTCCAAAGATCACCCACTTGATGATGTGATAGGTAGTTTAAATGATTCTGTTCAAACAAGGTCTCAAGTTAGACAAATAATTGAACATGATCTTTTTGCTTTTGTCTCTCAAGTGGAACCCAAAAATGTTGAAGAAGCCTTAAAAGATAACTCATGGATTGATGCTATGCATGAGGAACTTGGTCAATTTCAAAGAAATAATGTATGGAGTTTAGTTCCTAGAACCCCTGAAATTTCTATCATAGGAACTAGATGGGTGTTTAGGAATAAACTTAATGAAGAAGGAAAAGTGGTCAGAAATAAAGCTAGACTCGTTGCAAAAGGATATAATCAAGAATTTGGTGTAGATTTTGAAGAATCCTTTGCTCCTGTAGCCAGATTAGAAGCAGTCAGAATTTTATTGGCATATGCATGCTCCCATAAGTTCAAACTTTATCAAATGGATGTTAAAACTGCTTTCTTAAATGGCTATATCAAAGAAGAAGTCTATGTCTCTCAACCACCAGGTTTTGAAAATTCTGAAATGCCTAACCATGTGTATAAATTGCACAAAGCTCTTTATGGTTTGAAACAGGCACCTCGAGCTTGGTATGATAGACTAAGCAATTTTCTGGTAAGCAAAAACTACTCAAGAGGTAAAGTGGACCAAACACTCTTCACTAAGAAAGTTCGCAATCACATAATTGTTGTTCAAGTTTATGTGGACGATATTATATTTGGTTCTACTAACCCTTCACTGTGTGAAGAATTTTCTAAACACATGCACAGTGAATTTGAGATGAGTCTAATGGGGGAGCTTCAATTCTTTCTTGGTTTGCAGGTGAAACAACATAAGACGGCTTCTTCATAAATCAAGAAAAATATGTCAAAGAGCTTCTCAAACGATTTCAATTTGAGCAAGCTAAACCGGCCTCCACCCCAATGAGCACAAGCATCAAATTGGAAAATGATGAGAAAGGTAAACCGGTAGATGCAAAGCACTTCCGAGGTATGATTGGCTCACTCCTTTATCTTACTGCAAGTAGACCGGATATACAATTCAGTGTTTGCCTTTGTGCTAGATATCAATCTAGTCCAAAGGAAAGCCATTTAATTGCAGTCAAGAGAATTTTCCGATATCTCTCAGGCACATGTAATTTGGGTTTTTGGTATCCAGCAGGCAGTAGTTTTGATTTGATATCTATTCTGATGCTGATTATGCTGGATGTAAAATTGATAGAAAAAGCACTAGTGGATATTGCCAATTCCTTGGCGGTTGCATGGTTTCGTGGGCATCCAAGAAACAACACTCGGTTGCACTCTCCACTGCAGAGGCAGAATATGTCGCTGCAGGAAGTTGTGTAGCTCAAGTGTTGTGGATCAAAAGTCAGTTAGCTGACTATAATGTTGAAATTGGATGCACACCTATACTATGTGACAACACAAGTGCTATCAACCTTTCAAAAAACCCTGTCCAACACTCAAGGACTAAACACATTGAAATCCGTCATCATTTCTTGAGAGATGAAGTTTCCAATAAAACCTTGGAACTTAATTTCATTCCCACAGAAAAACAATTGGCTGATATTTTCACCAAACCCTTGTCTGAAGATAGATTCACATCCTTAAGAAGAGAATTGGGTTTGTGTAAAATGCAATGAAACTAACTCTCCATATTGGAGTGCATGCTCTTTATGTGTGAATGACTATGTGGTATATCAAATGGTGAACTGTAGGAAAACAAGTTCGGCTTGTTTGGAAACTATCATCATGCGTGAGGAAACATTCTCCGCCAAGTATCCATAGTCCCATTGCATATAAAGGTCCTGTACTTCACATAGGATTTTTAGTTTCCTTACATTTTATCATGTTAACTCCATGAAACAATGCTTTCTCTGTGACCATGTGCTTGTGTATGACATTCTTAAATGAACATGTTTGCCTTGTATCAAATGCTTGTGTGAATCCTTGCTTAGATGTTGTGTCAACACGTGCACACACTATGGGGGAGTAAGTTCAGGGTAGATGAGTTTTTTCATGAGGAAACTCTTCCTTCACTTCAATTTTTAATCCTCACTTCCTTGAACTTCATGTGCACTCAAACTGAAACCAGAAAAATCCACTCTGTTCATATCTGTCGACAGATACATTCCATCTGTCGACAGGTACACTCAGATTTGCTCTGACTGAAACTTCAATTCATCAGTCTGTGTGCATCTGTCGACAGACAGATTCCTACTGTCGACAGATAAACACAATCTCACTATTTTCTCATTCCTTCTTCATACTTTTCAAGAAAGTGTTCATTACTTGATTTAAAGGTAAACATTGGATTGTTTTGTGCAATATAACCTTTCATATCCACTTCATGTCAAAGTCGTGAACCAAGTCTAAATGATGTTTGATGCAACACTTGATTGAGGACTTTTAGATCATTTTGAACACAATGAGCAAACCAAATGATTTTTAAACATCTCCTTTGAATAACTCCCTTGTCATTAAACATGAATCCAAAATGATTTGAAAAATCAGAAGGTCCTTGAATTTAATGTTCTACATTATCACTTGCCTAAAGAAATCTCATGTACTTGACGAAAAGTAAAATCAAAATAAAAGGGAGAAAAGCTACCTATTTCTACGTTTCAATCAAAAAAAAAAAAATTTATCTTTCATTTTTGGGATGGAGGTAGAGCAATGATGAAAATCACTAAGTAACCGGGGGCATGGGCATCACCAATGTCGGTCTTCGCGTCAAAAGGTTGTTTCATTATCTCTACACAATGGCTTGATGGACACTCACATTGAGTAACTGGGGGTATTGGCATCACAAATGTCTACCTTCACATGAAAAAGTGAAAGTGCTCCTCATTGCCACTCTTTCCCATCTTCGCTGTTTAAAGATCCTAAAATCATACTAGAAATAGAGTGAAGCCTCCGAAATTTTTTTTGTCAAGTCCAATGTGCTTCTTATGGGTAAGATGTTCTTGTGGCCATCTAATTCAAATTTCATCTGACTATCATCTCTATTTTGATGCATGTTTTTCTTCAATGGCCTTAATCAAAAGAGTTATTTAATTTTCACTGGCTTTTGTGAAATGTGTTCTTTATGATCTAATTAAAGAACTCATCGGTTTTATTTCAAAATCATTGTAGAATTGTGTCATGTCTTCATCATAATGGATATGCATTTTTATCTTGTACATACACCTATTTTACCCTAAAATGCCAAATGAACACTTGACCCGTTGAAAAATCTTGAAAAAATCAAGTTTCTGCCAAAAAGCAGTTATCTGTCGACAGACAGATGGTCATCTGTCGACAGCCGGCGTCCCAGATCTGTTTTTGAAGCTACCCATCGTGCCGGTTCAAGTCTTTTGTGTGGGGCCTCTTTTCGAAATCCCTTATAAACCTATTCTAAAGGCTTCCCACGACCATTTCCCACCATTTCCCCTCTCATTTCCTCCTCCTCTTCTCCAAACCCCTCTCTTCCCCCTCCAGGGCTCAAGATCCGATCCGTCTCCGACGATCTTGCTGCTCCTCGTATGGGATCCCTCCACTCTCCTTTCCCAAACGCCATTTTCACCCTCCTTCTTGAGATGGCACCCATGACCAAGATTCTCACTTGCCGTCGTCGCGCTTCGACGGACGCCGGAGAGAGTTCCAGGGCTCCTTCAGAACATCGTAGCAAGCATCGCGAAGATCGGTTGCCGGAACTCATTGTTCCTCAGGGTCTCCATCTCATCCGGGTACACGGCACCTTCAAGAAACTCGTCCAATCACGGTATGTGGACTTTGAGTCCTTAGGATCGATGTTCCCCTCGCTCCTACCCTACTTTGACACTCAAGGGTGGACATCCTTTCTGTACTCGCACTTGCAATATTCTCCAAATGTCGTCACAGAATTTTTCAATAATCTAGGGCTTTTCGATCAGGGAGATATTTTCTCTTCGGTGAGAGGCACTCGTTTTTGCCTCACCGCCAATCTTATCTCGACAGCCCTTGAAATCCCAAACTCAGGAGTTGAAATCTTCAACTATACTCCTTCCGCGTCTGAGTACTATGAACTTCTCACTTTGCAACCTTATGATTCCACTAAGGAAATTGCTCGTCTGAACGCCAACTCCTTTCCTCCTTTGATCCGGATGATCCATCATATCTTCACTACTTTGATCGTCCCGAAGGATGGAAGTCGAGAATTAGTCACTGAGGTTCATAAGTCCTTGTTCATATTCTTTCTCAAATGTCAACAAATCAATCTACCTGAACTCATGCTAAGCCTCATTCGTCGGTGTTTCTCCAACACCAAGAGATCAATGCCATATGCATGCCCCATCACCTCTCTTCTCATTTTCATTGGCATCCCTATTCCTTCAAGTGAGCTCGTCTCCTTAAAATCCCGCAGTGCATTTGACCTCACTGCCGCTCACCGAATGGGCTACAAGTTTGTAGATGGTGTAGTGACAAGGACTCTCAAAGGGAAAGAACCACAAGGTGTTGAAGAGTCATCTGATGAAGAAGACAATCAAGACAATGAAGCTAATGAAGACAGTGATGAAGAACCTCAGGATGAGCAAA
Organism: Colocasia esculenta; assembly: GCA_014218235.1. Lineage (NCBI taxonomy): Eukaryota > Viridiplantae > Streptophyta > Magnoliopsida > Alismatales > Araceae > Colocasia > Colocasia esculenta. The sequence goes on from CM024757.1 coordinate 86,305,668, forward strand.
TGCCTGATCAACCTCAAGAATTTGCTGATGTACCTGTGCCTCAAGAACAATCTCTTCGTGATTACTTGGCACAATTGCATCAACAGATGACCTCCGGATTTGCTCAACTGAACACTAGATTTGATCAAGTGGATGCTCGCCTCAACTCTCTGGATGAGTCTCACGTGCATATCCGAGACAGGCTTGATTTCCTCTACTCCGAGAGAGCTGGATCCCGTCATCCTCCACCTGCTGGACATGACGATGAATAGAGGGTCTTAGGGTCGTTAGAGGTTGTTAAGAGTCTTAGCTGGGAGTTAGTCTCACTAGTCCTGTTATTTTTTTGCTTGCTCATGTTATTTCCCTTCCTTTTGATTTTTATTAAGTCATGTAATGATTTTCTCTTGTACTGTGAAATTTGAATGATCAATCAATGAAAACTCACAGTTCATGTTTATTTGTCTCACAATGTCCATGACTTGACTTTTTGTATGTTGTCAAAAAGGGGGAGAACATCAATATTATGCATCAATTGAATTTTTTTGTCATCATCAAAAAGGGGGAGATTGTTGGGTTTTCAATATATCATGTTTTTGATGATCACATTAATATCCTTGAACATTGATTTAATGCAAAATTGATGTGTTATTTAACATGAAAAACACCATGAAAGTGATTATGTTAAACATTGCCAAATCACACAATGTATATCACTAACAATGTATTTACATGTAGGTGCACAAGTATGAAAGATGGAGCATCAAAGAGATGAGCAAACAGACCAAGACAATGTCAAAGAAGTGTATCTGTCGACAGGCCTAGGGTATGTGTCGACAGATACACACAGACAACCCAAGATAGACTTCAGTTTGTATATTTCTGAGTGCACCTATCGACAGATGCAAATTACCTGTCGACAGATACACACAGACAACCCATGACAGACTTCAGTCTTTGTATCCCTGAGTGCACCTGTCGACAGATGCAAATTACCTATCGACAGATACACTCAGAAATTCAGATTTCTGAAACCCAGTTCTCAGCCTGAGTGCATCTGTCGACAGATGCAAGTGCACCTGTCGACAGACGACGGAAACATGAAATTCAGAAGTTCTGATTCCGGCCCCATTTGGGTGTCTCCTTCCTCCACGACCCCCACCTTTACCTAACACTATATAAGCATCCTTTTGAAGCCAAATTCGCAGAGAGCAGCCTCCCAACCAAGAGCCTCCAAGGGACCAAGAGGAAAAGCCCCAATTTGCTGCTCTGCTTCAATCTTCTGCCCAGATCGTCGTGGAATTACCATCCATGCGAAGTTGAAGCCGGATCGTCGCCAATTCAACCTTCTACATCGATCAGTCTACATCCAATCAAAGTTTGAAGAGTGTCTGGACGATCCACGAGAAGAATTCCAACTGGATTTGTTCCCCAACTCTAAATTCTTCTCCATTTCACAATTTCCATTCCATTGTGTGTGTGTGGTTGTGTTTCAAGCATCCCTTGTGCTTGATCCACGAAATTGTGGTTGTTCTGATCGTGGTTCATCAGACAACGTGTGTGTGTTTGAGTTGTTGTGTTGAACTCGCTCATAAGCAGTCGTTTCTGCGTGTGTGTGTGGACGGTGGATGTAGGATACACGAGTTGTGTACTCTGAACCACCTTAAATCATCGTGTCCTGTGGTTTGCTCGCATTTTGCGATAGATGATTGGTAGGCACGTTGTTCATACGCACGTTTGATACCCTGTTCTCATTTATATCAACTCAAGCCTTTTTATACTCAATCGAATTCTAATCAAGTTTCATTAAGATCCCTGTAGCACTGAAAAGAAGCCATCAGTAATTAGAAATTGTCGTAATCTATTCAACCCCCCTTCTAGATTACCATATTGTGTTATTCCGCATAACCCTTCAGTGTTGCTCTGGCCCAACCCTGGTTGTGGGTCGTGGCATTACTCTAGTTGCTTCCGCATGTGTTTGACTCCGCTGGTTCTACGGGAGTCGTCTTTAGCCTGACCCGAGTTATGGTTGAGGCATTTCTCTGTTTCGCTGCTTTACAGTACTCTGCTGTAGGTGTTTTCCCGTTTTACTGCTTTGTAGAGTAGTTTTGCTTACGTTTTCGTTGGAGATCCTGCTGCTCTGGATGGTAAGGGACTGGTAATCCCTACTGGGCCTTGTTTACGAGGTTCACCCCCCTACTTTCTTCAGGTAGGGACTCGCTGTAGTAGGAGTTCATTGCCGGACGGTTGTGGTGGCGGTTTGTTGCGCCGTGCTTGCCAGCAGTGTGAGTTGTGAGCGTGAGTGCTCTTGTACCAGGAGTGAGTTGAGAGTGGTCTTTTTGCAAGTCCTCGGGGTATGCCCCTTAAGGACTGTGCCATTCTTTTTTGTACCTATACTTTTATTTGGGACATGTTGTACATAATTCTTTATTAATGTATGAACTTTCTGTTATAGTTATTTGAATTCCTTGCTTATCTCACTGGACAAAATTATAACCCTTCCTGGTCTTCGGATCCGTGGGTGGCGGCGCGACCTTCGGGGGTCCCTGGCGAGGGGTCCGAGAGGTCGGGTCGTTACACCCTCTGCCTCATGTCGATTTATTATTTGATCAAATATCAAGAGCAAAATACTTTTCTAAGATCGACCTTAGATTAGGATATCATCAGATGATAATTAACGATGCAGATATTTACAAGACAACTTTCAGGAGCAGGTATAAACATTACGAATTTGTAGTTATGCCTTTTAGACTAACCAATACTCTTGTAGCTTTCATGCAATTGATGAACAACATCTATCGACCATACCTCGACAAATTCGTCGTGGTCTTTATTGATGATATTCTTATATACTCCAAGACCAAGGAAGAGCATGAGGAGCATCTAAGGATCGCTCTGCAGATCTTGTGCGACAACAAGCTCTACGCCAAATTGGGCAAGTGTGAATTTTGGCTCGAGGAGGTGTCATTTCTAGGCCATGTCATATCAAAGGATGGTATAGCAGTTGATCCTTCCAAGGTTGAAGTTGTACTCAACTTGGAGAGACCGACCAATGTCACTGAGATCAGAAGCATTCTTGGACTGACTGGCTACTACAGGCGGTTCATAAAAGACATCTCCAAAATAGCTATACCTCTTACTCGCCTTATGCGAAAAGAGAACCTATATGTCTAGAGCAAGGAATGTGAGAAGAGCTTTTAGACACTGAAGCAATGCTTGACATCTGCACATGTCCTCCTTCTCAGTCTACACTGATGCATCTGGAATTGGTCTAGGCTGCGTGTTAATGCAGAATGAAAAGGTGATAGCTTATTCATCAAGACAGTTGAAGCCTCATGATGTCAATTACCTATCCATGACCTAGAACTAGCTGCTGTGGTGTTTGCACTCATGATTTGGAGGCATTATCTTTATGGAGAACAATTCATTGTCTACTCCGATCACAAGAGTCTGAAGTACTTATTTTCCTAGAAGGAGCTCAATATGCGACAAAGGAGATGGCTTGAATATCTGAAGGACTTTGATTTCAATATCCAATACCACCCGGGCAAAGGTAATGTTGTAGCAGATGCACTTAGCAGGAAGCCTGTGGCATCCTTGTCTTGTTTAGTCATGGGTGAGATGCAATTATTAGAACAATTTGCCAGTCTAGATCAAAATATTGAACAAAGAAGTGATCAGGTGCTACTTGCCAACCTTAGGGCACAACCCGACATCTTTGTCGAGATCAGGGAATAATAGGCCAATGACCCATTCTTATTCTGAGTCAAGGAAACCATAGCTGACAGACCCGATTTTTCCATCACTGATGATGAGAGATTATTATTTCAGGGCAGGACATGTATGCCTCACAATGAGGAGTTGAAAAGGAAGCTGATGGAGAAGCCCACAAGACTAAGTATACAATTCACCCAGGCACAACCAAGATGTACCAAGACATGAAAAGGTCATTTTTGTGGCCCAACATGAAGCGTGAGGTGGCTGAGCATGCCGCGCACTACCTCACATGTCAGCAGGTGAAAGCAGAACACTGATGTCCTGTGGGTGTACTCAGACCCCTGGACATACCAGAGTGGAAGTGGGAGAGCATCGGAATGGATTTCATTATGGGTTTACCCCGAACTCGTGGTGGACTCGATGCTATTTGGGTCATGGTGGACCGACTGACTAAGTTCACACACTTCTTAGCAATCAAGAGTACCTTGAGTGTTGATGTATTAGCGGCTTTATATGTAAAGGAGATTGTGAGATTACATGGAGTCCCTTTATCTATAGTCTCAGATCGTGACCCCAGATTCACCTCTAGATTTTGAAAGAGTCTTCAGACTGCACTAGGAACCAAACTCAATTTCAGTACTGCATTCCACCCACAGGCAGATGGGCAGACAGAAAGAACAAATCAGATTGTGGAAGACATGCTGCGAGCATGTGCTATAGATTTTGAAGGGTACTGGAATGAACAACTGTCAGTGATGGAATTTGCATATAACAATAGCTACCAAGCCAGTATCAAGATGGCACCATTTGAAGCCCTGTATGGTAGAAGTTGTAGATCACTACTCTGCTAGAATGAAGTGGGCGATCAACAGTGGATGGGACCTGATATGGTGCAGAATACTAGAAGAGACATACAGATCATCAGGGATAGAATTAAAATAGCTCAGTCTAGGCAAAAGAGCTATGCAGACAAGAGAAGAAGGGATCTGGAGTTTCAAATCGGAGATCATGTACTGCTGAAGGTATCCCCGACCAGAGGATTTCAAAGGTTTGAGATGAAAGGCAAGTTAAGGCCAAGATTCATAGGTCCATTTGAGGTACTGGAAAGAGTTGGCAAAGTGGCATATTGTCTGGCATTACCTCCTAAGTTTTCCACCGTACACAATGTTTTCCATGTGTCGATGCTGAGGAAGTATATGTACGACCCTTCTCATGTGATTCGCTACGACGATATAATCCTATACAAAGATATGACCTATGAAGAGAAGCTAGTTAGAATCCTGGACAAGAACATTCAGCAGCTTCGGAATCGACCAATATCTGTGGTAAAGGTGCTCTGGAGTAATCATGGAGTCGAAGAAGCCACATGGGAACCCGATGCAATAATGCGACGGAATTACCCATAACTATTCAGTAAGTCATTCTTCCCCTTATGATCATATGAATTTGGGGACCAAATTCTTTTTAAGAGGGGGAAGATGTAGCAACTCAAAATTTTAAAATTTGATATATAGATTTAAATTAGAATAAAGGGTTAATAAATTTGAATAAAAGGGAATTAAACTAAAACCCATTAAGCTAAATGAGGAGATGGGTTATACAAATAGTCCAAACATGAATGAATGGGCCCAAATGTGAAAAGCTGAAATTGGATGGGAGATATTTAGGCCTAATTTCGGAGCTAATTATTTAATAAATTAAAAAGAGGTAAGATAATGATTAAAATTGCTTATAATTATCCTAAAAAGAGTCCTAGGCTTATCCTTATCCCTTAGCCACGAAATTGGGACTCTCTCCAAGCTATTTAGGTGGATAAATGCTAGGAAAAAATGGATAAATGTTAGAAATTCAGAGTTTGAAGAGAAGGAAGAGTTTTAAGGGTTCAGGACCCTTTAAACCAACAAATACACCTCGAATTCATATCTACCCAACCCTAGAACATTGCTGAAGCTTGGAGAACGAGGAATAGGAGAACAAGGAGGAGAGACTTGGAGCAAGGGGATTTCGTCATCTTCACACATCTCCAAACCCTAGGATTTTTATAGCGTGAAAGTTAGGCAATCTCTCAAGCAAATTAAATTAAATTCGTCCCTAGGTAGACCATGATCCCCTCTTGCAAAGCCTTTTGTTTTCCCCAATTATCATCGTGCCATTTAGGAGTATTCCATGCTCCAATCCCTATCATGAACATGTACCTGAACCCACTTGTTTGCCTTCAATCCATGAATACACTTGATTTCGTGCTCTAAAACTTTTACTATGAATACTGCATGATGTTAGGATTCGAATGATCCTATTTTCCCCAATTTTTATCATGTTCCCTATGCAAATTAAATCAGATTCCATCACTATGTTTGTTTTTAGGTCACCAAAATATAACCTAATCAAATCATGTCCATATGTTGCCTATTTTCTAATTACTTGTTACTGTAGATACCCCTTCATGTCTAGTTTCATTTAAAATTGGTGTCGTGATTTTTGGACATGTATAGGATTTTATATGGATTTTTGAATGACCCTGTATCAAGTCCATGGAGGACTGGCCCGAAAACCCAAAGGAACTAGTTTACCCTTGGGGTTCAGCCAGGCCCTCTGAGAACGCGACGACTCGAGTAGTCGCGATTCTCAAGACGGTCACGACAGAAGAGCATGTTGCATCATGAATGTGATGGCTCAACTTGTCGCAATCTCTAGGCCCGTATCGATTGCCCAGAACGCGATAGACCCCAACGTCGCGATCATGGATCGACTACCCTCATCGCGACTGTTCACCCTGTTGCATTTAGAGCGTCTGGCAATTGGCCTATTCCCGTTCCAATGAATGCGACCGACCATTCCGTCGTGATTTGAATCGCAATAGGTACCCCCGTCGCGTTTTCATTATGTCTGACAGAACCCAAATTTCCATGCAAACCATTGCTAATCATGCCATTTAATCAATGTTAATCCCTTAATTTGCACTGTTATGCACAATAACGACCTGTTTAATAAAATGGGTAATAATATCTTGATTTTCCATTAAATCAAAGCTATGTGCACGATTAGTTCTTGCTATCATGATTATCTTACACATGCACACGATATACATAAATGTTTGCCATAAAACTTTATTAATTTACTCTATAACATATCTGGTAATTAAGTGCAATTAATCATACAAATTCTCTAATTATTTTAAGGGACTTGTCTTTGCGTGATTCATTATCGCTACCGCGTCCCTCTGCCTTCGAGCACTGAAGGCATGACGGACAATTGTTTTATACACACTTCTATCTTGGCTTGGACGACCTCTCCATTGGCAACACTCCTGATAGGACCAGGAACTCCTTATCAAGGCCTCTGTAAGTCTCCTTGGCTTTGGCAGACGTCCATTGCTGATGAGCGGGTTGTACCATCAATACCTATTATACCCATAGTGATTAGCATGATCCAACGGCCTTTATATGTTCTCTTTTATCTAGATATCACGCCAGACCTCTAGCCTGTGTTCATAGCGCGGCTATTTGGCGGTTGTGACTTCTACCAGACTGCCGACACACGACCATGTGTGTTGCGCAACTGTTATTATCGTCTGTTTATCATTTTTTTACGACATAACCCTGTTCTCATCTACTAGCTATATTCTCTCATCTGTTCACATTCTCGCTATACTCTCATCTATTCGTCAATTACTCTCATCTGTTCTTGGTACTCTATTTGGTCATCCTTTTGATTGTCTAAGATAAAAACATGATCTATGCCAGGCAATATTTTAAGTGCTAGTGTCCTTGGGAGTTTAATGATCAGGATGTATGGCATAACATCCAAGTGCTAGACAATCTAGATTAATCTATGACAATCAATACAAGTGCTATGTTGACAAGAAGATCAACTTTACATGCTATCATGACTAGTGCACTGTTGTGCAACCTTTACATGCTATCTCATTATATGGCCAATCCGTTATCATGCTTGATGTGCTATACTCTCATGAAAAGTGCTATTGTTTCTCGTTATCATGAGACATTGCTCTCATGACTTTACTTGATCATTCTCTCTAGTTAGCCTGCTTGATAAGACATTAATCACTTAAAGCATGCCTATTTATATGAGATATTAAGTCCTACTGGGTGTTTATCGCTCATCCTGCGCTATTTATTCATGTGTTTTAGGTGAGTCTGATGGAGACTACTACACTCACGAGGAAGGGGACGAGGATGTGCAAGAGTGACCAGCATTATGACAACCTTTGCTTTTAGTAGCTAGTTAGTCAATATGTAATAGTTTGGATTTGAATAAAGTACTCTGGGCCCTAGTTTTGGCTCTGATTAGTGATTGTGATAGTTGATTAAGGAGTTATTAATGAAGTTGGTTTTTATTTGGCATTATTCCAATTGTGTAATGGTTTGATGTTAATTATCGATCTGTATTATTTATTTAACTGAAATATCGCTCTGATATTCCACATCGGGGCGTTACAGCTCTCCTCAAGGATAGCGTTTCATGATGGCAAAGGAGACGTGTCGCGTTCTGCGTCCAGAACGGCCCGTTTAAACAAGATGTTGGGAGTGGGTGAACTGCCATTTCTGCCTTTGAACTTCGCGGCTCTCTTTCCTTATAAGGAAGAGGAGGGGAGTAGGAAGGGTTCTGAGCTTTCTTTCTCTAAAAAAACACTCCTTCTTCTTCCTGCTGCCTTTTGCCTGCCTCCTACTCTCTCCTTGCTCCTTCATCATCTTCATCTCCATCTGCAAGCAGCGATGTCGCAGCGAGAAGACAAGGCAGTCGCTGCGGCTGGAGCGAGTGGTGCAGCGCCGGTACCATTGAAAGGTTCGAAGTACCGGTTCTTCGAAGGCTTCCGAGAGTGGTTGCGCGGAGAGGAGTACGACATCATCTTGGCCAACAAGAATGAGTCGTATCTGCTGGACAAGCCACACTGCTTCACATTGTCCTTAGACCTCTTGGAGGCAGGATTCTGGTTGCCACTTCCAGAGGTGGCGAGGGACCTATTGAGCGCGTGGACAATCACGTCCATCCAACTACCGCCGAACTCGTGGAGGACGATCTGCGTCTTCTACATCATCTGCAAGTTGCGGGGAGTGCGAGCCACGGCGGACATCTTCCAGGGGTACTTCAGCCTCGCATCTTTGCCGCTATCAGGGAACAATGTGCTATACACCAAGCACCACTCGAACAGGATGCAGATCCTCGTTTCAGGAAAGCACTCCAACAACAAGGGCTGGAAAAGTCACGTGTTCTTCTTCGGCTGACGCCAGGGGGCTGGAGCGCTTGAGTGGGGGTTCCTCACTCGGATCCACGACCCTCTAAAGAAGGACTACATGCCTCTCTTGATTCGAGAGGAGGCGAAGCCATTAAAGAGCCTGAGCATGGTGCTTGTGGAGCACGCGGAGGACTACTTGACGGAGTTCCAGCTCGTCCATTATGGGCTCAGCCGAGCATGAGGTGAGTACTTCGTTTTTTCCCTTTGATTCGTTAGGGGACTATCTTCTGACCCTTCCTCTTTTTTTTGCAAATGCCGCCGAACTAGCCACTGGCAGGGACCAGGAGGACATGGCCCTTTATGCCGAACAGATAACCATCAACTCATACTTGACGTATCTGGGTGAGGGTGCCGTTACAAGTGGCGACAGGGTTTTGTTTTCCCCTTTGGCCAAAATAGGAGTTTTTGTTTTCCCTCTGGCCAGGCATTCATGGCAAGAGAGAGAACTCTGTGGTGATTCCGAGCTAGGGGAGGCTTCCGATCTATTGGAGGGTGTTTTTGGAGTGTTCCTCGCAAGGAGGAGGCAGCCAGATCACGAGAAGGCCCCAACAGGTGTGTTCTCCTTGTTCTGGCAGGGTGACACCCCTCTTTTGATTTCTTTGTGTTTCTTTGTGATCTATAGTTTGCCTGTGAGCAGGCATCCTGCCGAGAAGCGACCTCTGAAGATCAGTCTTCAGAGGGAGTTTGCCTCTCTGACGGCAGCGAGGGCGGCGCAGGAGGCCGAGGAGGAGGCCGAGGAAGAAGAGGAGGTTCCCCAGCTGCAGCTTTGGAGTAAGAGGAAGTTGGTGAAGATGGTCGATCAGGGGAGGCTGAGGGCCTCAGTCGTGACAAAGCCCCTGACGGTCGAGGGGACGTTGTCCGAGCTGGGACTCACTAGCGAGGACTTGGTCGTTGTTAGTGACCAATCAGACAGAGGCTCCCCCGAGGAGTAGGTAGGGGCGCTGGTGCCCCTAGGCCCCGTTGGGGGCCATGAAGAGGAGGCGGACGCAGCGGGAGCGTCGAACACCACGATAGCGGGTGAGGAGACTGCCCTTGCGCAGGTGTCCGCGCCTGACGGCAATTTCGGGGGTCTCTGCAGAGGGAGTGTTGGTGCTCCGATCATCTTCTGGCGCTGCGGCTAAGGGCCAGTCACAGGAGCCTGCGTCCGGGCCCATCGCCGATCAACTGGCGGACCATGACGAAATGGGGGCCCCACAAAGGGTTCCCCCCAATGGGGCCGAGGGCCAAGAGGTTGTGTCAATAAATGTGGGCATTGGTCAAGTGGTCGAGGAGCCCATCCTCCCTTTCGAGCAGACTACTTTCGTGGCTGAGATCAGGTTGGGTTCGAGGAGGACCGCGCACCCTTGTCCAAGGTGCTGAACGTAAGGTCTCCTGCCCAGCCCACGGAGACAGTCTTGGAGGTGGCCTTGGAGTGCTTTCAAGGGGGGTCCATCGAGGAGCCTTCCTCCTTGCCCCACCGCCAAGCAGCTCGAGATGCTGATGCGGTGCCAGGGCCTGAGTTCGAAGGATACCCTGAAGCAGACTAAAGAAGAAGTTCGGAGGGAGAGCCACTCAGATGACGACATCGACCTTGACATTGACGAACTGGTTGGCGACATTACGCGGTCGATGGAGAAGCTTTGGAGGTTGGCGTCCCAGGAGAAAGATCAACGGCACATGTGGGATGCCGAGATCGCGTTCTCGACCAAGCACGAGGAGCGCCACCGTCGCCAGGAGGCCTAGTTGCAGAAGGAGAACAATAACCTCCGGATTGTGCTTAAGGCCTCTGAGCGAGAGCTGGCCATCACCAAGGCATAGAAGACCACCCTCACGGGGGTCTTCTATGAAGTCGAGGCTCGCGGGGTCTCCGAGTACAAGGCCGGGCCAGAATTCTGGGAAGAACTGGAGCAGTACGGTGCGTCTTGCTACAAGGTTGGCTCGAAGTCGGTGACGAACGAGGACGACGTCTTGCTACCCTGGAGTACGCGTGCGAAGCCTTTGAAGCCACCCTCCGGGATTGCCGACGACGAACTCAAGACCCCCGCCTAGACGGGTTCGTTTTGCAAGCTTTCGAGCAGGACGAATGCCTTCAAGGGATGAAGAGGCGGGCCCCTCTGACCAAGCGCCCTAATCATGTAACTCTCCTCTTTTTTTTTTGGTATGAAACCTGGCCTTGGTGGTCCTCTGTACAACTTTTGATGAAATGAAAAGATCATCGCTTTGAGTACATGAATGCTCCTTTTCTGTCTTCTTCCCTTGTCGTGTTCTGTTTGAATCAAAATTCGTCGGCGCTTAGAGGCTCTTAGGTACCGCGCAGGTCTTTGGAACTGAAAAGTTCCAACTAGGGGTTTGTACCGTATGCCTTGTTCTAGGACAGGTACCGCGCAAGCTTTTTCGAGCTGAAGAGATCTTAGCCAGGGGTTGTAGCGAACGTCCTTATGTTTTGGGTTTTTTTGGTACCGCGCTAGCCTTTTCAGCTGAAAAGCTTCGACTAGGTGATGTACCGCACACCCTTTTCACAGATCGATAGAACAAGAAGAGAAGTAGGACGCCAAACAAAAGGTTTTCATAAATAGTAAGCCTTTAGATTAGATACATGCTAGGTTCTCGGTATGGTTTCGCTGCTAATAGTAGACAACTTATAGGAACCTTTTCCGAGAACTTGTATGACCTGATAAGGTCCTTCCCATTTTGGAGTGATCATGCCAGTTGCCCTTCGAGGGTCCGATGCCGAGTAGCGACATAGAAAAAGGTCACCTTCAAAGAAGCGTCGTTCCCGAACTCGGGAGTTGTGGTACTGTGCGAGCTACTGCTGATAGGAGACTAGCCTGATGCTAGCATCGCAATGGCGTTCGCCGAGCATGTCTAGGTTTTCCCTTAGCACATGGTTGTTGGCTGCTTCGTTGAAGTGAGTTGTTCGAATCGTGGGGAGAGCGACTTCAAGAGGCACAATGGCTTCTGTGCCATAGGCCAAGTGGAAGGGAGTCTACCTAGTGGCCACCCGAGCAGTCGTTTGGTGGCACCAGAGTACATTGGGGAGCTCTTCAATCCATGAACCTCTAGCAGCCTCCACTCTCGTGCATATCTTGTGCAGTAGTGTTTGGTTAGCATTTTCGACCAGACCGTTTGCTTGAGGATGTGTGAGTAAGGTAAAGTGGTTGTAGATGCCAAGCTCTGAACACTTCTATTTGAAGAACACACTATTGAACTGCTTCTCGTTGTCGGGGGTGAACAGCGTTGGGACGCTAAATCGGCAGAGGATGCTTTTCCAGGTGAACTTCCAAGCTACCTGGTCGGTGATGGTGGCTACAGGCTCGGCCTCAATCCACTTGGTGAAGTAGTCGATGGTGACGAGTAGGAATTTCTTCCGGCCTTGAGCCTCTGGGAACGGTCCCATGATGTCGATTCCCCATCGAGCAAAAGGGTGTGGCTCAAAGAGGGTGTGCAGCTGTTCGGAAGGCTGAGGGATGAGTTGCTCGAACTTATGGCACTCCAGGCACTTCTTTGTGTAGGACATACAGTCCTTTTGCAGTGAAGGCCACCAGAACCCTGCTCGGAGGATGCTGCGCGCCAAAATCCTTCCGCCTAGGTGGCTTCTGCACAAACCCTCATGGACCTCCTCGATGGCCGGAGTTGCCTCGGAAAGACTAAGGCACCGTAAGAGGGGTCTTGAGAGGGAACGTCGGTACAGTTGGCCTTCGACGATGGTGAATCTCTGGAAGCACAGCTTGATCTTACAGGCTTCAGTTTGATCCGGGGGGAGTTCTCCTCAGGGCAGATAGGCTAGAAGTGGATCCTTCCAGCTCGGAGCTGGTTGGGCGGTCTCAATGGACGCAACATCCACTTCGATGCATGGTGAGGCGAGCTCTTCTATGAACACGGAGCGAGAAGGGGAGATGTCAACTGAAGACCCTAGTCTAGCGAGCGCATCAGCTTGTGCGTTCTGCTCTCGTGGGACATGCTGGACTTCGAAGTAGAGGAGGCCTTCTGTCTGGCACTTGACCTATTGGAGGTACTGAGCCATGCGGGGTTCTCTTTCCTCGAACTGCCTGTTAACATGGCTGGCGACCAGTTGGGAGTCGTTGAAGGCCCGTAGCCGAAGCGCTCTGAGGTGCCTTGCCATGCGAATTTCGAACATGAGTGCTTCGTACTCGGCTGCATTGTTGGAGGCAGCGAAGCGAAACCTAAGGGCGTACTGGAATTCCAAACCTTCTGGGGAGGGAAGAACTAGTCCTGTGCCACTTCCCGTGACGCAAGAGGACCCATCAACGTAGAGCTCCTAGAGGGGCTCATCCGCCAGTGGAGGGTCCTTCTCGGTCAGAAGGGTGCATTCTGCCATGAAGTATGCTAGCGCTTGTACCTTGATGGCTGTCCTTGGTCGATAGTTGATGTCGAATTCCCCGAGCTCGATGCCCATTTGATGAGCCTACCGGAAGCCTCTGGTCGTTGAAGAATGAGCTTCAGCGGCTGGTCGGTTAACACCATGATCGGATGGGCCTGAAAGTAGGGCTTGAGCTTCCGAGCAGCCGTGACGAGCACTAGGGCAAGCTTCTCTGCTCGGGGGTATCTTCTCTCAGCTTCTTAGAGTACTTTGCTAATGTAATAGACAGGATGTTGTGTCGTTGCCTCTTCTCTGACCAGCATTGTGCTGATGGAGTGTTCAATGACCGAAAGGTACACAAACAGTGGTTCTCCGAGCACAAGTTTTGAGAGAATCGGTGGGGCACCCAGATAATTCTTCAGCTTGGTGAAGGCCGCTTCGCAGTCCTCAATCCACCGTACTTGCCCCCCTTGCGGTGAGGCACCTTTGGGGACTCGCAGCAATTTGAAGAAGTTAAAGCTCCTTTTTGCTGCTCGAGAAATGAAGCAATTGAGTGCCACGAGACGTCCAGTGAGGCACTGGACATCGCGTACGGTCTTCGAGCTGCTCATCTCCAGCACAGATCGAATCTTCTCGGGGTTAATCTCTATCCCTCGGTTAGAAACGAGGAAGCTGAGGAATTTTCCCGAGCGCACTCCGAACACGCATTTCGTCGGGTTGAGCTTCATATTGTACCTTCGCAAGGTCACAAAGGTTTCTTTGAGGTCGGTAATGTCATCGGCACTCGAGAGCATTTTGACTAGCATGTTGTCAACGTAACCTCCATGTTGCACCCGATCTGCTGCTCAAACATCTTGTTGACCAACCGCTGGTAGGTCGCGCATGCGTTCCTTAGACCAAACAACATTCTTGTGAAATAGTAGAGGTCGAGGTCGGTGATGAATGTTGTGGCATCCTGATCCTGGGGATGTATGCTGATCTGGTGATAACCAGAGTAGGCATCCAAGAAGTTGAGGAGCTCGTGCCTGGAGGTGGCGTCCACTAGCTGGTCGATGCGCGACAGGGGGAAGTTATCCTTGGGCATCACCTTGTTGCGATCCTTGTAGTCCATGCAAACGTGACATTTGTCGTTGGCTTTGCGCATGAGGACCACATTGGAAATCCATCTCGGGTACTAGGATTCTTGGAGAAGCCCAACTATTCAGCTTGTGACAACATGATCGTGGATCACGGTCTACTGTTCTCGGTTAACCGATCGTCGTCTCTGCTGGACAAGTGGCACCCTTGGATCCAAGTTGAGATGGTAAGTCATCAACTCGAGAGGGATGTCGGGCAACTCATTGCCTGACCACGCAAACACGTCCAAATTGGCAAACAGGAATGCCTTGTAGCGTTGCTGTTCGGCTTTCAGAAAAAGTGTGCCAATGTAAAGAACGTGCTCGGGGTCATCGTCCACCCGTACCGGCAGCAGATTCTTTGGTAGGAGTTCGTCGTCTAGTGGAGGGTTCACTGGTCGGTGTAGGCAGCACTTCTAGGTCTGCAGTGGGCCGTTTGTCTCGCAAGGAGAGAACATAGCACTGCCGTGACTCGCATTGGCTACCGAGCACCTCTCTGATGCCGTGCGGAGTGGGGAACTTCATCTTCTAGTGTAAGGAAGAGGGTACAGCTCGCATGTAGCCGATCAGGCCCTTGTCGATGATGGCGTTGTACCCTGGCGTGCTCCTGATTACCAGAAAATAAACTATTTTGGTTACATTCTTCGATGTCGTCCCTAGGGTGATCGGGAGGTTTATCCGTCCCATGGGATGCACTGAGACCCTAGAGAAGCTAAACAGAGGCAATTCTACTGGGGAGAGCTAGTCGGCTTTTACGCCCATCATGAGAAAATAGTCGTAAACCAACACGTCAGGGGCACTTTCATTATCTACCAGTATGCGTCGCATAGTACAATGATTGATGGTGGCCGTGATGACCAATGCATCGGTGTGTGGAGTCACAACTCCTACAAGGTCATTGTCTGAGAAGGTGATAGTCCCCTCGGGATGTGCGTGTGCAGGATTGGGATAAGGGCTTGGTCGTGGCACCGGGGGCTGTTAGACCTGATGCACCCGATGAGCATAGTCGCGTCGGCTATGGCTGCTCTCTCCTCCCGCAGTGAAACCTCCCGCAATCACATTGATCTCCTACACATTTGGCTCATTGTTGATGGGCCGCTCTGGAGTTCGTTCTCGGCGTCTTGGGCGGTCTTCATTCTGACGCACGTAGCACCCCAGATAACCGCACTTGATCAAGGACTCGATCTCATCCTTGAGTTGGCGGCACTCCGAGGTGTCGTGGCCATGATCGTGGTGGAAGCGACAATACTTGTCCTGGTTGCGCCTGTGAAGATCAGAGCACATCCATGGTGGCCACCGAACATACTGTTCATCCCAGATTTCGGCCAAGATCTATTTGGGGGCCACCGTGAGGGGGGTATAATCGGTGAAGGGGCGTAGTCAGCGCGGCGAGTCCCCGTTGTGCCGACCCTTCTTCCGTTCTCGGTTGGAACCATTGTCGGAAGGCCTCTTCTTGTTCGTTTGTTCGCCCTGCTCTGCTCGGCCGGCTGCCAGGCTCTCCTCGCATGCAGTGTGGCACTGGGCGGTGGAGAGGTGTTCAGCTAGAGTGGCGGGTTGTTGTACCCCCAGTGTCCTCTGGAGGAAGCCATCACGAGTGCCCTGGATGAGGGTGCTGGTGGCTAATGGGACGTCCAGGCGTCGGATGCGAAGCTCCTCAGTCCGGAACCGCTTGATGTAGTGTCAGAGCGCTTCGCTCTTCTTCTGTCGCACAGACAGAAGGGAGGCCGCTGTGCGCGGCTGCAACCTTCTGTCCAAGAAATTGTCCCGAAAGGACTTCCTCAACTGGTGGAAGGATGAGATGGACCCCGCGGGGAGGGTTTCAAACCACGCCCGTGCGGTCTCCTTCAGTGTGGCTGGGAAGGCTAGGCATTTGGTCGTGTCGGATGCTCCGTGGAACACCATATGCGACTCGAACCTGTGGATGTGATCCGCCGAGTTAGAGGTACCGTCGTAGGGTGTGATGGAAGGCAGGGGCAGCTTCAGGGAGACCCGGGCCTCCAAGATCTCCGTGGCGAATGGGGAGCGGAAGTCTATGTCCTCATCCGCCGGAGCTTTATCCTCTGCCCACTGAACCATCACGTCCATGAGACGCTCGAGGTCAACGATGGGGTGCAGTCATCTGGCTAACTCCTGTTCGAAGTGCGTAGAGCCTTCATGCTTGGACTCGTGGGAGTTAGCACCGACGACAGAGCGTGGAGGGGGAGGAGCCGCAGCGGATCGACGAGGCAATTCGTCCCGTCATTCTGGAGTTTGGTGGGTTGACGGCGCTCACTGGGAATATTATGCTGACTCTTCGCGCCGTTCCTACTATGCCGACAGGACAGGGGGTGTAACGACCCGACCTCTCGGACCCCCCCATGGACTGCGAAGGTCGCGCCGCCACCCATGGATCCGAAGACCTGGAAGGGTTAGAATTTAGTTCAGTGAGATAAGCAATGAATTCAAATAACTATAACTAGAAAGTTCATACATTAATAAAGAAATTATGTACAACATATCCCAAATATAAGTACAGGTATAGAAAGAAAGGTGCAGTCCTTAAGGGGCATACCCCGAGGACTTGCAAAAAGGCCACTCTCCACTCACACAGAACAAAGAGCACTCACGCTCACAACTCACACAGTTGGCAACGCACGGCGCAACGAACCGCCACCACAACCATCCGGTAACGAACTCCTACGACAGCGAGTCCCTACCTGGAAAGAGTAGGGGGTGAGCCTCGTGAACAAGGCTCAGTAGGGATAACTAGTCCCTTACCAGCCAGAGCAGCAGGGACTCCAACAAAAGCAAAAGCAAACTACTCTACAAAGAAGTAAAGTGGGAAACACCTACTACAGAGAGCTACAAAGCAGTGGAACAAAGAAACGCCTCAACCCACAACCAGGGTCTGGCCAGACACCACTCCCGCAGAACCAGCGGAGTCAAACAGAATGTGGAAGCAACCCTCAGCACACACCCGCTGAGACAAAGAAGCTCACAGAACACCAGAGCAACCACGTGAGACCAGAGTCTCATGACACAAGCCCCAACATCCCGGACCTCCACGAGGTCGGGAAGGAATAACCAGGTGTCACCACGAGAGACACCAAGCAACCACGTAAGAAGCACCGTCTCACCACAGGCACGATCAACTCTGACCTCCACAAGGTCGAGGGCCCACAAGCAGAACCATCCTGTACCTCGGACACGCCACAAGGTCAAGGAACTACACACTCCGGTGCCACCACGGGTTATAGAAACAAGATACAGAAACAACAGTCGGGTGACTACACAAGGCACCCCGAGAGAACCCGCAGAACGGAAGCCACTAAACACGGCCCCCAAGGCCAAACCAATAGAGCCCATGGAAACTAGACACGACCAGGCTACAACCATCGTGCAGGCTAGCGCAACCAGACTCATCTGGAAAAAACGTGAGAAACTTTGTCACATTAAGTGCAACCAACCACCGCCACAGGCAGCTAGGAGAGGGACACACAGTCCACCCCTCTCGCTCGCCAGCCGCTAACTCTTGCCTACGACCTCCCTTGGTAGAGTGAGGCTAGTGAGCCACAGCAGAGAACAACAACAACCACCACAGTCCGGCCGAACTGCGGCCCCATGCCTACCCTCCCTACGTGGCTCCGGAACCAACGCGAAGCGGGGCAGTGAGAAGGACTAGCTGGTCCGCACCGAAAGAGCACCACAACAACCTCGGAGACATAGACACAACTAAGGGAGCTCCACAAACGACTCTACGCCACTATCCCCATCGTTTTCCCCTCTGCTACAAGTCTGCCACACTAGGCTATCAACTCTAGCATGCTCATAGCCTGGAGAACTCCCTCAACAGGCTCCCGAGGATGGGGGTCCCAGGTAATAGTAACAACCTGTCTCGCAGACAAGCCCTCAAGTGCCTAGCACCGGGTGAAAGAGAACAGGCGGGGCAACCACCACAGAAACTGGCACAGCTGGCTTGTAACCAAGACAAGCTCAGCAGGCACAGGCACGCACGACACCCCCTCCGAAAACCCCCAGAAGGGCCGTCGGACAATGCCGGCACACACGGCACAACCCAAGAAACTGGAACACCACCAGATAGAAAAGAAACCAACGCTCTGCTAATAATCGATTGGTAGTCAGATAATCGATTATTAGACAGACGCGAGCCTCCTAGCACCGCCGCTAGGACACGACCACGAAGGTGTCACCCTCGGTCAATGAACGCAGTGAGCCAACCTGCTTCGTTCCCTACCAGAAGGTCCTAAGGGAAAGCCTGCCCTGGGGCACACACTGACACGCCAACCGCGGCCACGGAAAACACCCGAGGCAAGCCTGGTCTTGTCACACCCTACTAGGCTGTCGCGATAACATCGCGACAAACAGGGCCACCGCGACAAGCACCAAGACGTGACGGGGAAGCGTGTCACGACAGGAAGCCAGGTCGCGACACGACTCTTATCGCGACGGCCACCCGTGCCGCGATAAGGTCATGCCTGACCGGAGCGACGCCTTCTCTGATGTCGCGACTGTAATCACGGGGTTGTGCACCCCTCGAAACACACAACGCATTTTTTAAAAACAACTTTAAAGCATGGAAAATAGGAAATGTGATCGCCACCTAACACGTTGCCTTATATAAGAATCAAATTAGGCTAACGATGCTAGGAAAAGGAGAGAGAACGAAGCACTGACTGTAGTCGCGACGGGGTATCCCGTCGTGATGGGTTTGATGTCGCGACGCCCGGCCAGGGTGCGTTAACATTGTCACGACCACCCTTCCTACCATATTCTCTGCAGTGTGGGAGAAATGTAGGCGGACCTTCTTCCCGTCCTCCGGCCGGTTAGAGGATAAGAGCTCCTCGTCAACTGATGCTTGATTACCTACCAAAATTAAGAAAGCAAACAAATAAACCATGTTAGAAGATATTTAGTGTAGAATCCATCAACAAATGAAGTAAAGGGGAAAGCATGGAGGGAACGAACCTGGGGGGTGGTTTTTAAACCCCTAGGGTGTATAAAAACGTGGGAAGAGAATGGGAAATGTGTGCTATCTAATAAAGTAAGAAATATGCATGAAATGAAAATGGGAGAGGGAGAGGAAGAAAGAGCCCCAATGGGGGCGACTCCCTGGCGTTGGGTGACGTCCTCAGTTGATGCAGAAGCTCCAGGGGTCGCCTCCTCCACCTCCAAGCTCCATGGATGAAGAAAGCATCATGACTTGGTGGAGAAGAAAGGAGAGAATGGGGTGGAATGGGAGAGCCACGAGCTGAATCCCAAGTATGACAAAAATTCGGAAGCACTTCATGGCAAAATGGGGGCACCCTTTCCTCTGAAGGAGAAGCCTTGCTTATATAGGATAGAAGAGAGAAAATCCCGTCCATGGGAGATAATGACCAAAAATGAGGGATACATCCAAGGGAAAATCGTGGGGAAGAGTCCAAAGGTGGCCCCAAGGTGTCCTATAACCCCAAACCACGGCCAGGGGGTTGGGAGGTTGCATGGAGATCATGATAAGGCCATGAGAGGATAAAGAGGAAGTGGTTGTGGAGGCTGTTGTCGTGGCTGTTGTCACGACAGATCGTAGGGGCGCGACAAGATGGTCGCGACGGCCATGAGGGGTGTGACACTAAAGCCACATGCATGAATATACATGGACTGTCGCGATGCCTACTGGGGCGCGACAAGGCTAACGTGACGCCACGACAGGTCGCGTTAAGGAAAATTGAATATTATTAATAATTGGGCCAATCAAATGGGAGAATAATGAGCAATTAAGCTTGTGGACTCTCTGAAAAAAGATAATGACGGGATAAAGTGAATTTGGGCTTTTTAATGGGCTCAAGGTGAGTGACCAACTTGGGCCTCAATTAGATAACAAGAAATATGGTTCGGCTTGTAAGTCAGAATCGAGTGTCTACAGATTGCCCCTCCTTGTCTTCCTCTTTGCAAGGGAGTGGAGCGGAAGTGAAGCGGAAGCGTCATGAAATGACAGTGAAACAGAAATGACGCAGAGCAGACTGAAAAGACGGGAGCCAAGGTAAATAGACACCCGATCTAACCAACAAGCAATTGGAATCTTCTTGAAAGCCCCGAGTTAGCTGCTCGAGCAGATTGCAAGGAAGACACAAGTCTGGACGAGAAGGGAAAAGAAAAGACAATCAACCCCTCGATTGAGAGGTACCCTAGCCGATTGGCCTGCAAGTTTCATTTTGGAGAGATATGTGAGTGCCAGGCAGGTAACTCATGACTCTATCCTGGGAGCGGTTTGCAACCAAAATGAATCAAAAGGAGTAAGGATGAAAAATTGTATAGAGAATCTAGACAGAGAAATTCTTGACAGACTGACAAAAGCAACTCGTTCGGAAGCAAACCTTTTGATTCGAAGTGGAATGCAGTTTCTTGTTCTGAACATGAAGAATGGTTGGGCACTCAACAAGAACTCATCAATAGCCAAGGATGAGTCGTGATGGCTCAAAGTCCTACATGATGCATGTTGGGCTAAAGGAAAAGAAATAATTAAATCAAATGCAAAGAAAAGGAGAAAATAGAAAATATATCAAGGACAATATTGTTAAGTCATATAAGAATGGGTCAAGAGACTACCTGCAACCGCTGTGCAAGACAGAGTCTGTCATCCCCGAACTTATCTAACTTAACGGCCTATCCGGCGATTAACAATGCGCACCTAGATCATCACCATTTTTGATGAAGGGGAACTCAGATCCTACAGCAAATTGAGAACCATCTGGTCCTTGAAGTGATATAATAATGTAAGTAACATATAATAATGCAAGGGATAAGGTAGAGATACTCACCAGACTTACTTGTGATTTTCCATTTTTTGTGATTTTTTGATTTTTTTGATTTTTTATGGTTTTCTATATTTTTATGGATTTTTTACTTTCTATATATATATATTTGATTTTCTGGTTTTCTATTTTTTTTTTTTTTGTAATTTTTCTGAAAAACAAAACAACAAGCAAAACAATAAGCACAACAATATTACACATAAACTATGTACAGACACAAGTAGACACCCAATTAGCACCAAACACATAAACATGACGTTTCTGATCAATTGATACCCCAATTAGCACCAAACACATAAACATGACGTTCATGATCAATTGATTAGGGGTTTGATTAGGTCGGTGGATGTCGCGACCGTGCAAGCGGTCGCCTTAAGGTAGCGGCGTGGCGGCGGGCCGTGACAAGGTCGCGTCATATCCGACCACCGCGACCTAAACACGACGTATATAAGCGCCGCGACTCTACCCGAGCATTCAAAACGCAAAAACCCCCCTTTCTCCCTCTTTTGTGCATTCAAACGTGCAAAACTTCCCCGAGCTCTGATGATCTTGCTCCCTTGCTCTGACCTCCTCTATGCACTCTCTCTCATTCTTTCTCACTTGCTCTCACTCTTCCTTCCTCTCTCCTTCACCCTCGTTGTTGGTGGCAATGGAGGGATCCGGTGGTGGTGATGGCGGAAGAGGGAAGAAGGCTAAGGCTAGGAGGCCTTCCCGGCGGCGAGAGGGGGCTCCACCGGTGGTAGATGAAACCCCAGAGATCGAGATGGCGGAGGAGGAAGCCCAAGCGATGGACCTTGCGGCGGCAGTTCAGGCACGGGAAGCGGCCATGAAGAAGGTATGTTCTTGAAGGCTAAACCCCTTAATAGATGGCGCATGTGTGATGAGGATGCCCCATAGAGGGTGTATGTAGGGTGTGTGGCCCAGGAAAACGACCCCCGAACAAGAAGAGTTCTGGTCGGTCGTCGCCTGAGAACGAGACGGGGCGCCCCAGCGCGACATCAGTTGTTGCGATGGGGTTAGTGGCCGCGACATTGTCGCAACCGCCGAAGGCTGTCGTGAAAAGGTCGCGGTCACCACGAAGGTCGCGACACTGTCGCGGCGCATCAGGGCATCACGACAAGGTCGCGGACCTCCTGGCCGGCGTGACCTCAACCGAGAGCTGAAGAAGTGCATGAATGCGTCAACTGATTACTCCTTTGTGGTTGCAGGGAGAAATGAGGGCATGTGTCTCATGGCTCCTCGTGTTGGCGGTATACTTGGCCCTCCTAGGATTCCAGAGGAAGAGGTTGGATGACATGGGGGTTTGGGGAGGTGCTCCGCATGGATAGGATGAGGGCGGATGCACCACTCACCCAGGCCCTGCGTAGCAAGTGGGATGCGTAGGCGACTGCCTTCGTGTTCCCATGGGGACACATGATCCTTAGCCTAGAGGACGTGAGCAGGATCACGGGCTTGAGGGTATACGGCCGTCCAATGAGTGGTTACACCTACCTGTGCTACAGAGAGTTGGCCTATAGACTACTAGGTTTGACTATAGAGCAGAGGTCTTCTCTGGTCATTAGGGTTGAGCTGCAGGAGAGTCTAAGGCTATTCCAAACTGGTAGGGAGGTGGCCGAGATGGTGAATGAGCAGCTGCGCAGGCTAACGAGGGGCTGCAGAGAGACTTTAGCCAGTGAGCCAAGGGCTCAGGGAGATTTGGACTTGCGGCGCTTCCTCACCTTCTTCCTCTGCAGGCTCTTGTTTGCCACGAGGGGTGACTCGGTCCATTGCTGATTCCTTCTAATCCTAGAGGATCTGGACCAGGTTGGTGGCTATGCATGGGGAGCAGCATTCCTGGCGCATCAGTTTGACAGCCTGGGCGTGGGGCCACAGCTCGGCCAGGCTGTGGTGGTTGTAGTTGTTCTCTGCTGTGACTCGCTAGCCTCACTCTACCGGGGAGGTTGTAGGCAGGAGTCAGCGGCTGGCGAGTTGGAGGTTGGACATTGTGTCCTCTCTTAGCTGCCTGTGGCGGTGGCTTTGTTGCTCTTGCTGTGACGGAGTTTCTCACGAGGTTTGTAAGTGAGTCTGTTTGCCCTAGCCTGCACGGTCTGGCCGTGTCTAGCTTCTGTGGGCTTTGTTGGTTTGGCCTTGTGGGCCGCGTTTAGTGGCTTCCGTTCTGCACGTTCTCTTGGGGTGCCCTGCGTAGACACCCGACAGCTGGTTTTGTAAACCGTTCCTTGGTGCCGTCCGTGGTGGCACTGTAGGGTGTAGTTCCCTGACCTCGTGGCGTGTCCGAGGTGCAGGGTGGTTTCACTTGTGGGCTCTCGACCTTGTGGAGGTCTGAGGTGGTCGTGTCTATGGTGAGACGTTCCTTCTTACGTGGTTGCTCGGTGTCTCTCGTGGTGACACTTGGTTGTTCCTTCCCGACCTCGTGGAGGTCTGGGATGTTGGGTGCTTGTGTCATGAGACTCTGATCTCACGTGGTGGCTCCGGTGTTCTGTGAGCCTCTCTGTCGCAGCCGGTGCATGCCGAGGTGTTGCTTTCGCATTGTGTTTGACTCCGTTGGTTCTGCGGAAGTCGTGTTTGGCCCGACCCTGGTTGTGGGTCATGGCATTACTCTGTTCCACTGCTTTGTAGTACTCTGCAGTAGGTGTTTTTCACTTTACTACTTTCTAGAGTAGTTTGTTTTCACTTTCTTGGAGTTCCTGCTACTTTGGATGGTTAGGGACTGGTTATCCCTACTGAGCCTTGTTCGCGAGGCTCACCCCCTACTCTTTCCAGGTAGGGACTCGATGTCACAGAAGTTTGTTTCCGAACAATTGTGGTGGCGGTTCGTTGCGCCGTGCGTTGCCAGCAGTGTGAGTTGTGAGCATGAGTGCTCTTTGTTCTGTGTGAGTGGAGAGTGGCCTTTTTGCAAGTCCTCGGGCTATGCCCCTTAAGGACTGTGCCTTTCTTTCTGTACCTGTACTTTTATTTGGGACTTGTTGTACATAATTTCCTTATTAATGTATGAACTTTCTTGTTATAGTTATTTGAATTCATTGCTTATCTCACTGAACTAAATTCTAACCCTTCCGGGTCTTTGGATCCGTGGGTGGCAGCGCGACCTTCGGGGGTCCCTGGTGGGGGGTCCTGGAGGTCGGGTCGTTACATTTTCATTCAGTTTGCATTGGGGAATCCAAATGCAGCAGTAGACAACGAAGGTTGCATCCAATGTCCTTGTATGATTTGTAAAAATTTGAAGTGGAATTCACCATGGGAGGTTCAACGCCATTTATACAGAAAAGGGTTTGTTGAAGGTTGTATGAATTGGACATGTCATGGTGAGGAGCTCTAGTCGCACGAGCCTTGTAATGTGGAAGGCACAAGTACGTACGTGGATGTGGTTGTAGATGCTGCTGGTCCCACATTCAATGTACATGAGGATCTTGTATACGCTGAAGAGGTGCCGAACAAGGGAGCCAAAAGATTCTATTAGTTACTTAAGGATGCTGATGAGCCATTGTGAGATGCTTGTCAAAAACACACTCGGTTGTCAGCGGTGTCACTGTTGCTGAACATGAAATCTGAATTTCATATAAGTGAGAATTGTTTTGATTGTCTCCTCCTCATCATCAAGAGCATGTTACCTCAAGATGAGAAGCTGCCTCGAAATTTTTATCGTGCCAAGAAGATGGTCAATGATTTAAGACTTGGATATGTGAAAATAGATGCATGTCCTAATCATTGTATGTTTTATCACAAAGAGGATGCAGATGAGGTATCATGTTCTATTTTCCATCATGATAGGTTTAAACCTAAAAGAGGGGCTAATTCTAAGGAAAAGGATATACCTTATGCATCATTATGATATTTCCCCCTTACACCTAGACTGCAGCGGATGTATATGTCTTCAAAGATAGCTCGACATATGAGGTGGCACGCACAAAGAGTATGTCGGGATGAGGATATTATGAGTCATCCTGCAGATGGTGAAGCATGGACTCATTTCAACCATGCTCATCCTATCTTCTCAAGGGAGTCGCGTAATGTGAGGCTTGGTTTGTGCACTGACGGATTCAATCCATTTGGAGGTTCAGTGGCTTCGTACTCCAACTGGTTAGTGTTCGTGACACCATACAACCTTCATCTGAGGATGTGCATGAAGCGAGAGAATTTGTTCCTGTCTTTATTGATTCCTAGTCCTAAAAGTCCTACAAAAAATATAGACATCTATCTCAGACCATTGATTGATGAATTGAAATTATTATGGACTGAGGGGGTCAATACTTATGATGCATCTAGAAAGCAAAATTTCACCATGAGGGCAGCAATGATGTGGACAATAAGTGATTTTCCTGCATATGGAATGCTATCTGGTTTGTTTCAGCATGGTCGGGGTGATGAGTGTGACTTGTGAAAACTGACGGAGTTCAATTCGGACTCCCAGTTTGAGCTCGATGCTCAAATTTACGTTAAGCAAGTTAGTGTAGTTTAAAAATGAAGAGCTTAGGTTTGGGGGTCCAAAATTAGAAATACTAATCCGATTGACCTCCGATTTTTTCCAGCACAGCCAGGGCGATGATTGTGACTTGTGAAAACTGACAGAGTTCAATTTGGACTCCCGGTTTGAGCTCGGCGCTCAAATTCACCTTAAGCAAGTTAGTTTAGTTTTGTTTTGTTTAAAAATAAAGAACTTAGCTAGGTTTGGAGGTCCAAAATTAGAAATACTAATCCTATTGGCCTCTGGTTTGTTCCAGCACGGTCGGAGCGATGATTGTGACTTGTGGAAACTGAAAAAGTTAAATTTGGACTCCCGGCTTGAGCTCGACACTCGAATTCACATTAAGCTAATTAATTTAGATTAAAAGTGAGTGAATAAAATCTAAAAATTTAAGTAATTTATTGCTTATAGTAGTATTTAATTTTAAATTATTATTGTCATATATCTATTGTAGGTTCCTTCTTCGAGTGGCGTTGGAGGAGACGAGAACGAGGAGGACGAGGACGAGGATTCATGATTTTCTTTTCATTGTTATGAACATTTTATGTAATGTTGTGGACATCTTATGTTTTGTTATTGTTGACATTTGTCATAATATAGTTTTTATTTTTATTATATGCACATGTTATTTTGTTAAATATATATATATATATATGTTTTTAAAAAAATAATTAAAAAAATAAAGACCAATTAGTGACCGAATTACTTCGGTCGCTATCAGCGACCGATTGTTTCGGTCACTAAAATAGTGACCGACTAGTGACCGAATAACTTCGGTCGCTATCAACGATCGAAAACCTCGGCCACTATGTCGGTGACCAATTAGTGACCGACTTAATTCGGTCGCTATCAGCGATCGAAGCTATTCGGTCACTAGTTTAGTGACCGTTATAGTGACCGAAAGCATTCAGTCACTATTCGGTCACTATTTTAGTGACCGAAGCGATCGGTCGCTGATAGCGACCAAACGAATTCGGTCACTATCAGTGACTGATTAGCGACCGAAATTTTTCGGTCACAGAATTGTAACCAATAATTCTTCTCCGACCATTTTAGTTCCTATTCGGTCACTACATCATTTAGTGACCGAATTGAGGCCGAAATTGTCGATCTCTAAACCCATTTTTTTCTTGTAGTGCTTTACCCCCGGTTGTACCTGTAGCAACCCGAAAATTTCACTATTTAAAAATTTGAAATAATAAATTTCTATAAAAATAGAATAATTGAAACATACATACCATTATCATATGTGCAAGAACACATCTAAAAATACCGTAAAAATTATAAATCAACCCCCAATATTATCCGTAAGTGTTCCACGAAGAAATTCATGCAACGAAAAATCCGATTGGCCAAGCGTACGTCACAACGTGACTAATTATCTAAATTAGGAAACTAAGTCGGAAAACCATTAACACGGAAAGATAACGCGTCCATAAATTAAACAAACCTGTCGGAGAGACTTCCAACATCATGTAATGATGACCCATTAAGAAAATTGGGCTTAGAAAAATAATTCGGACCAAGTTTTAGAAATTGAGGTGACTTATTATTGTAATTAAGGAATAATTCAGAAAACCCATTATCATATGTGTCAAGTAGATTAACAATTAAAAATAAAATGATGGGTAGACTCCAAACAATATGTAATGATAATCCATCATGAGAAATTAGACCAATGGGCCTCTTATAGTCCATGAATAAAATCAAGTAACAAAAATATAATAAAATCCATAACTCTATTACATCCTAATTAAAAAGGGAAATCCCATAAGATAAATTCCAATAAATAATGGGCTTTGTCAAATGGACCTTATAAAATTTATTAGGCCAAAATAGGTATTTTTAAAAGAGGAATAATAGAAAAATATCCTAAATTCGTAACTTAAATATTACCTAAATAGAAAAGGGTATGAAAATATTAAAATAAGTAGTTTGTATTGGATTTGGATTCCTAAACCTACCCTAATAGGTTGGCCACAAATTTAGATCCCAACCTAACCCAAATTGGACATGGCAAGCTTGGAAGGTGGAATTAAATAGGAAATCTCGGAATTAAATAGGAGTTAGAGTTCTATTAGGAATTAGAAGCATAAGAGACATAAATATTATCCTAAACCCCCATGGTCGGCCCTAGCTCCTTGCCAAGAGCTGCTAGACCTGGAGGAGAGGCCAATGAGGAGGAGAATTCGTGGGAAGGAGGCTTCATCAAAGCTTCAACCCGAGTTCTTCAAGTTCTAGCCCTAGAAGAGGAAAATGACTAAAGGTAGGCATTCTTACGAGCAAAACTAAATCAGTTTCGACTGTAGGTTGATCTAAACCTTAGGAATCAAAGCCCTCTTGTCTCATATTTTTCCATCGAGCAAATCTTTTGTTCTTAATTTTTGAAGTTCTGTAAACACCCTGACCCCAAACCCTCTTTTTAATTCTTGATCTCCATGTATACTAAACCCCATTCTACGAAATTTTTATTGGAGATATTGATGCATGTTAGGTATCTTTTGCCCCTGAAAGCCCTAATTTCATCCATCCTATCTTGCGAATTAAATCGTTGATCTCAACTATATACTGTTTCATGTTCATCATGAATACCTGTGTTTAAAGCATGTCGAAACCTTGGTTGTTTTCAAATTCATAATTACTGTAAGTACTCATGTATGTTTAGGTCATTTTGCAACTGGTTTCATGATTTTTCATTGACTATACAATTAGTTATGATTTTCTGAACGACCCTGTAAGATAAAAAGTTGACCCGCAATCCGAGGTTGTCTTTTTTCCCGCTCGAACTCAGGCTTAGAACCTGAGAACGCGACGGCCAGATAGGTCGCGTTCTCAGGGCTGTCGCGACATAGGAACCTGTCGCGATATGATCACGACAGGGTTCCCCGTCGCGTTCTTGCCGCCCGACCTGACCGAGCGGTCGCGACCCTCAGGCGACCCCGTAGCGATCTGCCGGCGTGATCAGACAAGCCCGTCGCGATCCTTACAAGGCCCTGTCGCGTTCACACTTGACCCTGTCGCAACCCTTGTTGTAGTACGTCGTGATCTCAGATTTTTGCATGAAACCCCCTAACTCTACAAGTCTTGACTTTCTACCATAACCCTTTACCCCGTAAACTCTCTTAAACACATAAAACGAAGCTGTTAATCTTGGACATATTTTAATTAATTAAATCATTCACATGACCCTTTTCATATTCCATGATTCTCTATGTCGCAAGCACACACTTGAACCATCTAAGATGGCTTAATTTGGCATAAAAATATTGCATAATGTATCTAGAAATTTATTTCAATAATGTATATTAACTGTCCTATTTTAAATATACTTGTCTACGTTTTCTCGCGAGGATTTGGGAATACCGTTATCGACGCTCCACTGTTCTAGAATTCCTCTGAAATGTCGAGCACTTGTTTCTATATACACACTCTCTTGACTTGGACGAACTCTTCGTCGGATATTCCTTCTACCAGACTAGTGAATCCTTGTTCAAGGCCTCCGTAAGTCTCCTCTGTCCATGGATTCCCACATGGCCGATGAGCTGGTTGTACCCTAACGCCTATGATACCCTTTAGGGATCAACATGATCCAAAAGACTATTAGAAGTTCGCTCTTATCTTGAATCACGCCGGACCTCTAGACCTGTGTATAACATGACCAGCGGAAAGGTAGTGAGTTCCACCTGACTGCCAACACCAAGTGCGTGTGTTGTGCAACTGTTACTATCACCAGTTTACTCGACGTGTTACGTGCAATGTCCACTAGCTCTCATCTATACTCTACTCGCTCATCTATCTACGGAACTCTCTATTGGCCATTAAACTGATTGTCTAAAGATAAACAAAATGACCAATGCCAGTGCAATAGGGCCCGATCTGGTCCTGGGGAGAGCTTCTGAAAGTGCCATTTGCCCATGGGAGTTAAATGATTAGGATGTCGGCATTACATCCAAGTGCCATACTATCAAGATTAAACTAAGACAATCAACACAAAGTGCTATATTCTCTCTCGGCTATCTATGGATAACCAAAGTGCCATTACTATTTCGATTGATAAGAAAATCAATCAAAGTGCAATTTACTCTCTATATGGCCAACTACTTTCTCTCTCCTTGCTATACATGTTGCTTGCTATTGTTTGACGTTGACATTATTTGCTATCGTGTTGTTATCGTTTCTATCTTGACTTGACTTTAATTATCGTGCTATACTTGATTCATCTGCTATCTGAACCATGTTGCTTGAGCTATTACATTCTCGACTTTACATGACTCGCACTATCATTTATTACTCTGCCTTTTAAAACACTAATTATTTAAAGCCTGCTTGATTCACGAGATTTAAGTCCTACTGGGTGTTATCGCTCACCCTTCGTTATTTGTTATTGTGCCTCAGGTAAGATAGACGATGACGTTGTACACACTAATGGGACAGGACCCAAGTGATGAGCGACCCGGAGTCAAATGACGAAGTTACCCTAGCACAATATTGGAGTCTAGTAGTTATTACTTTAGATTTTCTCTTCGTATGTAATGAGGTCATTGAGCCCTACGTTGGCTCCGAATTAGTGGTTGTAATAGTCTTAGTGATTTTATAATGAAATGAAGAGTTTATTCCAATTATTGTTCATTAGATGCTCTTAATCACTCAACTATTGTACATTTTATGTACTTTTCTCACGTCTCCCCGATTTATTCTGCTACTAAATTGGCGGGGCGTGACAGTACTAGTGCGGCCAGCTAGTGTGGAGGAGTCCATAGTGTTAGTGGAGAGGTTCTTACGTTTGCAGCCACCTACATACTCGGGAGGTTCGAATCTGGATACAGCTGAACATTGAGTGCATAAGATAGAAAGTGTATTTGTTACAATGAGATGTCCACAAGCAGATAGAGTTATTTTGGCTACTTACCAGTTGAGATGATTTGCACAAGAATGGTGGAGACTCAAGATGCAAACCGTGTTCACCGGATGAGCAGAAGATACAATCACATGGCCAGAGTTTCTTGAAGTATTCAACAACACCTTCTTTCCAGTGCAAATTCAGCAAGCTAAGAGGGAGCAATTCAGAACATTACAGCAAGGAAATATGTCGGTGCTGGAGTATCAAATGAGGTTCATGGCCCTGAGTAGGTATGCACCTTATGTGGTAACTAACGGTGCATTGATGGTTGAGTACATTATTCGGGGGTTGAGGCCGGAATTGCAAGATGCGGTGATCCCACTAATGTGTAGTGTACAGTGTAAGAGGCAGCCCAAAGAGCAGCAATACTAGAAAGAACTGTGCAAGCCAGACAGTCCAGTGGATCAGGATCAAGTGGCGGTAGTTTTCGACTTCCACAACAGTCTTCGGGTGTTAGCAAAGGCAAGGCACCTTCGGGAGGAGCATCTACATCGGACTTTGGCAAGTGGGGAAACAAGATAAAGAAGATAGGTAAAGGCCGAGGAGGTGGAAAGCAGCAAGGATTTCAACAAGGTCGAGGCTATAAGCCGTAGGTAGAGGAATCTCAGCAAAGCATAGCAAGGCAGCCCGCAGAATTCAGATGTTGCAATTGTGACCAGCCGAGGCATTTGGCAAGGAATTGTCTGTATCAAAGAAGAGGTAATTATGGTAGAGGGACACCGCAGCACTAGCAGCAGTAGCCTTCAGCTGAGCGAGGTAGAGGTCCATCTTACCAGAGAGGAGGATGAGAATGGGTGATGGCAATCACAAGGGCTCAAGCGAAGGCGTCAAATTTGATTGAAGGTATTATATCACTTCTTGAATTTTCTACTAGAACATTAATTGATCCAAGTGCATCACATTCCTTCATTTGTGAAGACTTCATTGATAGTATGGTACATCCACATGAGGAGAGGCAGTGTGAGCTTGTGGTAGAAGTTCCTTTTGGGGATTTTATGCTTACTACATGTTACTTGGATCAAGTTCCCATTATGATACAAGGTAAATCAGTTTCCAACCAGATTATATGCATTACAGTTAAAGGAATATGATGTGATATTGGGCATGGATTGGTTAGAAGCATATGGGGCAATTGTTGATTGCAGAAAGAAGAGAGTAAGATTCAGCCATCCAGGAGGGGATGTATTTGAGTTTTAAGGTATGTCATTCTATACCCCTAAGTTTATCATTTCTGCCCTTAAGGCTAGGAAATTGATTAATGTAGGGTGTGTAGCCTATTTGGCATCTGTTAGTTTGGTTGAGGTAGGTAAGACAGTAGATATGGTACCTGTTGTTAGAGAGTTTGTGGATGTGTTCCCGAAAGAATTACCAGGTTTTGCACCACATAGAGAAGTGGACTTCATTGTAGAGTTGCATCTGGGTAGTATGTCCATTTCCAAGGCACCATACAGAATGTCACCTGCAGAATTGAAAGAGTTGAAGAAGCAGTTGCAAGAATTACTTGAGAAAGATTTCATTCGGCCTAGTCACTCACCATGGGGAGCACCGGTTTTGTTTGTTAGAAAAAAAGATGGCAGCCTCAGAATGTGTATTGATTGCCACCAGTTGAATTAGGTTACAATAAAGAACAGGTATCCACTTCCACGAATTGATGATTTATTTGATCAATTGCAATCAGCAAAGGTGTTCTCCAAGATAGATTTGTGGTCGGGGTACCATCAATTGAGAATCTAGGAAGAAGACATTGACAAGACAGCATTTGGAACAAA
This sequence comes from Colocasia esculenta, assembly GCA_014218235.1. Taxonomy (NCBI): domain Eukaryota; kingdom Viridiplantae; phylum Streptophyta; class Magnoliopsida; order Alismatales; family Araceae; genus Colocasia; species Colocasia esculenta. The sequence goes on from CM024757.1 coordinate 86,337,955, forward strand.
GTATGGGCATTATGCCTCTGTTTGTCAATGGGTTGGGGTTAGAGATAACTCCAACCCATGACTAAAGTTGTACAGGGTTAACTCACCTTTTAGTTTGTTTTCTTGTGTGTTAACCTAGTTTAACTACAGTGAGTTAACCCACTTTCTCTTGATTGCTTTGGCAAGATAAAGTGAGTTAACCCACTTTCATATCAAAAAGTGACTTGAAAAGAGAGAGTAGAAATTAATGTTGTGTTGAAAAAAGATAAAGTAGCAATTAATGTTGTGTACCGCCAGGACAAAAAAGTAGTTAACTCAATAAGTTAACTCCAATCCACCTCTAGAGGTGGGTTGGAAAATTGTGAGTTAACTCACATCTGACCCACTTTTAATCTAACCCACTTGAGTTAACTTTTTTTTGTTGCCAAACTACATTTTGAGTTAACTCTGAGTTAATTTTGAGTTAACTTTAAGTTAACTCGTTACCAAACTGAGGCAATGAGTTTGTGGTTATGCTATTTGGACTAACCAATGCACCTGCAACATTTATGAATTTGATGAACAAGATTTTCCATCCATATGTAGATCAGCTTATTGTGGTATTCATTAATGATATACTAGTGTATTCATCTTCTAAAGAGGAACATACAGCTCACTTGAGGGTTACATTGCAGACATTGACAGAGCACCAGTTATACAGTGTTTGCGGAATGTCATTTTAGGTGAAGGTGTTGCAGTTGATCTAGCAAAGGTGGAAGCCGTTATGAAATGGGAGGAACCAAAGATAGTGTCAGAGATCAGGAGTTTCCATGGGATGGCAGGCTACTACAGGCGGTTTATCCAAGACTTCTCAAAGATTGCAGCACCGATGACAAGGCTTACCAGGAAAGGAGTACCATTTGTATGGTCATCCGATTGCAGACGCAGTTTTATGAAATTGATGAAGCGGCTCACTTCAACACCTGTAACGACCCAATATCCAAATTACCAGTTACCAACCAGTAACCCGAACCCTGACCCGCCACCCACGAGCTGAAGCTCGGAAGGGTAAAAGAGAACGTCTGAGGAGAACATATAAGAAAATGTACACACCACAAAGTTTTTGGACATTCCATTATATAAAATATCAAAATAGTACAACTCAGAGCAGATCTAACAAAAGTAAATAGTACAGTGAGTACATAAACTAAGTACTACTCACAGCAACTAGGCAGGACTAGCACCGGAGTGACCAGGCTCCTCAGCACCTGGAGCCGAGGATTAACCACCTGAAAAGGAAGAGAGTGAGTCTCAAGAAGAGACTCAGTGGGGACACTAATCCCCACTGGTAACAGTAATAAAAAGCAGTGCAGAAAGTAAAGCAACAGTAAGAAAACACACTGCAAAACACAAAATCTTGTGGCATGGCACACAACTCCTCGCAAGTGTGCGCCAAGAAACTAGAACCTTACGGGCTCAACAGTACAACAAGCACACACACACGTCACACACACACACACACACAAGGTAGGACCAACTAGGGCCTATGGCTTAGCACCTCGACACCACAAAGTCCTCCAACCATAGCCACGTGTGCACACTCAGACGTTCTCCCTCGCTTCTGGTTGTCGACTGGTTTTCCCCCTACACTAGACTCAAACGGTGGAGAAGGGGCCCCACAGAAATCGGCTCGTAACCACCACAAGGGGCATGCACAGGACGGAGTCGCACTCGACATCCAGGCTTACCAATGGAATAGCTCAACGCCAGTCATCCAGACGGAGCCTTCACCTCGACATCTAGGAAACACGACACAAGCACGATAAAACTCAGTACAAGCACAGATGAAGATGCTCTCAACGTCTGGCACACCGCACCTGGATGCGGACACCGCGTGTCAACACCTCGCACCACGAAAAAGCGCTCAGTCTGCTGGGACCTACCTATGGGGTTGACGACAACATCAATTGCTGCCAACCCTAGGGTGGATGGCAACACCCTTGTCGTCTACAGGAAGTAGACGGCAACAGGCTTGCCGTTTACCCTATCTTAATAGCAAGGGCTCTTGCCACCAAGTTTATCCCTGAAGAACCTGATGTCAACTGATGTTGACGTTAAGTTCTTCGGCTTCCAGCAGCTGAAACGGCCCCAGGCCGTTCCCATGGGCAATCCAGCCCAAAAACCTACGGTTTGATGATGGGAAACACTTTCCCTCATCTCAACACACCAATAGAAAATCGAAAAATAGCGATCCAATGCTTGGATTGGCAAATCTACCCCAAAACCCGACATGGAGAAACCCTCCCCAAAAACCACGATTTTTACACAAATCACACACAACAACAATGGGGAGTTAAAGGGTCGAGTCCCTACCTTAAGATGCAATAAAACTCTCAAAAGAACCTCGAAACCCGCTGATTACCCTGGATCTCCACCCCAAGGATGATCCTTCAAACCCCGATTTCTCGCCCGATCTGTCGCCGCCACGTGCACCACGACCTCCACACAAGCTCCTGTCGGCCGCCGGAAGTAGTGGAGAAGGAGAGGGGTGAAGGTTGTGGGACGGAGAGGGAAAGAAGTGAGGAAGAAGGGGCCTCGGGTCCCTCATAAAAACACAGGCCGGGCAGGTTGACGTCAACATTTGTTGTCGTCAACTTGCACCGATAAAACTTGGCATCAACATCGATTGCCGTCAAGTTCATGTACTAAAAGACTCTGGAAACATCGGTAGACGTCAACATCGATTGACGCCAAGACTCAGTCGATAGAAGCACACTTTCCGTCAACCCAACTGTTGACGTCAACACCCTTGACGTCAACCCACTGTTGACGTCAACATCCTTTAACGTCAACAAGCACTGTTCCAGAAGTAGGCCCATTAAGGGTCCAATAAGGCCAAAGGCCTTACATCCTCCCCCCGTTAAAAGTATTTCGCCCCCAAAATTCAAGCAATGCAAGGGGAAGAGAACTCACCAAAGATGTACGGAAACTGCTCGCGCATCTCGTCCTCCCGCTCCCAGGTCGACTCGCCTCCTGAGTGTCGCTGCTAAGCAACGCGAACCAGTAGGATTGCCTTATTCCTTAATCTCTGAACTCAGAGATCTTCAATATGCAGCGGATACTCTTGTACTGTCAACACTGGTGCCACCTTAGCCCATTCTGTACTCGGGAGAACGTGCGACTCATGTGGAAGGTACCTCCTCAACATTGGCACATGAAACACGTCGTGGACCGCTGCCAACTCTGGCGGAAGCTGAAGTCGGCACGCCAAACCTCCGACATGCTCGGTAATGGTGAAGGGTCCGATATAACGGGGACACAACTTCCCACGTCTAGCAAACCTCGTCACCCCCTTCATAGGGGACACTCTGACAAACACCTGATCCCTAACCTGAAACTTGAGCGGTCGCCTACGCTGATCAGCATAACATTTCTGTCGGCTCTGTGCTATCTGACAAGCTGAACCACCTCTACTGACTGCTGAACTAACTCTGGTCCAGTGATGACTCATTCGCCTACCTCAAACCAGTCATGAGGAGTACAACACGGTCATCCGTACAGGGCCTCATAGGGTGCCATGCTGATACTAAAATGGTAACTGTTATTATATGTGAACTCGACCAACAGCAAGTGAGCTACCCAAGACCCCTGCCACTCCAGACAACAAGCTCACAACATGTCCTCAAAAGTCTGGATAGTCTGCTCTGACTGTTCGTCTGACTGTGGGTGATAGGCAGAGCTAAACGCTAACTCTGTCCCCAAAGCTCTCTGGAAGCTGGCCAGAACCCATAAGTGAAGTGAAGATCTCTATCCGACACAATAGAGATCGGAACCCCGTGCAAAGGAACAATCCGCTCTACGTACAGTCTAGCCAACCTGCTCACACCCTAGCCGACTCTGATGGGCAAGAACTTGGCAGTCATCATTAGTCTATCCACAAGCACCCAAATACTGCCATATCCTCCAGCTATCCTCGACAGTCCACACACAAAATCTGACATCACATGGTCCCATTTCCACATGGGAATCTCCAACGGCTGTACAAGCCCTCCAGGGCGCTGGTGCTCGGCCTTCACCTGCTGACAGACCAAACACCTGGTAACAAAAGTCGCTACATCCCTCTTCATTCTGGGCCACCAAAACTGTCATCTTAGCCTGTGGTACATCTTGGTTGACCCTAGATGAATTGAGTATCGGGATCCATGAGCCTCCTACAAAATTGCCCTCCTAACAGACTCCTCATCAGGTACATAGAGTCTATTTCGAAACCTAACAGTCTCGTCATCATACAGCTCGACCTATGGGAGAAGCAACACTCTGTGCAACTCGCGATCTGTCTGCTGGGCTTCAATAACCTCTCTCACAATAGCTGGAGCTGCTAACAAACTACCATGTTTCTCCTTGTGTGAACTGTATAGGTTAGGGTTTGTGGTTTTTGATCTGGAAATCGAATGAGCATGGTAGAGAGCATTCCTAGGTTTCTTTTAAACTGTTATTTCCTGCTTTATCAACATGTACAGCTCTATGGTGTGATTTTAGGAATGATAATCCAGAGTTTGGTTATGTTGCCTGAAAGGCGACAGAACTAGTCGTCGCGTTTTGTGTGAACATGACGACTTGGCCTGTAGTGATTCAGACTGTAAGGTGATGGGTTGGTCTGTCGTGATTCAAGTCTATTGGCGACCACTGTCTTGGACGCAGCTTAGAGTGTGGCCACCTGAGCTCTGGGGTTCTGTGGCTAGTCTATCCGGTTTCTATCCTACATTGCTTGGGTTGTGTTGGCTATGAAATGTAGAGTCTGTATGGGTAGTGTCGTCTTATACTGTGGTTGATAATGAGGAGTTCTGCTTGGAATTGTGTGCATAGCGAGTTGGGTTGCAACGCCTTCCGTGGTTACCTCTCCAGTTGGTTACCCTAGCACCGGGTGCTCAGGGCGTGTCTTGGTACGGTGAGTACCGTCAGGGTTTGTGTCGTCTTCCTGAACACCCTCACTCCTGAGTTTGAGTTGTACTTTCGGCTGTGGAAAAGACGACAGGGGGCCGCGACTCATGTTTGTGGGTGTGCGGTCGCTTGTAGCGTGCTCGTGGTTGGGGGATGGACACCAGTAGACGTACTAGTCCCCAGCTAGTCTTGTTTCCAGTGCCTCACTTTAGGGTTCTCGGCCGGAGTCTCTAAAGGTGTCAGGCTTGGGCCTACAACTGTGTAGTCTGCAGGAGTGGTGTTGGTTTGTCTCCATAGTTCATGACCTTGTTGGGGTAGCGCGGCAGCTGGACCTTTCGTCCGTGGCTGCGAGGCTGAGAGGTAAGCTTGTGTTGTGAACCAGTTCTCGTGACTCGTCTGCAGCGTGCCCTTCTGTAGCTTGTACACGCGTATGTGGTTTGCTGTTTATTTATTGCAGCTGTAGCATCATGCATAGGCGGGTATATATTTTAAATGCTTTACATCTTTGCTTATTATATCTGTTGTACATTGTGTATATCGACTTTGGGGGAGTTGCCCTATTGAGCCAGTGACTTGTGAGGCTCACCCCTTTTTCATCCAGGTGAAGGAGAGCAGGAGGGCTCCCGTCCCTCTTCTTGTTCCGGTCAGCACCGTAGTGGAGTCGGGCCTTCGCCACCAGCCGAGTAATATTTTTGAAAGATGTGCAGAATTATCCAGTATGGTAATCTAGAAGGGGGGGGGGGGGTTGAATAGATTACAACTAACTCTAACCACAACTACCTTCTTTTCAATGAAAACACAAACTTATCGAAATCTTAAACAGATTCAAGATTAGTTTGACTTGCAATTAGTGTGCTTGTGCTTGTTGTGAACAGAGCATGAACAGCCAATCTAACGTGTGTAGAACCAGCGTGCCTACCAATGATCTATTGTGAAAACGTGCAAACCATAGGATGCAAAAATTTAAGGTGGTTAGGAGTACACAACTTGTGTATCCTACGTCCACCGTCCACACACACACACACACGCAGAAATGACTGCTTATGAGTGAGTTTCACTCCACAACTCACACACTCACGTTTTCTGATGTTAACACACGAAAGAACAACATGACTCATGTGAATCAAGCACAAGAGACACTTGACCCACCAACACACATATAGAGTATGAAAAATAGAGACAGAGAAGAGTTCTGAATTGAAGAATCAAATCTTGAGATAGAACTCTACACGATGGTTGTCCAGATGTGCTTCAAACTTCATTTTGACAGCTATGAGTTGATGTAGAAGCTTGAACGATGGACAAACCGGCTTCAACTCCATTTAGAAGATGGTTCTTCGCTCTGGACGGAGTGCTGAAGCAAAGCAGTAGAGAGAGACTTTTCTCTTGAGATTTTTCTAGGGTTTGGTATGGTGGCTGCTTCCGTACCAGAATACCTTCAAACATTCCTTATATATTGGTGTTTAAGTATGGAGAGTCGTGGTAGATGGAAACACCCAACTTTGAAACATGTGGAAATCACGGAACTGGAGTTTCTCTTCGTCTGTCGACAGCAAGATATGCATCTGTCGATAGGTGCTGACAGAGTTACAAAAACCCAGAGAACTGAGCTTCACAGGTGACAGTTTCCTCTCAGTGGTTGTCGACAGGTGATTTGCTTCTGTCGACAGGCACACTAGTCCTGAAGCCAGTCTTGTCTTCCTGTTTGTATCTGTCGACAGGAGCCTTTGGGGCTGTCGACAGGCACATGCTTCTTGAGTTTTCCTTGAGCTTTTGATCTAGTCTTGGTACATTGTCTTGCATGCAATCTCACCTACATTTAGGAACATTATTAGTGAGATATTATGAACATATAAATGAACAAGTTAGACATGTTTTTCTTGATTAGGATTTGCTTGACTTGACATTCTCATCATGTTTCACATATTCACATCACATCAATTTGTATTGTTCATGAATTGCTCATCATCAAAAGCAAACATACCAAATGTAAACCCAACATTCTCCCCCTTTTTGATGATGACAAAATTTTCAAATGTATGCACAATTCACAATTTGATGTTTGTCCCCCTTTTGACAACATCCAAAAAGACACGTCATGCACACATGAGTAGAACAGAAGCAAATAACTGTGAATTTCATTGATGTGACATTCAGTACACACAGTTACAAAATTGATTCATGACATGACAAAAGGAAGTGCTAGGAAAGAAAATATCATAACTGAGAGAACAACAAGACAACAGTGACAAGACCATGACCAAATAGAGCAGAATTCTAGACTGTGAACACTTAGACTCTCTAAACATCATCATGGCCAGGTTGTGCAGAGGCTTGACGAAGCTCATGAAGCTCTGTGGAGAGCCTGGTAAGCCTGAGCTAAAGCTGGACTTGTGTGTCAGCCAGTGCTTCTATACTCGTATCAACAGTATCCAATCGCTCATTGAGATTTTCAAAGCCAGTGGTCATTTGGAGTTGCATTTGCGCCATCTGAGCAGAGATGAAGTTTCAGAGTGAGGGCTCATCAAGCACTGGATCACTAGCAGCAACATCACCTTCATCTCCCTGAGCATCCATTGGCTCGGACTGGGAGTCTTCATCAGCATGATCTTCATTAGATTCATGTTCATCAGTTGCCTACTCCTTACCCTTGAGTTCCCTTGTGACAACCCCATCAAGCAGCTTATAGCCCATCTGATGGGCAGCAGTGAGATCAAAGGCACTGTGAGATTTGAGGGTGACAATCTCACTATCAAGAATATGTATCCCAATCAAGAGAAGAAGGGAAGTGATCGGGAAAGCATATGGCATTGATCTCCTGGGGTTGTAGAAGCATTGACAGATCAGGTGAAGCATGAGTTTAGGCAAGTTGATTTGTTCGCACTTGAGGAAGAAGAAAAACAGAGATTTATCAACCTCAGTGACGAGTTTCCGACTGCCATGCTTTGGAGCAATCAGGGTGGTGAAGATGTGATGGATCATTCTATTCAGTGGGGGAAAGGAGTTGGCATTCAGTTTGGCAATTTTCTTAGTTGCATCATAAGGTTGGAGGGTGATGAGATGATAGTATTCAGATGCAGAAGGGTGGTTGAGAATCACATCAGCCCCAGAGTTAGGAATTTGAAGTGCAGTGCTGATGAGGTTGGAGGTAATCTTGAAAGAAGTACCTTTGATAGAGGTGTAGAGATCCCCATCCCCAGACAGGCCAAGATTGTTGAAAAACGCTGTGACGGCAGTAGGAGAGTAGTTCAAGTGAGAATAGAGAAATATCGTCCAACCCTGGGTGTCAAAGAGGGGTAGGAGATTGGGGAACATGTCTCCCAATGAAGGAAAATCAACATAGCGGGGCTGAACGAATTTGTTGAAGGTTCTCGGAACCATGGTGAGTTGCAAACCTTGGGGAACGAGAAGCTCGGGCAGCCGATCATCACGATGCTTGGTCCGGCGCTCAGAAGAAACCCGGGAGCCTCCGCCAGCTTCGTGGGAAGTGGGACGACGACGAGAGGCAAGAAATTTTCCCTTAGGAGCCATGAGAAGGACAAGGGTGGAGCAGAGAAGGGTTCTGAAAGAAGATGAGATGAGGAGGAAGGAAGAACCGGGGGCCAAAAGCTTGGCTGTGCCCTGGAGAAGAAGGGTTTCGTGGAGAAGGAAAGAGGAGGGAGTTTTAGAAGTGGGAAAGGGAGGAAAGGGTCGTGGGTTCCCTTTTAAAGAGTGGGAAAGAATTTCAAAGGACAGGGACCCACCAAATCCAACCCTAAAGAGACGCCCGTTGGGCTTCCAAAATAGACCTTTCGCCAGCTGTCGACAGATGCATAGTCATCTGTCGACAGGCACACTCAGAAATGTGCTAGAGAGGCATTTTGATAGATTTTTGTTTTTTTTTTTTGGGGGGGGGGGGGGGGGCAATGAGCGTCCAATGTGTACATAAGTTGAAAATAGGTAAATACACATTATAAAATGTCATACCTACTAATATTAGGACACGTCAAACATCTACAATGGTTGTGAAATAACATTCCCGGAATCTCAAGTTGCAACATGAAGAATACATTGTACAAAAACATATGAAAATAAGATAATCCTCTTGAATAAAACCATTGCAGAAAAACATATTTTTTAGTGGGTGACAGTCAAAAGGTGTATGAAAAAGATGTCTACATGGGTAATTAATCATTAACAACAAATTGGCCTTGATAAGAAAAATGAGGAGGCTACACTCTACTTCTCCTTTTATGATTTGTTTCTGAACGAACAGTAAGAGAAAAAGTGGTAATTAGGATCACTATGACCTTGTTACGTGAAGATAGACATGGCTAATGTCCGTATCCCAAGTTACTCAGTGGAAGTGACCATCAGACCATTATACAGAGTTAATGAGTAAGTTTTTTGACGTGAAGACAGACATTTGTGATGCCCATGTCCCTGGTTACTCAACAATACTCAGCATTGCTCTACCTTTGTTCCCTTATTATATTTTTGATACAAATTTTAGTGTTTGAAATAGGTAGCTTTTCTCCTTTTATTTTTTATTAGAATTTTTTTTTTATCAAGGTCAAGAGTTAGATAAGGTTTAAAAGCCAATGCAAGACATAACCTTCAATGACCTTTGGACTTATCACGTGACTTTGAAAAATGATAGTCCACAAGGGAGTTATTCAAGTGAGTTAGGTTAGACTCATGTGATTTGTTAAATGTATTGAAAATGATGCAACCTAGACTCACAAAAGAATAGTATGTCAAAATCATTGTGATTTAGATAATATCATTGGTATTATGTGGATATGAAAGATTATAACACAAGTAAGTCACCAATTTTCACCTTAAATGCAGTAGAGAAGTATGCTCATGAAATAGGTTGAGAAAGGATATGAGGAACTCAGTGAAAGGTTTATCTGTCGACAACCATAGTGAGCCTGTCGACAGCTACTAACAGTGTTGAACTACGGAGTTCAAGAAGGGTGTGGCTGTTGACAGATACAATGTTGTCTGTCGACAGATGCTAACAGACTGAAAGATGTTGAGTTCGGGGAGACGAAAACCTGCTAGTGGCTATCGACAGCAATGAATGGGGCTGTCGACAGGAGCTGTGAGAAGGCTTTTTGAAGGCTGAGATGAGAAATATGATTGGAGCTCCATGCAAGGGAAATAAAGCAAATGAAGAATGGATAGTTTCCCTCAAAACTTCCCTCATCTAACTTAGCTTTACTCCCCCATAGTGTGTGCATGTGGAGACTCAACATTCAAGCAATTCAAGACAGACTTTCATATGTTTAACAAGCAATTGCACAAAAGTTCATAAAAAAAACATTCCAACACAGAAATCCATTTGTTTGCAAAAATGAGTGGGCAAAATGAAAAGAAACCATATACCTTATTTGAATTGAATGATCTTTATGTGCAACTTGACTATGGATACATGGCGGAGAATGTTTTCTCATGCATAATAATAGTTTCCAAACAAGCATAACTTGTTCTTCCACAGTTTACCATTTGATATACCTCATAGTCAGTACACACAAAGAACATATACTTCAAAGTTTGGTATGGGCTTCATTGCATTTTGCACAATCCCAATTCTCTTCTCAATGTTGCGAATCTATCCTCAGCCAATGGTTTTGTGAAAATATCAGCTAATTGCTTATCAGTGGGTATGAAGCTAAGCTCCAAGGATTTGTTGGCTACTTCATCTCTCAAGAAGTGATGTCTAATCTCAATGTGTTTTGTCCTAGAGTGTTGGACTGGGTTCTTTGAGAGATTGATGGCACTAGTGTTGTCACATAGGATAGGTGTGCATCCAATGTCAATGATGTAGTCAGATAGTTGACTTTTTATCCACAACACTTGAGCCGCAGAACTTCCTACAACAACATATTCTGCCTCTACAGTGGAGAGTGCAACCGAGTGTTTCTTCTTGGATGCCCATGAAACCATGCAACCACCAAGAAATTGGCAGTACCCACTAGTGCTTTTTCTGTCAATTTTACATCCAGCATAGTCAGCATCAAAATATGATATCAAATGAAAGCTACTTCCTGCTGGATACCAAGGACCCAAATCATACGTACCTGAGAGATATCTGAATATTCTCTTAACTGCAACCAAATGACTTTCCTTTGGACTAGATTGATATCTAGCACAAAGGCAAACATTGAATTGTATATCTGGTCTACTTGCAGTAAGATAAAGGAGTGAGCCAATCATACCTCGGAATTGCTTTGCATCTACCGGTTTGCCTTTCTCATCATTTTCCAATTTTATGCTTGTGCTCATTGTTGTTGAAGCAAGCTTAGCTTGTTCAAACTATAATCTTTTGAGAAGCTCCTTAACATATTTTTCTTGGTTGATAAAGAAGCCATCTTCATAGTGTTTAACCTGCAAACCAAGGAAAGATTGAAGCTCCCCCATTAAACTCATCTTAAATTCACTGTGCATGTGTTTTGAGATTTCTTCACACAGTGATGGGTTAGTGGAACCAAAGATGATGTCGTCCATATAAACTTGAACAACAATTATGTGATTGCGAACTTTCTTAGTGAAAAGAGTTTGGTCCACTTTACCTCTTGAGTAGTTTTTACTAACCAAAAAATTACTTAGTCTGTCGTACCAAGCTCGGGTTGCCTGTTTCAAACCATAAAGAGCTTTGTGCAATTTATAAACATGGTTAGGCTTTTCATGATCCTCAAATCCAGGTGGTTGAGAAACATAGACTTCCACTTTGATGTAGCCATTCAAGAAAGCAATTTTAACATCCATTTGAAAGAGTTTGAACTTGTGTGAGCATGCATACGCCAACAAGATTCTAACTGCTTCAAGTCTAGCTACAAGAGCAAAGGATTCTTCAAAGTCTACACCAGATTCTTGATTGTATCCTTTTGCTACCATTCTAGCCTTATTTCTCACCACTTTACCCTCTTCATTTAACTTATTCCTAAATACCTATCCAGTGCCTATGACAAAAATCTCAGGGGTTCGAGGAACTAAACTCCAGACATTATTTCTTTGAAATTGACCAAGTTCCTCATGCATAGCATCAATCCATGAGTTTTCTTTTGGAGCCTCTTCAACATTTTTAGGTTCCACTTGAGAGACAAAATCTAAATGATATTGTTCAACTATTTTTCTAACCTGAGACCTAGTTTGGACTTTATCATTTACGTTCCCTATCACATTCTCAAGTGGGTGATCTTTGGAATACCTCACATTGGTGATTGTTGAAGGACCAGACTGATCTTGGACTTGTGGAAGTTGATCTTGTGGAAGTTGTTCTTGAGGAGGGCTTGCTTGAGGGGATTCACCTTGAGGTTCTTCCTCTTGTGGATCTTCATTAGGCTCATCATCTCCCTTTTTGAAAAGGATTTGATGGTCATCATCATCGTACTTGCAAAAATATCCACTTTTAGTTTTTGGTGCTGCTTGAGAATCTCTTTTTGCTTTTACTTGTTGTTGTTCTTGGAGAATTGTTCCATCATTTCCATCTTGAGTCCTGTGAAGATTTGAATTGTTAGTTTTTTGCATGATACTCATCAAAGACAACATGTGGAGTTTCTTCCACAGTTTTATTCTTATTGTTAAACACCCTATATGCTCTAGAGTGTTCTGAGTATCCAAGAAAAATACCTTTATCACTTTTGGCTTCAAACTTGTCCAAATCAACTTTATCATTGTTATGAATAAACACTTTTGAGCCAAAAACCCTGAAGTACCCAATACTGGGTTTCTTACCTTGTAACCGTTCATAGGGAGTTTTCTTCATCACAGGTCTTACCATGGCTCTATATAGAATATAGCAAGAGGTGTTCACCGCTTCTGCCCAAAAGCTCCTTGAGAGTTGACTTTCGACCAGAAGAGTGCGAGCCGTTTCCACCAGGGTCCTGTTCTTTCTCTCCACTACGCCATTTTGTTCCGTAGTCCTTGGAGAGGAAAACAAGTGTTCTAACCCATGGAGCCTACAAAAATCAGAAAAAGAGTTGTTATCAAACTCTCCCTCGTGATCAGTGTAGATTGAGCATATCTTATGAACATTTCCATGCTCATTCTTATTAAAGAAATCTTCATAAATTTTAAGTGCTTCATTTTTGTGTGCCAAGAATTTGACCCAAGTGAACCTAGAAAAGTCGTCCACAATGATAAAACCAAACTGTTTGCCATTGAGACTTAGAGTTCTAGTAGGTCCAAAAAGGTCCATGTGCAACAGTTCATAAGGTTTAGAGGTGCTTACCGGTGCTTTTGATTTGAAAGATTTTCGGGTTCGTTTTCCCTGTGCACATGCATCACAAAAACTTTCATTCTTATTGAAAGAAATTTCAGGATGTCCACTTACCAATTTCTGCTTCATAATCTTGTGCAAGACATTGTAGCTTACATGGCCAAGCCTACGATGCCACAAAGTAAGCTCATCATGTTTATTTGCAACAAGACACAAATTTTCGTTTTCTGGATCATCCAAATCAACTAAATAAATGTTGTTCACCCTTTTTCCAGAAAATTTAAGACTTCCTGTTTCCTTATCAACAATTTGACATAAACTTCATTCGAAAACAACTTTATGACCTTTATCACACAGTTGGCTTATGCTAAGCAAATTGTGATTAAGACCATCAACTAACAGAACATTGTCTATTGAGTTAGAGGCATACTTACCAACCTTACCTGAGCCAATGATCTGGCCTTTATTGTTACCCCCGAAGACAACTTGACCTCCGTCTTTTTCCACCAGCAAATAAAATTTGTCTTTGTCTCCCGTCATGTGCCTCGAGCAGCCACTATCCAAGTACCATTTGTTTTGATTTTGGGCTGCTAGGCATTCCTGCATATATGGATCAGACAAGAGGTTTTGGTACCCAAATTACTTTGCGTCCCAATGTATCATTCATGCCAAAAGTTAATGCTTTGGAATCTAGATTTGCTTGCATTTCTGTTTATTTGACTTATTCCAGCATTGATTTTCGTTATGACCAAGTATCTTGCACACATTGCATGATGGGGAATTTTTTAGAACAATTGGTTTGTTATTTTGTTGACCATTTATTTGAATTTTCCTTTTGGTTGCCTGGTTAACTGACCCTTGGTAACATTATTCCAAACCTCTCGACAGCTTTCATTGAGCCTGCCGACAGTTGGCTTGTTCTTTTGAACACCTGAGGGCTTTTATTTATCCTTGGCTTGATTTTTCTTGTTCTTAGGAGGACTTGTTTGCTTGTACTTGGGCTAGGATCACAAAGGAATTATCAATGTCTCTCCCATTTTCTTTGTTTTACATGTTGATACCCAATTCCTGTTTGCAACAAAAATATTTGATCCTAAAATGCGTCAAGATTCTGCGTTCCTTAACAACCTTGTAAGATCTTCAGATTTTTCTTTTAGATCTTTTTCAGCTTTGTCCAACTTTTTCTCAGTTTCTTGATGCTCATTTTGAAGATTTTCAAGAGAGTTGGTTAGGCTTTCCTTTTCCTTTAGAATTTCTTGCAATTTTATTTTCAAACAGTCCATTTCCTCACTGTTAGCATCCTCATCAATTTTCATCATTTCAATCTCTTTATTTAAGGCTGCAATTTGTTCATCATTTTTGTGCTATGAACAAAAGAATTGATTTTCTTTTTCAATGCCTTGTTTTCAGACTTGAATTCACAAAATTTTCAAATAAGATAGTGTATGCTTCTTCCCATTCATCAACAGTATAGCTTTCAAGGAAGAATTTACCTCATTGGAGTCATCACTTCTTCCATTATGCATTGAACTCTTCATCTCCAGAGGTTGCTTGTGCGTCCTCATCTTCATCTTCATCACTCCAAGTCGCCACATTGCCTTGGCTTTCTTGAAGGTGAATTTTTCTTTCTTTAGCTTCTTCTTGCATCCCGGCATCTCCCTCTCATATGCCCTTGTTTTCTTGCACTCATAGCATACAATGTCAGATTTTTGTAGACTCAATCAAATTTATTTGAGAATCTTTTTTCTGAAAAGGATTTGGAGTACCTGAGCCTTTCCTTTTGAACTTAAGGAATTTTTTGAATTGTCTAGTGAGCATTGCCATTTATCATCGTTTCTCACTATCACTAGACGTTCCATCTTCATCACTTTCATGTTGAACATCCTTTTTGGAACTTGAGAATGTTTATTTGAAGCTTTTAAAGCAATTGACTTCCTTGGGTTCTCTTCAATTTCTCTCTTTTACATTTATTTCATATGTCATCAAGGAACCAATTAATTCTCCAGTTCATTTTGGAGATCTTTAGATTCCTCATGACAGTGGCCTTAGTATTCTATGAGAATGGAACAGACCGAAGTATCTTCCTAACATGAATCTAGCAAACATATCTGATATGGTTTTCATCATTTTTCATTTTAAACATTGCATATTCAGATATTAGCATGCTTGCTTTGGTTTCTCTTACCTCAGACGTACCTTCATATATGAGTTCAAGCTTGTCCCACATCTCTTTTGCTGAGACATGTGGGGACTCTTGAATACTCCTTGGGATGCACTGTGCATTGCATCATGTTCAAGGCTCTCCAGTTGAGAGTTCCCTTTACAAATTGGTCCTTTGTCCAAGTATCTTCATCCTCGGGAAGCGTATATGCTCCTTTGCTGACGATCTTCCATAGCTTGAAATTTTGAGCTCTCAGAAACACCTGCATACGATTTTTCCAATAAGGATAGTCAGTGCCATCGAAGAAGGGTGGCCTGGACACTGAGTGTCCCTCGGGCATAACCCCTGTTAGATTCCATGAGACCGAGAATCTCTTGATTGTGAATCAAGCCTCAAATGTATAAATCGGAGAAACCCGCTTGATACCATTGAAAGATGTGCGGATTATCCAATATGGTATTCTAGAAGGGGGGGGTTGAATAGATTTACAACTAACTCTAACCACACTACCTTCTTTTCGATGAAACACATACTTATCGAAATCTTAACATTCAAGATTAGTTTAACTTGCAATTAGTGTGCTTGTTGTGAACAGAACATGAACATCCAATCTAACGTGTGTAGAACCGCGTGCCTACCAATCATCTATCATGAAAATGTGCAAACCATAGGACACGAAGATTTAAGGTGGTTTCGGAGTACACAACTTGTGTATCCTACGTCCACCGTCCACACACACACCAGAAACGAATACTATGAGTGAGTTTAACTCTACAACACACACACTCATGTTGTCTGATGTTACACCCGATCAGAACAACATTACCCACGCGAATCAAGCACAAGAGACACTTGACCCACCCACACCACATAGAGTATGAAAAAGAGACAGAGAAGAGTTCTGAATTGAAGAATCAATCTTTTGAGATAGAACTCTTCACGATGGTCGTCCAGATGTGCTTCAAACTTCGTCTTGACAGAATATGGTTGATGTAGAAACTTGATGATGGACAACCGGTTCAACTCCGTTTAGAAGATGGTTCTTCTTTGCTCTGGATGGAGTGCTGAAGCAGAGCATCAGATAGAGACTTTTCTCTTGAGATTTTGCTAGGGTTTGGTATGGTGGCTGCTTCTGTACAAGAATACCTTCAAAACATTCCTTATATATGGGTTTTTAAGTATGGAGAGTCGTGGTAGATGAAACACCCAACTTGGAAACATGTGGAAATCACGGAACGGGAGTTTCTCTTCGTCTATCGACAGAAAGATATGCATCTGTTGACAGGTGCTACAGAGTTACAAAAACCCAGAGAACTGAGCTTCACGGGTGACAGTTTCCTGTCAGTGGCTGTCGACAAGCAATTTGCTTCTGTCGACAGGCGGGTTGGAAAAAAAATAGTATTTTTTTTAATTTCCCTACTGGAAAACATTATTGGTACGTCATAATCTTGATGTTATGCATATTGAGAAGAATGTGCATGACAACATCGTAAATACAATTTTGCAGAAAGATGGAAAAAGTAAGAACAACATCAAAGCACGTCTTGATTTGCAGAAAATGAAAATAAGAAGACCCTTGCATCCAAAGCCTTCAAAGAAGCATGCAGGAAAGTTTATTTTTCCTCATGCGTCTTATAGTTTGAATAACGAAGAAAAGACAAGGTTCTTAAAAGTGTTGAGAGGAATTGAAATTACCATATAGATTCTACTAAAATATCTCTCAACATAAACAAGTTCAGGAGAGAAAAATTGTAGGATTGAGGAGTCATGATTGTCATGTTTTAATGCACAACTTATGCCTTAGCCATGAGATCCACACTTCCAAAATCTGTTCGTTTAGTATTGAATGATATTGTATCTTTTTTAGAGAATTGTGTGCTAAAGTGATTGATGTTCAAACATTAGAGAAATTGGAGAAATCAATTCCATTAATATATGTAAAAGGGAGAGGATATTGTTGACTCCTTTATCTCCATAATTATATATTTTGGTGATAAAAAAACTTATCAGAATATTTCTATATTTATCTAAATTATGAGTATTTACCTTAACTTTATTTTTGTTAAATCTGTCAACAGAAAACACAAAGGAAATAAAAATTACATCAAGGATCACCACTGTAAGTGTTCGAGAATTTTTCTAAGTCCATTAAAGAAGTCAATGTTATATAAAGATTTGTGGGTTTCACTCCGACTTTTCTAAAGTCGAAGTCTCACATCGATTGTTTTTATGAACATCAATTACTCCTTTTAAGTCCACATCGATTACTGTTTTTAGTTCACATCGATTACTATATAAAATTACATCGATTACAGTTAATTAAACACCGATTCTCAGTCCACATCGATTATTTCTTGAAGTCCACAATCGATTACTATTTCAAACATCGATTATATTCATACATCGATTGCGTTCACATCGATTACCTTTCCCTTAAAACATTGATTGCTTTAGATATCAATTGCCTTACTATTAGACATTGATTACCTTTAGACATTGACTATCTTAAACATCGATTACCTTACACTAAAACATCGATTTGATTTTCTTATCTTTAAATCATCGATTACCGTTTTAAATCACATCAATTGCTTTGTACCAAACATCAATTACCCTTGGACATCGATTGTCTCAAACATCGACTGTCATGCTTAAACATTGATTACAGTTATACTTAAACATCGACTGTCTTCAAGGATTGTTCTTGAACATTGATTGCTCTTGGACATCATTACCCTTTGAACATCGACTGTGTCTTAACATTGATTACTCTTTCAACATCGATTACTCTTTGAACATCGACTGTGTCTTAACATCGATTGGCATTATATTATCCATTACTATTTTAGATATATTAGTTTCAAATACCTTGATAATTATCTGTGCAATAGCCTTACTGATTGTGGTTGAATATATAATGATTGCCCTTATGATTAATCTTTATTGTAAACATAACTTGGTGTGTAGTATTTTCAAATCATTTTTAAAGTTGTGCATTTCAAATTTCCCGCTATCTATTACATATCCTTCTTACAAAAGCTTTCAAGGAGTTCTTCTTACAATATGACATTTTGACTGACTACTATTTTCATGTTAAGTCTTCTAATACTTTATGTGTGAATAGAAAGGAACATATCCGTTTGTTGCTTACTTAGTCACGGGACACTGTTCTCTTGGAGAAAGCACTTTATGGTTTGTCATTTATATAACAAGTCTTCTTATGATTTATATGGTGACAGAATGGACATATCTATTCCTATATAACACCTTTTTGTTCGTTGACTGAAGATCTCTCTCTTACCATTTAATGCTTACAGGTTTCTAGTAGTCACATGTTTCTACAACGTAAGACTTGCTGCGACTGCATGGAAATGAGCACCAAGGAATAAGAGACAACAGACACTTCAACGGACACTTTAACAGACACATCTGAAGAAAGCTGAAATGGTTATAAGAAGACGATGGCTATGAAGAACAAACCAAGCATACACAAGCAATACATGCGGATTCACACAAGTCTTCACAACCACTATTGAAAGTAGTGCACCTTCACTCCAAGTCCATCTGCTCCAAGCTCTCCTAAAGCCCTCACTTCTTTTCTTTGAGAGCCAGTTGTTAAGTGAGGATAGCATCATAGTCTAT
Source organism: Colocasia esculenta (assembly GCA_014218235.1). Lineage (NCBI taxonomy): Eukaryota > Viridiplantae > Streptophyta > Magnoliopsida > Alismatales > Araceae > Colocasia > Colocasia esculenta. Next base: position 86,356,863 of record CM024757.1, read on the forward strand.
ATTCTTCTTCTCTAAGTTCGTGCCTCAGATCAAGCAAAGTTTGTTGTATAAGCTTGATCTAGGGGTCATCCCTTCAAATCTTCTTCAAGAGTGTTCCTTTTCCTGTGAGAAGAGAATACATGTTGTGATTAGGTGGTTTTCTTCCCCTTGCTGAAGAGAAGGCATGCTGCTACAGGTGGTTGTATTGCCTCTTTGTTGGTTGAATAGAAGGCTAGCGGGTGCTGGATGTGTAAGTGTCCTTGATGGGGACTATACCCTTGGTTAGTGAAATCCCAAGTAGTTTCTTAGGGACTGGACATAGGACTTCTAGTAGTAGGTGGTCCGAACTAGGATGAAAATCCTTGTTCATTCTTACTTCCGCTGCTCACTAACTCTAACACCTGCACTTAGTTATTTTAAGCAATAAAACTTTAAGATATTCTTGAAGCAACCCATTCACCCCCCCCCCCTTTGGGCTTGCAACCTGGTCAACAAGTGGTATCAGAGCCAAGTCTCTTCAAGTAAGTCTCACGATCTGAAGAGTAAAGATAAATGGCAGCCCAAGGTTATGCAGAGACACAATTTATCAACAGGCCTCCACTATTTGATAGAGAAGATTACAACTACTGGAAGACAAGAATGGAGTTCTTTCTTCAAGGTCTTGACTTTCAACTATGGATGATAATAGAAGATGGAGATCTTGCAATCACTAAAGCCAAAGAAAAGTGGACAGATGATGACAAGAAAAAGATGTCTCAAAACCGCAAGGCCAAAAGCATATTATGTTGTTCACTAAGAAAGAAGTGAGTTCAACAAAATATTGCATACATGTTGGCCAAAGAAATGTGGGATAAGTTGAAACTCACCCACGAAGGGATTGACAAGGCAAGAGAAAGTAGAATAGATATATTGGTAGCACAATATGAAAAGTTTCAAATGTATTCTAGAGAATCTATGTCCCATATGTATAGTCATTTCACTGATATCACAAATGGCCTGGCTGGGCTTGAGAAAAGGTATGAGATAGGAGACATGGTAAGAAACATACTAAGATCCTTACCAACTTTGTGGACTCCCAAGGTTGCAGCCATAGAAGAAGTAAATGATCTCATGACTATGTCGCTCGAAAAAACTCATTGAGTCTCTAATGACTCATGAGATAAATATGGAGAGATTAGGAGAATCCTCCACGAGGAAAAAAATGTAACAATGCTATGAAAGCAGTGAGAATACTTCTGAAAGTGACTCAAAAGATGAATGAAGCAATGCAGACAGTGAAGAAGAAGCTATTCTATCAAGACGTCTGCAAAGGATCTTGGTGAAGAAGAAACATCAGTCAGGTAGAAGGTATTTCAAAAAGGATAAAACAGTCAAGAAAATTGAACCTGTCTGTTATGAAAGTAGCCCGGACACTTGAAGACAAACTATCCCAAGCTAAAGAAAAATGAACATCAGAAGGAAGAGCCATCCAGAAAATATAAGAGATACAAGAAGAAGGCTATGGCAGGTGCTTAGAGCAATGAAGATAGCTCATCTAAAAACTCAAGCTCAGATGAACAACTACAAGAAAGGGCTCATCTTGCTTTTATGGCAAATCTTGACGATAAGGTAAATTCTGACACTTCTTTTGATTCATTTTCAGATTCTGATGATGACAATCTAGAAGATGCTTTTAATGAATTATATGAAAAATATAAAGATGTATGTAAACATTTAAAATCCATCAAGAAAAATTTCTCGTGTCTTGAAATAAAAACTCAAATTTAAAATCTGAAATGGAACAACTAGAAAAACAAATGCAAGAATTAAAACGAAGAAATGAGTTGTTGTGTGAAGATGTAAAAACTAAAAATGACAAAATACTAAGTTTAGAAAACTAAGAAACTATAATTATGTCAAAAGAGGAAATGAATAAATTAACAAAAGATAATTAAAATTTTGAAAGCTACTATCAAAAAATTAACTAATGGAAGATCTTCATTAATACTAAAAGATGCAAGAAGATCAGGTAAGAAGAAATATGGAATTGGGTATAAACCACCAGAAAATTAAGAAACAATTATATATCCAAAAAAATATCCTCTACCAAAATTTGTAGCTGAGTAGAAGCCTGCCTACAAAACAAAAGGAGAGAAACATAGTAAGGTAAGTAAAACATTACACAATATTACTTGTTCTACTCATTGTAATAAACTTGGTCATACAAAGAACACGTCCAATAAAACATTTAAAATGGATATTAAAAAGTCAGTCCGTCGAAACTAACCACACAAGACCCAAAAGAACTTGGGTACATAAATCTCACTGATCTATTTACAGAAGAGCCTTAGACCATCTAAGTGCTACCTGGACAACGGGTGCTCAAGGCATATGACAGGCAACAAGAAGTTGTTCTCGTCAATCAAAACTGAAGAAGGAATCGTGACATATGGAGATAATAGAAAAGGGTTGTGCATCAGTTGCAGTAAAGAAAAGACTCTCTGTAGCACCCGTGATTTTAAAACCCTAAATAAAAATAAAATATAATTAAATAAATGTGATAAATAGACTTAATTAGAATAAAGAGAGAATAAAGAGAATTTAAAGGGAATTAAACTAAAACCCATTAAGCTAAATTAGGAAATGGGTTCAACTACTGGACCACGCATAATGTAATGGGCCAAAATGTCAAGAGCCCATCTTTGGATAGGAGATCTTTTGCCTAATTTCGGAGTTAATTAATAAATAAATTAAAAAGGGATAAGATAATGACTAAATTAGCTTATAATTATCTCTATAAGAGTCAGCCTATCCTAACCCATTGCCCACGGAATTAGACCTCTCCCCATCCCATTAGGTGGATAAATGTAAGAAAATAGGATGATAAATATGAAAATTCGGAGTTGGGAGGAGAAGGAAGAGTTTTAGACTAATAGGACTCCTACACTAGCTAAAACATCTCTAATTCGTCCCTACCAAGCCATAACACGTTGTTGGAGCTCTGGAGCACGAAGAGGGGGAGATTTAGACGAAGGAGCAAGGAGGAGAAGGCTGGAACAAGGAGGGTTTTTCATCCTCTCTTCGTCATCAACTTAGGTTTTCATCACAACAAGAAAAGGTAGGCAATCTCTCAAGCACGAACTAATTAAAATTTACCCTAGGGAGACCATGATCCCCTCTTGCAAGGCCCTATGGTTTGCCCAATTTTCGTGGCTCCATGATGGAGTATTAATTTGTCCAATCTCTGACATCTCCATGCACCCGAACCATCATGATTGTTTTCAATCCACATATACACTTGATTCCATGCCCTGAAATAATTCTCTTAAATACTACTTGATGTTAGCTTTCAAACACCCCTATTTGCCCTAATTTCCATCTAGTATCCGTTGCCAATTAAACCATTGTTCCGTGATTGTGCACGTGTAGGTCACTGGAATGTAACCTAATCAAAGCATGCATTTGACATGTCTATTTTCTAATTAATCATGCTATGATAGATCTCCTTGTGTAGTGTCGTTTAAAAGTAGTTTCATGATTTTTGGATCATCATACGATTTTATACTGATATTTGAATAGCACTATGTCATGTTTGGAGGGAGGGAACCCACCTAGAAAAAGGGCAAATCCCCTTTTCTGGGCTCGGGCCACCTTCTGAAGTCACGACGGCCCGACGCATCGCGACCTCAGAGGGGGTCATGACACGGGGGTCCGTCGCGTTCACCCCAGCGCTCAGTTCAGCAGAAGGCGACTGGATCGTACGTCGCGACCTGAACGCGACACCTAACCCTGTCGCGACATCAGTATAGCGTCTAGAACCTGGATTTACACTTATACCCCTATTAATTATGTCAATTCAACCCTGTTTAGTCCTAATTAAACAATGTCATGAATAATTTTGACCTGTTAATTAATAATGGGTACTATTACATGAATTTAATTAATTTAAAAGCTATGTGCACAATCCATTATGCTCTCCTGAATTCTTACACTTGCACACACTTAACATTCATGTTTGCCATTAAACCCAATTAAGTTACTCAATAATGTATCTGGTAATTAACTGAAATTAATTACTAAATTTTCTATTTAATTAATGACACTTGTTTTCATTTTAATCACATGATTTGAATACCGTTACCGCTTCCCTCGGCCTTCGAGCACTCGAGGCACGACGGACACTTGTTTTATACACACTCTCTTGGCATGGACTACCTCTCTACCGGGAATACTCCTGACTGGACCAAGGACTCCTCGTCATGGCCTCCGTAAGTCTCCTTGGCTTTGGCGCACGTCCTTAGCCGACGAGCTATCTGACGAGCTGGTTATACCCTTAAAACCCGTTACACCTTTAGGGATCAGTACGATCCAAACAACTTTAGTGTGTTCTCTCTTACCTTGGGATCGCACCAGACCATCTAGCCTGTGTTCATAGCACGACTAATGGACGGATGTGACTTCTACCTGACTACCGGTACCCGACCTAGTGTCGTGCAACTGTGACTATCATGTTTAACATTGTTGTTACGATTGTACCCAATCTCATCTACTATCTCGGTACTCTCATCTGTTCACGTTCTCTCTACACTCATCAATTCGTCTATTACTCTCATTATTCTTGTACTCTCTGGCCATTTAATGATTGTCGAAGATAATAAATGACTTATGCCAGCGCAAAGGGCCCGATCTGTGTCCTTGGAGAGCGCTCGAAAAGTGCCAGTGCCATGGGAGTTTAAAATGATCAAGGTGTGTACGGCATGCACTCAGTGCTATATACTATCAAGATTTAATCTATGACAATCAAAGTGCTATCAATACAAGTGCAATCTAGTCAAGTGCTATACAAGTGCTATCATTACATGCCATTACCATTACATGGCCATTCCATTATCATTCTTGTTTGTCTATTTCCCTGTACAAGTGCTATTGTTCTCTTACCATCGTTACTTGCCCTACATGACTATGCTCTCTAGTGTTGTCCTGCCACATAAGACATTAATTATTTAAAGCATGCTTGTTCTCATGTATCTATTAAGTCCTACTGAGCATTATTCGCTCATCCTACGTTGTTATTTCATGTGTTCAGGTGAGTCGGATGGCGATTACCACATACACAGGATGGGAACGAGGATGATGTCCTGAGTGACCTGTTCAGCAACCAATTGCTTAGTAGATAGTTAGGATAGTTATGAGTCAGATTCGTTATGTAATAGTTGGATTTGAATTTCATGTGTTCAGGTGAGTCGGATGGCGATTACCACATACACGAGGAGGGAACGAGGATGATGTGAGTGACCTGTTCAGCAACCAATTGCTTAGTAGATAGTTAGGTAGTTATGAGTCGATTCGTTATGTAATAGTTGGATTTGAATAAGTACTATGGGCCCTAGTTTTGGCTCTGATTAGTGAATGTAATAAAGTTTGATGAATGATCAATGAAATAGTTTTGATAATATTCCAACCGTGTAATGGTTTTTCCGCTCTGTACTATTTAATAACTGTAATATCGCTCCAATATTCCACGTTGGGGCGTTACAATTTTTGTGGTATCAGAGCCTAGGTTATTCTTAAGCATAGGATGATCTAGGTTTGACCTGCCTTGACTTAGAGTCTAATTCCATACCTATGTGAGATGGGTAGAGCCAAGGGTAATAAGGTGAAATAAACTCACACACGCACAAACTTAGTGCAACCTCAATGACTTACATTAAGAACTTTCTTTTGAAGGAACCTCAACACTAGCAATGGCAGCGGAGCGTGCACAACTCTGTGATATGTAGCAGACCATTCAGCAGCTTACTCAGGCATTACTTCAGGCTGCTGGAGCTAATAATAATAATAATAACCGAGGAGCCAGAGAACTACACAGATACTTCTGCAATCTGAATCCGCCTCGTTTCAGTGGGACCACTGATCCTGATGAGGCAGAGAATTGGTTGTGGATACCATTTTTTTGCTTTCCTCCCCGCTCTTTTTCCCGCTTCCGCGAGATTCCTTCGGAGCCCTCGGAGAAGAAAAGGAAAAGAACGATGAAAAGAAAGACGATGGCCGACAAAGAGGGGGATACGGACGGTGATAATGAAAAGAAATGCGGAAAATAAAAAGATCGTGATCACCAGGCCCGCAAGGGTGCCGAATGGAGACACACGGCGAGGGGTGCGAGATGGAAGAAGTGATCGCAGAGAATACCTTTTGGAGCGTGGGAGGTTGCGCGGGGGTGTGGGTCCTTCTTCCTCTACGAGTACGGCTGGCCATGGTATACGGTGTTTTCCTCGTTGATTACCCTGACAAAAAAGACAAGGAAAGAAGAAAAAGGGGATTATCCACGGGTGTAGTATACAATCCTAAAAAATGAATAAAATGACATGAATGAAAAATGAAGAACTCACCGCGTGGTGGTTTTTAAACCCCTAAAGAATAGGTATGTGTGTGTGTGTATGCATGCATGTGTGTGTAAAAAAAAAAGAGTATAAGGGCCATGTGGGACTCGGAGGAGATGAAAATAAAAAGGACCATGTGGGGCTCGGAGGAGGTGGATGGAGAGAGAAAAGTGGAAAGGGGAGGGGGTGCTTCCCCGAATGATGGATGGCACGGCGGCATTGCCGGTTGGAAGGAGGAAGAAGGGGAAGATGCTTCCGCCTCGCTCTGCTCTGGTGCCCGTGGAGGAAGATGACGGGGACGCCGGCTCTGGACTCTGAGGGACGGCGTGGATCAGCGCGAAGTAGAAGGTTCCCCTAGGCCGGGGTCGAGACGGGAATCCGGCAGGGCTTCGCCGCTTTGAGTGGACCCTCCTTCTACAAATGACCCTCAGGGGTCTATTTATAGAGGGAAAAACTTTGAATCGTGTCTGGTACAGTGGACGCGACCTTCAGAGTGAATTGCGTCCGAGCGGCAGGCCGCGATTAGAATCGCATCGGGCTAGGAGGCCGCGACTTGGATTGGATCGCGTCCAGATGGCAGGCCACGATTCGCAAGGTCGGTTTGATGAGATAGGAACACGATTGCCGCCATGTTTCAGAATTGCATCCTCTAAGGACACCACAATAAGGTACAGAATCAGTTTCGCCAGGGCTGCCGCGACTTGAAACGCGGTGGCCATAGCTGACGCGATTACCTTTGGGACAATTTTCGAGGCATGTGCCTACGTGCGTTGTCTCTTGACGTGGAATTATGATTTGACTTCTCTAAATCACGTCTGCTGATAAGGACGTGTGATTATGGGCCAGGGCGCGATGACTTTCTGGGCCATAGCCGACTTTGAATCACGTCCTGGAGGCAGGATGCGACTATGCATAGCCGACTTTTAAATAGCGTCTGGGAGGAGGGACGTGACTATAAACTGAATCGTGTCGGCACCACACGATGCGATAAGATTTTGAATTTTATTTATGAAAATTCTGCGAAAAGTAGAATTGGGATCGCGTCGCCCATGGCAGACGCGTTCATGAAGAAGGCAGTTTTCATAAATAAAATGGGAATTCATTGTCGTGTCGTGCAGGGCCGACGCGTTAAGCGCGCAGTCGCGGCCGACTTGCCCATCGCGTTAAGGTCGCACCCATGAAAGCCATCGTGTTAAGCCAAGGTATCCTGAATCGCGTTCGGGTTACTGGACGCCTTTAGAGACACGGCTGCCATACCCGTCGCGACATGGAATTGATGCCTATAATTCTTGAGGGGCCCTGGAAATGAAGGGGAAGCACCGGGGAAAAAGGGGGTGATCCAGAAATGTTGGGAAAACACTCTTTCAAGGCAAAAAGAGGGCCATTTGTGGCATTATGGTGCAATATAAAATTTTCCCACAATGGAGCCAAATTCGTGTGCCTACAGCTGCCATGCCTTGGCGTCTGCTTTGCAGGGGATCGAAGCGAAGGGACAGGGAGTGGAGCACAATGGAGTGAATGGAATGAAATGGAATGAAAGAAATGAAGTCTACTGAAGTGGAGTGCAGCGGAAGCGGACTGAAAAGTAGACGCTAAGGTGAAAAATAGACACCCGTTGTCATTGGGTGACCACCACCTGATGAGAGTCTTTTCCCAACACCCAAGGAAGTCACCACCAGGAAGAATACCTAAAGAAACAAATGTTTGGACAAAGGAAAGGCATAAGGGTGTAGGAAGGAAAAAAGAAAAGGTGTCGTGTGGGACATAAAAGAAAAGATCAACTTCCAGAGTCGGGGAAGTACCTAAGGACACAATCCATTAGGTTTCACCATTGGGGGTGTCTGCCACTACCGCAGGTGGATCTTGGGAGAGAAGGAGAGACCAACTTCTAGTGAAGGGGAAGTACCTAAGGACACAATCCGTTAGGTTTCACCATTGGGGGCGTTGCCACTGCCGCAGGTGGATCTCTGGGGGTAAAGGCGAAAAATAAAAAGGATAAGTCCAAACAAGGGGTTCTAAGGAAATCCGCCCAGAGGCAACATCAAAGGGAGTTGGGTACTTGACTCAGAGTGGAATATTACAAATTGCTTTTGAATTTGGGGTGTGGATGGCCCTTAAATTGCATTGGAAGAGTAGTTTTTCACTGTGATTTCAATATGCATGCATGCTGGACTAAAAGAAAAACAGGTTAAGAGGAGTAGGAAATAACCAAGGATATTATTGTTACGATGGCATTGAGTCAGGACTGGGGGGTATGTATGGGTCCGTCGTCCTCAGGTGCCAAGTGTAATGGCCTATCCGTGCGGCTAAGGATCCTCTGGGATAATCATTGTTTTTGTTAAAGGGGAACTCAAATCCCAGATTCCTCAGAGCCACAAGGTCCTTCGTATGCTCTAAGGGTATAATTATAGATAACTTGATGGTGGGGGCAGCAACTGCAGCTTGATGAAGCGCCAGATGAAGTAACTCAAATTCTGCACTCAAAACTTCGTTAGCCAAGAAAATAAATTTCATGGAAAAACAACATTCATTCAAGGAGCATGCTAAAGTAGTCAACGACAAATGTGGCACACTCAATTTGTTTGTTTTTAACCATGAGGGTAAGTGATCTTTTTGCTGAGAGTTTGGAGTTCAAGATGGGAGGAACCCATGAAGGGGAAGAATTGCATTGATCTGACACAAACAAGAGGCAATGTGCTTGCCTTGTGCGATACCATCATGAAATTTTTTAGAGTTTGGAGGTATTTTAACTTTTTGTGGATTTTGGAGATACTTGAATTTTTGTTGGATTTTTGGAAGTATTTGGATTTTTTGTTGAACATATCTGATTTTTCTAGATTTTGGAAATATTTAAATTTTTGTGGTTTTTAGAATATTTGAGTTTTTGTGGGATTTTGAAAGTAATTGGATTTTTTGTTGATTTTTTAAAATGTTTGGATTTTTGTGGATTTTGAGAAATATTTGAATTTTTTGGAAATATTTGAATTTTTTGGATTTTGAAAATATTGTCATGCCATGGCGGCGTTAGAGTTATAAAGATTGACCGGTGAGGGGTCTATGTTGCCTCCCATTTCATTAAAGAATGTCCAGAGTAGGGCGTGCGTTTTATCATGGCGCCCACGGGCTGATTGCACTAGGTTAACGGTGCTACTATCAAAGCCATGCCTGAAAAGGCAACTAAGTCTGGCAGAAAGAAGGGAAGAAAACTTGAAAATAAGCTTTGTATGGGTATTAAGGAGTTGGGTTAGACTGCCTTCCCTGGCACGACCATCAAAAGGTTCAGTCTCATTAAGCCTTGGGCTTTTGAATTATTTTTGGAATCTTGAGTGATGACCATTTGATTGTAAGGACATGCGTACGACCGGGTCCATTTGGATCTCCGCGGGGACTTTGCCACTCTTTGCCATGCCCTAGTATCTTGATTGGATTTTGATTTTTGCATGTATATGTCCAGGTCCATTTGGATCCCTACGGGGACTTTGCCGCTCTTGACATGCATTTGACTTGAATTTTCATTTTTAATTTGCCCATTTTGGGGATGTCACCTCATCAGGGAGTGCTTCACGTTGGTTTCTTCACCTAAACTACCTCTATTACCCATACTTTGGCTGAATAGGAGGAGAAACAGACATCTGTGCCTTTCAGGCGTGGCTGTGACAGTGACGGTGTCTACCGGGAGCAATCGGCTTTGGGCGCCGTAAAGTGTGTGTAAGTGCCCATGCCAAGGGCAAACTTTAATGACCCTGGAGGGAAGGTTAGACTCCTGGCACGGAATTCTCATAATGAAAATGCTGTGATAGCATGGCAATGCTGAAATATTCATCTTTTTATAGATTTTTTTTGTTAACACTAATAATCAAGAATTTGAAGGGTAAAGGAAGGACGAATGCCTTGCACTGGGGTGAGACTCGGGTGTCTACAAGAATTTACATTTTTTATTTGGAATTAAAGAACTTAGTGGGGGTTAAAGCCCCGAAAACAATGCGAGAAGGGTCGAAGGACCCGATTAAAGGTGGCGAGGAGAGAGTGGAGGAAAGATTTTGGAGACTCCAGCGGGGCCAGAGGGGATTGGAGAAGAAGGAGGGTGCGGTGCCCTGACAGAAGAAAAGAATCCGGCGGGGCCAGAGGAGAGAAAGAAAAAAGCAGGCCGCGAGGGGCCAAAAGCGGAGGTGCACAGCGTGGGGCGCAAGATGGATAGGTGCCGCGTGGGGCACAGGAAGGAGAAGTGCCGCGTGGGGCACAGAGTGGAGATGTGCCACATGGGGCATGGGAAGGAGATGTGCCTCGTAGGGCACAGGAAGGAGAGTAAGGATTATACAAAGGGGCGTGATGCCCGACGTAAGGAAATGAATCAAAGAAAATATGAAAATAAAATGCCTCTCGTGGGGAGGGAATGTGGAGAACCCACGGGAAGGTGCTGAGAAGCACGAAAAATGATTGGAATAAAAAAGGAGAAGGTGGCGGAGGCCCCTTGGTCTTTTGCCTTGCCCGACGTTTAGGATCACGCTTGGGAATCGGCGTTTTAACCCTCAAGTACTTCCTCATAAATTTTTCCCAGCAGGCAGATGGTCTTGCTCTTCTCACAGGGATTGAACGGCTCTCAATGATTGGATTGTTGACTTTTGTCGGAGTTTCAAGCGACAGTGGCAACTCCCTTAGAATACAGTTTAATGAAAGGGTGGGGAGTTCCACTGGTAGAGTTGGAAGCAACAACAAGGGGAACGTGCCCAAGGATTGTATAGTGTGTGATGTGGAAAGGGGCACGACCCCTTGGGTAATAGATTGTGCTAATGGTTTGGCTTCGGAATGCATGAGCACAATCTGAATGGTTGACCCCTTCACTGGCGTGGGAAGGTTCACAACAATGGTGTGAGGGGTCACGAGAGCCTGGAGTGAGAGATTCCCTATGAGTATTCAGAAATGACGCCGGCTGGCAACTGGAATGATTGTCATTTGATTAGAAGGCCTCTTGGCGGCCATGATTGGAGGGGAGGACTTCCGCTAGGTAAATGTGCCCGATATTTTGACAATGACCGGCATGCGAGAAAAACAATCCTGGGTTTTAAATAGCATGCCCGGTCCCGGGACTTCCTTATGCTGACTCTGCTTGTTGCTCCTCAAAGGGGCGCACCCGCTCCGTTGGATGGGGGTGGATATGGTGGGTGTAATGGGAGGTTGTATGGCCAGTGGAGGCACGATGGGTGTGAAGTGGAAGATTTGCTCAGGCTTGGTTGCCAATGGTGCTGGCGAAATGGGAGGTGTAATGATTGGTGTAATGGTGGGTGGAGGCTTAATAATGGAGGGTTTAATGGTAATGGATGGCAGTGCGGGAGGTGTAGGTAAATGGCGTATGAACATGACCTCGGAAGGCTCATCGTCGTAACACCATGTGGTTTTGCAGATGGGTTGGGCATTGTCAACCTTAGCCCGAGCAACAGGCTGAGGTGGAGGTGGAGGTTGTTGTGGTGGAGGCACGGGAATCGGCATGGGAGCCAGAGCAGGTGCAACGTAGGGCACATGAGCTTCTTCTTGAAAAATAGGGGCGTCGTAGGGCCCAGTTGGAGGTCGTTGAGTCCGAAAAGGACGAATCAGTGGGCGCCTGGGTGGCGGCATGTTGTGGTAGATGGGTAGTGTATGTGTAGGGCAATATGATGTGGGCGGTGGATGGTGGATGGCGTCCACTGATCCATTCTTTCTCGGATTAATTTGATTAAAAAGATCTACGATCGGGGAGTCCATTAAATGTGTCTGGACGTAGCGTCCCCGCTCGTAGAGCTCTTCCATCATTTCGATCTGGTTCATGGCCAAGATGTGCCATTAAATGTGTCTGGAGTAGAGTTGGAAATGATTATTTTAACTTGCTCTGACTCCGAGAGCACATTATGCAGGCAGGTGGCCATTGACCTCCAACAGTCAACAAATTGTACAAAGGCCTCGTCGGCCCCCATCTTCTCGGATACTAGATCCGTGATAGAGAGAGAAGGGTTGACGCGGTCTTTGTACCTTTGAAGGAATTTTTTATGAAGGGGGCGGAAGTCCCCTGCCTCACTTGGCTCTAGAGAGCAGAACCATTCAAGTGTAGGGCCGTCAAAAGACTTTCTAAATAAATATGCCAAGGTAATGGGATCTCGTTGCCAACGAGAAGACTCATAAAGGAATTCCTTGACATGAAGGTAAGGATTACCCGTGCCATTATACAATCGGTACATTGGCATCTCCGAAGGATGTATATAAATTTGTGGGAGAGCCGGCATGGCGGCAATGGGGTCACCCATGGGATTGGAAAGCTTGTTTATTTGACCCTCCAGATGGTTCGATTTCTGGAGTGGAGTAGGTTGCTGCTGTGCAAATGAGGGAGTACATGGGGGTGACCTTGAATTAGTGGGCTTTCCCAAGGGTTGGTCCGTACAGACTGGAGCACGGGAGTGCAATTGGCCAGGGGGCCGAGGTGATGAAGAATGTACAGGGGCATGTGGCGAAGTCGCCGGAATATACAAAGGTGGGTGCCTGGGAGAAGGAGAGGGAGAGGGAGTCACACCCTCAACTAAAGATTGGATCAGGTTTAGTTGTTGAGGGGTGAGTTGATCCAGGGCATGCAGGATAGTCTGCACAGTGGGATCTTGGCAGGGGGAAGGCTCTCGCAGGGTTCTGATTGGAGGTATATGTGAGGGGACATCGAATTGGTTAGTGCGCGGTGTGCTCACATAACTGTAAGAAGTAGAAGCATTTTCCTCACGGTGGTGAGATGGATGGACATGGGACTGAAAAGATGGAGACTTGACATTATCCTCATAGTCCATATAAAAATCAGCATGATAATGTGGGTCCATTTTTAACAAGACAATCAAACAAACAAGCAAGTTGAACAAAGATTAATCAATCAAAGATGGTTCAAACAAGTTGTAATGCTTACGCTTGTTTTAGGTGTTTCACAATTAATTAAATGGATTGAAAAGCATTGTGTCACTCTAGATGAGATCCTAGTTGGGTAGAAGATAGACACTTCGGGGTACAACTAGAAACTCATCCTCACCATGCGATAGGATGTCTAACCCGGGTCAACGGAGGGGTACCGCCAGCTCGGTCCGCCGTGAGGGAATCCACGGGGTACGGAGTCTTACGGGGTTTTGGGAGAAGGTTCGCTAGTCCAAAAGGATGGATTGCCCAATGGAGAGCTTGCCTTCACCGGAAGGGTGTGTGGAGTCTAGGATATGAGGGAAGGAGGTCCCCTGACCAATGCAAAATGCCCTGTATGCAGCAGATATAGAAAAAATGGTAAAGGGACGCATTTCTGTCAGCTGCTTTCCTGCACTTTTTTCTGCACTTTTTCAAAAATCAATGAGGAAAACACCACATTTTCTATTTTTATTTTCCACCCCCCCCCCCCCCCTTTGTGGGCGCTTCAGAGTCTTTGCCTTAAAAACGAACTCCAAAAGCGATACCTACAGATTTACGATCACAGTGGGACCTCTTTTTGCGATTTCCACTTGGTTACTCCCTCTTTCGTGCCCCACGTGTCACTCTCCTTTCTTTTCCTGCTTTATACTGTGTTGCATGCTATAGAAAATGTGGTGTGTGAGATGGTGTGTGGATATGGAGTGAAAAGCGGGAAATGACAAAAAATAAAAACATCGTGATCGCCAGGCACACGAGGGTGCCGAATGGAGACGCACGGCGAGGGGTGCGAGATGGAAGAAGTGATCGCGGAGAATACCTTTTGGAGCATGGGAGGTTGCGTGGGGGTGTGGGTCCTTCTTCCTCTACGAGCACGGCCGGCCGTGGTAGAGGGCGTTTTCCTCGTTGATTACCCTGACAAAAAAGACAAGGAAAGAAGAAAAAGGGGATTAGCCACGGGTGTAGTATACAATCCTAAAAAATGAATAAAATGACATGAATGAAAAATGAAGAACTCACCGTGTGGTGATTTTTAAACCCCTAAAGAATAGTTATGTGTGTGTGTATGCATGCATGTGCGTGTAAAAAAATGAGTATAAGGGCCATGTGGGACCCAGAGGAGATGAAAATAAAAAGGACCACGTGGGGCCCGGAGGAGGTGGATGGAGATAGAAAAGAGGAAAGGGGAGGGGGTGCTTCCCCGAATGTTGGATGGTGCAGCGGCGTTGCCGGTTGGAAGAAGGAAGAAGGGGAAGATGCTTCCACCTCGCTCCGCTTTGGTGCACATGGAGGAAGATGATGGGGATGTCGGCTTCGGACTCCGAAGGATGGCGTGGATCGATGCAAAGTAGAAGGTTGCCCTAGGCCGGGGTCGAGACGGGAATCCGGCAGGGCTTCGCCACTTTGAGTGGACCCTCTTTCTACAAATGACCATCGGGGGTCGATTTATAGAGGTAAAAACTTCAAATCACGTCCAGCACAGCGGACGTGACCTTTAGAGTAAAATGCGTCTGAGCGGCAGGCCGTGATTAGAATCGCATCGGGCTAGGAGGCCGCGACTTGGATTGGATAGCGTCCGGGCGGCAGGCCGCAATTTGCAAGGTCGGTTTGATGAGACAGGCGCACGATTGCCGCCATGTTTCAGAATTGCGTCCTCTAAGGACACCGCGATAAGGTACAGAATCGCATCCGCCAGGGCTGCCGCGACTTGAAACGCGGCGGCCATAGCCGACGCGATTAGCTTAGGGGAAATTTTCGAGTTATGCGCCTACGTTCGTTGTCTCCTGACGTGGAATTATGATTTGACCTCTCTGAATCGCTTCTACTGACAAGGACACGATTACAGAATTTTCTCATGATTACCGGCCTGGGCATGACGACTTTTTGGGCCACGGCTGATTTTGAATCGCGTCGTGGAGGCAGGATGCGACTATGCATAGCTAACTTTTAAATAGCGTTCGGGAGGAGGGACGCGACTATAAACTGAATCGCGTCAGCACCACACGACTCGATAAGGTTTTCAAATTTTATTTATGAAAATTCTGCCAAAAGTGGAATTGGGATCGCGTCGCCCATGGCGGACGACGCATTCATGAAGAAGGAAGTTTTCGTGATTAAAATGGGAATTCATTTTCGCGTAGTGCAGGGCCAACGCGTTAAGCGCGTAGTCGCGGCCGACTAGCCCATCGCGTTAAGGTCGCGCCCATGAAGGCCGTCGTGTTAAGCCAAGGTATCCTGAATCGCGTCCGGGTTACTGGACGCCTTTAGAGACGAGGCTGCCATAATGGTAAAGAAGAAGCAAACCTCCGACGCACCGAGCAAGCCCACTAACGACAAGAAAAGGCCGTTAAGTATCACTGATGGGCCAAGCCAGGAACGGAAGCCCAAAGTCTTCGCCCCCACTGCCCCTAACAAACCAAGATGCAAGCACTGTGACAAGCTGGGCCATACTACAGAAGAATGTTGGAGAAAGGCAAGTGCATGCCTTCGCTGTGGGAGCCGAGATCATCGGATTCTCGGATGCCCATTGCTGAAGGAGAACGAGAAGCGTCCTATAGGACAGAAGAAAATAGGTAGACTGTAGGCCTTACAGGAAGTGGAGACCACCGAGGAAGGTGGAGTCGTAGAAGGTACATTACCAATCTTTTCCCAATCAACATTTGTTTTGTTTGACACTGGCGCAACACATTCATTTATATTACAAGCATTTACTGATACATTAAATGAGAAACCTGCATCTATGGAATTTGAATTACCTGTCACTACCCCTTTGGGGGAGAAAGCTCAATTAAACAAATACTTCCCATTAGCTGACATAAAGATTGGTGAACTCAATCTTAGAGCTGATCTGATCTGCATGCCCATGGAGGGCTACGATGTCATCTTGGGAGCCGATTGGTTATCCACCTATGGGGCTTGCGTTGACTGTAAAAGAGGAAAGATAACATTTAGTGAATTTCCTAAACTGACCTTTACGAGACGTAGACACAAGAGGCACTTGTCTCTCGTCTCTACTATTAAGGCATAGAACATGATAAGAAAAGGCTATGTGGTATTTCTTGCCGCCATTGTAGTTGAGAAGAAAGCAACTAAGATATCCGACATCCATATAGTGCAAGAATACCCCGACGTATTTTTCGATGAGTTTCCAGGCATTCCACCTGAGAGAGATGTAAATTTCTCAATTGATCTAACACCTGGAGTTGCACCGGTGTCATGTCAGCCATATAGAATGTCCCTCGCTAAATTGAAAGAGTTGAAGGAGCAATTGATGGAGTTGCTAGAAAAAAGATTTATCAGACCAAGTACTTCTCCTTGGGGAGCACCAGTGTTGTTCATCAAGAATAAGGATGGATCTTTGCGGCTCTGCATCGACTACACGTAGTTGAATCATCTCACTATCAAGAATAAATAACCTTTGCCTCATGTCGACGAATTGTTTGATCAAATATCAGGAGCCAAATATTTTTCTAAGATTGACCTTAAATCGGGATATCATCAAATGAGGATATTTACAAGACAGCTTTCAGGAGCAGGTATGGTCATTACGAATTTGTAGTCATGCCTTTTGGACTAACCAATGCTCCTACAGCTTTTATGCAATTGATGAACATCATTTATCGGCCCTACCTCGACAAATTCGTCGTGGTATTTATTGATGATATTCTCATATACTCCAAGAACAAGGAAGAGCATGAGGAGCACCTGAGGATCGCTCTGCAGATCCACAACTCTACGCCAAATTGAGCAAGTGTGAATTTTGGCTCGAGGAGGTGTCATTTTTAGGCCATGTCATATCAAAGGATGGTATCGCTGTCGATCCTTCCAAAGTAGAAGCTGTCTTAAACTGGGAGATACCGACCAACATCACAGAGATCAGAAGTTTTCTTGGACTGGCTGGATACTACAGGCGGTTCATAAAAGACTTCTCCAAGATAGCTGTACCTCTTACTCGCCTTATGCGAAAAGAGAACCCCTATGTCTGGACCAAGGAGTGCGAGAAGAGCTTCCAGACACTGAATCAATGCTTGACCTCTGCACCTGTCCTCGCATTACTAGTCGAGGGTGAAGGATTCTCAATCTACACTGATGCATCTAGAATCGGTCTAGGCTGCGTCTTAATGCAGAACGAGAAGGTGATAGCTTATTTATCATGACATTTGAAGCTGCATGAGGTGAATTACCCTATCCATGATTTAGAACTAGCTGCTGTGGTATTTGCACTTAAGATATGGAGGCATTATCTGTATGGGGAGCAGTTCATTGTTTACTCCGATCACAAGAGTCTGAAGTACTTATTTTCCCATAAGGAGCTCAATATGAGACAAAGGAGATGGCTGGAGTACCTGAAGGATTTTGATTTCAATATTCAATATCATCCAGGCAAAGGTAATGCAGTAGCTGATGCACTTAGTAGAAAGCCAGTAGCATCCTTATCTTGTTTAGTCATGGGTGAGATGCAACTATTAGAACAATTTGCCAGTCTGGATCTGAACATTGAGAAGATAAGTGATAAGATATTAGTTGCCAATCTTAGAGCTCAGCCCGACATTTTTGCCGAGATCAGGGAGCAGCAAGATAACGACCCATTCTTGATCCGAGTCAGGGAAACCATAGCAGACAAGCCCGATTTCTCCATCGCTGAGGATGGGAGAATATTATTCCAAGCGAGGACATACGTGCCTGACAACGAAGAGTTGAAGAGGAAGCTGATGGACGAAGCCCATAAGACAAAGTATACAATACACCCAGGCACAACCAAGATGTACCAAGACATGAAAAGGTCATTTTGGTGGCCCAACAAGAAGGGTGAGGTAGCCGAGCATGCCGCGCACTGCCTCACATGTCAATAGGTGAAACCTGAACACTGTCGTCTTGCGGGTGTACTCAGACCCCTGGATACCTGAATGGAAGTGGGAAAGCATCGGAATGGATTTCATCATGGGTTTACCCCGAACTCATGGTGGACTAGATGCTATCTGGGTAATTGTGGACCGACTGACTAAGTCTGCGCATTTCCTAGCAATCAAAAGTACTTGGAGTGTGGATGTATTAGCGGCCATGTATGTGAAGGAGATAGTGAGATTACATGGAGTTCGTGTGTCCATTGTCTAAGATCGTGACCCTAGGTTCACTTCTAGATTCTGGAAAGGACTTCAGACTACTTTAGCCACGAAACTCAATTTTAGTACAGCTTTCCACCCACAGACGGATGGACAGACAGAAAGGTCAAACCAGATTGTGGAAGACATGCTACGAGCCTGCACCATAGACTTTGAGGGGTATTGGAATGAACAGTTATCACTGATAGAATTCACCTACTATAATATCTATCAAGAGAGCATTAAAATGGCACCATTTGAAGCACTTTACGGTAGAAGTTGCAGATCGCCAGTGTGTTGGAATGAAGTAGGTGAGCAGCAATGGCTGGGACCAGACATGGTGCAGAACACCAGCAGGGATATACAGATTATCAGAGACAGGATTAAGATAGCTCAGTTCAAGCAGAAGAGCGATGCTGATAAAAGAAGAAGGGACTTAGAATTTCAAACTGGAGATCATGTGATGTTGAAGGTATCCCTGACCAGAGGATTTCAAAGGTTTGGGATGAAGGGCAAGTTGAGACTGACAATCATAGGTCCGTTTGAAGTATTGGATAAAGTTGGCGAGGTGGCATATCGTCTGGCATTACCTCCCCAGTTTTCCACCGTACACAACGTTTTCCATGTATCAATGCTAAGAAAGTACGTGTACGACCCATCACACATAATCAGCTATGATGATATCATTTTGAACAAAGATAAGACCTATGAAGAAAGGCCGGTGAAGATATTGGACAAGAAAATGCAACAACTACGGAATCGATCTATACCATGGTCAAGATACTATGGAGAAATCACGAAGTCGAGGAATCCACGTGCGAACCTAAAGCAACTATGCGGCGGAATTATCCGGAGTTATTCAGTAAGTCATTCTTCTCTTAAGATCATATGAATTTGGGGAGTAAATTCTTTTTAAGAGGGGGAGGATGTAGCACCCGTGACTTTTAAAATCCTAAATAAAAATAAAAATTTAATTAAATAAATGTGATAAATAGACTTAATTAGAATAAAGAGAGAATAAAGAGAATCTAAAGGGAATTAAACTAAAACCCATTAAGCTAAATTAGTAAATGGGCTTAACTAATGGACCACACATAATGTAATGGGCCAAAATGCCAAGAGCCCATCTTTGGATGGGAGATCTTTAGCCTAATTTCGGAGTTAATTAATAAATTAATTAAAAAGGGATAAGATAATGACTAAATTAGCTTATAATTATCTCTACAAGAGTTCTAAGCCTATCCTAACCCATTGACCATGAAATTAGACCTCTCCCCATCCCATTAGGTGGATAAATGTAAGAAAATAGGATGATAAATATGAAACCCTAGGGAGTCCATGATCCCCTCTTGCAAAGCCCTATGGTTTTCCAAATTTTCGTGGCTCCATGATGGAGTATTAATTTGTCCAATCTTTGTCATCTCCATGCACCCCAACCATCATGATTGTTTTCAATCCATGTATACACTTGATTCCATACCTTGAAATAATTCTCTATAATACTACTTGATGTTAGCTTTCAAACACTCCTATTTGCCCTAATTTCCATCTTGTATCTGTTGCCAATTAAACCATTGTTCCATGACTGTGCATGTTTAGGTCTTTAGAATGTAACCTAATCAAAGCATGCCTTGGACATGTCTGTTTTCTAATTAATCGTGCCTAGTGATAGATATCATTGTCTATTGTCGTTTAAAAGTAGTTTAATGATTTTTGGATCATCATACGATTTTATACCAATTTTTGAATAGCACTATGTCATGTTTCGAGGGAGGGAACCCACCTGGAAAAAGGGCAAATCCCCTTTTATGGGCTCGAGCCACCTTCTGAAGTCGCGACGGCCTGACGTGTCGTGACCTCAAAGGGGGTCATGACACGGGGGTCCGTCGCGTTCTGAACGCGACGGGTCGACATGTCGCTACCTGCCCTCGGTTCACCCCAGCGCCCGATTCAGCAGAAGGCGAGCGGATCGTACGTCGCGACCTGAACGCGACACCTAACCCTGTCGCGACATCAGTATACCGTCTAGAACCTGGATTTGCACTTATACCCCTATTAATTATGTCAATTCAACCCTGTTTAGTCCTAATTAAACACTGCCATGAATAATTTCGACCTGTTAATTAATAATGGGTACTATTACATGAATTCAATTAATTTAAAAGCTATGTGCACAATCCATTATGCTCTCTTGATTTCTTACACATGCACACACTTAACATTCATGTTTGCCATTAAACCCTATTAAGTTACTCAATAATGTATTTGGTAATTAAGTGAAATTAATTACTAAATTCCCTATTTAATTAATGACACTTGTTTTCATTTTAATCGCATGATTTGAAAACTGTTACCGCTTCCCTCGGCCTTCGAGCACTCGAGGCACGACGGACACTTGTTTTATACACACTCTCTTGGCATGGACCACCTCTCCACCGGGAATACTCTTGACTAGACCAGGGACTCCTTGTCAAGGCCTCTGTATGTCTCCTTGGTTTTGGCGAACGTCCTTAGCCGATGAGCTGGTTGTACCCTTAAAACCCGTTACACCTTTAGGGATCAGTATGATCCAAATAGTCTTAGTGTGTTCTCTCTTACCTTGGGATCGCACCGGACCCTCTAGCCTATGTTCATAGCACGACTAATGGATGGATGTGACTTCTACTTGACTACCGGTACCCGACCTAGTGTCGTGCAACTGTGACTATCGTGTTTAACGTTGTTTTTACGATTGTACCCCTATCTCATTTACTATCTCAGTACTCTCATATGTTCACGTTCTCTCTACACTCTCATCTATTCGTCTATTACTCTCATCTATTCATGGTACTCTCTTGGCCATTTATGTGATTGTCTAAGATAAGAAAATGACTTATGCCAGTGTAATAGGGCCCGATCTGGTCCTGGGGAGAGCACCCGAAAAGTGCCAGTGCCCATGGGAGTTAAAATGATCAAGGGTGTGTACGGCATGCACTCAGTGCTATTATACTATCAAGATTTAATCTATGACAATCAAAGTGGTATCAATACAAGTGCAATCTAGTCAAGTGCTATACAAGAGCTATCGTTACATGCTATTACCGTTACATGGCCATTCCATTATCGTTCTTGTTGTGCTATTTCCCTGTACAAGTGCTATTGTTCTCTTACCATCGTTACTTGCGCTACATGACTATGCTCTCTAGTTGTTCTGCCACATAAGACATTAATTATTTAAAGCATGCTTGTTCTCATGAGATATTAAGTCCAACTGAGCGTTATTCGCTCATCCTGCATTGTTATTTCATGTGTTCAGGTGAGTCGGATGGCGATTACCACACACATGATGATGGGAATGAGGATGATGTCTAGGAGTGACCCTTTTAGCAACCAATTTCTTAGTAGATAGTTAGTATAGTTATGAGTCAGAGTTATTATGTAATATTTGGATTTGAATAAAGTACTCTGGGCCCTAGTTTTGGCTTTGATTAGTGAATGTAATGAAGTTTGATGAATGATCAATGAAATTGGAGTTTATTTGATAATATTCCAACCGTGTAATGGTTTTTCTCACTCTGTACTATTTAATAACTGTAATATCGCTTCGATATTCCGCGTCAGGGCGTTACACTCTCATAGAAGAAGTACTTTGCGTTGAAGGCCTGAAAATCAATTTGATCAGCATAAGTCAGTTATGTGACAAAGGTCATCAAGTGAAGTTCCAAAAATACAAGTGTTTGATCATCAAGGAAGGAATAACAGCTTTCGAAGCCTACAGAGAAAGAAATCTCTATGTTTTACATTTGGAAGATCTAAAAGGTCAGGATGTATGCTTGACGGCAAGTAAAGAGCATAATGTAGAACTTTGGCACAAGAGATTAGGTCATGCCAGTATGGATGGAATCAGTAAACTCATCAAGCATGACTTGGTAGAAGGATTACCAAAGATTAACTAAAGTCTTGATAAAGTTTGTGGACCATATGCCAAGGGAAAACATGTCAAAGCTTCCTTAAAATCAAAGACAATTGTCACCATGACCAAGCCTCTAGAACTACTTCATATGAACTTATTTGGACCTAGAAGTACTACCAGTTTAAGTGGCAAGAATTTTGGTTTTGTCATTGTTGATGATTTCTCAAGATATGCATGGGTCTTGATTTTGGAACACAAAGATGATACTTTTGAAGCATTTGTCAAGTTCAGTAAAATAATTTAGAAAGATAAGAAATTCAGTATTATAAGCCTATGATCAGATCATATAGGAGAATTTCAGAATGATAGGTTTATAGAATTCTGTAATGACCTGGGAATTGAACACAATTGTTGAACCACTCTTATACTTTATCCTTTATTTTGGCGATAACAAAACTCATGATTAACCTAAATATCATGAATATATTTAATATCATGTTTTCCTCGCAAATACTGCATACTATGGCATTATTGTTTCATGATTTGCCTGAGTCCACAACGACTACTATTGTAAGCTCACTGTAAGTTTACATCGACTACTGTTGTAAGCTCACAACTATTACAGTTTAAAGAACATCGATTACTGCTTCTAAAGTCCACATCGATTTCATTTAGAACATCGACTTTACTTGAACATCAATTTCGGTTCAACATCGATTTCATCTAGAACATCGACCTCACTTAAACATCGACTTCAGTCAAACATCGACTCACTCGCAACATCGATTTCATTTAAACATTGATTCACTCAGAATATCGATTTTCTTTAGAACATCGATTTCATTTAAACATCGATTCACTCTGAACATCGATTTCCCTTAGAACATTGATTTCATTTTAAACATTGACTCACTCACAACAACGACTTCATTTAAACATCGATTATGTTTCACTTAAACATCAATTACGTTTGAACATCGATTACGTTTAAACATCAACTCTAGTTAAAATATCGAATGTCTTTTAATTTAAATATCGACTACCTTACGACATCGATTGCCTCTAACCTCAAATGTTTCAAAATACCTTTGGCACCCAGTGAGAATTAAAATGAATTTCGAACTCTTATATTGTCATTTCTCTGATAGATAAAAAGGTCTTACAGCAAGCTGTCAGCAAGAACATGGATAGAAGGCAAAAAGAGGTATGAGCCATTTGACAAAAGACTTCACGAGTCTGATCATCTGCCTTGTATTTAATGTCTATAGGTCCACCTCTACATACAATCAACATCTTGGACCTGTGTTGGCATCCTTGGAAGTGTGCACCAGCTGGAACATCCTCTCCCATTCCAAGTATCTAGTAGACACAATAAGGAAGCCGTTAGACTCCAGAAAGAGAGCTGAAGAAGAATAAAGCCAAGAATCTCCAACGGCCATCCATCAACGAATCTCTTCAAGCTGCTCCATAAAAAGGTAGAAAGAAAAGCAGAAGAATGTAATGAAGATAGAGCAAACCAGAAGATCATTCATAGAGTGTACATCCAATGAGCATCTAAATCCATACACACTCAAGCAAGAAAGGAGGAGAGCTCGAGCCTATTCAAGCTAAAGCATTCAACCCGTCTCCCTATTTTCCTCATTCTCTCTCTGTGTGTCTTTGTGTTTTTGAAAGAGAGAAATGATGGTTTAGCCTAAGAAGAGTCTTGTCCTTTAAAACTCTTTCCTTCTTAGGCTCAGTCTTAGATCAAGCATTTCTTGTTTATCTAGAGCTTGATCTAGGGGCTTCAGGTCCTAGCTTTTGGGTTCAGAAGTGTTCCTCTTCTTGTGTGAAGAGAAGGCCAGTGGGGTGCTGGTGGTTTCTGTCCAAATGTGGGACTATACACAGCGTTGCCTTGGTGTTAAGGGAAGAACCGCACTGGGGTTTGTACCAGGAGGTTGGCTTCTTGATCTGTAAAAGTGGTGGGCTGCCTTCTTGCCCGGAAATGAGAAGAAGACCAGCTGGGGTGCTGGGTGTTCTATGTCCCTTGTTTAAGGGAAGACCAAGGTTACTTGGTTGTTAGTGAAATCCCAAGAGTTTTCTTTGGGACTGGACATAGGACTCCTAATTGATAGGAGGTCCGAACCAGGATAAATCTCTGTGTGTCTTGTGTGCTTGCTTCCACGCATTTAATTTCCTTGCACACGCTTATTTAGACAAACGAAACATTTTCAAGTGGTGATTTTATTTCAGTTTTTTTCAGATTACCTATTCACCCCCCTCTAGGTTAGTTTTGCTGCCAACAGTAGGTAGGCCAACAAGTGGTATCAGACCTTTGGTCTCTAATCTTCAAGAAGATCTAACGATCTTAGAGCAAAGATCTATGGCAGGTCAAAGTTTTGCAGAAGGTCAATCCATATTCCGGCCTCTACTATTTGATGGAGAAGATTATCAATATTGGAAGACTAGGATGGAGTTCTTCCTTCAAGGCTATGACTACTAAATCTGGAGCATCTTAGAAGATCGTGACCTCCAAATCTCTAAGCCCAAGGAAGAATGAACTGTTGAAGATAAGAACAAGCTATACTTGAACAGCGAGGCAAAAAGCTTGATGTGTTGCGCTCTGACCAAGCAATAGTTCAACAGAGTTTCTAGGTGCAAAACAACAAAGGATGTGTAGGAAACGCTAAGACTCACATATGAAGGGATTGACAACGTAAAAGAAACCAGGATTGATATCTTGGTGTCAAAATATGAGATGTTCCAAATGGAACAAGGTGAGTCCATATCTCAGATATACAATGAGTTTACTAAAATTGTAAATGGACTTGGAGGTTTAGGAAAGAAGTATAGCTAGGGAGATATGGTTAGGAAGATCCTAAGATCTCTCCCAAATAAGTGGACTCTAAAGGTCACAGCTATAGAAGAAGCTAATGATCCCTCCAAAATGACACCAAAAAAGCTCATTGGATCTCTCATGGCTATGAGATCAACATGGAAAGATTAAGAGAAAGTTCTTTCAAAAGAAGGCCAAATAATGCATTCAAGGCTGAGGAGAGCACTTCTAATAAAGACACTATCAGTCATAGTAGTGATGTTGACAGTGAAGAAAAAATAATCTGAAAAATTTTAGCCAAGAGCAAGGAGAAAAAGAAGAAGAAAAAGGAGATACACAAGCAACACAAAAGGAAGACCTTCACAGCTACATAGGATAACTCCTCAGAGAGCTCATGCACAGAAGAAGATGAAGAGAATGTCAATCTGCTCTTGATGAACAAAACAACAAAAAGGCATTCAAATGGGATAATTAGGGATGCTCTAAAGCATTCAATTAGTGACTATCTACTCTTCACTTCATTCCTATCTGAAGAGGAAATAGTCATCTTTAATTTTTAGTTTTTATTTTTAAATTTATATTTCTTTTTGTTGTTCATTCCCTAAATTACAATGCTATTGATATCCTTGCAAGAATTTGTGATCAATGTAGGGAAACATTGTAAATACCTCCCAACAGAATAGCAAATACAACAGGAGATGTCGACATGCAAAAGAGCCATACACTGAGGGGGAGCCTCACATTCAGGGGGAGTAAACACTAAGGGGGAGCAATAAACACATTGTTGAACCCCTCTCATTCAAACTCTCAGCATATTGGTAAGAAGCCCTTAAAGGGGGTAAATGCAAATGGTAAGACCATTCCTTTTTGGTTATTGACAAAAAGGGGGAGAGTATATTTAACTTGTGAATTTTCTGTTTATTACAAGTTTTGTGTATGTTTATTAGAAAATTCTCATAAGTTTTGTCATCACCAAAAAGGGGGAGATTGTTGAACCACTCTTATACTTTATCCTTTATTTTAGTGATAACAAAACTCATGATTAACTTAAATATCATGAATATATTTAATATCATATTTTCCTCGCAAATACTACATACTATGACACTATTATTTCATGATTTGCTTGAGTCCACAATGACTACTGTTGTAAGCTCACTAAAAGTCTACATCGACTACTATTGTAAGCTAACAACGATTACTGTTTAAAGAACACGGATTACTGCTTTTAAAGTCCACATTGATTTCATTTTGAACATCGACTTTACTTGAACATCGATTTCGGTTCAACATTGATTTCATCTAGAACATCGACTGCACTTAAACATCGACTTCAGTCAAACATCGACTCACTCGCAACATCGATTTCATTTAAACATCGATTCAATCAGAACATCGATTTCTTTTAGAACATCGATTTCATTTAAACATCGATTCACTCAGAACATCGATTTCCTTTAGAACATCGATTTCATTTTAAACATTGTTTTACTCACAACATCGACTTCATTTAAACATCTATTATGTTTCACTTGAACATCGATTACGTTTGAACATCGATTATGTTTAAACATCAACTCTATTTAAAATATCGATTGTCTTTTAACTTAAACATCGACTATCTTAAGACATCGATTGTCTCTCACTTTAAATGTTTCAAAATACCTTTGGCACCCAGTGAGAACTCAAATGAATTTCTTGATGATCAGTCCATCTCCATATAATTTTTTATTTATCATATGTATTTTTGGTGATTAACAAAACCCTAAAAATTATTATCTAACATCATTTTCTGAAGTTCATCTACAGGCATCAAATCAAATAAAATCAGTAAGTTGCCTACACTCACTGTTATGTAAAATTCATTACATATGTTTTTGTCTAAGTATACATCGACTTCCATATAATAGCTCACAATGATTTCCTTAGAAGAACATCGATTTCGGTTCTACATCGGTTTCACTTAAACAACGATTTTCTTAGAAGAACATCGATTTCGGTTCTACATCGATTATACTTAAACAACGATTTCCTCAGAAGAACATCGATTTCGGTTCTACATCGATTTCACTTAAAGAATGATTTCCTTAGAAGAACATCGATTTCGGTTTTACATCGACTTCATACTTAAACATCGATTTTGGTTTTACATCGACTTCATATGTAAACATCGATTTCAGTTCTACATCGACTTCATACTTAAACATCGATTTCTTATGAAACAATGACTTTGTTTCTACAACGATTTCACTTAAACATCGATTTCGGTAGAATATCGATTTCATATGAAACAATGACTTCACTTAAACAACGACTTTGTTTCTACAATGATTTCACTTAAACATCAATTTCATATGAAACAATGACTTCACTTAAACAACGACTTCACTTCTATAATGATTTCACATAAACATCGACTTCATGTGAAATGACGACTTTACTAGAACGACAACTTCATTTCAAACAACAATTTCATTTGTACATCGATTTCAGTTCAACAACGATTTCGTTTAAACATTGATTTCAGTTAAACAATGACTTTGTACAGAACATCGATTTCATTACATTCATACATGGATTATGTTCACATTGACTTTGTTTTCACATGGATTACATTTTCACATGGATTATGGATATAACATTGATTTCATATCAACATCAGCTCTCTCTGTACACATACTGTCTCTAAACATCAACTCTCTTCTAATAACGATTATGTTAGACAGCTGTTAAATATTCGTATTTAAATTCTCTTTAGACATTCTTGAATACATTCCACATGATATTTAAATATAATTTCAAATATCTGTGGACTTCAAGTCTTCCCGCGAATTATGTTGTATCCTGTAGGCATTTATTGTATTGATACAAAATCTCTGCACGATATATCTTTGCTCACCACACCCATGTCACGTAACGTAACGCTTTATATGATGACAGAATGGGATTTCCTTTTTAATGTATCTTCCTATATAGCACGACTGCTAACGTTGACTGACAATCTAGACAAAGATAAGTTGTATGTGCTTCAGCATTTATTGTGTGCAGGGTTTCCGGTAGAAACACATGTTGCAAAATTGGAACTGTCAACCTGACAGAAGCAAGAAAAAGATTCAAACAATCTTCCTTTGTGTAAGTGTCTATTCCAGCATTAAATGGCTGCAGGTTCTCTTGCTCCATACTTCGGACCAGACACTCCAACGTGCATGAAGATGTGAAACAACAGATACTTCAACGGTCAAATTATTTCAAAGAAGATAAATAGAAGACTGGTGACTCTATGAAGCAATAATCTGAAATCCTGATGATCTTAGTCACTCTGAAGAAAGAAGAGCTTGCTCGTCCATTCAAACACCTTCAGCTCTTAGCTCTCCACAGCAACCTGTTCAGCCTTTGAGAGCTTGTGTATATCTTAGAGAGAGTTCCTTGTTGATCATCATTGTCTCTCAGACATTGCCTCAGATCAAGCAGTTTGTATAAGCTTGGTCTAGGGGCCATCCACTCTCTACTCATTCATCTTGAGTGTTCCTCTTCGGTTGTGAAGAGAAGACATGTTGTTGAGTGGGTGGTTGTTCCCTTCAGTAAGAAGGAAGACATGTTGCATCAGGTAGTTTAGTTCCTCTTCGGGTAGAGAAGAGAAGGCCAGCTACGGCTGGATGTGTAAGTGTCCTTAAGGGGGACCGTACCCTTGTTTAGTGAAATCCCAAGTTCTTTCTTGGGGACTGGACATAGAACTCCTTGTGATAGGAGATCCAAACCAGGATAAAATTCTTGTTGTCTGTGTGATTATTTTCTTTGTGCTTGCTTTACACTAACTCTAACTATCGAACTTAGTGTCTTCTGTTGAGCATTTTTATTTACAGGAATATTCTAAAAGAAAATTTCAGAAATCCATTCACACCCCCTTTCAACAGACCTCCTCTATTCGATGGTGAAGACTACAACTACTGGAAGACAAGGATGGAGTTCTTCTTTTACGGACTTGATTTCCAACTGTGGACAAGGAGATCTCAAAGTAACCACTAGTAAAGATAAATGGACAGATGAAGATAAGAAGAAGCTATCCCATAACAGTAAAGTGAAGAGTATCTTATGTTGTTTAATAAGTAAGAAAGAGTTCAACAGGATATCAGCCTGCAAGTCAGCCAAAGAGATGTGGGACAACCTGAGGCTCACACATGAAGGAACTGACAAGGTAAAGAAAACAAGCATTGATATATTGGTAGCTCAGTATGAGAGATTTCAAATGCAGTTCGGAGAGTCCATCTCCCAGATGTACAGTCGGTTCACAGACATTACCAATGGACTGGCTGGGCTTGGAAAGACCTATGAGACTGGAGACATGGTAAGAAAAATATTAAGATCCCTACAAACTTCTTGGACTCCAAAGGTAACAGTAATAGAAGAAGCAAATGATTTCAGGAGAATGTCCCTCAAAAAACTCATTGGGTCTCTATTGGCTCATGAGATCAACATGAAAAGGCTGGGAGAGTCCTCCAGTAAGAAGAAGCACAGAAATGCCCTCAAGGCTATAGAAGACACAACTGAGGGCGAATCAGGAAGTGATAAGAGTAATGAGAGCAGTGAAGATGAAGAAGCCTTTCTCTCCAAAAGATTGCAACACATTCTAGCTAAAGAAGAAATATCAGTCAGGAAGAAGGTATTTCAAGAAAGGTAGAGAATTCAAGAGATCTGAAGGTAAAGAAGTCAAATGATCTGAACCCATATGCTATGAGTGTAGGAAGCCTGGACACCTCAAAGCTGAGTGTCCAAAACTGAAGAAGACTGAGTTCAAGAAAACAGACAAAATGAAGAAATTCAAAAAATACAAGAAGAAAGCCATGGCTGCTGCATGGAACAATGAGAGTGACTCAGACAGTGAGTCTAGCTCTAGCAAAGAAGAAGAAGAAAAGGCCAACCTGGCCTTCATGGCAAATGTTGACGACAAGGTAACTTGTGATTCATCTTTTACATATTGCAATGAATCTGATTCTGGTAGATTAGAAGATGCTTTCAAGGAACTATACAGTAAATATAAAGACGCATGTAAGTTATTAAAAACAACTAAGAAAATATATGCATGCTTTGAAATAACTAACTCAGATTTAAAATATGAAACTGAACAATTAGAAAAACAAATTTCTGAACTAAAAAGAAGAAATGAACTACTATGTGAAGATGTAAAAATGAAAAATGAAAAGATATCAAATCTAGAAAGTCATGAAACAATTAGTAAACTTAAAAATGAAATTAATACACTAACAAAAGATAATGAATACTTGACTGCAACAATTGAAAAATTTACAAATGGAAAATCTTCCTTAATATTAAAAGGAGTAAGAAGATCAGGAAAGAAAAAATATGGTTTAAGATATACTCCACCTGATAATGAAGAAACAGTCATTCATCCTAAAATTTATCCAATGCCAAAATTTGTAGCTGAACAAAATCCTAACTACAAATCAAACAATAATAAAAACAATAAGCCAACCAAGACAATGAACAATATCTCTTGCTACACTCATTGTAACAAACTAGGTCACACTAAAATAACCTGTACAACTAAACATTTAAAATGGATTCCGAAAAGAAACGGTGAAGAAGCTAACCAATCAGGACCCAAAAGAACTTGGGTACCTAAATGTCATTGATTTATTGCAGGGAAGCCTTAGAGCATCAAAGTGGTACCTGGACGGCGGGTGCTCAAGGCATATGATAGACAACAAAAGGTTGTTCTCTTATATCAAAGATGAAGAAGGTATAGTAACCTATGGTGATAATGGTAAAGGGTCAGTAATTGGTTGCGGATCAATTGGAAGCCAAGATAAAATCCTGATAGAAGATGTGCGTCAAAGGACTTAAGCACAACTTAATCAGTATCAGTCAGCTATGCGACAAGGGTCATCAGATCAAATTTTAGGAATCTAAGTGCCTGATCATCAAGGATGGTAGAATTATTTTTGAACCTTGCAGAGAGAAAAATTTGTATGTACTACATCTAGAAGAAATGAAGGATCAAGACATCTGTCTAGCAGCAAGCAAGGAGCAGAATGCTGAACTTTGGCATAGAAGATTGGGTCATTGCAACTTGGATGGAATCAGAAAATTAATCAAACAAGATCTAGTGGAAGGTCTATCGAAGATAAATTCACGACTAGACAACATCTATGAACCTTGTGCAAAAGGAAAGCATGCAAGATCTTCTTTCAAATCCAAGATAGTAGTCACTACCTCCAAACCACTAGAACTGTTTCACATGGATTTGTTTGGACCAATGAGAACAACCAGTTTGGGAGGAAAGAATTTCAGATTTATTATAGTTGATGATTATTCCAAATTTACATGGGTATCATTTTATGAGCATAAAGATGACACATTTGATAGTTGTGTGAAGTTCAGTAAGCTAGTTTAGAAAGATAAGAAGTACAATATCATAAGTATCTGATTAGATCATGGAGGAGAGTTTCAGAATGATAGGTTTGAAGAATTTTGTGATGATCTGGGGATTGAACATAATTTCTCAGCACTAAGAACGCCACAATAAAATGGAGTAGCTGAGAGGAAGAATAGAACACTTTTGGATATGGCAAGAACTATGTTATCTGAGTATGATCTTCCAAGATATTTTTGGGTAGAAGCTATAAATACAGCATGCTACATTATCAGTAGAGTTATGATCAGACCAATTCTGAAAAAGACTGCATACGAACTATATAAGCAAAAGAAGCCTAAGATCAGCCATCTCAGAACTTTTGGATGCCCTTGCTTCATTCACAACAATGGTAAGAGAGACATTGGTAAGTTGGATCCTAAATTAGATGAAGGTATTTTCATGGGGTATACTTCTAAACTTAAAGGTTATAGAGTTTTTAATAAAAGAAGTTTATTAATTGAACAAACTGTGCATATTATTTTTGATTAGTCTAACCCTTCCTTGAGAAAGGAAATTGGTAGTGATGATGAAGATGCAGAAAACCTCTCCAAGAAGCTGAAAGAAACAACCATTAAAGATGATGAAGATCCACCCTTGGAAGAACTACAACAAAAAGATATCACCCATGATGATCTTCCAAAGGAATGGAGGTACAAAAAGTATCACCCAATAGATAACATCATTGGAAATCTATTTGTTGGGGTAAGAACTAGAGGTAATATTATTCCTTGTGATTACTTAGCGTTTGTATCTCAAATAGAGCCGAAGACAGTCAATGAAGCACTGTCTGATGAATCTTAGATTTTAGCCATGCAAGATGAACTTAATCAGTTCAAAAGAAATCAGGTCTGGTCCCTTGTTCCTAGACCATCAGATCATCCTGTGATTGGCACCAAATGGGTGTTCAGGAACAAATTGGATGAAGCTGGTGTTATCACTAGAAATAAGGCTAGATTGGTTGCTCAAGGCTATTCCCAAGAGGAAGGCATAGATTTCGATGAAACCTATGCGTCAGTGGCTAGACTTTAGGGTATTCGAATATTACTTGCCTATGCATCTGCATTAGATTTAAAACTTTTTCAAATGGATGTAAAATCAACATTTTTGAAT
Organism: Colocasia esculenta; assembly: GCA_014218235.1. Lineage (NCBI taxonomy): Eukaryota > Viridiplantae > Streptophyta > Magnoliopsida > Alismatales > Araceae > Colocasia > Colocasia esculenta. The sequence goes on from CM024757.1 coordinate 86,389,447, forward strand.
GGTTTTATAAAGGAGGAAGTTTATGTAGAACAACCTCCTGGTTTTGATGATTCAGATTTTCCAAATCATGTTTTCAAATTGCATAAAGCATTATATGGTTTAAAACAAGCACCTGGAGCATGGTATGAGAGACTCAGTGCATTTTTATTAAATCATGGTTTTACTAGAGGTCAAGTAGATAGCACATTATTTATTAAATCAAATGCCAAAAATATATTACTTGTGCAAATCTATGTGGATGACATTATTTTCGAATCTACTGATGAATCTCTGTGCAAGTATTTTGAAAAACTCATACAGAGAGAATTTGAAATCAGCAAATCAAGCAAAGCAATGAAGGTACTCATATCTGTCAAGAAAATAAACCAAGGAACTGTTAAAGAAATTTGGATTTGAAAATGTCAAACTATTGTCCACTCCCATGAGCACATCTACTAGGTTAGATAGTGATCTGGAAGGTAAGAAAGTTGATCAGAAACTTTATGAGGTATGATTGGTTCATTGCTTTATCTAACAGCTAGTAGACCTGATATCTTATTTAGTGTATGCATGTGTGCAAGATATCAATTTGATCCTAAGGAATCTCATTTAATATCTGCTAAAAGGATCTTTAGATATTTAGCTAAGACTCATGACTTAGGTCTATGGTATCCTAAAACCTGTGAAATTAGTTTAATTGGATATTCAGATGCTGACTATGCTGGATGCAAAGTAGATAGAAAAAGTACTAGTAGTGGTTGTCAATTTCTTGCAGGATGTTTGATCTTCTGGTCTTCAAAGAAACAAAACTTAGTAGCTCTATCAACAGCTGAAGCTGAATATGTAGCCGTTGGAAGATGTTGCATTCAACTCTTATGGATCAAACAGCAGCTTGAAGACTATGGATTGAACATCAAGACAATTCCATTGCTGTGTGATAATACAAGTGCCATAAATCTCACGAAAAATCCAGTGCAACACTCAAGGACGAAACATATAGAGGTTAGATATCATTTTATTAGAGATCATGTAGCTAATGAGAATATTAGTATTTCATTTGTAGATACACAAAATCAGTTAGCAGATATCTTTACAAAAGCCTACCTGAAGAGAGATTTATGTCTCTTAGAAGGGAACTAGGCATGTGCAATTTATAACAGATATATCTGTACGTAACTGAAATAACATAATAAATTTCAGAATAAGATTTATCCTTCCTCGTGTAATTTAAGCAAATCCATTATCTTTTGTGTTATCATCAGCTATTCTATCGTTTTCCGCTTTAATTGTTCCACCGTCTCAAACGTTACTATATGTCCTTCCATTACGACAGAATCCATCCCTCACCGATTCACTTTCTCTCTCTCCTATCTCTTTCGACTCAACAGCCTGTAAAAAACTCATCGACTCTTGCCTTCCTCTTCGTGCTTTCGAAGGATCTTCCTCTTCCCGCTAAAATTTCTTGAGGGTTCTTGTTCCTCCTTCTCCCATGATCCTCTAAAACCCTTCCTTGCAAGATTCCATGGCCGCTTCTAGGAGTCCCAGCAGTGTGGGTGGCTACAGCGCCGCCTTCCTCACGGTATATCAACTAGAAAGATACTCAACAGTGAAGATCAAGCTCTGCGGGAACAAGGTAGTGGACTTGGATGATTTGGAGAAGCATGGTATGCATAGCGTGATTGAAGCCCTTCAGAGGTTGAAGTGGACGGGGATTTGCACTATTTTTGAACCCAGCTACCCACCTGGCCAAGGCATTCTACACATGCTTGAAGACAGAAGAAGATGGGTCTCTTACCTCCCTGGTCAAAGGTAAATCCATTCATATCACTCATGACCTATTGGAGATGTTGTTTGGAGTATCTGTTGTAGGGCACAACTTAGCCAACTCAGTAGATATTCATGCTAAGGGGCTCGGAATCATTGGAATAGAGTATAAGTTGGACAGTAAGATTGACATCAACCAGTTCCATGTGTTCAACAGAATTTTGCACTTCATAGTTTGTCAGATTTTGGTACCCAGGAGTGCTACCTTTTCTTCATGCACTAAAGGAGATGCTGATGTGATGTTTGGGGCCATTCAGAAGCAAGACATTAACATGGCTCAGATTATGATAGAAAGGATGAAGTCTACAACTGCAGTTATTTGGGACAAGAAGAACAAATTGGCAGTATCCCTTCCCTATGCCCATTTACTTACAAGAATTTTCAGTCATTTTGAGATTGATTTGAATGGAGAATTAATGGAGAAGATGGGTCAGTCCATTCGGACTAGAAATCTAAAATAGAGTGGATTTTCACTGGTCAGAAATGTGTGGACAAAGACCTCTGTGGCTGAAGGAGAAGCCATCATTGGAGAAGCATCTGAAGCTCCACCAGATGAAGAAGAAGAAGCTACAGTTAGAGAGGATGAGCCTCCTGCATCAGAAAGGAAGATTGAAGACATTGCACCAAAACTTATTGAGCCCATTGGGGAAACTCCTGAAGGTGTGATCCCTCCTCAAGTTCCTATACCTGCTATTTTTCAAGAATCTGTTGCTATGAAAGTGCTGCTCACACTAAGGGGGAGCATGAAGATAGTCACATTGAGGAAACCTCTAGTGTTCCTGAAGTTGAAACTGCTATGGAAGAGAGCCATGAAGTAATTCCAGAGGTTGTGGCACTAGGCCACTATATAGATGTCCACATGGAGGATGCTCCTGCTCAGGGGAGCCTACTGCTAGTGCCCCTGTAGATCAGTTTCAAGAAGGATTGGTTGAAAGCACCTCTGATGATGATAATGAGCCAGCTGCCAACTCAGGAGTAAAAGGTAAAGGTGTTGCCAAAGGTATTCCCTTGCTCACCAAGAAGGCACATCATAGATCTAAGAAGAAGAAAATTCATGTTCATTTGGAGCCAGTCATTGCTAGACTGAATGCTCAAGGGGAGATCCTGTGCTCTTTACAATCTGATGTAACTTCTACTCTATATTTCAGTCAGAGCTCCAGGAAATGAGAAGTCAGTTGGGGAACTTGAAGAAGTTAGTGACAGACATGTCAGAGTTTGTGAGGGTGCGCGTATCTGCTCCAACCCCTCATGTTTCAACTGAATCAATTCCAAAGGATGTTGCTAGGCCATCAGGGCCTCCTAAACCAGAGCTGCCAGCTGAGAAAGTTGCAGGGCCATCAATGGTAGAATCTGGGCCACCAGGGCCTCAAGAGTAAGTTGAATCAATGGCAGGGCCAATCGGGCCTCAAGTTAGTGCAGAGGAAAGCTGCAATGCCCCCAGGGCCTTTTGATCCTCCCAGTCTTCAGACTCCAGCCCCTTCCTCTCCACCTACCCCATTCACTGCCCTACCTGCTCCTGAACGCTCCAAGAAAACACTTCACAAACCTATTTCTTCTCTTGCTACCTCCTCTTCCTCACCTATCCCTTCCTCTTCCATTCCTCCTACAACTTCTGAGGCACCTTCTGCCTCCTCCTCTCCTGCTGGTCCCTCCTCTGCTGGACCTTCTACACAACCTCCTCCCACTTCATCTTTTGCCTCTTTTCATCAACCTACTCCACCCTCCTTAATCACTATCATTCCTGAGGGTGCCAGTATCATTCACCATACTGTGCAAGACATCAAGGATGAATTTGAAGAAGCCATCCTCTGCACAGTTCTTGCTGTCTCTGCCTACATTCACACAACTGATTCCCAGCCTTCTTCCAGTCCTGCCTCCAAGAAAAGGAAGACCTCTAAAGAACTTGTTTTTCCTTCATCTCAAGTTCTCTTCCCTCCTCTGAGGTATTCTATAACGTCGCGCGTTTTTCGGATCCTCGCGGATTCCTATTTAGCGGGTTTAGTGGCCAGTGTATGGCCCATTAGTTCGTGTTTCAGGTGTTTGTGCACGGTTGTGAGGCTTGGTGGGCCGGCAGTTGAGCCCAAAGTGCTCACAGGTCTTGTGTCTGTGAACGCGACAAGGGGTTGCGTCGTGTTCTAAACACGACGGCCCTGGTGGTCACGTTCATGTTACCGCTATTTGGCGGTCTTCGTCTGCATGGCTTCTGCGTGTCGCGGGTTGGGCAGTCAGCTGACGTCAGCCTTGGGAAGGCGACGGCCTCCTACGTTGCATTCAGGTCGCGACGTAGGGATGTATCGCGTTCTTAACCACTGGGTGTTTTTAAGTTAGCTCGAGCCGGACAGAGCTGTGGGAGGCTCTGCTCGGTGAGGAGGAGCTGCTGCAGAGCTCTCTCGGACGATTCGACATTTTGGAGCGGGTTTTGGCGTGATCTCACCGTGAAGACGTCGTGTGGAGCGGGGGAGACGCCGTGTCGTGCTCAGTGTGCGCGTTCTTCATGAAGGTAGAGAGATTCCACCTCGCTTTGATGCATGGATCGTGTATGCGGTGTGTGTGATGTGTTTTTCACTTTTTAAACTATAGATATCATGCTAGGGCTTACACTAAAGCATGAAAAATGTGAATTAAGCATGGGTTGTATGGGTTAGGGTGGTAATCTAGAGTTAGGAGTCTGAATTAGGGTTCCTGTCTGCAAAGGCGACGGAACCCACTATCACGACAAGGTCGCGATAGGCCGACCCGTCGCGTTAGGGATTTCTTACGCGACACATCGGGGTGTCGTGATTTGAAGGCGACAGTACCCTATGTCGCGAACTCAGCCATGAGGTCTTTTTGTGCATGTTTTCAAGGTACGATTATCCGATTATTTGTCAAGTGTTATGCATGGCATCGGCTAGTGGTGCGTTGGCACTTGTAGCACTCGTAGAGCATGTTGCTCACGAGGTGAGCATGTTTTTTAAGTGGTCAGTGTACCCTTGTGTTGTGGTGTTTACGTGGTTTGGGTGTGTGCATGGCACACACATTGTCTTGGTGTAACTTTTATGATACATCGTGATGGTTGGGCAGTGAGGTTCCAGCATGAACATAGCTTTAGTCATGGAACATCTTTTATAGACTGATAAAGATGGTTTAATTAGTGTTGTTTGAGTAAAGTTAAGGGTTATTGTATGATTATTATACATTGTGTTTATGTGGCTACGGAGGTCATGAGATGACCAATGACAGGCCGAGTTGTTAATGTTTAATACGATTCGTGGATATGTTTGTGTAGGTTGGTCTCCACTATGTGTGTGACCCAGGCACAAGTGACCAAGACAAGCTACCTTCATATGTGTACTGGTTTATGATAAAGAGTAAATGTATGTATATAAATATCGTGGTTTGAGCTTTCCGAGTTTGGTGGTTCGGTGCCTGTTCCGAAATATCTCTGCAGTCGGGTACCCTAGGTTCTGTGTGAGCCAGGCACGTGTGTTTGTTGTGCTCGGGGTTTGACCCGATACTTGTGTTGTACCGTCAAGGTCTGTGTCGTCTGTCCTGGACACCCTCACTCCTGTGTTTGAGTTGTACGTCCGGCTGAGGGAAAGACGACAGAGGGCAGCGACTTGTGTTTGTGAGTGTGCAGTCACTCGTAGCGCGCTCATAGTTGGGGGTACAGACACCCGTAGTCGACACTGGTCTCTAGCTAGTCCTGTTTTCTAGTGCCTCACTTTAGAGAGCTGAGGCCAGAGTCTCTAAAGGTGCCAGGCATGGGCCTGCAGTTGTGTGTGGTCTGCAGGTGTGGTGTTGGTTGGTCTCCACTATTCTTTGACTTGTGCTTGTGGAGCGGCAGTTGGACATTTCGTTCGTGACTGTGAGACTGAGAGGTAGTTCTTGTGTTGTGTTGTCCGGGTTGGATACTGGCGTCATGAACCAGTACTTCGTTCCTATGTGGTGGCGTCGTTCCTTTCTAACTCGTGCTTTGCTACTGGTTGTAGTGTGTGTGTAGTGGCTTGTTGGTTGTGGTTTTACCCGTTGAGGTGTGCCCTGGTGTTGGCACGGTTGTATTTGTGGTTGGTGAGCAGAGACTCACTGGTTGTGGTTTGACCCGTGTGGTGTGCCCGTCGTTGTCACATGTGTTAAGGTTTTGCCCGTGGTGGTGTGCCTTGTACTGGCACTAGTTCGGATGTGGTTTCCGTGGTGGTACCTCGTGGTGGTAGGTACCGTTGTACCTGTACCCTACGTGGGGACTCGTTTCTCATAGTACATAGTGTACCAGCCTTTTCAGGTGGTGTGGTGGAACTGTGCTCTGTGGAGTTCTTATGGTAAGACCTTCCACATGTTGTGTTTTACCCTTCCTTGGGTAAACTTCTGAGTAAGGTTACAATGTGTGATGGATTGGCATCGTGGTAACCAGTCCTATTACTTAAGTGTGATATTCGATATATCGTGGTTTAGGGGTATAAAGGACTAGCTCTTGGTTAGCTGTCCCATTACCCATGTGTTTGTGGTTCGCCTGTGAAGCTTGTAGCCTAGGCAGTGGTTTGCCTGTGTGGCTTGTAGCTTAGGCAACCAGTGGCTGAGGTAGTATGCCTGTGAGGCCAGTGGTCTAGGCGTTTCAGTTGTTGAGCGGACTAGTAGTGCTGTGCTAGTCATGTAGTTCCTCTTTCTTTTCGAGGAACATGTATTTGTTTATGATTTACTGTTTAAGCTGTTATTTATTATAAATGTTGTGAGCATGATATGGTTTGGCTATTTGAGTTGCCAGTGAGACCCTCTGAGGTTGAGGTTCTTCAGTGTTGCGTGTTGTTTTGGGTGGTCCCCTACTGAGCTTGTGACTTGTTGAGGCTTACTCCCTTACAGTTCTTTTCCGGGCTTGCCATTTGTGTGGCTTGTGCAGACGTTGTGGCAGACTTGTACCAGCAGCAGTTGAGTTGTAGTCGTGTTGTGTGAGCTTGTGCTCCTCAGGGGTATGCACCAGATAGTTGTACTTTTTAATTGGATATGTAATAATGTATTAGGACAGTTGTACAATGTGGTTTACAAGTATGAGCACATGTACTTTCTTGTGTCTTATATTGTAGTTGTTGTCTTTTATATTCTTACTGGACACTTGTGTGAGATATCCCTTGCGAGACTTCGGTCCGTTCGCAGGAGGCGGATCTGGATATGGAGCCTTATTGGGTATAAATATCCAGGGCCGTCACAGTTGGTATCAGAGCATGGTCCAGTTTGAATATGAAAAGACATTGAGGGTACAATGTCCTAAGACATCGTTTAATGTCCACTGTTGGTAGTAAGTCTGTGGTTTTATGTGATCTCCAGTATGGTTTTCACGTGAACTTTTGATATGAGAATTGCGTGTTTTTGTTTGTTAAACTGGTAGTTGTTAGAAATGGCAGTAAAATGGCATGATTAATGGTATAGTGAGTGTGGTCACATTAGAATGCCAGTTTATGATTAAAATATAATTGTTTAAAAGGTTCTCAGTTATAGAAGTTAAAGAGATTGGTGAATTTAGTTATAGAAACTAGTGAAAGTGTTTTAATGAGGACCAGAGTTAGCAGAGGTAGGTATAGAGTAATGGTGTGATGGAATGGCAGAAGAAATAGCATTATGATGGGGAATAGTGCAGTGTGATCAGAATTGTTAAATGCATGAGTTGTGGCTGTGAACTTTGGCAGAAGTAGTTAATGTATTTGAGAATTGTCTGGATAGATATTAAGAAGCGGTGTGATTAAGTGCCGTGTCAGGTTTGAAATGATTAAGTGAGGTAGTTCAGCTTAAGATGTGGTATTAGCAAACAGAGGAACAGTAATGTGTGGCAGTCAGATGAAGTGTGTATTTGTGACTAGAAAAGGGTGCAGTAAAGAGTTTAATAATAGTGCTGTTATGAATACTAATGGTAATGGAAAGTTGGAAATAGATATTTGTGTAAGTGTGTACAGAGATGACCAACTGGGTAAAGAAAAGAATAAAGGAAAAGCAATGAGCAATCAGATTTTTCCGAGAATTTCATAAGGAAAATGTTCACTTAGTAAGTTGCAATGGGTAAGGATTTCGCAGAAAGATTTATACAGGATTACAATGTTAAAGATAAGAGCAGTAATGCCAGCATTTGTGTGCAATTTGTGGGCACAAGAAAGTAAAGTTTGTGCTAGAGGCAGATTAGGGTCAAGGCAAAGTAGATTGTGAATGAACAATTATGAGTGAGCTGCAATAGTGGAATTGTTTGTATTCAACAGCAGATCAGTAATGTTGAATAGAGGATCCAGGCAGAAACAGACATTGTGTTTGAATGAAATAGTTTCAGTTTATGGTTGTGGCAGTATTTTAATAAGAAAGATTGTAATGAAAGTGCCACAGTGAGATTAATTAGTTAGAAGAATAATTAAGAGAAATGTTTTGCAGAAAGGATACGATTCTATTGGCAGTAAAGCTAAAGTTTAGTATTACTGATCAGATGAAAAAAAAAAGAGAATATGGTAGATTATAGAGCAACGATAATCCGATGAATCAAGGAATGTGCAGCAAGTATTTGTGTAAATAATAAGCAACAGAGTGATTCAGATGAATGAATGAGTGTTGTTATAAAAATGTTTCCAGAATTTAATATGAAGGTCACAGCAGAGCAATTATAGAATAGTGAGCAGATTAGGAGGTGTCAAAGTAAAACAAAAAGAATAAGGAAAAGCATAATCAGTTTAGTAGTAAAGCATTCTGAATTGAGATATCATTGAGCAAGTTTTGTTTCTTGATGAGGAAATACAGTGTCACAGCAGTGACAATGGAAATTGTAAAGAAATATAAGTTTGTTTTGCTGGATTAGTCGGAGAATAATGTTTAAAATGAGGAAAGTGTATAAAGGAGCAAATTATGTTAATGATAATATGGCAAGATTCAGAATTCAGTATGGCACAGCAATAGTTAAAGACAGAATCTGAATAGGGACAGTTAAGCAATGTAATTATAAGATAAGAAAGGTGCAACGTCAGCCTGGAAATACGAATTAAGGTAAGATGTGTTGACAGTGGTATTCCAGAATTCAGAGTTTAAGACGATGGTTCGATCAGAATAAGAAAAGCAGACCGAAAACATTAGTGTTTTCTTCCAGTGGTAAGTGAATAAATAAGATGATTTGGGAAGCCAGTAAAGTTGAAATTGAGGTCAGAGTTATTGTTTTGCCTAGTGTTCGGTATAATCAGAGTAGCGCAGCGGAAGCATGGTGGGTCCACAACTCACAAGTTAGATAGTTAAATATGTGAATGTAGATAAATCAGAGTAATGGCTAACGGTGACAAGTGGATAATGGAATGGCATCGAGGAATTCGAGAATTTAAGCAAGGTATAGCACGATAGAACATCCAAAGGTAGCAGAATAAAGTGAAAGGTTTTGAGCAAGGAAAATGGCCCAGAAAGAAATGTTGCAAACATAGCCCAGAAAATGTGGAAGCAGGTTGAGTCCAAGGAGATAAAGTGCCACTGGCAAGGTAGAATCGCCTACGGTCAAAAGGGTAAGGAATGTCAGATTGAATCTATGGAATGGAGCAGTAATGAAATGAATTGAAAGGAGAATAGAAGGTAGAACGAGTGTGAAAATGGGAAAAATGGGTTAGTCAGTACAGATGGTTTGAAAGAAAGATGCAAAAGAAGTGTATCCTACTTGTTTTGTATATGGCTTTCTTTCATTTTAGGTAATAGTCCGGCTTTCTGTGGTTTGTTGTGAATGTCGAGGACGACATTTCTTTTTAGGTAATAGTAATGTAACGTCGCAAGTTTTTCGGATCCTTGCGGATCACTGTTTAGCGGGTTTGGTGGCCAGTGTATGGCCCATTAGTTTGTGTTTTAGGTGTTTGTGCGCGGTTGTGAGGCTTGGTGGGCCGACAGTTGGGCCCAAAGCGCTCACAGGTCTTGTGCCTGTGAACGCGACAAGGGGTTGCGTCGTGTTCTGAATGCGATGGCCCTAGTGGTCGCGTTCATGTTATCGCTATTTGGCCGTCTTCGTCTATATGGCTACCGCGTGTCGCGGGCTGGGCAGTTAGCTGACGTCGGCCTTGGGAAGGCGACGGCCTCCTACGTCGCGTTCAGGTCACGACGTAGGGATGTGTTGCGTTCATAACCGCTGGGTGTTTTTAAGTTAGCTCTAGCCAGACAGAGCTGTGGGAAGCTCTGCTCAGCCAAGAGGAGCTGCTGCGGAGCTCTCTCGGGCGATTTGGCATTTTGGAGCGGGTTTTGGCGCGCTCTCACCGCGAGGACGTCGCGTGGAGCGGGGGAGATGTCGTGTCGTGCTCAGTGTGCGCGTTCTTCGTGAAGGTAGGGAGATCCCACCTCATTTTGATGCATGGATCGTGTGTGCGGTGTGTGTGATGTGTTTTTCGCTTTTTAAACCATATATATCATGCTAGGGCTTACACTAAAGCATGAAAAATGTGAATTAATCATGGGTTGTATGGGTTGGGATGGTAATCCGGAGATAGGAGTCCGGATTAGGGTTCCTGCCTGCGAAGGCGACGGAACCCACTTTCCCGATAAGGTCACGACAGGCCGACCCGTCACATTAGGGATTTCTTACGCGACACATCGAGGTGTCGCGATCTGAAGGCAACAGTACCCTATGTCGCGACCTCAGCCGTGAGGTCTTTTTGTGCATGTTTTCAAGGTCCGATTATCTGATTATTTGTCAAGTGTTGTGCATGGCATCGGCTAGTGGTGCGTTGGCACTTGTAGCACTCGTACAGTATGTTGCTCAGGAGGTGAGCATGTTTTTTAAGTGGTCAGTGTATCCCTTGTGTTGTGGTGTTTACGTGGTTTGGGTCTGTGCATGGCACACACATTGTCTTGGTGTAACTTTTATGATACATCGTGATGGTTGGGCAGTGAGGTTCCATCGTTAACCTAGCCTCAGTCATGGAACGTCTTTTATAGACTGATAAAGATGGCTTAATTAGTGTTGTTTAAGTAAAGTTAAGGGTTATTGTATGATTATTATACATTGTGTTTATGTGGCTACGGAGGTCATGAGTGTTGCCTGGTTGACAAGCCCAGAGGGGGGCAGTGAATGGGTCTTTAAAAATTTTACTTGATTATTACCTGTACTTAAAACATTCACACAAAAGACGTTCTTCGATGAAGGTTAGTAACAGTTAGTTCAAAGCGCAATCACACAAGAAAAAAAACCACACAACACAAGAAATTATCCTGGTTCGGACCTCCTCTCCTTAGGAGTCCTACATCGAGTCTCTGAGTAACAACTCAGGATTCCACTAACTAGGGTACAGTCCCCCTGTGGACACTACAACACCCAGCTCAGCTGGTCTTCCTTCACACGAAGGGAATTACACCACCCTGGATACCCCACCAGGTCTTCCTTCAACACAGAAGGGAACAACAACACCCTGGATGCGACGACCCTCTTTATACCGGTACGGTTATACCAACCCATGTCGGTATAGCGAGCGTCATCACAGTGGGACATTTACCCAACAATGACATTCAGCTGAGATACACTGAATATAAGAACAGAGTAGCGGAAGTAAAAGAACCACTATCTTCATTCATTCATCATCCACATTTAACATACATGATTCGATAACATTTAGAGAACTAAAAATCCACATAATTTAAATTGCTGAAAATCAAATACATAGATGTCCACACTTATACATTCTTCCATGATAATGATAGTACAATGTTCAATTTACATACTATGAAAATCACAAATGTCACTAGTGCTCCAACACTCTAATCTCCATGCTCAGAGTCGGTCTCCAACGTCTCCTCCACTAGTGTCTCGTCACCAACTACACCTGTACGCCGAAGCAAGTAGTGAGTCTAAAAGACTCCGCAAGTACTTCTACACATACCGTACATGCACATATCATAGTAGGTTCTACATAAACATTCACAAGACACAACATGTAGCATGCTTGACATTAAATTTTACAACCTATCATGGTGCATCTATAATTTAAACACATGGACTATGCTTTCAGATTTTCTAAAATAGAATCACCTGTCACATGCTTTCTATTCATTCCTCACATGGGAATCTACCTTCAACCAACTAAGACATGAAAGCCATTAACATGAATTTCCGAGCATGCATGAAAGGAAACATACCTAACATGGAATCTACACATTCCTACACATATACGTAACCATTTTACATGCTTTAAACTTGCTGGTTTTACATACTTTAGCAACCATAATCTAACACATGAGAGCTACAACAACGATTTAAATCACAACATGTGAACACTCGAGTATGGAAGTTGTTTATATATTCTTAACAATTATCCCTAGCATGGATTTTAGGCACTTTTCATACATAACCATGATCATAACATAGTAAAGCTACTGTTAAGCATGATTTCAGATTATCATAACATGGATTACAAACTCACATCCTCACATTTTGGTTTCACATTTTTTCCACAATTTCAAACTCGCATATTTCACACTTTACACATGCACTTTTTACACATTGTTCACATTCACATTTTTCACAAAAACATACACATTCACATTCACATTTAGTGCCGTGACACATAGTCCAAACCACCAAAGAAGGACACAACACATCACATCACATGGACGCATCTAGGCAATACAATGGCGACTCTTGGACTGCGCAGACCGGGAGAACAAGTCTCCACCCTAACCAGTGGTACTTGTCCACCTCCAGGATTTCCCCCTAATGCCCTTAGGGTCACTACACATTGAACCTTCTCAGGGGGACTTTTCCCTGATACGGTTCCACTGCCCTCTGCGGAAGCAGTGTCACATTTGGCACAAGTTACACATTACACATTTTTACCGATTTTAACACATAGGTTTACACATGTCACTCTCATTTCATTCACTTTCTCACTCACATGCACACTTCTCTATTTTTCCTAACATGGCACTACAATTACAGAAATTTAGCACTCAGGAAATTTCACTAATCAGGTTGCTATATACAAAATCAAATCATTTTACAAGGCATGCATTAGTTTCACATTTTTACATGGAAAATTCATATTGCATCATATACTGGTCCAAATGACCTGAAATTTTAACCACAGGCTAATTTCGGGTTTAGGATCCCACATGCAAAATTTCAGATTTTTCTAAGCTAAAAAGAAATTACAGAAAATCTAACATTAATTCCACATGCTATCCGCAATTCGATTTAACATGGAGTTGAATACCAATCACAATTTTTAACGATTCACTGCCTGAACCCTAACAGACATGGAGCTACAGAATTTATTCCTGAAATTTATTGGGCAATACATGATTTACCGAAGATTTATCATGACCTACGCATGGTTTCTATTTTCCCAAACAATATTTCCACTAATTCACACAAGCATGGGAAAAATCTCAGAATTTCAGAACAGAGACTGACTAATACATGCATGACCCATAAAATGTAGGACATTCTGACTCGTCCTAAATCATACAAACAAGGGTTGACAAGATTAGCAACTCATCATACATGTATTTGCATGAAATAAATAAACTTTATCATTTACCACCTTGTACAAAATTCATCCACACACCACATTCACTAGTATACATAACATATAAGAGATTACATTATATCCTCATCGTGAAACATATCGAAATTAATCATATAGAAGGGCAGAACAGCTTGCTGTTCTGCTCAGATGAACTTGGCGGCGGTCTCTGGCCGTTCCAGGAGTGGACGGCAAGATTGCTGGATGCACACCTGGATCTTGGCGTCAAGGCATTGATGCCAAGTTCCTGTCTGTGCAGAAACACAGACTGAACTCAAATGAAAAGGTGAAAAAGGGGATCTAGGACACGAGGAAAAATGCATAAAATTTATAAAACCAACCTAGACACATATAGGGACGTTATGGGTAGGGTACTTGCCTCTTGTAAAAACTCCAAAGGGATCTAAATGGCCAGAGAAGCTCTTCTTGGGCAGTCCCAAGAAGCCTCCAAAACACCATTCCTCCGGGTTCTTGGTCGATGCAGGTGCTAAGCCAGTGGTGGGGAAGCCTTCTCCTTGGTTCCCTCTAGCCTCCAGTTGCAAAAGAACGCCAGATGAAGCCTTGGATCGCCGGATTGAAGCCTCCAAAGCTCAGTCTTTGCACAGCTCTGAACTAGGGTTTTCTCTCCTCTTTGCAAAGAGTCAAGAGGGGTTTTCTTGTGCAGGAGGAGTTGGTTTAAAGCAGAGGGGTTTGGGGACCCCAGAGTGGTGATGGGAAAGGCTCAGAGCTGTTGGGGACAGCTCCCCAATGGGTGAACTAGCTTGCTCCCGAATTCTGGGCTCTGCAACGCATGCAGGTCAAAGAAGTTGGCATCCACATCGCTGGACGCTGGACTTAGTGTTGGCGTCCATAGGGTTGATGCCTACACAACACAAGCGTCCATTGATATTGACGCCAATCTGGCCTTCGGCCAGAACTCTAAAACATGCAGAAACCATGCACATTTTACACCTATATACATGCCATATGCATACGTTATCATGTACACACTACCATCATACCATTCATACACTATTTACATCTAGTTTATACACATGCATGCAATAGTATACTACTAGTACTTACGTAGATAGTTACATATGTACATACACAACATGAATTATTTACATGCAATACAATAATGCAATAAAATTCGAGGGCCTTACACTGGAAGCTCTACCAGGTCTTCCTTTAACACAGAAGGGAACTACAACAGCAAAGGTAAGCAATAAGGACAAGCCCCTAGATCAAGCTTCAACAAGCTAAGATCTGAAGCAAGCAGGACTGAGAGTAAAAAGATCTAGAAACACAGAAGACTCCCAGAACTACACGAGCTCTCTCAAGATTTTCACTACAGAGTGGAGAGCAAAGAGTAACACTGAAAGGAATGAGGTTCTTGGCTCTAGAATTCTATCAGAAGATTTGAATAGCTTGTGCGTTAAAAAATCCTTGTTGTCTTCTGATCTTCTGTCTTGAATTTATATCTCCTTTTGAAATACGGCCGTTGAAGTAATCGTTGTCTCTTAGATTGGTAGACGTTAGACTGCTTGACATTTGGAAGCTTCAACAATCTTTTATCCAGTTGAGCACGCAAAGAGATAATGTCTTCTAGCATCTATATGGTCCAACGTTGTATGACAGAATGTCTTTAGGACCCTGCACATATTAAATGCTAGAACAGTAGACAGCTAGGTTGTCTCTTGTTGTCAGTAAACGTTGATGTGAGTATTCACCAAAATAGCAATGCCAAATAGCTTGTTCTAAAAGATGTTGACAGAATATGCACAATAGTAAAAGGATATCATCTGCATGCATGCAGAGATACGTTCTATCTTCATTAAATGCACAACAGTCAGACAAATAAGGAAGTCTTTGACTATTCAACGCCTTAAGAGATAAGATAAATATCAAGTCGATATAAACTATAAAGTCGTTGTCTATATGACTTATGAAATCGTTATGAATACCAACAAGTCATTATAGAGAGCAAATCGTTGTATTCAACGAACAAATCGTTATAGATACTTAACAAATCGTTCTTAAAAGCAAGTCGATGTGTTCAATGGAGAAATTGTTATGAAAACTTAACAAATCGTTATGAGCTTTAAAGAAATCGATGCGCGAAGCAAATCGTTATGAGCTCTAAATAAATCATTGCGTGAAGCAAATCGTTATGAGCTCTAAAGAAATTGTTGCATGAAGCAAATCGTTATGAGCTCTAAAGAAATCGTTGCGTGAAGCAAATCATTATGAGCTCTAAAGAAATCGTTGCGCGAAGCAAATCGTTATGAGCTCTAAAGAAATCGTTGTGCGAAGCAAATCATTATGAGCTCTAAAGAAATCGTTGCGCGAAGCAAATTGTTATGAGCTCTAAAGAACTCGTTGCACGAAGCAAATCGTTATGAGCTCTAAAGAAATTGTTGCGTGAAGCAAATCATTATGAGCTCTAAAGAAATCGTTGCGCGAAGCAAATTGTTATGAGCTCTAAAGAAATCGTTGCGAGAAGCAAATCGTTATGATGAGCAAATCGTTGTGATGACTTAAGAAATCGTTGCGATGAGCAAATCGTTACGATGGGCAAATCGTTATGATGACTTAAGAAATCGTTGCGATGAGCAAATCGTTACGATGGGCAAATCGTTATGATGACTTAAGAAATCGTTGCGATGAGCAAATCGTTACGATGGGAAATCGTTATGATGACTTATGAAATCGTTGTGATGAGCAAATCGTTACGATGGGCAAATCGTTATGATGACTTAAGAAATCGTTGCGATGAGCAAATCGTTACAATGGGCAAATCGTTATGATGACTTAAGAAATCGTTGCGATGAGCAAATCGTTACGATGGGCAAATCGTTATGATGACTTAAGAAATCGTTGCGATGAGTAAATCGTTATGATGGGCAAATCGTTATGATGACTTAAGAAATCGTTACGATGGGCAAATGATATACATGAAGGAAATCGTTGTGATTTTCAACCGAAATCGATGTGGACTTAGATAGATACAATCTTGAAATAATTAATGCTTCAGAAATATAATGCTTACCAATATTGGCTTGATTGACCTTGACCTTGGAGTATTTCCTGTACTTAAGACTTAGAGAACTTTGATAAGGTTTTGTTAATTACCAAAATACATATATATTTAAAAATTTCATGGGGACAGACTGATCATCAATCTCCCCCTTTTTGGTGATGACAAAAAATTATCAATAAGCATGAATATGTCCGAAAAGTATTTCAAACATGCTAAGTATTTTTCTAAATCTGAAGATTTTCGAAATGTATTTCAGACATGCTAATTTTCTCCCCCTTTTTGTCAGTAAGCAAAAAGATACGCGGAGACAAAGAAAGAAGAGAAAAGATGGAAGGGCAGACAACCAATCTGATCAGTTTTGAGGATTTACAGATAAGTAATAAGCAGGGGATAACAAGGAGCCAAAGCGCCTGATGACAGGGAGTGCCTGACGTTCCTGCACTTCAAAGAAGGCTTGAAAGGCCCCAATTTCAATTTGATAGGAGGGTCCCATGGTGGGAGCCATCCTTTTGATATGAAGCTGCCTTTGATCTGAAATGAAGTCCCCATACTTAACACTGCCAAGGGCTAACTTGTAAGTTAAGAAGGACCCAAAGCTGGCAAACCGAAGAAAGGCTTCAATCTTGAGGGGATAGTCAATCTTAAGCGACCGAAGCTCTTGCTTTAAGGCAAATAAAACTTTGTATCTTTCGACCCAGGTCAGATAGGAATCCCGGATGAGGTGAAGAGAGTTAGCATCCAAAAATTCACCAGGAGACAAGGGAGGTTGATTTGAGCTGGCCTGAGAGGCATTTAGATCACCTAGCTGCTGAGCAGACAAGGGATAGGGCTTCATCCACTCTTCAGGAGACAACCGCTCACATTCAGAGAGAATGGGGGCCAGAACATTTGCCTTGATATGCCCCTTAAGATATTGTCTGAAGACGAATCTTGGGAAAGATAAATCACGGCCATCTTGCACAAATAATCTGGCCATTACCCTTGCAGCTCGCTCAAAGATAAGTGTTCCCACGGAAGAATCCATAATCAGAGCATGGAGAGGGGGAAGGAACACTACATCAGGAATAACCAGGGTGGCAAAATCGACCTGAAGGGGCTCAATATGAGCTGTGCTTGAACTGAGGGCCCTGATGGCTGCACGAAACTGACCCAACTGAGATTCTGGGAGGCGATTTACATAGCAGTAGTTACTGTACATCTGATACTACCGGATAAATTTGATTTCTTTCTGAATGAAGGGGCCAAACAAATTTTTGTGATGGATTTGGAACCACTCAGAAAGGGGAAGAGGAGCTTCCCTAGGCAGATATCAGGCAGCTTGAACTCGTCGGAATTGACTGTACAGGTCTTTGTTGCTTCGAGCCCACTGCTCTTCAGTTTTGGCTTCAGTCATGGAGAAGATTTTTGACTGTTGAGCCTTAGAGAGATGGGTATAAGGAAAGATGGTGGTGAGATGTTCAGAAAGATTTTGGAAAGGAATGCCAAAAATATGGGCAAAAACTACCTTTTGAAGATATTCTTCATAGATAAGTTTCTGCTTGTTGGAGATAGAGAGGGAAAACCAAAGGGGAGGATAGCAAGGTTCAG
Source organism: Colocasia esculenta (assembly GCA_014218235.1). Classification (NCBI taxonomy): domain Eukaryota; kingdom Viridiplantae; phylum Streptophyta; class Magnoliopsida; order Alismatales; family Araceae; genus Colocasia; species Colocasia esculenta. Next base: position 86,407,336 of record CM024757.1, read on the forward strand.
AAGAGACAGGATGAGAGGATGTGAGTCTCCTCTTTTTAGAGACAGGACTAAAAGAGCCTGTCCTGTGAGAGTGGGTCCCAACAGCCAGGACTGAACGAAGTATTGCTACTTCAAATTCATCCTTAATATCTTGGATTTCTATTTGTATGAGTTGGGCACCTTCAGGGATAATGGTAATGAAAGAGGGAGGTGTAGGTGGATTGAATATAGAGTCAAGAGTTACTGTAGGAAGAACAAAAGGTTCTGATGTAGAAGGACCAGAAGAGGAAGGTCCAGCTGAAGAGGATGCTGATGGAAGCTAAGGAGGAGAGGATGGTGGAGGAGGAACAATGGTGGAAGAAGTAGGAGATGAGGCAAGTTGAGAGGAAAAAGGTTGGGGAGAGGAAACAGATCTTGAACGGGGTCGTTTAAAGGTGGTTGGAGCTGGAGGTGCAATGGAAGAAGATGGAGGAGAGGGAGCAGCTAGAGTGGTAAGTGAAGAAGAGGCAGGGGGCTTAGGAGCTACAGCCTGGTCTTCTTGTTCAGCTACCGGATCCACTGGATTGAGTGACTCCTTCTCCGGTCCAGACTCCTGACACAAAACAGAATCTTCACTAGGCACCTTTTCAGAGGGCTGAACTTCAACACTTGGCCCTGATGGCCTTGCTAGAGCTTGAACTGAAGACCCTGGTGGCCGCTCCACAAGATCAACACTGACTTGCCCTGATGGCCCTGCATTAACCTCACTTGGCCCTGAAGGCTCACGCTCTTGAGGAGTAGGATCTTTGGGCCCTACTGCCTTCAAAACCTCAGACAGCATCAACTTCATAGAGCTTAGCTCCTTATTGAACCACTTCATAGCAACATTTGATTGAAAAATGTCATTTGACAAAGATGCCTGGCGCTCATTGACAGCACTTACAACTGAATTTACTGAGTCCAGGACTGCACCTTGATCATCCAATCGCTTCAAGATGGGCTTTAAGTGCATCTTCTTTAAAAATTTCTTCTGCCTTTTGTGAGCAGTTTTCTTGCTGGGGCTTCCCTTTTCTACTTGCTCCTCGATCTCTATTGGAGCTTCAAACTGCTCTTTATTCACAGGAGCATCTTCAGAAAGTGCCCCTTGAGATGCTGCTTCCTTCTCAATATCTTGCTCCCCCTGAATAGGAGCATCCTCCACAAATCTTCCTTGCTGCCCCTGAATAGGAGCATCAATTAATACATAATCATCAATGTGGCCAGGTGCCACAGACTGATCAACCAAACTCCCACCGGTGTTTTGATCCACTTGGGAGGAGTGAATGGAGTCTAATACTTGACGGAGTACAGAAGCCACAGAGGAGGCGGGAAGAGGATCCTCTGATCTTCTGACAAAATCTGTTACTTCTGAATTTTCTTCAGCAACCGAGTCTCCATTGAAACTTCTGTGATGGCAGCAACTTCTAATGAAGCACTAGGTGTTGCGGCCTCTCTTGCTGCTGATTCTGCAACTGCTGATGGACCCTATGATTCTGCTGCCACTGCTTCGAGTTGAACTTCTTGAGCTTCCCCTAGGATGGGTTCACCCTCAGCTACTGAAGTCTTTGTCCAAACTCCGCTGACCACTGAAAAACCACTTTTCCTTAGATTTCTGGACCTAATTGCTTGACCCATTTTCTCTACAACGGCACCAGAAACATCTACTCCGAAGTGCTGAAGGACTTTGGTGAGCAAGTGAGCATAGGGCAGGGATATATTCAACTTACTCTTGGTATCCCATATTTGATCACGGGCAAACTTCATCCTTTCCATCATTACTTCGGCCATGTTGATTTCTTGGTTCTGAATGGCCCAAAACATCATATCCGAGTCTGCCTTGGTGTAAGTTGAGAAAGTTGCACTTCTTGGAACCAAAATATGACAAACTATGAAATGAAGGAGGCGATTGAGAGCACTCAACTGATTAATATCTAACTTCCCATCTCTTAGTCTGAACCCTGGTCCTACAATACCAAGTCCTTTAGCTTGGGCGTCCACGATGTGAACCCCATTGTGCCCGGAAGTCTTTACTCCAAACAACAAATGCAACAACTCATGATCTATCTTTATTTGGGTTCCCTTGACTGATGACACCAGGGACCCGTCTGCCTCTGTCCTCAAGCACACATAAAAAGCCTTCACGAGGTCTGGATAGCTTACCTCAGAGAAGGTGGTGATTCCCATCCACTGCATCCTGCTCATTGCGGCTACTACACTGTGCATGTCGTTCTTCTCAAGATCAGCTACATCCACTGCCTTATTTCCACAAATCTTGGTCTTCACGAAAGTAAACCTTTCCTGCTGCTCTGCCGATAGAAACTCAGCGCTGTAGCCACCCAAACTGCCGGAGATAACGGACGATGCCATGGACTTTGGGTGAGGAGGGTTTTCTGGAAGGTTGAGATGAAAGAGGAGAGAAAGGTCCTCAAGAAATTTTTCGCGGGAAGAAGAGAGGAACTTCAAATGAGAAGAGAGGCGATGTCGGAGTCGTTAGGGCATCAAATCAGGCAACCAGACGAAGGAGGGAAAAAGGTGTAAGGGGGGAGATGAATCGTTTTCACATCGATTTTGGGGTCAAATAAAAATTTTACGGAAAAGCGAAGCGCCAAGAGGTGGCAGAAAACGACAAATAAGTTTGACCAGCCAAAGCAAACTTTATTAAGAAGAGCGACCAGTAGGGAACAATTTTAAATTTCTTTTGCTTAAAGCCAAGGAGAGAAAATTTACTTAACTCTGAACATTTATGTCCCAATTTTAAACAGAAGTCTTTTCACAAATTACACATGCCTAATTCCCTTCTAAGAGATGTGAATCTCTCTTCGGGTAAGGCTTTTGTGAAAATATCTGCTAACTGACCATTTGTGTCAATAAAGGATATTTCTATGTTACCATTTGCTACATGATCACGAATAAAATAATATCTAACCTCAATATGCTTGGTCCTTGAATGCTGGACTAGATTTTTGGTGAGATTGATAGCACTGGTGTTGTCACATAGTAGTGGAATTGATTTGATATTTAGTATGAAATCCTCAAGTTGTTGCTTTATCCATAGGAGTTGTGTACAGCAACTTCCAGCAGCCACGTACTCAGCTTCAGCTGTAGACAGTGCCACTGAATTTTGTTTCTTTGAGGACTAGGATATTAAACACCCTGCAAGAAATTGACAACAACCACTGGTGCTTTTTCTATCTACTTTGCATCCAGCATAGTCAGCATCAGAATATCCTACTAGATTAATTTCACAAGATTTTGGATACCACAAACCTAAATCATGAGTTCTAGCTAAGTATCTAAATATTCTTTTTACGGAGATCAAATGAGATTCTCTAGGATCTGCTTGATATCTTGCACACATGCATACACTGAATAGAATATCGGGTCTACTGGCCGTTAAGTAAAGCAATGAACTAATCATACCTCTGTAGATCTTTTGATCTACTTTCTTACCATTCTTGTCACTATCCATCCTTGTAGATGTACTCATGGGTGTTGAGAGTGGCTTTGTGTTCTCAAAATTAAATTTCTTCAAAAGCTCTTTGGTGTATTTTGCTTGACAGATGTGGGTGCTATCTTTTCCTTGCTTGATTTGTAGTCCAAGGAAATAATTTAGCTCCCCCATCATGCTCATCTCAAACTCTCCCTGCATCAACTTTTCAAAGTACTTGTAAAGCAGTTCATCAGTAGATCCAAAGATAATATCATCTACATAAATCTGTACAAGTAATATGCTTTTAACTTTTGTTTTTACAAATAGAGCGCTATCTACCTGTCCTCTAGTGAAACCATGGTTTAATAGAAATGAGCTAAGCCTTTCATACCAGGCTCTTGGTGCTTGCTTTAAACCATATAATGCCTTATGAAGTTTAAAAACATGATTTGGAAATTCTGTATCATCAAAACCTGGAGGTTGTTCAACATACACTTCTTCCTTAGTTAAACCATTTAAAAAGGCGGATTTAACATCCATTTGAAATAATTTTAAATCCAAAGCAGATGCATATGCTAATAAAATTCTAATAGCCTCAAGTCTAGCTACAGGTGCATAAGTTTCATCAAAATCTATGCCTTCCTCTTGGGAGTAGCCTTGAGCCACCAATCTGGCCTTATTTCTTAAGATTACACCAGTCTCATCCAATTTGTTTCTAAACACCCATTTGGTGCCAATAACTGGATGGTCTGGTGGTCTGGGAATAAGTGACCATACTTGGTTTTTCTTGAACTGATTTAGTTCATCTTGCATGGCTATAATCCAAGATTCATCAGTGAGAGCTTCATTGACTGTCTTAGGCTCTATTTGAGAGACAAATGCTAGATAATCACAAGGTATTACATTACCTCTTGTTCTTACCCCTATAGATGGATCACCAATAATGTTCTCAGGTGGGTGATCTTTCTTGTATCTCCACTCCTTTGGAAGATTTTCATGTGTAATATCTTGTTGTTGCAAGTCTTCCAGAGGTGGATCATCCCTGTCTTCAATTGAGGTATCCTTTAGTTTCTTAGAAGTTCGTCTGCATCATCATTGTCACTATCTTCTTCCTTTCTCAAGGAAGGGTTAGTCTTATCAAAAATAATATGCACAGACTGTTCAATTAATAAGGTACATTTGTTAAATACTCTATAACCTTTGGGTTTAGAAGCATACCCCATGAAGATACCTTCATCTGATTTGGCATCCAATTTACCAATGTCTCTTTTTCCATTATTGTGAATGAAGCAAGGACATCCAAATGTCCTAAAGTGGCTGATCTTTGGCTTATTTCCTTTAAATAGTTCGTATGCAGTCTTCTTTAGGATTGGCCTGATCATTACTCTGTTGATAATATAGCTTGTTGTGTTCACTGCTTCAGCCCAAAAGTATCTTGGCAAATTATATTCTGACAACATTGTTCTTGCCATGTCCAATAGAGTTCTATTCTTCCTCTCAGCAACTCCATTTTGCTGTGGTGTCCTTGGTGCTGAGAAATTATGCTCGATCCCTTGGTCATCACAGAATTTAGCAAATCTTTCATTTTGAAATTCTCCTCTATGATCTGATCGGATTCCAACAATGCAAAACTTCTTGTCTTTCTGAACTTTCCTACTGAAGCTTACAAAGCGTTCTAATGTATCATCTTTGTGTTCTAGGAATGACACCCATGTAAATCTGGAATAATCATCAACTATAACAAATCTGAAATTCTTTCCTCCAAGATTGGTGGTTCTCATTGGCCCAAATAAATCCATATGAAGGAGTTCTAAGGGTTTTGAGGTTGTCACTACAGTCTTTGACTTGAAGGACTTCTTAACACGTTTCCCTTTGGCACAAGGTCTGCAGACATCATCCAATTTTGTGCTGACCTTTGGCAGACCTTCCACAAGATTCTTCTTTAGCGGTTTTCTCATACCTTCTATGCTGCAATGTCCCAGTCTTCTGTGCCACAGTTCAGTTGATTTATCCTTGTTTGCTGCCAGACAGACATCTTGATCCTTTAGTTCTTCAAGATGAAGTGCATACAGGTTCTTTTCTCTATTGACTTCGAAAATTACTGCTCCATCCTTTAATATGCTGCACTTTGACTCTTGAAACTGAATCTGATGACCTCTGTCACAAAGCTGGATGATGCTGATGAGATTGTGCTTCAGCCCTTTGACAAGCAATACATCTTCAATGACTATTTTTCCTTTGTTGCTCACAGAGCCACTGCCAATTACTGTGCCTTTCCCATTGTCTCCATAGGTAACTGTTCCTTCTTCAGCTTGGAGATGGGTGAATAGCTTCTGATTTCCTGACATGTGCTGTGAGCACCCACTGTCTAAATACCATTTGGATGCTCGAGTGTTACCCTGAAATAAATTCATCATGTTTTAGGTACCCTAATTCTTTTGGGTCCTGAGGGGTTAGTATCATCAACTTTTCTTTTTATTATCCATTTCTTATGTCTTGTTGGACATGTTACTTTTATGTGACCTAACTTATTGCAATGACTGCAACAAGATGTTATTGTTACTTTTTCAATATATTTGAAATTGGCTTTATATGATGTCTTGTTCTGGTGTAAATTTTGGAGTCGGGTATATTTTAGGATAGATTATGGTTTCTTCATTATCTAGAGGTGTATATCCTAATCCATGTTTTTTCTTTCCTGATCTTCTAGCACCTTTTAATATTAAGGGATTTTTACCATTTGTAAATTTTTCCAATGTGCTAGATAACTTAATATTTTCTTCTGTTAGTGTCTTAATTTCAGTTTTCAGTTCATCTGAGCTTGCTTGTTTCTCTAGTTTCATTATTTGTTCATTCTTAGCTTTCAGATCTTCACATAACAGTTTATTTCTCCTTTTAAGTTCAGTTATTTGGCTTTCTAATTGATCATTTTCTAATTTTAGATCTGAGTTTACTTTTAATAGTTTGGTTACTTCTCTATATTTACTGTATAGTTCGTTGAAAGCTTCTTCTAAACTATCGGAATCTGAACCATTACAAGAATCAAAGGATGAGTCAGAGGTTACCTTTTCTTCGGTATTTGCCATGAAAGCCAAGTTGGCTTCTTCCTCATCACTGGTTGAGCTTGGCTCACTGTCTGAGTCACTGTTGTTGCTCCATGCAGCTGCCATAGCTTTCTTCTTATATTTCCTGAATTTCTTGGAGCTCTCTCTCTTCCTGAATTTAGGCTTCTTGAGCTTTGGACATTCAGCTTTGACATGTCCTGGCTTTTTGCACTCATAGCATATGGGCTCACTCTTCTTTTGATCCTTTTCATCTGGTTTCTTGAAGTCTTTATTTCTCTTGAAGTGTCTTCTACTAGATTGGAACTTCTTCTTCTTTGCTAGAATGCGTTGCAATCTTTTTGACAGCGTGGCTTCTTCATCTTCACAGCCACTTGAGTTCTCATCTTCAGCTGATGACTCATCTGACTTGTCTTCTTCTGCTTTAAGAGCTACTTCCAGGAAATAGGAATTAGGGAGAGAGCATGGATTAGACACGGTTTGAGCATGAACAATAACGAGTAACACAGAACATGATACAAAGAGCAAGATTGATTTAATTCGAGCAACATGCTCAACAAAAATTAGGGCTTTCAAGGGCAAATGATGCCTAACATGCATCAGTTCCTACATTAAAAATCTCGTAGCATGGGGTTGAGTATACAAGGAGATCAAGAGTTAAGAAGAGGGTTCGGGGTCATGTAAGTTGCAGAACATGAAAAATCAAGAACAAAAGATTTGCTCGTTGGAAAATTACGAAACCAAAGGGCTTTTGCTCCTGATAGATGAGACATCCTACAGAAAAAGTTTCATGGTTTATGCTCTTGAGAATGACTACCTTTGACTCGATTTATCTTCTAGGGCTTAGAACTCCAAGAACGAGGAAGAAGCTCCAAGAAATCCTTCTCCCCACGAGTTCCTCTCCTCCTTGGCCTCTTCCCCACGTCCAACAACCTTTGTCAACGAGCTAGGGTCGGCCAAGAGGGTTTAAGAGATGTATTTATATAAATACAAGTTCCTATTCCTACTACTACTCAAATTCCTTTTAATTACGAGATTTCCTAACTCCACCTTTCCTCTCTTGCTTTCCAATCTATAATTGGGTTAGGATAGTATCTAATTTCGTGCTAGACTATATGGAGTAGGTTTAGGAATCCAATTCCAACTCAAATTGACACTTTTATTGCTTTAATAACCCCTTTCCAATTAGGAGATAATTAAACTCCGAATTTAAGGTATTTTCTTATTATTCTCCCTTTGTAGATTCATATTTTTGACCCAATAAGTTCCAGAGGATCCATTAAGCAAAACCCACTACTCTTTTCCATTTAATGGGTTTTATTTAATACTCTTTTCATTGAATATCCCTTTAGCTGAGTTTTTAATTTATTATTTAAATTTTTATTTTCTCAAAAATTCAGGTTACTACATGAGTAGTACGTCCGACTGAGGGAAAGACGGCAGTGGGACAACGACTAGAGAGAGTTTGTTGTGTTGTCGCTTGTAGCGCGCTCGTAGTTGGGGGAGACGGACACCAGTAAACGTACTGGACCCCAGCTAGTCCTATTTTCCAGTGCCTCACTTTAGGGAGCTCGGGCTAGAGTCCCTAAAGATGCCAGGCATGGGCCTGCGAGGTGTGTGACTTGCAGGTTGTGGTGGTTTAGTTGGACTCCACAGTTCTTTGTACTTGTTTAGTGGAGCGGCAGTTGAACCCTTCGTCTGTGGCTGCGAGACTGAGAGGTAGTCCTGTGTTGTTTGTCCAGCTCAGTAACTGGTGTCGCGAACCAGTTGACATGGCTCGAGTGTAGCGTTTCTCTACAGTAGCTCGTGCAGCTATTTGGTTTTGCTGTTTATTTATTTACGTCGATTCCTGTCAAGCATCAAAGGGTAAGTGGTACTTACAGTTTTATATCTTGCTAGATAATAATATAAATTGCTAGCGTAGCATTTCTGCTTTTCTACTAGTGTTCGTTTGCTCGGTTTCTAGGGAGTTTCCCTACTGAGCCAATGACTTGAGAGGCTCATCCCTACCTCCTACCAGGTGAGGGAGATCAGGAGATTTCACGTCCGTCGTCTAGTGGAGGGTCAGCACCACCAGCAGTGTAATTTTACTTTTCTGTTGTTCACCTCGGGGTATGCCCCAGGTTCAGTTGTAGTTTGGTTACAGTTGTACTACAGTTATGTATATTTCATGTAAATATTTGTGAGATTGGCAGATCTTATGAATATTTGAGCTAGTTCCTTTATGTTTCTACGGACTCGTGGTATGATATCCCTTGCGAGGCTCCGGCCCGTTCGCGGGAGGCGGACTCTAGTTAGGCTCGTTATCAGGTTAACGGGTCTGAACGGCGAGGACAGTCACAGTTGGTATCAGAGCAAGGTCCATAAGAATATAAAGGAATTGGAAATTACATGACTATGTCATTACTGTAACCCACTGCTGGTAGTGACCCTGGTTTTGTATTGATTTCTTGTGTATTGTATTGTTGGAATAATGTTTGTGCAGGAGTAGTAATGGCCGAAAGAAGAAATGTGGGAAGTGATGGAGAAGGGTCAGGAGAAGATCCTATGCAGAGAATGATAGAAAGAATCTGGGAGAGTTTGACAGAGATTCGGGTAAGACTGGATCAGCAACCACCGGTATAGCCAGCGGCAGTAGTACCACCCTTTCCAGAGGAGGCAGTACCAGTAGCTCCAGTTCCAACCCCACCCGGAGTAGAGGTACGTCTTGTAGTACCTGTACAACCGACAGTTCCAGTGAGACCTGTTACTGGAGAGGAGACTACGGTACTTGTAGAGTGATTTTTGAGATTGCAGCCCCCTACATATTCAAGAGGTCCTAACCCAGATACAGCAGAGCATTGGATACATGAGATCGAGAGGGTATTTGCAATAATGAGGTGTCCCCAGGAAGATAGAGTGCTTCTTGCGGCATACCATTTATGAGGGTTTGCGCAGGAATGGTGGCGATTAAAGATGCAGACAGTTTTTAAAGGCAGAACGGAGGACACTATTTCATGGTCGAAATTTTTGTCAATTTTTAATGACTCTTTCTTCCTAATACAGATTCAGTAGATGAAGAGAGAGCAGTTTAGGACACTCCAACAAGGGAATCTTTCGGTACTGGAATATCAAATGAGGTTTATAGCCCTGAGCAGGTACGCCCCATATGTAGTAACTGATAATATTATTATGGTGGAATATTTTATTCGAGGTCTGAGGCCAGAATTGCAAGATGCAGTGATCCCATTGATGTGTAGAACAGTGGAAGAGGCAGCTCAGAGAGTAGCAATACTTGAGAGGACTGTTCGAGCCAGGCAGTCTCAGACAGGTGGTTTAGGCTCGGGTAGTTTTCGGCATCCACAACCGTTAGGAGGAATTAGTAAGGGGAAAGCACCTTCTGGAGCTTCTTCATCATCTAGAATACCAAAATGGGGCAAGCAGATCAAGAAATTCATTCAAGGAGGTCGTCGTAGAGGCAGGCAATAAGGTTTTCAGAAGGAAGGTTTTCAGCAGGGCCGCGGATACAGACCGCCGGTTTCAGAAGAATCACAGTAGAGCACGGTAGGATAGCCTACAACATATCCAGCTTTTAGATGTTATAATTGTGGGCAGCTAGGATATTTAGCAAGAAATTTCCCATATCCTCGAGAGCAGACTTATGGTAGAGGGACCCAGCAGCAGCAACAACAGCCTTTTCAATGGTAAGCAGAGCAGGGAAGAGGTGCACCGTACCAAAGAGGAGGACGAGGTCGAGTGATGGCTGTTACCAGAGCTCAGGCGGAAGCATCCAATCTTATTGAAGGTATTTTACCTTTCTTTGATTTTACTGCTAGAGTATTAATTGATCCGGGTGCTTCCCATTCATTTATTTCCGAAGATTTTCTGGATAGCATGGTACTTCCTTTAGAAGAAAAGTCTTGTGAGTTGGTAGTGGAAATTCCTTCAGGAGGATATTTGTTGACTTTCTGCTTTTTAGAAGAAGTTCCGATAGTAATTCATGGGAATGAAATGCCAGTAAGATTGTATGCTTTAACATTGAAGGAATATGATGTGATTCTGAGGATGGATTGGTTAGAGGCCTACGGGGCACTAGTTGATTGTAGAAAGAAGAAAGTTAGATTTTGCAGACCTGGTGGTGAAGTGTTTGAATTTCAAGGTATGCCTTTTTACACTCCCAAGTTTATTATTTCTGCACTTAGAGCTAGAAAGTTAATTAATGCGGGATGTGTAGCGTACCTTGCTTCTGTTAGTCTTGTTGAATCTAGTAAGTCCATAGATTCAGTGCCTGTGATTAGAGAATTTGTAGATGTGTTCCCAGATGAGTTGCCAGGGTTAGCTCCGTATAGAGAAGTAGACTTTACAATTGAATTGCAACCAGGTAGTTTACCTATCTTTAAAGCTCCATATAGAATGGCCCTAGCAGAATTGAAAGAGTTGAAAAAGCAGTTGCAAGAGTTAGTAGAAAAAGGTTTCATTAGGCCTAGTCAGTCACCATGGGGAGCGCCAGTGTTATTTGTCAGAAAGAAAGATGGCAGTTTAAGAATGTGTATAGATTACAGGCAGCTGAATAAAGTTACAATTAAGAATAAGTATCCACTTCCTCGGATTGATGATTTATTTGATCAACTGCAGTCAGCCAAAGTATTTTCCAAGATAGATTTGAGATCAGGATATCATCAGTTGTGAATCAGAGAAGAAGACATTGAGAAGACAGCTTTCCGGACTAGATATGGACATTATGAGTTTGTTGTGATGCCTTTTGGATTGACAAACGCACCTGTAGCATTTATGAATTTGATGAACATAATATTTCATCAATATTTGGATCAGTTTATAGTGGTATTTATTGATGATATATTGGTTTATTCAGCATCAGAAGAGGAGCATGCAGATCATTTACTAATTACTTTGCAGATATTGAGGGATCATCTGTTATTTGCTAAGTTTAGTAAATGTGAGTTCTGGTTGAAGGAGATTCAGTTTCTGGGTCATGTGATATCAAGTGAAGGTATTGCAGTAGATCCAGCCAAAGTTGAGGCAGTAATGAAGAGGGAAGAGTCGAAGACTGTGTTTGAGATTAGGAGTTTTCTGGGATTGGCAGGCTATTACAGAAGATTTATCCAGGATTTCTCCAAGATAGCAGCACCAATGACAAGATTGACAAGAAAGGGTGTTCCTTTTGTGTGGTCCCCGGAGTGTAGGCGCAGTTTTGTAGAGTTGAAGAAGAGGTTGACATCGGCACCAGTTTTAGAGATCCCATCGGGCAATGGTGGATTTGTTTTGTTTACAGATGCATCCAAGAGAGGTTTGGGTGCAGTTTTAATGCAGCATAGTAAGGTGGTAGCCTATGCCTCCAGGCAATTGAAGAAACATGAGGAGAACTACCCTACTCATGATTTAGAATTGGCAGCAGTAGTTTTTGCATTAAAGATTTGGCGACATTATTTGTATGGTGAAAGATTCGAAATTTTTATTGATCATAAAAGCTTGAAATATATTTTTTCTCAGAAAGATTTGAATCTAAGGCAGCGCCGATGGATGAAATATTTAAAGGATTATGACTTTAATTTGGCATATCATCCAGGCAGAGCAAATGTGGTGGCAGATGCACTGAGCAGAAAAATGGTTCTGAATCAACTTATGATCAGAGAATGGAAACTTTATGAGGATGTGGTGGAGAATTCTTTTCATGTGCCAAGCAGTCAATGTAGAGCAATATTAGCAACTAGTGCAGTGGAGCCTTCTCTTTACTGGCAAATAGCAGAGGCACAGAAAGCAGATACCAATTTAGCAGATATTCTCAGAATGGATGAAGTAAATTTGGGACATGATAATGTGGTCAGACTAAAAGGACGATTGTATGTCCCAGGAGATACAGAAATTAGACAAAAGGTTTTAGAAGAAGCTCATAGATCAAGGTACACCATTCACCCAGGTAGCACTAAAATGTATCAAGACATGAAGAAGCATTTTTGGTGGCCAAATATGAAGAGAGAAATTGCAGAGTTTATAACTAGATGTACAGTATGTCAGCAAATAAAAGCAGAGCATCAGAAGCAAGGAGGATTGTTACAGCCATTACCCATTCCGCAGTGGAAGTGGGATGACATAGCAATGGATTTCATAGTTGGTTTGCCTAGTTCATCAGGTCATAATGCAATATGGGTTTTTGTGGATAGATTGACCAAGGTCTGCAGATTATTGCCAGTTAGTATGACATGGTCAGTTGATAGATTAGCTAAGTTGTATGTAGAAAGGATTTTACCTTTGCTTGGAATACCAGTCACTATAGTTTCAGATTGAGACCCTCGATTTACTTCAGGCTTTTGGAGAAGTTTGCAAAGAGTCGTCAGCACTGAGCTAAGGTACAGTTCAGCATATCATCCATAAACAGATGGGCAGACAGAAAGAACAATTCAGACTATTGAAGACATGTTGAGAGGTTGCTGTCTTGTGTGGGGAGGTATTTGGGAGCGTCATTTGGGTCTGGTTAGTTTGCATATAACAATAGCTACCATTCAAGTATTGAAATGGCACCTTATGAAGCCCTGTATGGCAGACCGTGCAGATCACCATTAAATTGGCATGAAGTAGGAGAGAGGTAGGTTTTGGGCCCAGAAATGGTTCGTCAGTGTGTAGAAATAGTAAAATTCATCCAAGAAAAGTTGAAAACAGCCCAGAGTCGCCAGAAGAGTTATGCAGTGTTAGACGCAGACCATTGCAATTTGAAGTAGGTGATTATGTGTTTTTAAAAGTATCTCCTACTAAAGGTGTATTAAGGTTCAGTAAGAAAGGCAAGTTGAGCCCAAGATATGTCAGACCATTCCAAATAAAAGAAAGAATGGGTGATGCAGCTTATAAATTGGATTTGCCAGCAGATTTTGCTGATGCACATGATGTGTTTCATGTTTCAATGTTAAGGAAATATATCAAAGACCCAACTCAAGTTGTCAGTTATCAAAGAGATGATTTGAAGCCCGACATGTCAATGCCAGAATATCTAGTGCAAATTTCAGGCTACAGAACCCAAAAGCCCAGAAACAAAGAAATTGAGTTGGTAAAGGTTAGATGGGAGAATAGGCAAGGTGGTGAAGATACTTGGGAATTAGCGGAAGAAATGAGAAAAGTGTATCCGTACTTGTTTGAGTAAGTCTTTATTTCTTTTTAGGTGATAGTACCATATGGATTGAATTGAAATTTTGATAGTTGGCTTTTGTTTTAAATTTCGAGGACGAAATTTCTTTTTAGGTGATAGTAATGTAACGTTCCGACCGTTTGGATCGTCATTGTGTGGTTATGGAGGCCAATGTGTGGCCGATGACGTGTGTGTGGCAGGTGGTTTCCGTAGGTTATGAGATTTTGCCCAAAGCATTCACTGTTTCTTGATTTCTAACGCGACAGAGAGGGGCGTCGCGTGTTGATCGCGACAGCCCATGGCGTCACGTTCATGACACCGCCGGTTTAAGTGAACATGTGCATGTCTGCCGCGTGTTGCATGCAGGGCGCAAGGACTGACGTCAGCAGGCTTAAGGCGACAACCTAAGGCATCGCGTTCTGGTCGTGACTTAGTCGAGCGTCGCGTTCTTAACTTCACTGTGTTTTTAAGAAACCCTGGCAGAACAGAGCTCAGAGAAGCTCTGCTCGGCCAGGGGGTTTTGCTGTGGGAATTGTGGGCGATTCGGCTTGTTAGTGGTTGGCTTGACGAGTTTCCACTGCGAGGACGCTACGTGGAGCGGAGGAAACATCGTACGAGCTTTGTTCTTCGCGTTCTTCGTGAAGGTAGGGAGATTTCCCATGGTTTGATCCGTGAAACGCTCGTGTGATCTGGATAATGTGTTTCCTGCTTTCTAAACCTTAGGTAGCATGTGTAGGAACACATTAAAGCATGAAAATGGAATGAAAACCGTAGATTCTAAGAGTTTTGGGTGATCCAAATGAAGGATTCCGGTTTAGTGTTCGCACCTGTTAAGGCGTCGACCCATGGCGTCGCGACCATGTCGCGACACAGTGAAGCGTCGCGTTCAAAAAGCAACACATCATGCGTCGCGTTATGAAGGCGACGCAGTACCCTGTCGCGATAACAGCCGAATGTAGTTATTCATAAATGTGTATAAGTGTTTGATTATCCGTCTAGTGTGGTTTGTGGTATGTGATGATAGTAAAAGTGCATTGGCACTCTTTTTGCACTCGGGGAGCGTGTGGTGTGTGGTTCATATGGTGTTCACGTGGTTTGCGTGAAGGTTTTACGTGACTTGTGCATTGTGCACGTGATTTCTTTGTACGTGGTGTGTAGTTTGACGCCTTCTGTGGATACCTCTTCAGTTGGGAGCCCTAGGTTTTGTGTGAGCCAGGCACGTGAGTGCTCGGGGCTTGTCCTGGTACTGGGTACCGACGAGGTCTTGTCGTCTTCCTGGACACCCTCACTCTTGTGTTGAGTAGTACATCCGACTGAGGGAAAGACGGCAGTGGGACAGCGACTAGAGAGAGTTTGTTGTGTTGTTGCTTGTAGCGCACTCGTAGTTGGGGGAGACGGACACCAGTAGACGTACTGGACCCCAGCTAGTCCTGTTTTCCAGTGCCTCACTTTAGGGAGCTCGGGCCAGAGTCCCTAAAGATGCCAGGCATGGGCCTGCGAGGTGTGTGACTTGTAGGTTGTGGTGGTTTAGTTGGACTCCACAGTTCTTTGTACTTGTTTAGTGGAGCGGCAGCTGGATCCTTCGTCCGTGGCTGCGAGATTGAGAGGTAGTCCTGTGTTGTTTGTCCGGGTCAGTAACTGGTGTCGCGAACCAGTTGACGTGGCTCGAGTGTGGAGTTTCTCTACAGTAGCTCGTGCACCTGTTTGGTTTTGCTGTTTATTTATTTACGTCGATTCCTGTCAACCAGCAAAGGGTAAGTGGTACTTACAGTTTTATATCCTGCTAGATAATAATATAAATTGCTAGCGTAGCATTTCTTGCTTTGCTACTTGTGTTCGTTTGCTCGGTTTCTAGGGAGTTTCCCTACTGAGCCAATGACTTGAGAGGCTCACCCCTACCTCCTACCAGGTGAGGGAGATCAGGAGATTTCATGCCCGTCGTCCAGTGGAGGGTCAACACCACCAGCAGTGTAATTTTACTTTTCTGTTGTTCACCTCGGGGTATGCCCCAGGTTCGGTTGTAGTTTGGTTACAATTGTACTACAGTTATGTATATTTCATGTAAATATTTGTGAGATTGGCAGATCTTATGATTATTTGAGCTAGTTCCTTTATGTTTCTACGGACTCGTGGTATGATATCCCTTGCGAGGCTCCGGCCCGTTCGCGGGAGGCGGACTCGAGTTAGGCTCGTTATTAGGTTAACGGGTCTGAACGGCGAGGACCGTCACAGCAGAGTTCCCCTACCAATACAAGAAATGCAATTCTAATCAAAACCCAGCGTCCTCCATGCTCCGAAGCTCGTCCTCGCGCTGGAAGCACGCCGATCAGACTCCAAATGGCGGAAATCCTCCCGTAATCGCCTTCAACACCCGCAGCACTCTCCCTTCAGCTGAACAGTGCAAACCCACTGTTCGACCAAGGGTAGAAGGCCATTTCACAATGAAACTGAATCGTGTCGGGTATTCCCGCCGCGTTTAGAAACGCGTCCGACTCTTACGACGCATTTAGTCGCCGACGTCCCTGCATGCGCCATGCGGGTGTTTAATCTTATTTAGCGACGGATTAGCGACAGGCAGTTTGGTGTCCTTGATATTAAAAGTCGCCTAAATTAGAGACAGATTTTGCGACTTATGTTTCAGTAGCTAAGTCGTTGCTATTAGCGACGGCATAGCGACCAGAATTAGTCTGTCGCTAATTGAGCGTCCAATATATAGTTGCACCCTGATTCCATCGCTATCCTGTTGCTATTCCGTTGCTAAGCTCTCTAGCGACGGCATTGCGACGCACTAGCGACGGAAGTAGTCCGTCGCTAAACAATTTTTTCTTATAGTTATATGTATCAGAAAAACTAGAATATTAACTATGTAAACGATTTTGGCGGCGGGGAGCGGCAGCAGCCTAGCGTTATTTGGTGGAGCCGAGCGGCAACATTTAGATTTTGGCGGCAGCGACTGGCAACAATTAATTATATATATGTATCTATGCCTATATATATATATATCTATTTATATATATATATATATTTACATATGTGTATATCTATGTATCTATGTTGTATATTTCATTTTATTTTATTATTTATACATTGATACTAATACTTTGATAATAAAAAAATATTACTATTGAGCCAAAAAACTATTGCAGCAGTCACATATGAATTAATTATTTAATGTATATGAATATAAAATATTTTTTTAAAAGTTCCATATATAATTTAATATATGTATATGAATATATTTGTAGAGAAGATAAATAGATATAATTAATTCTTACTAAATATATACATAATAATTAAATATATAATAATCATATATATTTACAAAGGCCTTAGTTGAACACCGGTACCACCCACCGATTTTTGCCAAAAAAAATTGGCGCACCTCTTCCTTCCCCGCTAAAAGTTGTATCTCCTGGCCATCCTCTTCTCCAAACCCCAGCAAAAAATTTTATTTCCCGCCATCTTCTTCGTCGATTTTTGTCAAAAAAAAAATTATTCCCCTGCTCTTTCACTCTCCCATCTCCCTTCTTCTATAAATAAAATCCCCTCTCACTGTGAATAAACAGGAAGAAGAAGAATGGCAGAAGAAAGTCTGGCTTGTGTAATCTGCTTAGCCAGCGCCATGTATATATATATACTCTATAGGTACAATGATTACAAGAGTCCTTAACAGAAGGAATCCTTATCTTGGATAAGTCCCAGAACTATACAATATACAGGGACTCTTCAAGAAGAGTCCAGCTATGCATGCAGATGAGAACTACGTAACTGCACAGAAGTTTTCTTTTTTACCTAAGTGATCCTTACATGCTTCCATACGCCCCCTCAAGCCAACCGAGTCTTCGAGATTGAGCTTTTTCCGTAACCAAGTAAAAAGACTCTTGGGTAACCCCTTGGTGAGAATGTCAGCTAACTGGTCCTTAGATGGCACAAAGGAAACAAGCAGCTGCTTGATGGCGACTTGTTCATGAACGAAATGGAAATCGATTTCAATATGCTTGGTGCGACAATGAAAAACCGTATTTTCTGCTAAGTAAGTTGCACCAATGTTATCACACCAAAGAGTGGGAGGTGGTGATGGGCAGCCCAATTTCCTGAAGCAGGGAGCGAAGCCATAGAAGCTCGGCGGTAGCATTGGCAAGAGCCTTATATTCTGCCTCAGTGCTAGATCGCGCTACTGTGGGCTGCTTTTTGGAGGCCCACGAGATAAGATTACGTCCAAGAAAGATGAGGTATCCGCCGATGGATCGTTGATCACTGGCGGAACCAGCCCAATCCGCATCACTGTAGGCACTTAGTTGAAGCTGTGAGGAATGATGTAGCAAGAAACCATAACCCACAGTAACTTTGAGATAGCGCAAAAGCCTTTTTACTGCTGCCCAATGCTCAGGTTGGGGATCATGCATATGCTGACAAGCTCGATTGATCGCAAAATCAATGTTCGCCCTGGTGATCGTGAGATACTGCATGGCACCAACAATGCTGCGATAGGCAGAAGGATCAACGGCAGGAGGGGTTGCATCAGAAGATGGCACATTTGACACACCAACAGGAGTAGAGATGGGCTTGGACGCCTCCATATGGGCACGGCGAAGCAAGTTGGTGGCGTACTTGGACTGAGAGAGAAGGCAGCCGGCTGGGTGCTGTAGCATTTCAATGCCCAAGAAATAATGTGTCGTCCCGAGATCACGGATGGCAAACTTAGTGTTGAGTGCTGTGATGAGTGCCTCCACACCCCCTGCATCAGAGCCCATGACCAAGATGTCATCCACATAAATAAGGATGAAGATCTTGGATGCGGCAGAGTGGCGGTAGAAGAGGGAGGCATCAGTCTGAGAGCCAAGGAAACCAAGCGCTTGTAGACGATTGCTCAGCTTTGTAAACCATGGTCGTGGTGCTTGTCGAAGTCCATATAATGATTTATGGAGTTTGCATATGTGAGATGGAAAAAGAGGATGTGCAAAACCAGGCGACTGCTCCATGAAGATTGTCTCATCCGGATGACCGTGGAGGAAGGTGTTGGAAACATCAAGTTGCCGGATGGTCCAACGACAACTGACGGCAAGGGAGAGAAGGAGCCGGACTGTAGTGATCTTGATCACAGGATTGAAGGTCTCATGATAATCAACGTCGGCTTGCTGTTTAAACCCTTTGGCGACAAGGCACGCCTTTTGCCGTTCAATGGTGCCGTCGGCCTTGTATTTGAGGCGGAAGACCCACTTGCATGAGACAACGTTCATGTCTGGTCAGTGAGAGACAAGAGACCAGGTGCCATTGCGAAGAAGAGCATCAAATTCCGTAGCCTTGGACGCCCGCCATGCTGGTTCTTTGGATGCTTGTGAGAAGCAGGTGGGTTTGACGACAATGCTGGCAGTGAAGCATAGTGGGAGAGGATGGTTCTGAACCACGAGAACATGGGTGGAGAGTGACGACGTGGAGGCATAAATATCAGACAGGGAGCGAATCTGTGTAGCTGGCAAAGAGTCCTTGCTCGCAGGAGGCGAGGGTAGGTCGCTACCTGGTGTGGTTACTGGCGACAGCGCGGACGACCAATCGAAATGGGTGGGAGAGGTGCCCGCCTCAGAGGCTTCATGCACGACACGTTCAACAGGCGTTGGGGGTCCATCTGCATGGGCGGGGGCGGGCTGCTCGTTGACTGGAACGGCAGCTGGAGGGAGCTCATCTGCAACAGCCGCTGGTGGCGGCACGTCCACCCAATCAGCTGGCAAGAAGGTCGGGCGAAGCTATGGAGGTGGCGGGCGAACGGCCCACCCTGAGAAGGGCCCAAGAAGAACATTACCAGAAGAAGAAATGCCCCCAGTATTAGCACTCGCCGTCGATGTACCTGCAAGAGGAAACACATATTCATCAAAAAAACATGGCGAGAGGTGTGTAGTCGCCCAGTGGAGAGTGAAAGGCAGCGATAGCCCAAGTGGAGGGCGCTATAGCCCAAGAACAAGCATTGCTCAGAGCGGGGGGCCAGCTTATGAGGAGCATAGGGACGAAGATAAGGATAGCATGCACAACCAAAAGTACGGAGAAGGGAATAGTCAACAGGCTTATCAAAAAGGCGTTCATAGGGAGAGAAAGAGTGGAGAACAGGTGTTGGCAGGTGATTGATGAGGTATACAACAGTAGAAACAGCCTCGTCCCAAAACTTATGTTGCATGGATGCAGCAGATAACAGGGAAAGCGCACTCTCAACAATATGACGATGCTTGCGCTCCGCTGTGCCATTTTGTTCTGGTGTGTGTGGACAAGACACACAATGTGTGATGCCACATGACCGAAGATGACGATGAAGCACTTGGTGCTCGCCGCCCCAATCAGATTGGAGTGCAATAATGTTGGAGCCGAACAAGCGTTTCACACGACGTTGGAAGTGAATAAAGACGTCTAAAACATCAGACTTTCACTTTAAAGGAAACAGCCATGTGTAGCGGCTGTAGTCATCCACAAAAACCACATAGGATAAAAATCCAAGATGAGATTTTACTGGAGCCGGTCCCCACAAATCTGAGTGGATTAATTGCAATGGTTTTATTGATATAGAAGGTGACCGTACAAGAGTAAGTTTGTGACTTTTGGAGACACAACAAGACGGACACATATAAGAAGTAGGTCGATGGGTGATAGGTAACCCAAATTTCTTGATAACAGTAGATAAGATGCGGAAATGTGGATGACCAAGACGAGCATGCCACACTGGTGGAGACGTGCGTTCACCAAGAGAGGCAACCAGAGCTGGAGTGGATGGAGAGAGATAGTATAGGCCATCCTTAAGGTGCCCGCGAAGAAGAACTGTCCCCGTGCTCCGATCCTTAACAAGACAATAAGAGGGATGAAATTCAAGAAAGATGTTTTTATCAAAGGTGAGTTTATGAACGGAAAATAGGTTTCTTGTAATGTTTGGAACAAGTAATACATGTTTGAGTTGTAAAGGGGAGACGGGAGTGGGTAAAAGAGAAGAACCAAGAGAGGAGATGGGCAGACCATCACCATTGCCAATATGTAGTTTATCGATGCCTGTGTAAGGTGCAGGATCATAAAGAGCGGTGTAGTCCGGCGTGATGTGGTGTGTCGCACTGCTGTTTGGGTACCAGGAGGTCGTGCCTTGCCCGACCAGTCCTATGGACGGTGGTGGAGCGCCATAAGAGCTGGAGTAAGCGATCGGGAACACCAGAGAAGATGGGCGAGGATAGATGGCAGAGAGCCCAGAAGGCTGTTGAGCTGCCCATGGATGAGCAGGTGGTTGAGGCGCTGGAGACTGTGGAGTAGGTTCGCCAGGGAAGGTATGGTTGAAGTGCTCTCCACACACTGGACTGCGATGGCCAAACTGCAGGCAGAATTGGCATCGTGGTTCACGCTTGCCAAGACCGTGACCTTGACCGCCACTAGTACTGCAACCGCGGCCCTTAGGAGAAGAAGAAGGGACGGTGGCGGCATGAGTAGATGGGTAGTCGCTAGGTTCATCAGGCAGGGAGCGATGTTGAGCCATCAACATCTCATGTGCCATAAGGTGGGCCAGCACATCTTCAAGGGATAGAGTCTCCATGCGGGTGGTGATGCTGGAGACGAAGGCTTCATAGCTGGGACCCAAACCTGCGAGAATGACCATAACAAGGTCTGTATAATCCATAGGTTGCCCAATCGCAGCAAGTTCATCTGCAGCGGTATTGATCGACTGCACATATTCATGAATTGAGGCAGAGCCACGGCGAGAACTGTGTAGCTTGGTGCGAAGCTGGAGAACGCGTGACTTCGAGTGGGAGGCGAAGGCATGAGCAAGCGCATCCCAGACAGCTTTGGTGTGCGTATGGCCAACAATAACAGGAATAAGTGGCTCAGTGAGAGATGAGATGAGCCACGAGAGAACCATTTGATCGGTCCGTTCCCATGTGACAAAGGGGGGGTTAGGAGATACAACGTCCTTGCCATCGTGGGTGGAGGTGATGGTGATCGATGGTGCTTCAGAAGAGCCATCGACCATGGAGAGATAGCCGTGGCTTTTCAGTAAGGGAACAAACTGTGCTTTCCACGGCAAGTAATTATTTGGGCAAGTTTCAGAGGAAGAAAAGGCAAGACATTGGGTGAGGGTGTTGGGGAGACTTGTTTATCGGTGGCCATGGATCGATTATCGCTGTTACAAGAGTCCTTAACAGAAGGAATCCTTATCCTGGATAAGTCCCAGAACTATACAATATACAGGGACTCTTCAAGAAGAGTCCAGCTATGCATGCAGATGAGAACTACATAACTGCACAGGAGTTTTCTTTGTTACGTAAGTGATCCTTGCATGCTTCCATACTCACCACGCCTTCCCCTGTGGCTCGAAGCCCTTCCTCATACTCTCACCCCCTCCCCCAAGCAGCACCTTATCCCCCACCAGCCACTAACATAAGGTTGCATATGTCGGCAACCCATTAGCAATCGACATATATATGCTACTTTTGTCGATGGCTAGTCAGCCTTGAAGTACGATTAATTGTCGGTGGTTATGGAAGCTGACATAGACCATGTATGTCGATATTGTTGACATATCTTTAGTCGATAGTTCATTTGTCGGTGGTTTTTGTCAACAACTTTGTAATTAATATGATGTATATGTTTATCAATAATTTTTCAACTTTTGTCAGCAACTTGTACTATATCGACTAATTTTAGAATTGGAAATCATTTCCATGCAACGAAAGCTCTCCTAAGGATGGAAATACCTCACACAAACTTCAACATTTCCCAACGTCCAGTTTCAAAATCAGATGGGGGAATGATCCATAAGGAAAGCCATATTAAAAATTGTGTCGCCTTAACAATATTCCTTAATTTATATATATTCTAGGGTAGATACTATAATTTACGAAAGATATGTAGTCCCGTTGGAATTTGACCACATTGTGTAGAGCAAAGTCTCCGGCCCCTAAGAGGGATCAATCTGCATTCTCTCCATATATATGTGTGTATATATTTATGCCATACATGAATCTAATTCCTTTATAAGTAAATAAATTCAAGATAGATATAATAACCTCCGGCCCCTAAGAGGGATCAATCTGCATTCTCTCCATATATATGTGTGTATATATTTATGCCATACATGAATCTAATTCCTTTATAAGTAAATAAATTCAAGATAGATATAATAACCTCCAAGATTCTGTTTTTATTGCGCCAATGGGCCACGTTTGCAAATTTAAATTCGGGATCATTAAGTCTACTCCCTTAAATGCATCTATATTTAAGTCTATGATTATCCAATGTTGTCCAATACTGAAGGATTTAGGATCCCATATCTTTAAACCACAGAGAGAGATTAATTAGGTGAACTCAGTATAGAGCTAGCACTATAATTATGAATCTATTTAATGACTAAATCTTCTATATTGGATTATGAATTCAAAACCATTCATTTAATAATGATTTCGGGAATCCCCATCTAAGAAGTTTGACAACACTTGCCCCCATCTTATAATTAAAGTGCAGCATACGTAACGAGTACTCCAGCAACACCTCCCCTTTCCTTCGCAGAATTGTTATATATATAAACACATACCCTGGCTAACGTTTGTGCACGAAATAGAGGGAGAGAGAGAGAGTTGCCTGTGATTGAGCGAGAGAGAGGTAGTGGTTGGAAGCTAGGTCGAATATGGATGTTAAGATCCCTTACTTCCTACTCATGCTGCTTGTTATGCCGTGTAAGTACTAAAACACACACTCTCCCTCTCTCTTTCTATATATGTCTATCTATATATCTATCCTCCCTCTCTCTCTCTCTCTCTCTCTCGCGTCTGATGCGCTTTCTTCGTCTCATATTACTATGTTTATATGTGTTGCGTCGCAGGGGGAAGGCAGGTGATGGCACAAGATAAACAGTGCGACACTCCATGTGCCTCTTGCCATGGCTTCTGCTTCAGGGACGGTCCGTGCAACACCATGTGCGGGTACGAGAAGAAGTACGGTGGCCGTTGTACGGGGTCCATCTTCAACCGCAGGTGCACCTGCTACACCGACTGCCCGCCGGCGTCCGCATACAGTACGTAGCTAATCTGGATGTAACAATTAAGGCCTCTCTTAGATGTCGAGAAAATGTCATGTATGGCTATGATTTGCTGCTTTGTGAATTAACCCTTCTATATGTGTAATAATGAGGGTTTCCCCTCCAACGCCAACGCCAACGCCTACATGTATGTATGGCGCCATTAGCGGTTGTTGACGCGTATTCGCTTGGTGGCACGTACATTGATGAGGTGCCGGATTTATGTTTAAATACGTGCTCAGTGCCACAAGTTTTCACTTTAATTTTTTTCGTCAAAGCGTAAGAGATAAATATGTTAGATGGATTGGTTAATAAATCCAAGCTGCATGCATGCTGGTAACTACAAGAATAAGATCAATGTGGCTTGTCTTCCTAACATTGAACTTGTATTCATTCTTGTGTCAGGAGAAATTCTACTAGTGCTTTTTAATTTACAAAGTTACGTTGCTTCCACGGTACATACGTAACACTACCACCAACCCCACAATTATATATCTTGTCACTACAACAAAATTGGTCCACAGTAACAGTTCATATTTACGATTTTGAGTTTCGTAAGAATAAATAAGTTAATTGTAGAGATTTTTTATTTTATAATCTCCACCTTGCTCTGCTCGTACCCGCTCTATTTAATCCCCCCATCGGCGCTCGCAGATATTTCCATCACCAGCTCTTCTCCTCTTCCCCCATTCCATGTTCCTGTCTTCCCTCTCTAT
Source organism: Colocasia esculenta (assembly GCA_014218235.1). Taxonomy (NCBI): domain Eukaryota; kingdom Viridiplantae; phylum Streptophyta; class Magnoliopsida; order Alismatales; family Araceae; genus Colocasia; species Colocasia esculenta. The sequence continues at coordinate 86,431,691 of CM024757.1, forward strand.
CTGCTCCATCACTGACAACTCTGTCGTCCCACTCCTCTCCGCTCTCACGCGCGCGCGGCGGTGATTGCCAGGTACACACCGCCGTACTCCTCTTCTTTCTCTTTTGATCTCACTCTGAAAATTTCGTTGGTGCCACACAAGACCGCATTTGTAACGGTCCTCGCCATTCAGGCCCATTAACCCAATAACGTACCCAACACGACACCGCCTCCCGCAATCTGGCCGAAGCCTCGCAAGAGATATCAACCACACATGTCCGTGAATATACAAAAGAATGCACTAATCACACATAAGCTCTTATTTCTCACACATATTCACATGAAATGTACATACTCAGTTCCATATATAGTCATAAGCAAAGTACAATAGCCCGGGAGAAACCCCCAAGGCTCCATAAGAGAAGGCATTACTCTGCTGGTGGTGACGGCCCAACTCCACTATGAAGCTGACCGGAACTAGAGGAGGGACGATAATCCTCCTGTCTCCTTTAGCTGGAAGAAGAAGGGGTGAGCCTCACAAGTCATTGGCTCAGTAGGGCAACTCCCCCAAAGCTGTAAAACACAATTTATATCAAAATTGTAAAGCATAAAAAAGAGTGTAAACATCTACACATGATGCTACAGCTGAAAGTAAATAAACGGCAAACCAAACCACACACGAGTGTACAAGCTACAGAAAGTTATGCCGAACACAAGTCACGAAGACTGGTTCGCGACACCAGCCACAGACTCGGACAAACAACATAAGTACACCTCTCAGCCTCACAGTCACGGACGAAAGGTCCAGCTGCCGCTCCACCTCAACAAGACAAAAACCGTGGAGACAAACCACACCACACCTGTAAGCAACACTGTAGCAGGACCAGGTCTGACACCTTTAGGAATTCCGACCGAGAACCCTAAAGTTAGGCAATGGAAACCGGACTAGCTGAGGATTAGTATGTCTACCGGTGTCCGTCCCTCAACCAAGAGCGCACTACAAAAGGCCTCACACCCACAAACACAAGCCGCTGTCCCCTATCGTCTTTCCCTCAGTCGGACGTGCAATTCAAACTCAGGAGTGAGGGTGTCCAGGAAGACGACACAAACCCAGATAGTACTCCCGTACCGGGACAAGCCCTAAGCACCCGGTGCTAGGGTAACCGACTGGGAAGGTAACTACGGAAGGCGTGACACCCATCTCGCTATACACACAATTCCACGCAAAACACCTCGATATCAATCATAACATGGGTCAACACAACCCATACAGACCCTACATTGCCTTGGTAACATAGCCCAAGCAACGTGGGACAGAAACCGGATGAACAGACCACAGCACACCAGTGCTCGGGTGGCCACTTTCTAAGTTGCGTCCAATACAGACGCCGTTAATACCTTTCAATACAGGTCGGACATTCCAGACGCTATTAAACCCTGAATCGCGTCGGGTGTAAGCGACGCGTTCACAAGAACGCGTCCAGTGTATTGGACACCTTTCAAGGTTCAGGAACACACCCTATAAACCCATCCAGAAATCACACCACCCAGTCCCACCATCATGTCAGTTGGAAATAAACATGCAAATGGGTTCCTACACATGATCACTACCATGCCCATGCAATTCCCACATGAAGAACCCCAATTCATGCATCACACAAACTATTCCACATGCAAATAGGATAGAAACCATGGTACAATTCCCCTACCAATACAAGAAATGCAATTCCAATCACAACTCAGCGTCCTCCATGCTCCGAAGCTCGTCCTCGCGCGGGAAGCACGCCGAACAGACTCCTAACGGGCGAAATCCTCTGGAATTACCTTCAACACCCGCAGCACTCTCCCTTCAGCTGAACAATGTGAACCCACTATTTAGCCAAGGGCAGAAGGCCATTTCACAATGAAACCGAATCGCGTCGGGTATTCCCGCCGCGTTTAGAAACGCTTCCGACTCTTATGACGCATTTAATCACTGACGTCCCTGTATGCGCCACGCGGCGCACATGCAGCTCCGCCTACGTGAAGCGGTGCTAAAACGCATCGAAGATACCAGATGCGACCCTATTCAAGTCACGTCGACATAGGTGGATGCGTTACTCATTGAGAATCACATCCTCTTTATCGGACGCGTTCTCAATGAGCCCGCCAGAGCCTATTTTGGGCTGGGATGCCCAAGCCCTTAGCCTATCCACCTGACCAAGAAAGCCTGTGAAAATACATATAGACCACCATGATCTAACAATGGCCACACACTAGCCACCAAACCCGGTAAACCTCGATCCGAACGCACCGGATATTACATTACTATCACCTAAAAATAATTTCATCCTCGAAATTAAAAGAAGCAAACATACATAGCAATTTCATATATGCGTAACTATCACCTAAAAAAATAGAATAATGCTTACTGAAACAAGTATGGATATGTCTTGAACATCTCATCGGCCAATTCCCAAGTATCCTCACCGCCCTATCTATTCTGCCATCGAATCCTTACCAAATATATGTCTTTATATATTTCTTAATTTCTGTGTCCGCCTGCCTGTGATCATCACCGGATATTCTGGCATGGTGATATCCGACCTCAAATCATCCCGCTGATAACTAACAACCTGAGAAGGATCTCGAATATACTTCCTCAACATTATGACATGAAACACGTCATGAGCATCCGTGAAGTCCGCCGAAAGCTCCAACCTGTAAGCCGTCTCACCATCCTTTCCAAAATCCGAAAAGGACACACAAACCTAGGGCTAAACTTGCCCCTTTCGCTGAACCTCAGAACACCTTTAGTTGGGGAAACTTTCAAAAACACATATTCTCCGACCTCAAACTGCAAAGGCCTACGCCGAACATCTGCGTAGCTCTTTTGTCTACTTTATGTTGTTTGGAGTTTCTCCTTAATGAATTTGACCACTTCTGCACATTGCTGAACCAATTCCGGTCCCATTGCCTGTCTTTCACCTACTTCATGCCAATTTAATGGTGTTCTACAAGGTCTCCCATAAAGGGCCTCATATGGTGCCATACCGATACTTGTATGATAGTTATTATTGTAGGCAAATTCAATCATACCAAGGTGATGTTCTCATCCTCCTCCCCAAGCCAAACAACACACCCGGAGCATATCCTGAATGGTTTGGATTGTTCTCTCCGTTTGTCTGTCGGTTTGGGGGTGGTATGCGAAACTATACCTCAATTGTGCACCCACAACCTTTTGCAAACTTCTCCAAAATCCGGATGTAAACCAGGGATCCTGATCTGAAACAATAGTAACCGGTATCCCATGCAATGGCACAATTCTTTCAACATACAATTTTTCCAACCGATCTACCACCCATGACATCTGCACACTTTGGTTAACCGATCAAAAAAACCCAAATACCATTATGACCCGATGCTATCCTGGGCAACCCTGCAACAAAGTCCATTGAAATATCATCCCACTTCCATTGTGGTATGGGTAGTGGTTGCAATAAACCACCTGGTCTTTGATGCTCCACCTTGACTTGCTGACACACCGCACATCTTGCTATAAACTCCGCTATCTCCTTCTTCATGCTTGGCCACCAAAAATATTTCTTCAAATCCTGGTACATTTTAGTGCTTCCCATATGTATGGTGTACCTTGATCGATGAGCTTCTTCTAACACTTTCTGCTTAACACCTGCTTCATTTGGAACATACAACCTGTGCCTAAACCGCACAACACAATCATCATCGATTGTAACTTCCTCCATCTTCACAATGTCGGTTAAATATTCATCTTCTTTTTAAGCTTCCACAACTTGCCAATACAAAGACGGTTCTACCGCACTTATAGCTAATACAGCTCTTCGTCAGTTACTTGGTACAAACAAAGAAATTTCTGCCACATTCTCATACAATTTCCATTCCTTCATCATAATGTGATTCATAACCACCTTCCTGCTTAAAGCATCTGCTACCACATTTGCCTTACCTGGGTGATATGCCAAACTAAAATCATAATCTTTGAGATATTCCATCCATCTGCGCTGCCTTAAATTTAAATCTTTCTGAGAGAAGATATACTTCAAACTTTTGTGGTCTGTGAATATCTCAAACCTTTCTCCATACAAATAATGCCGCCAAATCTTCAATGCAAAGACAACCGCTGCCAATTCCAAATCATGTGTGGGATAACTTTCTTCATGACGCTTCAATTGCCTAGATGCATATGCCACCACTTTCCCATGTTGCATTAGTACTTCCCCAAGTCCTCTCCTATATGCATCCGTATAAATCACAAAACCACCTCGACCTGACGGTATTTTCAATTTTGGGGCTGAAGTACTGAGCCGCTTCGTCAACTCCATGAAACTATGCCTGCAATCGGAGGACCATTCATATGGCACTCCTTTTCTTGTAAGCCTTGTCAATGGTGCTGCAACTTTAGAAAAATCTTGGATAAATCGTCTATAATAGCTGGCCATTCCAAGAAAACTCCGGATTTCTGACACTATTTTTGGCTCCTCCCATTTCATAACACCCTCCACCTTTGATGGATCTACAGCAACACCCTCACCTGAGATGATATGCCCCAGAAATTGAATTTCCTTAAGCCAAAACTCACATTTACTATACTTTGCATAAAGTTGATGCTCCCTCAATGTTTGCAATGTAATTCTTAAATGATTTGCAAGCTCTTCTTCTGAGGCTGAATATACCAAAATATCATCAATGAACACCACAATGAACTGATCAAAATAAGGATGGAAGATCTGATTCATTAAGTTCATAAATGTCGCCGGTGCATTGGTCAACCCAAATGGCATAACCACAAACTCATAATGCCCATACCTTGTTCTAAATGCTATCTTGTCTATGTCCTCCTTCCGGAATCTTAATTGATGATACCCCGATCTCAAATCTATCTTGGAGAACACCTTTGCCGATTGCAATTGATCAAATAGATCATCAATACGTGGAAGTGGATACCTGTTCTTTATAGTAGCTTGATTTAACTGACGGTAATCTATACACATCCTCATGCTACCATCTTTCTTTCTTACAAATAGTACCGGTGCTCCCCATGGTGAATGACTTGGGTGAATGAATCCCTTCTCAAGTAACTCTTACAATTGCTTCTGTAAGACCCGGCCCCCTTGAGCCCTTGGCCCCGTCCCCAAGGTCGCGACAGGCGCCCTGGCCGCGACATGGTCGCGCCAAAGCGGCCTGCCGCGACAGGATTGACGGTTCGTGTCGCGACGGTGATGAGCGCCGCGTCCTTGTCGCGTCACCCTTGGTTGTCGCGACTGTGTTTTGACATGGCTTGACTGCTGTCCTGTCTGTCAGAACGGTCGTGTCGGGTGGCAGGGTTGTGCGACATTGACGCGACCTGCCAGATCGTCGCGTTTGCTTTTTTGGTCTTCGATGTTTGACCGTGCTCTTGGTGTCGCGACTTGGCGGGAGGTCGCGACATGGTCGCGACGCTCCTGGGCGTCGCGACAGCGTCTGGGGGGCCATCGGTTTAAAACCGACAGTGCGCCTCATTTTCCCCCTCTTCTTCCTCTTCCTCTTCTTCCCCTCTCGCCCCCTCCGAGCTCCCTTGCATTTTTTTTGGCGCTCCCCCGTGTTTGAGGCAGTTGTACTGAAGAAGGGCGTCGTCCCGTTCGTGCAGGGGTCGTGCTTGTGGCATACGGTGCGAGGAGGAGACGGCCATTCCTACGAGAAGGCCCCAACGGGTGCGTTCTTCGTATGGAGGTAGGGATGTCCGACCCTCTTGCCCTAAGCATGATCCCTCCCCCTCTAGACCGTGGTTTCCTTGTGGTTTGGGGATTGGGAGTGTGAGAACTCCATGCTCGAGTTGAGTGAGGTTTCCTTCGAGCGTAGATCCATGCTTTTGAGGGATCATGGGTGGTTTGGTGGATTTATAGCTTTTAATACATGTTGTGCATGATCCCCTTCCCCCCTTGTGAATGTTATTCTGTGTTTTGGGGAGGGTTCCTGGAGAGACTGCTCCGGAACCCTGCTCGGCTGGAAACGCGGCAGCCTCGGAGGCTGCGATCAAGTCGCGACGGCGCGCCCGATCGCAACGTGGTCGTGACGCTCCTGAGCATCGCGTTGAGGTCGCGACACGCTAGGGCGTCGCGACATGGTCGCGATGGTCCACCCTGTCACGTTATCGACCGAGAGACAAGTTTTCGCCTGACACCGTTTCCGTTTTGCTTTGCTGTACCGTGGCACCTGTGCTAGTCCCTTATTACGGTCTACACTAGTCCTTCGCCCGGTGCTCGGCACTTGAGGGCTTGTCCCGTGTGAGAGGTTGTTACCGTTGCCTGGGACCCCCATCCTCGGGAGCCTGTTGAGGGAGTACTCCGGGCTACGAGTGCGCTCAGTTGGCAGCCACCTGGAGGACTCTAGAGCTTAGGGGGAAATGGTGGTTAGGACAGTGGTTTGTGAGTCACTTGCAGAGCTCTCGTGGGTGGTTTGGGACGCCGAGGACAGTTAGGAGTTCTACCCGGCGCAGGCTAGGCAGTCCTTCTTCTCACTACCTCGCTCCTTGCGGCCCCGGAACCGTTTGGAGAGGTCAGGCGTGGGACCGTAGTCCGGCCAGACTACGGCGGTTACTATCGTGTTACTTGTGTCCTACCTCGCTCTGACGAGACGTGAGGGTCAGGACCCGAGTCGAGGATAAGACGTCGGTGGGCGCACCTGACCGTGACTAGTGGTAGTGTTTCCGTAGCTAGTGTTCTTTGTTCAGGAGGAGTTCCCTTCGTCTGTGTTCGCTAGCCGTGTGGTGGTCACGACGAGCAGTCGTACGGAGTTTTCGACCCTGCGTACTTTTCGTACCGTGCTAGTTGTAGTTTCGCTTACCGCATTTCTGTTGTAGGTAGAAGATATAAATTGCTGTCATTCATTTGATATTTATATTCTCCTGTCTGTTTAGAGCTAGTTTAGAGCTAGTAGGAGATTGGTAGTCCCTACTGAGCTTCCGTTGTGAAGCTCATCCCTCCTTCTCCCAGGTGAGACTTCTCAGCAGCGGCAGGGCGCGCGCCGGGCAGAGGAGACGGGGCGGTAGTCGGAGTCCCCGTAGCTAGCAGTGGTTCCCCTTTTTTAGTGTACGTCACCCTCGGGGTATGCCCCTAAGGGACTTGTTTTTCCCCTGCCTTTTACTTGTACTAGCGTGCGTGCGTTGGGACTGTACATAGAGTGGTACGTGGTGGTCTCACTCTCTTTTCTATTTCCGCACGTACACTTCTAGATTAGCAGTTGTCGTTTACTTCCGTTACATATCCTATTAGACATAGATTTTAGCACTTCCGGGTCCCCGGATCCGTGGGTGGCGACCGCGAAAATCGGGTCCTCGGCGTGGGCCGAGGGTCGGGTTCTCGGGTCGTTACAGCTTCTTTAACTCCTTCAATTCTGCAGACGCCATCCTGTATGGTGCTTTAGAAATGGGAATACTACCCGGCTGCAATTCAATTGTGAAATCCACCTCTCTATGCGGTGCTAACGGTAACTCTTCTGGAAACACATCCACAAATTCCCTAACAACAGGTACCATATCCACTGCCTTTTCTGCCTCAACTAAACTAACAGATGCCAAATAAGCTACACATCCTGCATTAATTAATTTCCTAGCCTTCAAGGCAGAAATAATGAATTTAGGGGTGTAGAATGGCATACCTTGGAACTCAAATAAATCTCCTCCTGGATAGTTGTACCTCACTTTCTTTTTCCTGCAATCCACCACTGCCCCATATGCCTCCAAGCAATCCATACCCAATATCACATCATACTCCTTTAATTGCAAAGCATAAAGCCTAGTCGGCAACTGATTACCGTGTATCATAATAGTTACCTCATCCAAATAACATGTGATAAACATGAAATCTCCCGACAGTACCTCCACCATAAGCTCACACTGCCTCTCCTCAAAAGGATGCACCATAACATCAAGAAAATCTTCGGAAATGAAAGAGTGAGATACACTCAGATCAATTAATGTTCTTGATGAAAATTCAAAGATTGGTATAATACCTTCATCAAATTTGATGCCTTCGCTTGGGCCCTGGTAATCGTCATTACTCGACCTCGTCCTCCACCCCTCTGATAAGGTGCGCCTCTCCCTTGCCCAGCTGAAGATTGCTGCTACTGAGGCGGTTGCTGCTGTTGTTGTGATGTCCCTCTACCATAGCTAGCTCTCCTTGGGTATGGACAATTCCTCGCCATATGCCCCAGCTGATCATAATTGTAACACCGGAATTCCCTGGGCTGCCTTGCCGTGCTTTCTTGAGACTCCTCCATCTCCGGCTTGAAACCGCGCCCTTGCTGAAATCCTTGCTACTTGCCACCTCCTCGACCTCTAAATATCTTTTTCAACTTGTTGCCCCATTTGCCAAAGCCCGAAGAAGGCGATCCTCCCGAAGGTGCTTTTCCCTTAATAACACCCGCGGATTGCTGTGGAAGTCGGAAACTACCACCACTTGATCACGATCCACTAGACTGCCTGACTTGTATGGTTCTTTCAAGTATTGATGCTCTTTGGACTACTTCTTCCACTGAACCACACATCAAAGGAATAACTGCATCTTCCGTTGCATATTGTTGGAATTAAATTATCATTTATGTATGTCTCAATCTGTACCGTCTATTGTTGGATATATTCCACTGTAATACCTCTATTGGATCCAATGTGAGTTGGAATAACTGTACTGGGTCTAAGAGGGGTGTTACAGAGATTGGAATCAGAGAGTTCCAGGTTGAGCATGTACATAAATGGAATATCAACATTGTGTTCATATTCTTAAGTCTGCATAAGGAATTAGTTCAAGATTTATGCAGTAAAATGGGTTATTATAATAAATGCCTATTTTGCAGACTATGGCTACCGTGGACGTAGAGGAGCAGGCCCGACCCAGGGCGATGAGTCAACGAGAGGTTCGCAGGCTCCAGCTTAGCAGGCACAGGACCATGCAGGCGTACCTTTGCCCCCCCCACCACCACCTGTGGATTATGGAGCATTAATGCAAGGATTGGTGCACGCGATGCAGACTTAGGCACAGACGGCAGCTGCCTTGCAGGCGCAAGTGCAGGCTCAGGTTAGTAGATAGAAAGTGTTATTCAAGGTGTTAAATGGAAGAACTCATCTAAGAGTTTGACTTGGATATAGTCACAAGCACCTGCTCACGAGGCAGGAGGAGTGTCGATGATGGAGAGGTTTAGGAGGATGACCCTACCATTCTTTAAGGGGGAGAGTGATCCCATCATGGCAGAGAGTTGGCTTCGGGAGACGGAGAAGATTTTTCGTGCTATCCGATGCGCGGAAGAGGAGAGGGTGACTTTAGCTACTTATATGCTGCAGGTAAAGGTTGGTTTTAAAAGGATTATGTATGTTGTTGTGGTGCATTCTTAGACGTATCTACCTTCTTTTGTAGGAGCGTGCCGATGTGTGGTGGTCATCTGTACTACGCACACAGTTTGATGATGGAGCTAGGGAGGTTGCATGGGTTGAGTTCGTCCAACTGTTCAGGGCAAAGTATATTCCAGAGCATGTGCATGATCGCATGAAGCAGGAATTTCTAACATTGACCCAGGGGTCAATAAGTGTGCTTGAGTATGAGGCGAGATTTGCGGAGCTGTCCAAGTATGCGCCCCACATTGTGGCAGATGAGTAGAGAAAAGTGAAGAAGTTCATCATGTGGTTGAAGCCGTCCTTGAGGACTAGACTGGTAGCTCTTGGGCATCGATCCATGGAGGAGGCATTGTCAGCAGCATGCATGCAGGAGGCCGAGATGGAGGTGTACCTGGAGGAGAAGAGGGTTTCTTTGAAGAGGTCTGGATCAGCATTTTAGCGGCAGGATAAGAAGAAGAAGGCCCCAGCATTTCAGCACAGAGCAGTGGTACCAGCGAGAGTGGCTGCACCGACACCAGGCGGAGACAAAGTCACAGAGAAGCCTTTGTGTACTCAGTGTGAGAAGCGTCATGGAGGAGAGGTCTGTTGGATTACTTCGACGAGATGCTTGAGGTGTGGTGACAAGAACCACAAGATCCGAGATTGTCCAAAGATGGCGCAGCAGACTGCAACAGCAGCAGCTAGACCAGCACTGAGAGCAGTAGGGAGACCAAGGGCTCAGGCTCGAGTGTTCACCTTGGCGAGAGACGAGGCAGAGTTGGCAGAGCATGTCACAGAAGGTACGGTTTTGATTATGGGAATGCATGCACGTGTTCTATTTGATACTGGTGCTACGCATAGCTTTATTTCCAAGGATTTTGCGAAGGTTTTGATGAAGGAGAATGGTTTGGTTCCGGAAGTGTTGGAGGTTCCCTTGTCTGTTCATACTCCAGCCAGGACTATGTTGACTGGGCAGTGTTTTTCTTCTCTTCATGTGAATATTAAAGAGCGGATTTTGCCTAGTAGTTTTTATCTGTTGAAGATGAAGGATTATGATGGTATCTTGGGCTTAGACTGGCTCGAGGAGCATTATGCCCTTATGGATTGCAGGAGGTAGATTATCATTTTTCGGATTCTTGGTAAGGAGGAGTTTGTTCATCCCTTACCCAAGAACATGTCAGGTAAGTTCGTGATTTCTTCTCTGAAGGCAGCCCGGATGTTGAGCAAGGGTTGTGATGGTTTTCTTACTAGTGTGGTAGTATCCGAAGATTCAAAGAAGGTCTTGTCCATGGAGGATATTGATATTGTCTGAGATTTCAGCAATGATTTTCCTGAGGATTTCTCTGGTTTGCCCCCTGCAAGGGAGATCGAGTTTGGCATTGAGTTATTACCTGGAACAACACCTATCTCTATTGCTCCTTATCGTATAGCACTAGTAGAATTGGCAGAATTGCGGAAGCAACTACAGGAATTGCTTGACAAGGGTTTTATCTGGCTGAGTGTATCACATTGGGGAGCACTTGTGCTCTTTGTGAAGAAGAAGGACAGGTAGATGAGGCTGTGTATTGATTACTGCAAGCTCAATCAGGTGACTATTAAGAACAAGTATCCTTTACCCCGCATTGATGACTTGTTTGATCAGTTGTGTGGAGCTTCTGTGTTTTCTAAGATCGATCTTCGTTCTGGCTATCATCAACTCCGAATCAAGCCGGAGGATGCTTCTAAAATGGCTTTTAGGACGAGATATGGTCATTATGAGTTCCTTGTCTTGCCATTTGGTTTGACAAATGCTCTAGCAGTTTTCATGGATTTGATGAACAGGGTCTTTTGACAGTATCTTGATTCTTTTGTAGTGGTTTTCATTGATGATGTATTGATCTTTTTCCCTGATGCGGAGTCTCATGGAGAGCATTTGAGAATTGTGCTAGAAATCTTGAGGGAGCACAAATTGTATGCTAAATTCAGTAAGTGCAACTTCTGGATGAAGGAAGTCCATTTCTTGGGGCATGTCATTTTTGGTGATGGAGTGTCTGTGGATCTAGCTAAGGTGGAAGCTGTCCTTGACTGGGAAACACCGAGATCATTTGCTGACATCAGGAGTTTCCTTGGCTTGGCTGGCTATTATAGAAGATTTATTGAGGGTTTCTCCTCTATTGCGGCTACTTTGACAAGGCTGACTAGAAAGGGGGTTAAGTTCAAATGGTCAGAGGCTTGTGAAAGGAGTTTCCAGGAGCTGAAGACTCGTTTGACCTCAGCACCAGTGCCTGTTTTGCCCAATGGTGTGGATTCTTTCTCTATCTACACAGATGCTTCGAAGATTGGGCTTGGTTGTGTTCTTATGCAAGGAGGAAGAGTTGTGGCATATGCTTCTAAGCAACTTAAGGAGCATGAGCGTAATTACCCAACTCATGATTTGGAACTGGCGGCGGTGGTCTTTGCTTTGAAGATCTGGTGGCACTATTTGTATGGAGTCGGATTTGAGCTTTTCCAGACCACAAGAGTCTTACATATCTGTTCTCCCAAAAGGAGTTGAATTTGAGGCTGCGGAGGTGGATTGAATTCCTAAAGGATTATGATTTTGAGCTGTCTTATCACCCAGGGATTGCCAATGTAGTGGCAGATGCTTTGAGCAGGAAGAGACAAATGATGCGGCGGGACTAGAAGATGTCGGAAGATGCTTCAGGATCATTGGTTGTTCTAGAACCACAGTTGTGCAGCATGTTTATAGCTCAGTTGACCATTAGATCTTCTGTTCATGATCGAGTTCTTGCTTTGCAAAAAGATGACCCACTATTGTAGGAATTGGTTGGAAAGGCTGGCATTATTAGAGATGAAGATGGTGTGATCCATTTGAATCATCGGTATGTGTCCCTAATTATGCGGATCTGCGGAAGGAGATTTTGAGGAAGCGCACAGATCGCAGTTCTCTATTCACCCAGGCAGTGGAAAAATGTATAAGGATATGAAGCGTTCATTCTGGTGGTCTGGCATGAAGCAAGATGTTACGGATGTTGTGGCAAAATGCTTGGTATGTCAACAGGTGAAGGCAGAACATCAGCAACCTTCAGGTTTGATGCAGAAGCTAGATTTTCCTCAGTGGAAGTGGGAGCAAGTGACTATGGATTTTGTGATTGGATTGCCTAGATCGGCTAGAGGGAATGATTCTTAATGGGTGATTGTTGAAAGATTCTCAAAGAGTGCTCATTTTCTGGCTATGAAGAAGTAGTTGTCTATAGAGAGCTTGGCTAGATTGTACATTGATGTCATTGTAAAGCTGCATGGGATTCCAAAGTCGATTTTCTCAGATCATGATCCAAGGTTTACCTCTAGATTTTGGCAGAGTTTGCAGCAGGCTTTTGGAAGCCAATTGAAGTTGAGTTCGGCATTTCATCCACAAACGGATGGATAGTCCGAGAGGACTATTCAGACGTTGGAGGATATGCTTAGGGCTTGTGTTCTGGACTGGAGAGGAGATTGGGAACACCACTTAGCTCTTGTGGAATTTGCATATAACAATAGTTTCCATTCGAGCATAGGTATGGCTCCATTCGAGGCTTTGTACGGGAGACCATGTAGATCCCCGTTGTGTTGGGAAGAAGCAGGAGATCGGCATATGGTGGGACCGGAAGTAGTGCAGGAAACGTCAGCGAAGATCCAGCTGATTGTGCAGAGATTGATGGCAGCTCAAGATCGTCAGAAGAGTTATGCGGATACGAGAAGGAAAGACTTGGCTTTTGAGGTAGGAGATCATGTTTTTCTCAAGGTATCGCCAACCAGGGGTGTGGTGAGATTTGGAAGGAGAGGCAAGTTGAATCCGAGATTTATTGGACCCTTTGAGATATTGAAGAAGATAGGGAATGTGGCGTATCAGCTAGCTTTGCCACCATCATTGGCAGCAGTGCACCCAGTTTTTCCATGCATCCATGTTGATGATATATGTTCGAGATCAGGCTCATGTGATTAGTTATGAGCCATTGCACTTTCAGCCAGAATTATCTTATGCGGAGCAGCCTATAGAGATTCTGGATCGGAAGGTGCAAGAATTGAGATCAAAGTCCATTCCTTTTGTAAAAGTCTTATGGAGGAATTTCTCATGTGAAGAAGCGACGTGGGAGCTTGAAGAAAGGATGAAGAAGCAATATCTATCCTCGTTTAGTGAGTGTTCTAACTCAATCTTCGAGGATGAAGATTATTTTAAGGGGGAGAGGATGCAGTGCCCTAGAATTTTTAATGAATCATAAAATGCAATTATGTATGTATTTCTTCTTTTAGTTGCATGTTGTTTTGTGTTGAAATTGGCGTCAAGATCTTCTGACGTTGACTGATGTTAGTGGCATGATCGTTTGCCGTTTACTTCTTGTTAACGATAGCTTCTTGTGTCGTTTATTATTTTCTGGAATAATAGATTTTTCGGGCAAGTATGTTGACGACTCAATCGATGGATGTCTACATCATGGCTGACGACAACCTAGATTCACGTTAACCTAACTTGCCTATTTTTGATGTTACCATTCCGGGGGAGAGAAATCGGTCGTTTCCAAAAGCATTTAATGTGTAGATCCATGCGTTTCTAATCCAATGGTTAGGATTAAGGCTTAGGCAATTCGTAGGGATCTTTATAAGACCCAGATTTAGCATTTGGGAGAGGCTTTCGCACTGGTTGGGAAGAGAGAAAGGAGGGCTAAGAGAAAGGGGTTGCAGAGCTTGTTCGTGCGACCTGAAGCTTTCTGGACCAAGAAGGATCATCCAGCATCGAGATCAGGGGCTTCTCCAAGCGGGGGAGCTGTGCTAGAAGCAGTTTCTGAGCGATTGCAGTCGTGGAGGAGGACTGTCTTACTGCCAAGGCGGACTTCTTCGGATCTCTTTTCATCACTCCAGAAGGAGGGTTAGAGGCAAGTGATATGGGGGATCAGTTTAGGATAGGGTATTCTTTAGTTTTAATATTTTTACAGATTTTTAAACCATGGAAACAACGTGCGGTAAAGGGTATAAGTTCTGTTATTTTATGTGAGGTTTCTGTGTTTTCTGGGCATAAGATGTTAAGGCGCAAGAACTTAACGTCCAGGTCGTCTGCCATTTAGTTTGTGTAAACGACAGTATCGACTGCCGTCTATTTCTTGTAAACGACATATTTTGTGACCGTCTACTATATGTTAACGGCGCTATATGCCGCCGTCTACTGATATTAACGATGGGATATGTGGCCGTTGACTTAGTGTAAACGCCACATATTTGGCCGTTGAGTTTATCAGTGCTGTAAATTCCTGAAATCTGATTTTATTTACTTAACTATGATTCATACATGTATGAAACTTCGGCCAGGTTATATTTTGTGTGTTTCAATGCTGTTATACTATGGACAGGATATTACAAAGATGAATAGGCTATGTGTATATATGTATGGTTGTTCTCTTAGATTTTTAATTGAATTAGCAAAAGAAATATGAAAAGATGCAAACATGATCCATGTTGTATTGTTGAAATTGAGGATTGTACTACTGTTAGTTGGAGCTACAGACCTACTGTATTCGATTCTTGTACATAAATTGCATGATTTAATCACTATTATATCATGTTAAGTAGTTCAGATTTACGAAGAATAATCACGAAAAATGTTTACATAACTCAAAAAATTATGAAATTTTGTAAAAGCGTGGTATGATGGGAATCAGATTTACTGTCAAAATTTTGAGATTTTTAGATCACTTCACATATTGTTATGATTTTATGAATGGCAGAACACAAATAGAATTTAAATAAACATGAGAGTATATGTGCATGAATGGATATGATATAAGTAGTACCATGATAGGTTTCTGTTATACAACAAAGTTTAATTTCAGAACTGAGAAAGGCATGTTATGCGATATTTCATTATCATCTTGATAAGTTATGCACGAATGTATGAAAGCATGATAGAATCGTATGAGAATGTAGATTGTATGATTGCATACATATTAATGCATTTGAAATTAATTGGCCAATAAAACATTGCTATAATAGAGATAACTACAAGGAACTACACCATAGAATACCCCTATGGTAATGGTTCACCTACATGAATCCGTGGGCAACGGATTGAAATCCTGGAGGTAGACATGTTCTACTGGTTAAGGTGGGAAGGACTTTTCCCGGTATTGCGCAATGATCATGACTTCATCACTACTTTGCCTAGGTGATAAATGAATGACTACATGCTACATGATCTTTATTCATAGTGTGGGCTATGTCTTGGCAACTACATGATAAATAACTACATGTCTACATGATATATGCCTACATGCCACATGAACTACATGTCATTTGTTTTACATGTTTCATGACATTAAGCATACACCAAGAGAATTTGATTACATGCTATGACATAGGTACATGTTTAGATTAATTGTTATACTATGAGATGTAAGTTATATGTAGTACATGAATTATTTTATTTCCATGATAAATAACCATGATATATAAAGAATGATTGTCAAATGACTTAGAACATGTTGATAGGAAGAACTATATGATATCAAGATTGTAAAAGAAATATGTTATCATGATTTTAAGCCTAGTATATGTTATATCTTAAACTGTCTTTCATGTGACTTGTTGGGTCTTTTAGACTCACACTTGATTAACATTTCAGGAGGGATAGAGGATACTTAGGAGTTAGTACATTCTGACTCGAAGCGTGAGGACGTGGAGGCTTAGAGCTTTGCTTGAGAGTGTTAGAGTGATTATGTATGTGAGGAAAATATGTACCTTTGGAGCTTATGCATTTTGGACTTATGGATTGTATTAAGTTTGGACTATTGTTATCCTTCTTTTATGCTTTAGACTTAGTATTTTAATATGATGTTGATTGATAGATATGGTTCCATATTCCGTTGCATATTGTTGGAATTAAATTATCATTTATGTATGTCTCAATCTGTACCGTCTATTGTTGGATATGTTCCACCGTAATACCTCTATTGGATCCAATGTGAGTTGGAATAACTGTACTACGTCTAAGAGGTACCGTGCTACCAACTGACCCTCCAGCATGGAGCAGCCAGGCTCGTCTCGAGAGGTGGAAGCACCGTCCACCATCTGCTGGGCCTGCTCCAACTCAGCACGCTATAAGAGAACAACACAAGGGTCAGGTAACTGAAGTCAAGAGTAGAAGAGGCAAGAAGTAGAGCACTCACCAGCTTGGTCACAGTCCGCTAGAGGTCATCCCTCTGTTGGATCGTTGAATGGAGGACGCCCTCGAGGGAGGCGATCCGACCCTCGGGTCGAGCTACAAGAACCAGTCGGGTTAGCCAAGGAATTAATAAAATATTTAGAAAAGGCTAAGTTGTAGTAACACTCACCGGTCGTCGGGTCCCCCTGTACACCTGGGCCCCGTACCTCCGTGTCCTCGTCACTGGTGGCCTCGAAGGTCACCACTCAGCCCCGCAGCCGCCAGTCCTCGAGCTACTCTTGAGCTCACTCCCTCCAGTCCGTGATCTACTGAATGCCCTGGAAGTTACGACCCGGTCTCTCCCACAACCTCTGTCAGGTCGGGAACTCCACCACTGCCTGGTGGAGCCCTAGTGTCCTCGCGACCAACCGTAGGTGGAGTGGTACCACCGTGTCGAATGCATGCAGCCAGATCTCCCTACCGAAGTAGGGGCGGCCCTGCTCCACCCACGGCTGGTCGACGTCCTCGTCCCCAGCGTAGGGAGTCCACTCGACCTGCACATCACATATAGAAATTCATTAGTCGTTTGTCAGTGATAAAGAAAGGAACGGTTGCAAGTGAAGAAGTACTCACGTGTACGAAGGGGACGGTGTCCAGCGCATCCTGAATGAGGGTCACCTGCAAGTGTAGGGACCGTTCGTCGTTGCGGAACCGCCAGCACTGCAAGAGCGGTACAACGCTCGGCCGCCTCGGCACTCCTCGACCAAGGGAGGGGAGGTAGTAGTACGCCTACACCTGCAAAACAAGATGGTCAGTATCACAGTCAACCATAATAAGTAGAAAAGCAATAAAGGGTAAGGGTGAGAAGTGTACCTATAGGAAGGGGAAGAAGCCAACCACCCCCGTCTCCCTACCGAAGGTACCCAGACTGTCGAAAAGGTGGGCCAGAAGGGCCGCACCCCACGTGTAGCTCCCCACCTGGGACAGATCCTCCAGTAGGGACAGGCACCTGCAGCTCACTGGGTCTCCTTGGGTACCCAAGATGAGCTTCCCGATCACGAGGATCATGAAGCGCCTCAAATCTCTATCTTTCGCTGCTCCTTCCTCCTCCGCCAATACTACCTTGGCATCTGCCGTCAGTTGGGCCATATACTCCGCCTGGCCCTCTCTAGTCTGGTGGCGAGCGTCTGCAACTCCTAGACTCACCTACAGCCTCATCCTCGGCACCAAGGACGACCTCTCCCTCGTCACCTCTAACCCCAGGATCCTCTCCACTAACTTCTAGTGGCAAGTGTAGGTCACCCCTGTCACTGCCTGGCCATCCACCCTCAGGCCGGTGATCCGTGCCATGTCCTCCAATGTACGGATCATGTGACCCCACGGGAGGAGGAAGGCATGGCACTCAGGGTCCCACCGCTCCTTTAGTGCCTGGATCAACTAAGGCTGCCAACGGGTCGGAGTCGGAATCGGAAATGGGTGTTTCCGCTTCCGCTTCCTATAAGAAATTTCGGAGTCGGAAACGGAAACGGAAAAGGGTGTTTCCGCTTCTATTTCCGCTTTCTATCGGAAAATCGGAAACGGAAACAAAACGGAAACTTCGGATGTAACAACATTTGTACAATTAGAATTAATTTATAAATTTACAAGTATATTAATTATTAAATTTATGAATAGTTTCAAATGTAAATTTAATAATCTTTTCTACCGTATCTTCTTCATCATGTACATTATAATGACCCTTACTAAATGAAGTATAAAAAGATCAAATTAGTATGGTAAATCATATAGTGATATATAATGGTTGAGTAATAGATAATCAATATATGTAGATATAAATATCATTAGAGAAAAAAGCTGCCAATAATTGGGACTAGAATAGATGACATTTACATATAGATGAGAGGTGAGAGACAATGAGTTAAAATTTAAGAGCCAAAGTTTGAGTTTGAGGAGATTTTATTATAAAAATATTATACATTATATATTAAAAGTTATCGGAAACGGAAAAGCGGATGCGGAATTGGGTGTTTCCGCTTCCGCTAAGCTATCGAAAAGTTTTTTTCGGAGTTCCGCATCCTATAAAAAATGCGGAAACGGGTCGGCTAAATGGAATTCGGACGTCCATTGGCAGCCCTAGGATCAACGCCACGTCGGGCGTGAGCTCGTTCAGCCTAAGAAAGGGGCCAAACCCCATCTCCTCCAACCTCGTCCTCTGAAAGTCTAGCAGTCCCTGGTAGACTACCCGGACGACGGCCCATCCAAGCCGGGACCGTAGCTCACTCTGCAAAAACAGCCACAAAAGCACAAAGGTGAGTCAGAATCCACAAAATAGAAGTCTGTTAAGGTTGCGATGGTGCTTCTGTCGCCTTCTGAACGCGACACAAAGGGCGTCGCGTTCATGCTTCTGAAGGTGGACGGGTCGAGCCATCGCCTTCTGAACGCGACAACCCATGTGCCGCATTCTCCCTGGTAACATGACAGGAATCCTGTCGCGTTCATAGGGTGACCGAGGACGGCCATTGGTCGTTCCCCGGGGCTTTCACCTTGGGCAAAAGCCCTACATAGTTGCCTAGCACCTTCTTCACCCCCGATTACACCCTCAATCACACAAGGAATTAGAGTTTAGCCACCTGCATTTTTGGGGCCAACCGCCTCTTCTTCGTTTGGACATTCCATGCGATCCACCTCCATGGGAGGGCCGGAGCTTCCTGGACCTCGCCCGTCGGTCTCTGCCGTCATCACCACTGCCATTGTCTCTACCACCCTCCATCGCCACATGAGAGAAAGGGAAGTAGGCGAGAAGAGGAAGACTGGAGGAAGCAGAGAGAAGAGAGTAGGGGCAGTCGCCGCCACCAATGGAGGGGCTCGCCGGAGGAAGAAGGAGGAGAAGGGGTGTTATCGTTCGCTGGAAGGAAGAGAGAAGGGAGAAGAGTGAAAATAGGGAAAAAGGGGGAAGATGACAGTGGGCCCCGGAATTCAAACCACCTCGAGCTATGGTCGCGACAAGAAGGGTGTCACGTTCATTTCTGGTCGCGACAGGTATCCTGTCACATTACTAATCTAGGTAGCGATCGTTGACCTATCGCGTTCAGGGTCGCGACGCCTAGGCTGTCGCCTTCTCAGTCTTTGCACAGAACCCTTAAAAATTCACATTTTCGCTGCAAATTTCAAATGCATACATCGTATAAAGGCTGAAAATCATCATCATAAAATGTCTAATACATCACTCTCATGCTTCCAACACATTAAAATCTCTCAAAAATCTTCTAAAATACAATCAAGTCTCTCTCACAAGCTCGCGGTCCCCACGTGGCCGGATCTCTCTGTACTCTCAGAGGTACGCTTGATATGTCTTGTGCTCCTCGTTCACCGTGGGTGGTAGGGCGTGAGTGGCACACACGCCACATCACTAGCACGCTCTACACGACCTGCTCGTCCTCCAAGTCTCCCAAGAGCCTTGGCAAGTGTCACGGCTGAAGTAGCTTTGTCCTAGGCTTCTCGACCTGAAGGTAGCACATGTGCGGGTTGTAGAGAACCATTGCCAGGTTCCCCACGAGTTGTAGGTCCAATCCACGTCCAAGGGGAAGCCGTATATCCACTCTGCATAGCGCTGCTATGTCCATGGCGAAGTGCTCTATTGGAAGTGTGTTGAGGTATAGTCGCCATGCACTCCGAGTCTTCTTATCTGTTGTCCTGCACACAACATGATTAGAGAATTTGGCTGCTCCGCCAATGAAGCACAAAGGATGGCACCCAAAGATCCGGCTCTCTATAGCAGGGTTTTCTACAGGTTTGAATTTTATCCTTACTCCCAACCAGCACTCTAAGAGGATCATAGAGCCATAAAGTGGGCCCCCCGTAGCCGCCGATGTAAGTCCCGGATAAAGGAAGGCTAGGACCGCATGAGAGAGACTAAGTCCACGCCATATCCCGCTAATGGCGCTCAAGTTTGCATGGTCTAAGAGGTGATCTCCAAACGGGAAAGGAACCACTCCGCACAAGCATATAGCCACGACTTTGGCTATTTCTTGGTAATTCCCACACTTATTCTTGCAATGAGATATGACCCACTTAGACAAGGGGATTAGGTGAATATGTTGATGGCTAATCATGGTATATACGTCCTTGGGATCCATCATGAATTCACCTAGGATGAGTTTAGGATCAATGGGCTCAACGGTATAGCATATCTTTTGCTCATCACCCCGTGTAGTCTTTGGTAAAGTCATGAACGCTTCAAACTCCTCAAGTAAGATAGTAGCCTCAAATTTTCGGAAAAGAAAGGTATGAGTTTGTGGGTGCCATAGCTCTATCAATGGAGTTATGCTATGCCAATCAAAGGAGATTTTATGGTAATTGTGGGCGGCTATCAAGATACCCCCTAAACCCCACTCTCTCAAGGCGCGGATCACATGCATGGGTAGAACTTTGATCATGGGTGCTATCCAAGTGAGCTTAGAATATCGGCGAGAGCCAGGGAAGAGCTATGGAAGAAGAAGGAAAAAGAGAGGAGAAGAAGAAGGTGCATTAATGTGGAAATTCGGAGCTTAAGTTCATAGAAAATTGAGAAATCACTTTACATACCTCTCTCATGTTGACATTGCTACTCAGATGGTTAGGAACATCCGTCAACCTCAGGAGCTCGATGTAGGATGTCCTGGCGCATTTGGGACCTTCATAGGAAGCCTCTCCACCCATGGGAGCACTTGGAGCTCTCTTCATGGCCATGGGAGACTTGAGAGCTTGAAGAGAAGAAGGGAGGTTGTGAACTCGGAATTTGGCCTCTCCACCTTACTTATAGGCATTTAAGACTCTTAATCATGGTGGGAGAGGGTTTAGAAAGCTTAAAGGAAGTTAGAACCAGACTAGGAGGCTTTAGGAGTCCAAGTAGGAGCCAGACATGGAGCTCTCGAGTTGCCAATTCCCCTCTAGACATAGAAACTGAGGGTCGCGACATATCGACACGTCGCCACCTGGTCGCGACATCTTAGTCGTTGCGTTCTGATTCAGGTACCGACAAGCATCCTGTCGTGTTCACTGTTTGACATCTGTTGGCTGGTTCTTTGCATTGTCATGACTATTTTTGCCAATTTGAGATGTATTCTTGCACTTATGCGTAAGTTCTTCAATTGTTTTAGTGCAAATTGAATTCTTAATCTTGTTCTTTATTGCTTTATTATCTTGAAAATAAAAAAAATAAAAAAATGCAAAAAATACACAAAAATCAGAAAGATCAGAAAATCCAAAAAAATGGCTCATCAGGTAAGTTCAGGTAAGTATTTATCACATTATCTCTGCATTACTATATGGTATCTACTCTACTATATCATCTCAAGGACCGGTTGGTTCTCAGTGTGTTCTGGGATCTAAGTTCCCCTTCAACAAAAACGAGGATGATCTAAGTGCACACTATTAATAGTTGGATAGGCCATTAGATGGTATGGCTTGGGGATGATGGATTCTATCGCATGCCAGGGATGCGAAGTGTCTTGACCCTTGCTCATTTTGTCTAGCAATATTATCCTTAAGTATTTGTTATTTTCTCATTTTCTTTGCATCTTATTTTATGATTTCTTTTCTTTTAGCCCAGCATGCATCATGTAGGATTTTGAGCTTCATGCTTCATGATTAGTTAAAGCCAGCTTCGCAATGATGACCACCAGATCCTCATTTCCAAAGAAGCATTTCCATTTCGTTCCGAATTTGAAAGTTCTCTTCGAGCTAGTTACTCGGTCCAGTTTGCCAGTATGGTTCCTATTAAGGATTCCTCTCATCCCCATTCATTATATCAGTCATCCGATTCCTCATTGATCTGCTCATTAGTCATGAATCGCTCAAAGGCCAGAGTCGAATCGACCTGCCGGGACAGCACCTATCCCCTAATGAACAAAACCTACAAGCCTAACATGGCTAGGGTACCTCTTCATCAAGAGGTTGATCATTTCTTTTCTTTTAATCTTTATTCGTCCCAGATTGGAGCCATCCTTGCACTCTATTACAGCCATGTTCGAAGATCGCCGGATAATTCTCGCTGCTTATTCGTCCAGAATGGGTGTCCCTTTACCTTGATGCCCGCTTTTCATCTCATTCCGCTTCACTCCACTACATCGTCATTTCATGCCATCTCCGCTCCACTATCGCTTCACTCCTTTGCAAAGTAGGCATCAAGGAGGGGCAATTTGTAGACACCCATTTATAGCCCATATGCTGAGCCCAAATTCTTGTCATATCATTGATGCCCCACGTTGGCTCATCATGCCAAGTTGGCTTTGTCTGATTATGGTATTCTTTCTATTAGTTCATCACCCTAGTGGGCTCTTCTTGGTCAAATCAATCAGTCTTCATCGTCATCTCGTAGCTCTCTAAGTTGAGAATCCAATGCCTTAAACTGTGTGCCAATCCGATACCCATGCAAAGAGATCGGATACTTTGAGTGAGTCATATGCTGAAAGATCATGAAGGCGAAAATGACCCTGTCACGTTCACATTCAAAAGGCGACGCCCTTCATATCTCTTTCTTGCCTATACCGATTTGCCTTCGGAATATAATCGTCTTCTTCAGAAGGCGACACCTCGATACGCCGTGTTCTCATTTGGCATTTTAATTCCCTAAAATTCGCAAGAAATACTTCAAGACTTCCTTCTATGGAAGGCGACGTATCGAGGCGTCTCTACCTAATAGCAACATAGAGCCTATCGCGTTCTAGTTTCCTTCACAAAACCATGCAACGTGGCTTTCCTTTTTAGACTTGGAGCCTTGCTATTCATGAATATCCATCTTTTGGTGGGTCTAGAGATCTCCAAACCTTGCCAAACTTGGAAGAGACCTTCTTTAGAGCCTCCTTGCCACGTTCTGACTCCCCTTGCACGAGCATGCTTACCCAAAATCAGACTCCAGCTCATTATTCCTTTCCCATCTTGTTAGGAATAATGGCATAAAAAACTATCAATAGGGTGTGGTTTTGAAAAAGGCCAACATCTGCTTCTTCCTCTGCCTGAGAGCTACGAATCTCTAGAAGACCTCTTAGCCTCCAGACGACCAGGAAGTGCCCACCAGGGTGATTTCTTCACATCTACGCTTTCTCTCTCTTGTTCTTCACAATTTTTCTTTCATGCATAAGCGTTTAGAATCATTTCTTTTCGTAGATTTGCATTAGAACACTCCACACATACCTATTTTAATCACCCAAAGGGGTTAAAACACCACCCCATGTGAGTTCCCTCCAGTTTCTTCATGTTCTTTCATTACTTTGGGATAGATTCTACACCACACGATTTTCTAATGGTTTTTTTGTTGTTTTAATGTTCTTGGCAGGTTGAAGAAGACATCTCAGGCACGAGGCTCTTGCCCCTTGGCCGGCTGAGGAGCAGGAAGAATCAGAACCCACAGTCTTCATCCTCTCTTGTAGAAGGCGACACACACCTGGTCGCGATCTTCAGAAGGCGACGGCTTGCGCATCGCGTTCAGAGAACCAGAAGGCGGCACCCTCCGTGTTGCGTTCTCCATAAGGCGATGGCTTCCGCGTCGCGTTCGCAGGACCAGGTACTCTTCTGTGCCTTTCTTCCTAATTCCAAGGTAGTTAGCATTTATTCTTCATGTTATCATCTTCTGCAACTACTTTCACTACAAGAAAAATCGGAAATAGAGACCGAAATATTCGGTCTCTATTCGGTCTCTATTCGGTCCCTAAACAGCTCAGAGATCGAATAGAGACCGAATAGTGACCGAATTTGTCGGTCAAGAACTTCTGGTCACAATCTATGACCGACTAAATTCGGTCCCTATTCAGTCACTAAATAGGGACCGAATCAGGTCGGTCCCTATTTAGGGACCGAACTTATTCGGTCCCAGTGCGGTCCCTAAAATAGAGACCGAATAGGGACCGAATATTCGGTCCCTATTTAGGGACTGAACTCAGTCAGTCACTATTCGGTCCCTATTTTAGGGACCGAACTGGGACCGAATATTCGGTCCCTATTTAGTGACGAATTGATTCGGTCACTATTCGGTCCCTAAATTAGGGACCGAATAGTGACCGAATCTCGATCTTTTTTGCTAAAAAAGTATATATTTTTTTTAAAAAAATATTAAAAAATAGAGACTGATTAGTGACCGAATTAATTCAGTCACTATTCGGTCCCTAATAGTGACCAAATTGATTCGGTCACTATTCGGTCCCTAATTTAGGGACCGAATAGTGACCGAATTTCATCGGTCACTATTTAGGGACCGAATTGATTAATTCGGTCACTAATCAGTCTCTATTTTTTAATTTTTTTAAAAAATATATATATACATTTTTAGCAAAAAAAAAATCGGGATAACAACTTATTCCAACCACAGAGATCCCCATCATATATAACAGGCAAATCAATGTAAACAACTTATCTTTCTCCAGTTACAAAGACATGCAAATAGGTTATGATGGTCAACAAGAAGTAGCAAGAAATGAACACACTAAATAACATGCTTGTGAAGAAAGTGAAAATGGATATGGGCACAAACGACTCACATAATTTCGAAGCTCTTCCTGAAGATGCTTTACTAAAGTCTGGGTCTCTGATGGAGCAACAACCTCATGTGATAGAACTGCCAGACTTGAAACTTTGTGTTCCAAATCAATTTTCTGAACAAGGCACTGTTAAAAAGGCAGAACTGCAGTATCATATTGTGTTGCTATGTATATAGTGCAAATGAGTTCTGGAATCTATTTGGAGGAAGATGTTGTTTCGGGTTGTTCTATTGGATTGGTCTTATTTTGTGCACACAATATTGTCTTCTAACTCACTTCTGCACTTATTCTAGATCAAGAAAGGTTTCCCTCATCTTGCAAATAAGAAATCTCCTTCTGAAGATGCTTTTTCTCCCTTTCAGATCTTTCTAAGATGTGCCTAGCTTTTTCTTCAAGCTCTAAAACTTTATCTTTAGCTGCTATAGCTGAAGATTCAGCGCACCTACGAAGATCTGCTTCCTTTCTGAGTTGCACCTATTGTGAAATAAACAAAAAGATAATTGAGTTTACTAGTTAAAGTACTGAATAAATATAAAAAAGGAAATTAATAACACATGTTCAAGGTTGATAGATCTGATGGACTTTAGAAAAGGACAAAAAATCAGAACAGAAATATGGTTTGGGAATTTCTGTTCCCCAGGATAGCCACTGGTCAAAGATTGAAACACAAACAGTCCAAATATAAATGTCTCCTGGGGCATGCGAAAGATGAAAGTTAAGAACATGAAAAGACATACTGAAAATGCAATGAAAATACAATATCCACATTTTACTTGAATCAATATGAAAGAAGCTAAACTATGCAGGGCATGCTGGATTACCTGTTGAATACATGTTAAGTACATTAAAAAAGTACGCATTCTACAAATATTGGCAGCAATATATGCTAAGACGTCCAAGACTTTATAATGATGAAAAGCAGTCAAAATAACAAATTTCTTATGCATATGTAAGGAGAGTTTAAAGTGATAATGGGAACAAAAAAATGCAGCACTAAATCTTAGAGAATTTGGTCCACATCCACAGATAGAACTAGATCTGTAGTTTATCTGATGTTCATATAGGAAAAACAACAAAACATTAACTTTTGGGTACAATAAGAATTTATATATCTCTGTGCAAATGCATGTGCATGTTTATGCACAAACATGCACATATACATATAAGTGGCACTAATCAGAGAGAGATATGGTTGTGCCAGTGCCACAAATTAGAAGCTACTACCAATTAAACAGTAGCTTTCTCAGAATTAATTAGCTCAGTTGACTGCATAT
Organism: Colocasia esculenta; assembly: GCA_014218235.1. Classification (NCBI taxonomy): domain Eukaryota; kingdom Viridiplantae; phylum Streptophyta; class Magnoliopsida; order Alismatales; family Araceae; genus Colocasia; species Colocasia esculenta. The sequence continues at coordinate 86,457,967 of CM024757.1, forward strand.
TCAGAAGCTCTGTTAGTTCTTCAATATCCAGGAATCCAGGATGTCTACAAAACATACCAAAAGTCATGGCAGTGTATAAAACTAAATCCATGGTCTCCATCTGAATCAGTGAGGTCTAACTGTGTAAATCTCGCCAACTCAACATAAAACATCCCAAGAAATTGCAAATTTTCTTTGTGGGGAGGAGGATGAGACCATTGATCATTTGTTTGTAGGATGCTCCTACTCCCACCAAAATCTGTTGATAATTATAATTAGCCATGTTCTATTTCTCTAATTATTTCTTTGTTTTTAAGGGTGTGTATGAGTAAGTTTATGGTTATCACCTTTAGAAGATAAATTTAAAAACATACTACTGCGTTAAGTCTATGAGAGGGTGGATGTATATTTTTTTCTCTATTTTTTAAAGACTCTCAATGTCTATACTCTATACCAGCCTAAGACTAGCCTGAACCCAGCTGATGCAAGTAAAAAATGGCCTTTTCAAGTATAAACAAGCCAGGATCAAAAACCAGAAATTAAATCAAGACTAGCCCTGTCAGTTTTGGTTTCCAGTCCAGTTTTTATCTTAGTGCAGGCAAATTACCTGGTCTAGATTGCTTTTCCAGGGATTCTTTCAGGCATGTGGTCTTATAGAGTTGCTAGAATTTGTCCTTTCACAGATGCAAATGTCATTCAACTCATAGATAGGAAAGATATAAGAAAACAGACATAAATGACGAAACTGAACTGCAGTTAGGTTTAAAAAGTTAGGACAACTTACAGGAACTGAACCTTGGCCAAGAGAAGCTTGTTTAGAAAACCTTTGTTCATCACGGAAATGTGATGGAATGTCCTCCTCTGAAAAGAAAATTCACCTTCAATCACAGAATTCCTAGAAACAGGAACCCAAAAATGACAGAATAATAGGTTGTCCAGCAGACTCCTCATCATAAAATGAGTATTTTGGAAGCTACTCCAGAAATGTACAATTCATTAATGGAGAAAGGAGGGAAAAAATATAGAATTGCATAGTTAATCCTGCACATTCCATATCTCACATGCAGATTATAAAGAACAGTTCTAGGTTGAATTGTATACATGCCCCATGAGATAGTTGAAGGAAGTAACCTTGTAAAAATGGTACCGAAACTTCTCCACCACCAACTCTTAGCACATTCTCCTTTAAGTCAATTATACACTGCTCCAAAATAAGATGTCAGTGCAAAAAACAATTATGAAAAATGCAATGTTTGGGCACTTTGACAGCTTGTTACCTGGTGCTTACGAAGCATATCGAGGCCAAAGAGAAAATCCACATTGGAAGCATCTAGCACAGTGAAGGAGCAAGGATAGAAGATACTTCCAATCTGTAAAAACAAGAGCAAACATTCATAATGTTGTATGTAAGAAAATTGAATACATATATCCACCATCGTAACCTTTTGGAAGGTGGCAAAAAGCCATAATTCGTTAACTGGAGAAAATAAAGTTACAAGTAGTTCCTGGATACAGAATGAAAACAAATTCTTTTATCTAAATGATAGAGGGAACCCCATAAAAGAAAAAGAAAAAGAAAAAGGCATGAGTGAGGGAACCCAAATGTTCTTTTGTGCGTCTTTTTATTTTTTACTTATTATACTGCGAACACATAAATATGGTTAAATTGAAACACACACACACACACACATATATATAGTCACATTTCATCTCAAAGTATTGTCCGGATGACGATAAGTTTTTTTTATTTAAAAGAGTGGGTACTGGGTAGGGATTGAGCTCCTCTTCAGACAGGAACATTGCCTAGAAATTGTGATTGACACCGATGCCCTCAAGCAAGGCCCCTGATAGCCATAAACTTACAAAAGCAGATGTCCAATACAAAACCTTACAAAAAAACTTCTAATTTCCTTGAGGCCATTGTTAACTTTATAAACTAAAAAAAAACTACCATTAAAAAAGCAGGAAATTAAAGATGTGCCATGCTCAAAGAACACAGCCTCCACAAAGACCCCAAGTCTTTAATAAAGTAACCAAAATTAATCAGAGCTGTTTACAACGATCATTGAGTGTGTGAGACGACAGAAGTTTCCCTCCGAAGAAAATAGAAAACAATTCAAACATCGAAGGGGAAATAGATCGATCACCATCATGTTAAAAGGACTGCGTTGTTTTAGTTCATCATGATCCACCCATCATCACCCAAAGGGTACAGCACATAAACCCACCAAAATAGCCAGATGAAAAGGATTAGCTAGGGTTGATCATGTTTATACCCCTGAAAACTTTATAGATAACATCTATCTAGTCTACCAGGTTTTGATCATGTTTATACCCATGAAATCTATATGAATGATCTCCTCTTGTAATCTACGTCAACACTCACAAGATCCATTAAATAGAGTTGTGATGGCCCTAAAGGCTGGACTTGCAGGAGTACAAGGTATTATCTTTTAGCTCTTTGTCATAGGATTTAGGGGTACACAGAATTATTTTTAAAGATTTCAAGTTAGACATGAAGATTATGTAGAAGGTAGAGGGTATGGTGATCATTCATAAATAATTCAGGGGATATCAATCGTTTTATTTTCTGCAATATTGGGTCTCGAAATCTATGAACAACATCTTCCACATTTAGGATTTCTGGAAAGAAAGCTGGTTATCAATACTTGACCATCAAGTTTTTCAACATAGCAACCCCACATTTTACATTTAGATCAAGCGGAGGCGAAAATGGGGGCAATGAAACACCTTAGAAAAGACATCAAGGAGGGAGAATTATTGTGTTTCACTTGCAAAATAATGACAGACAAAAAAGAGAAGTCTACCAGTCAGCAGTGAGTTAAAAGCAATTTGTTACTTTTTTATCTTCCGCAATCAATCACAATTGATAAATGGAATAAGCCATCTGATCAACCGCTAAACAGGAAGCCAGCAGCCTGTTCTTCATTTCCATTGTTACTTTTTTCATAATGAGAGTTACCGAAGATCGAGCGAGTCACATCAACCACCCCCTCCCCCCCCCACACCCCAAACACACACACACACACACACACAATGTAAGCAGAAACATCCATGCACTCCATTTATGCTGATTTTCATGCCTTATCATAGCATCTGGCGTTTATGAGCTCAAGAGAAGCAGAAGGAATCATTAAAATGTGCAAGCCCACACATCCATAATCCATTCACAGTGAGGAAGCATAAATCCAAAAATATTGGAGGAGAAAAAAGTTTACCAAGATAAAGTACTGCTATATTATATCTAAAACTCTGATGTGAAATTTTAAGAAAACAACCAAATGAACTTTGCTGTGGACGAGAATCTTACCTGTGTTTGAGCAGTTGAGGAAGTCCCTGGTAGAAAAGAAACGGCAGTGATGATTAGTAACTATCCAAGGCACAAATTATATGAGAACAAAACTGTCCCAGTACAGAGAATTAGGCAGGAAAACATGTCTGATCATCCTACTGCAATAAGCATGGTTGCTCAAAATACACTCACTTGTATGTCCCAAATCGAGTAATCAGTTCTTTGAGGGGAAAACAGACTAAACTGTGCATTCTAAAATGCAGAGTGAAAGAAAACACTGTGGAGAATAAACCACAGATTGCAAATTCTCTTGCAGAGAAAGGCTGAAAATAAATGAAAGAATGTTCATCTAACCAGAATGCTGACTTCCTGATGGTAATTGAGCAGACTTGTCCAGCTGTTCTGATGCTTCCTGTAAAATCACAACAAATCCTAAGTCAATGAATGTTCATCTAACCAGAATGCTGACTTCCTGCTATACATATAAATTAAGGGTCTGTTTAACAGTAGTGTGGGCGGTAAAGAGGAATGCAGGTTTGTCCTTTACTGCTTTAGCATTTTGGGCACTAAGTGAGTTTCAGTTGCAGACCTGTATGATTATGTTGCTGTATGATGTGTAAAGTAAGTACAGATTGCAGAATTTGACCAATAAAAAATGTCAAGATTCCATCATGTACAACAAGAAGCTTAGGAAGGGACTGACATATCCTAAGTCAATGGCATTCTTATTGATATGGAAAAGACTTGTTGCAAACTGCCAGGTTGGCAGTTTGCAACAAACTCAGCTCCCCATTGGGGGAGCTGAGGTCATTGGGGGTGGGCACACCCCTAGGGTTGTGCCCACCCCCAATGGGGTTATAGTTTGCATCCACTTGGATTAAGTGGATCACTATTCTTATAGCTTGCATCCACTTGCATCAAAACCCCCGTGTTTCATCTGCTCACAGGTTCAAGCAATTAGTGATTTTAGATTTAGGCTTGATCTCGGGGGTGGGTCTACTCTTGGCATTCTAGATGTATACATTATACAAACATGTACATAATATTCGAATGACAACCCCACTACCCAGTGCAAGTCTAAATTAACCATTCCCCTCCTACAGCTGCTGGATGTGTCTTTTATGCAAGCTCATATATGTTGAGAGATAATAAGCAACACAACAGATAAGTAAATAACCTATGTTTCATTTCTTTTCCTTGGAAAAGTGGATTCTCACCAATTTTATAGGCTAAACAGTAGCAATATAATCAAACAAGGTGAGGAGATGCTCCTCAACCCTAAGAAGAAAATAGCCTAGGCTTCATAATAGCTTTGCATCATGGTATGATCACACAAGTTAAAGCTAATCCTTGCTTTCAGGATAAGTGTATTACCAGAAACTCAAATTTCCTTTTTGCTTTAAGTAAAAGCTCAACAGCATCAGAATATGTCAGTTGAACAAAGTCCTTCTCCGCAACATCCTATCAAGTAGAAGACTGCAAAAGATTAATACACAGAATCCACTAGATAAAAAGGCTCAATCCAGAGAATCTTGCACTATCACGTTAAGCAAAAACATTTTAAAAGTCAAATGTCCTATCTGCTTCGTTACCGAATAGAATGAAGTCAAGTTATTACAGCAGGGAATAGGGAGTAGGTGACGTACAGTTAATCTATCAACGATGCCTTTCTCAATCCATGTATTGAAAAAATCCATGTCCTCTTTACAGTTCTCAAGAACATACCTCACCTGTCCAAAACAATATGCAATCAATTTTAAGCAGGAAAAATTGAAAGTTTTAAGTAAAATAGCAAGGCCAGGAAACACTGTTTGGGATAAAATAAAAAGCTATCTGTGAAAAGTAACCTACTACATACTGGAGATATGCAGTTGCACAGGCCATGTCATCATTTAAATCAGCAAAAGCAAGTTCTGGTTCAATCATCTGCACAAATCAAAACATTAAAAAAAATCAGTTAAAGATTTGTGGCCTTAAAACCATAAAATTTGTGAAGGAAGATGAAGCTAAAGATGTAAAAATGGACCAGAAAAAAATAGACAATGACAGGAAAAATTCAGAAGCTAAGTACCCAGAATTCAGCTAGATGCCTAGAAGTATTAGAATTCTCAGCTCGAAAAGTAGGACCGAAAGTGTAGATCTGCCACCAATAACTATAGTCAGTTCAATAAGATTATAGGCTCTGAATAAGAGACTGATCACCTGACTTCTCAAGAGAACATGGAATCTTCATTGAGATGGAACTGTACATCAGATAGTGCTGTTGCGTATGTTTCACCATTGAGTTGGCCTGAGACAGTGAGGAATGCAGGCTTTCCAAAGAAATCCTGATGTGGAAAGAATTCAAGATAGAATATTAGGTAGGTAGTAGTATCAAACACATGCAACTTCTTTAGCAAGAATTTAAATTTTCTTCATAATTTTACATGTACTTTTAAACTAACTAATGACTGCTACACACATTACTAGAAAGGAAAGAGAAACTTCATGACAGTACCAAAAAATTTGATATTGTTACCCTAGGAGGACACTCTCCAAGATATGACAGTGTGATAGAGCCTTTGCGAAATTTGTGGGGAAGGACTGAAGATCAGTGCAATTGCCAGTACCAGTAACATACATGGCAACAAAATTAGCACATGGGCCAGCATGACCAAAGATCCACAATAAGAACCAAAAAAGGTGCAAATGCATATACCTAACCTGTACTAATAATAGTTACATAGATCCTTTTTCCTTTCCTTTGGGGAGGGGAGGGGACAGGGTATAAAGACAGGATTTGAAACACTAAAACCATCATTACAAAATGCTAAAACTCAGATTTGGGGTATCTCAAAATTTCCCAAAAGAAATACCAAATTACCCCGATACCCTAGAAATAATAAAATTCAACCATAAAGAAAGTCCCCAAAATGGAAAATCTTGAGAAACATATAAATTTCCGCTAAAATGCTTTGCTCAGAAAATGACCAAAAGACCCTCAGGAAACAAAAACATTCAAAATAACTAAAAGCATAACCTTGGGTTTTAAAACATCATCCATCCATTAGAAGACATCTCAGACCTATGATTAATAAATTTCCCTAAACCCTTGAAACATGCAAAATCAGGAACATAATAGTTTCATATATAACTTAAAATTATCCTAAAAGGAGTTCTAGCTGTTTTGGAACCCCATCATGGACAATGGTAGAACTTCTGGGTTCAACTCAAATTCCCTTCACAATAATAATTAGATAGTCTCATTGTTGGTCGTTATTATAAAGGTTTTGCTTGCTAAAATGATGTAATTAATGCAAGAGAAATCAGACAAGGAGACCCTTTATAACCATACTTATTTGTGCTAAAGTTGTGTTGGGAACACAGAAAGGCTGCAGATGATACTTGATGTGGTCCCCAGAAATCTTATGTTCTTCCTGAACATCTAATTGCAATACTTGATGTTCACATGCAGCTGACTAGAATTCACATGTTAATGACCCCTTTTTATTTAATTAGGTAGTTCATTCTATTTAAAACTCAGATTTCAAAGTTTTTAGATTGGTCCAGATTGGTGCTTTTTTCAAACTTTAGAATTGGTGCTTGTCTTCCCTTATAGTTGGCCCGTCTTCGGCCACAAAACCTTATGCAGAGATGCCATTATTTTTTTTTGTGTAAAAAATGATTTACTCGACTTTGTGCAAGCGATTTCTTTACAAGAGGATATATATAGAGAGAAAATTATTTAATACACGTCAAAAGATATATATTAAATTAAATATATCACTTATTTTTAAAAAAATTAATATTATTCCCATTATCCTCTGCCATACCCAGACTGTAATATCTCATGTTTCTATACAGCATAATTCATTGAGAAAGTCCATTTACAGAGTCTTACATGGGTCTATCAGCAAATTATAGACTGCTTACATGGGACTGGGTACTCTGTTCAGTTTTGATTTTTTTTCTTAGAATATATAGATCTAAGTTGAAGGTGCACCTTTTAAATATATCTTTTCTATTTGAGTTTTGTTGTGCAATGCACAATGACATTTATGTAATTAGTTTTATTGCTTTGTCATAGCTAATCTTTTATATAATCTTTTCATAGCTAAATATAGTTTGTCTATTATAGTTTTTCCTTGAACATAAAACTATCAAAAAAAAAGCTAAACCTTCATCACCCAACACATCCAACCATGCAACAGCACAGCTGCATGCATCCTGCTGGACCTGCTCAGCCCGGGCCCAATCTGAACTGACAAACCATGTAGCATGCATGGTTTGCAATCTCCCCAGAACCTCTCACAGCTGTACCTCCATTTCCAGTCCAGTTTTTTTTGCAGAAATGAGGGGTATAATAGACAAAAATATTTTCTGAGCCACATTCCATTCTTGGTCTGAACTTTACTTTTAAACAAGTCGTTCTTGGAAGAATGAAACCACTCTTCTTGAAGTAGATTAATTCTTGATGCAGCTAAGGAAAAGATTAGGAAGGGGATATACCTGTAAAGAGTACAACCATCAGCCTGCAATGTCATTAGCCTGATATTTACTTTTATGGAATTACAGTTTAATGAATGTGTAATTAGTACTATAATCTGACCTATTAATTAGTACTGCAATTCCCTACAAGATATTGATAGCCATGCCATTCTAGACCATCCATGCCTACCATTTGTAAATATCTTTTCTGACTGATAACATACATGACCAAACTAAGGAGGTAGATCTAACTTTTGTCACATCTCAAAAAGTGTAAGATATTTGGCTCTGGACTCAAGTGGATCACTATTCTTATGCTATGACACCAAATAGATTTTCCTTTTGGCATTATACTCCCCCACCAAAATCTGTTGATAATTTATAATTAGCCATGTTCTATTTCTCTAATTATTTCTTTGTTTTTAAGGGTGTGTATGAGTAAGTTTATAGTTATCACCTTTAGAAGATAAAAATGAGCCACCACCCAGGCTTGCTGGATTAAATAAAAATGAGCCACCACCCAGGCTCGCTGGATTAAATAAAAATGAGCCACCACCCAGGCTCGCTGGATCAAATAAAAATGAGCCACCACCCAGGCTCGCTGGATTAAATAAAGACGAGCCACCACCCAGACTCGCTGGATCTTACCTGAATAAAAAGCCTTAAAAGATGAAAACAACTAGCTCGATCTCCGCACGTGTTCCAAACAAAACCTGGGAAGACAAAACAACATAAATAGGAATCAATTTCACAGTTGACATTCATGACTTAGCAATGCGTATAACTTTTCAGTTCTAACAAACATTGATGTAACTATGAGTCTATGATTACTTTTCTGACCATTAACATCCAACTTAATGTATACCTCGCCAGAAGGAACAGCGATGATGTGTGGAGTGAAATTTGCACCAGCCGATCATGCAACCGAATCAACTGGAAAAGAATATTTCAACGAGTTAATAGAGAATCCCTCTGGTCTACATTCTGTTAGAAATGAAAAAAAAAACTGGAATAATACAGCAATGAGGTATCAACATTTAGATAAAAATGACAAAAGAAAAACATAGATCAACCTTTTGGTGTTATAACTTGTGCACGACTTCAATAGAAGGGAAAACTTGAAAACCAAAAAGGACAGGAAAATCATTCACGAGTTTTGGAGACAAAAAGGTAGCAAAAAATTTGTTGCAAAGTTTCCGACAAGTAGATCTTACATTAGGTCCTGCCTGTCTGGGCCTTACGGGGTATCATGTTTCTCATCGTCAAGAAAAGTCTTCAGGTCAAGTAGAGCTAAGATTCATCTCAGTGCAGTCCCATAAGCACTGAACCCATGTCTACTCATTATTTTCAATTAAACCCCACTACACCTCAAATTCCTGCATTGTCGACAAACCCAACAGCCAAAGAGAGTGACTTAATAACAAGGGTGATTAGTCTTACTCCCTTAAGATACTCTCTAAGGTACTCTTTCCATCATCACATTGAGTATCCTGAAGTCATCATGGAAAAAGTACAACAAAAATATCAGTAATTGAGATACAAGGAGTATCTTAAATTAACAGTCTATGAGAATATAAAAGCACTCCCTAACAACAATTCCCTTCCTAACTTTCAATTAAAAAGGCAGTTACATCAACCAGCTGCGGTATCTTTCCTATTTCACACAACCCATTTATACCAAACCCACATACTTCCATATCTTAAGCCAAAAGAGAAAGACAGCAAAAGAGAGAGAGAGATCAGACCCCCCCCCCAGAACGACTGCAAGCCCCCCCCCCTCCCTGCACAGCCCCCCCCCCCCTGCCTGCACAGCCCCCCAACCCCCCCACACACACACGCACAGAGAGAGAGAGAGAGAGAGAGACCCCCCCCCATCTCGACTGCGATCCCCCCCCTCCGTGGCCTACGCAGCCCCCCCAACCCCACCTATCTGCGCAAACCCCCCCTACCTGCGAGCCCCCCCTCCTTGCGCAACCCCCCCCCCCCGCATGCGAGCCCCCCTCCTTGGCCTCCCTCCCCCCTCCCACAACCGGCATCTCTCATCCCCACACACATAGACATAGCAGAGAGAGGCCACAGAGACAGTCAGAGAGAGAGAGAGAGAGAGATCAGACCCCCCCCATCTCGACTGCATGCCCCCCCCTCCTGCACAGGCCCCCCCCCAACCCCCCTGCCTCTACAGCCCCCAACCCCCACACACACACACGCACAGAGAGAGAGAGAGAGAGAGAGAGAGAGAGAGAGAGAGAGACCCCCCATCTCGACTGCGATCCCCCCCCTCCGTGGCCTACGCAGCCCCCCCAACCCCACCTATCTGCGCAAACCCCCCCTACCTGCGAAACCCCCCCTCCTTGCGCAACCCCCCCCCACCCCGCATGCGAGCCCCCCCTCCTTGGCCTCCCTCCCCCCTCCCACAACCGGCATCTCTCATCCCCACACACATAGACATAGGCAGAGAGAGGCCACAGAGACAGTCAGAGAGAGAGAGAAAGAAACTTACCGATCTACCGGCGGCGGTGGTGACAGGCGAGGGCGACGGAGGGGCTGGGCCGCAGGAGCAACGGCGGCAACCGGTCCGACAACGACAGAGGGGCTGGGCCGCAGGGCCGACGGCGGCGACGGGTCCGACGACGACGGCGGGGATCGTCGGCGGCGTTCTCCGGTGGTGGCGCGAGTTCAGCGTCGCCAAGAGAGAGAGAGAGAGAGGAGGGAGGGAGAGAGAAGAATGGCTGGATGGAGGAGAGAAGAATGGCGCGAGAGGGGGAGGTATAGAATGGCTTCACAAAATGCCTCAAAATCATGAAAATTTGTGACCGAAATAAAGACGGTCACTATTCGGTCACTAATTAGGGACCGAATAGTGACCAAACTTAATCGGTCTCTAATTCCTTTATTTAGTGACTCACACCTTCCGGTCACTCAGGGGGGAAGGAGGAAGAACTAAGGATTTGACGCCGGAGGAAGGGGGAAATATTTTGGGGATTCGGCACCGGGTGGAGATTTGGCGCCGCAGGGAGGGGAGATTATTTTAAGAATTTAGGGGTTTTAAACTTATTATTTAAAATATATCTTAAATAAATATATTTGTATTATTAATATTATAATAGTAAAATATACTATAAGTTAAGTATTAATTTTTTTTATTTGCATTTAAAATAATAAGATCTTCCAAATTACATTTAAAATATTAATTTACAAATCAAATTTAGTAATTATTTAATTATCTATCACATAGATATATGCATATATATACACATAGATAAATATAACATATATATGTATATACATATATATATTATATAGATATAGATATTATATATAGATATACAGATATACAGATATAGATGTACATAGATAGATTGATAGATATACATAGATACATAGATTATATATAAATAAATAAAGTCAAAAGTTGCGCAATCTCTGAAAGACTAAACCCCCGAATCACAACTCCCGAGCTAACTTCATCGTCAGAGTGTCTAGCTATTCATCGTTTAACCATTGGATGTAAGTTTGATTAAGATCTAACATGGTGTGTCGACCTAGAACATGGGTGTGCCGACCTAAGTCACTGAAAAGGAGTTTGGTTGACTTGAATACAGGGTGTGTCAACCTGAATAGCTAGAAGAGAGTGTTGACACTTTGAAGGATAGTGTCAACTCTCTGCAAGGTATAGGTCGATAATATGAAGAGATAGGTCTATAATATGAAGGGATAGGTCAACGTCACTATAAGGGATAATTAAATAGGTCAACGTAGTGTTGACACTACTGGAAAGATCGATAGTGTTGACACTACTGGGCAGATAGCTAGGTCAACACTAGTGGACAGATAGTGTTGACACTACTGGACAAATAGATTAACACTACTGGATAGATAGTGTTGACACTACTGGACAGATAGATTAATACTACTGGATAGATAGTGTTGACACTACTAGACAGATAGGTCAACACTACTTGACAGATAGTGCTGACACTGCTAGACAGATAGTGTTGACACTACCACTGCTTTCAGAACACAGTCAGAAGAAAAGAAGAAGAAGAAGGAGAAGAATCCTTCACAAAAACACTTGCCTAAGATATGAGTGTTAGCTAAGACACGTACACAAGAGACCAAAAGTATACCTAATGATCTTTATGGCACGCAAATCAAGGGATAAATATGATAGATACTCATATTCAATATCCTAACCAAAGATGGAGACACGAAGGAAATGAGATACATAAATCTTACACGATGATCACGCAATTCCAGAAATCATATAGTAGCCTTTAAAAATGATACTTCAGATGAAACATTTTTTTATTTATATTAACTGAAGTTCTTGACTTATAAACTAGATTAAGGATCAAGAAAAAAAATTATTATCTTAAAGGTAATGTGAAAGTACCTATCTTATGCACCTTATTTCCTTCTTCATTATTTCCAGAAAATCAAGTTAGCCATTTTTCCTTCTACGAAAACTCCTCCCTTCCTGGCGTTTCTTCCTCTCCCAATACTTCCGCTGCCAACCCCTTTATATATGTACTCTATATATGTATATATATATACTTGCACATGCATATAAGCACTTCCACACTCTCCCACGTAGCTATCTATCTTCCTTCTAACACCTCACACACTCCCATGTGACACTAACAAGCACAAACTGACAGATATATATGTGCATGTAGGAAGTTTATCCATTTCTTTAACATTATAATTTTATCATTTCTTTTATTACACACATATATATATACTAATAAATATATACACTTTTACACATACCTATCACTACCTACACATGTTCACATTTAGATGCATGTTAAACCTTGCGTAAATAAATTATAGAAAATAGAGACCACTTTAGAGACCGATTATATTTGGTCCCTATTCAGTCCCAAAATAGGGACCGAATAGAGACCGAATTAATCGGTCTCAATATCTTGAGACCGAAATTATCCGTCCCTATTCGGTCACTATTTGGGACCGAATATAATCGGTCTCTATATTTAGAGACCGATTATATTCGGTCCCTATTCAGTCCCTATTTTTTGGGACCGAATAGGGACCGAATATAATCAGTCTCAATATTTGAGACCGAAATTTTCAGTTCCTATTCGGTCCCTATTTTGCGACCGAATAGGGACCGAATATAATCGGTCTCCATATTAGAGACTGATTATATTCGGTCCCTATTCGGTCCCTATTCAGTCCCAATTTTGGGACCGAATAGTGACCGAAATAATCGGTCTCAAATATTAGAGACCGAAATTTTCGGTCCCTATTCGGTCCCAAAATTGGGACCGAATAGGGACGGAAATTTTCGGTCTCTAATCGGTCCCAAAATAGGGACTGAATAGTGACTGAAAATTTCGGTCACTATTCGGTCCCTATTTTGGGACCGATTAGAGACCGAAATCTTCGGTCCCAATTTCGGTCTCTAATATTTGAGATCGATTATTTCGGTCTCTAAATCGGTCTCTATAAGCGTTTTTTCTTGTAGTGTTTGGTGGCGATCATGGTCCTTTTCTTTATTTTTATCATCTTTATTTGGGGAGCAAATCCCGTGATTACAATATCGTGCTGAGATATTGTTCCATCATAATAAATGTTGAAGACCACAGTATATAGCATGATGCGCGGGAAGACTTGAAATCTACAGAGATTTGAAAATATATTTGAATATCATGTGGAATGTATCTTAAAAGGAATTTAAATAAGAATATTCAACAACTGTCTAAAACATAATCGTTAATAAAAGAGAGTTGATGTTTGGAGACAATCTGTGTGTAGAGAGACAGTTGATGTTGATATGAAATCGATGATATAATCATAATCCATGTATGAATGTAATCTATGTTGAAGCAAAGTTGATGTGAACATAATCCATGTTGTGAAATCGATATTCTGTACAAAGTCGTTGTTTTATTGAAGTCGTTCTTGTATTGAAATCGTTGTTTGAAATGAAGTCATTGTTCAAGTAAAGTCGTTGTTAATTATGAAATCAATGTTTTACCGAAATCGATGTTTTAGTTAAATCGTTCTTTCATATAAAGTCGATGTTCTATCGAAACCAGTGTTTAAGTAAAACGAAGTCGATGTAGCAACAAAATAGATGTTTAAGTGAAATGAAGTCGATGTAGCAACAAAATTGATGTTTACGTGAAACGAAGTCGATGTAGCAATGAAATCGATGTTTAAGTGAAACGAAGTCGATGTTCAACAAAATCGATGTTTAGTGAAACGAAGTCGATGTATCAACGAAATCGATGTTTAAGTGAAACGAAGTCGATGTAGCAACAAAATTGATGTTTAAGTGATACGAAGTCATTATAGAACCGAAATCGATGTTCTACTGAAGAAATCGTTGTTTAAGTGGTGTCGATGTAGAACCGAAATTGATGTTCCAAATATGAAGTCCACACTTAAGAGAAATCGATGTTCTACAAAGGAAGTCATTGTTTAACTGAAGCAGTAATCGTTCTGAGCTTTTACAAGGAAGTCGATGTATACTTAGACAAAATATATGTTATAAGCTTCAAGTGGCAGTGAGTGTAGACAACTTACTGATTTTGTTTGAATTACTACCTGTTGATAAACTTCATAAAATGATGTTAGAAAATAATATTTAGAGTTTTGTTTATCACCAAAAATACATATATTATAATAAATTATATGGAGATGGATTGATCATCAATCTCCTCCTTTTCGGTGATGACAAAACATAAAGAATTGCATACATAACAAAGACTGAAATAAAATTTTGGAAAATTTTAAAGTATGTATTCAGAACATTTTCTCCCCCTTTTTGTCATTAAACAAAAAGAATTAGATAGACATAAGATAAAGAGAGAAAGACAAAGATAAATGGGAGCCAAGAGTGGAAATTTTATTCATTAGTGGGGGCAGACATATAGAAGGCAGGAGATAGACAAGAAGCATGGCGAGTGATTAGCTGCCAAGCTTTGACTTCTTGCTCTTCAAAAAGATCTCTGAAGACACCTCAACTAATGTCATATGATGGCCCCATCTCTGGACTAAGTCTTTTAATATGGAGTAACCTCTGCTCTTCAATAAATTTGGTGTACTCCTGATTGTTGAGAGTTGACTTGTAAGGTCCAGTAGTCCCAAAACTAGCATGCTGAAGGAATTGGTCAATGGAGATAGGATAGTAAAGCTTGTGAGCAACTAAATCCATCTTCAGAGCTACAAAAACCTTGTATCTTTCAATCCAGATTGAATAAGGATCCGAGACTAGGTTGATGGAGTTGAGATCCATGAACTTCTCTGGTGAAAGAGTGAGCTGATTGGACTGTGATAAGGAGGTGTTCAGCCTCTCAAGTTGAAGGGCTGACTCATGATAGACTCTACACCAGTCAGAGTTGACAAATCTTTTAGACTCTGCGAGCAGAGGAGCTAAAACTGAAGACTTGATGAACCCTCTTTGGTATTCCTTGAACAAGAATCTGTGAAAGGCAAGAGGAGCTCCCTTTTGAACAAAAATTTGTGCCATAACTCTGGAAAATCTCTCAAAAATGATAGAACCCACATCAGAGTCTACAAGAAGAAAGTGGAGCTTAGGGAGAAAAACAACCTCAGGCATCTGTAAAGTTGCAAAGTCAACCTGAAGAGGGACATTGACTGGATTTTCTATGCGGAGCTGAGTAATAGCTCCCCTGAACTGGCCAAGCTCAACTTCTAGAAGGCGATTTACAAAGCAATAGTCTTGATACATCTGGAATTGCCTAACCAGTTTGATCTCCTTCTGAATGAAGGGACCCCAAGATGTTCTGTGCTGGAAGACAAACCACTCAGACAGGTTGAGAAGGTGGTCTGAGGGTAGAAAATTGTTGGCCCTAGCAACCTCAAATTTTCTGTAGATGGCTTTATTTGCCCTGGCCCACTGTTCCTCAGTCTTAGACTCAGCTGAAGAAAGGATTTTTGCTTAGTTAGGCTTGGGTATTAAAGCAATAGGGAGAATGATATTGAGATACTCAGAAAGGTTAAGGTAGGGGAGGCCAAAAGTGGCAGAAAAAGTACGCTTTTGGAGATATTCAGAATATAGATTTTTTCTTCTGTGGACAACAGAAAGAGAGTGCCACAGAGGAGGAAAGAGAGTTTGAGAAGAGGGGAAAACAAGCCCTGTAGAGGTCTTCCTTTTCTTGGAGGCAGGACTGGAAGAAGACTGAGATTCAGTCCTGTGAATATGGGCAGAGACAGAAAGAACTGTGCGAAGGATGGCTTCATCAAACTCATCCTTGATGTCTTGCACAGTATGGCGAACGATACTAGCAGCCTCAAGAATGATAGTGATGAAGGAGGGTGGAGTAGGTGGATGAAGAGAGGCAAAAGATGAAGTAGGAGGAGGTTGTGTAGATGGTCCAGCAGAGGAGGGACTAGCAGAAGAGGAGGAGGTAGGAGGTGCCTCAGAAGTTGTATGAGGAAGGGATAGGTGAGGAAGAGGAGGCAGCAGGGAAAGGAGTAGGAGAAGAGATTTGTTTTGGAAGGTGTTTCTTGGAGGGTTCAGGAGCAGGTGGGGCAGTGAAGGAAGTAGGTGGAGAGGAAGGGGCTGGAGTCTGAAGACTAGGAGGGTCAGAAGGCCCTGAGGGCACAACAGCTTCCTCTACTGAAACTTGAGGCCCAGTTGGCCCTGCCACTGATGCCACTTGCTCTGATGGCCCTGATGGCCCAGCTCCAAATTCTTCAACTACAGATGGCCCTGACTCTTCCACTGATAGCCCTGGTGGCCCTGCAACTTCCACAGATGGCCTTGGTGGCCCTGATTCCTCAAGAGATGGCCCTATAACATTCTCCACTGGTTCAGAAGGCCCCGATGGCCCTGCACTTTCCTATGGTACAGACTGAGTTGGAACAGGAGGGGCTTGAGTTATTAAATGCACCCTCACAAAATCTGACAGGTCTGTCACCAACTTCTTCAAGCTTCCCAACTCACTTCTCATCCCCTGGAGCTCAGATTTGACTGCTCCAATATCTTTGGCCTCAGTGCTCTGGCTGAGAAATATGGAAGTGACATCGGACTGCAAAGAGCACAAGATCTCTCCTTGAGCATTCAGTCTAGCAATGACTGGCTCCAAATGCACATGTATCTTCTTCTTCCTGGATCTGTGGTGTGTCTTTCTGGTAAGCAAGGGAATTCCTGTGGCAACACCCTTACCTTTTGCTCCTGAGCCTACAACTGGCTCATCATCCTCATCTGAAGTGTCTTCAACTAGACCTTCTTGAAACTAATCTGCAGGGGCACTAGCAGTAGGCTCCCTCTGAACATCTTGCTCCCCCTGAGCTTTTGGCTCCCCCTGAGCTAGAACATCTTCCATTTGAACATCTTCAATGTGGCCTAGTGCCACAACCTCTGGAATCATGTCTTCATGGCTCTCCTCCATGGCAGTTTCTACTACAGGAATAATAGGGGTTTCCTCATTCTGAATATCTTCATGCTCCTCCTCAGTGTGAGCAGCACCATCAGTAACAGATTCTACAATAATAGCAGGTGCAGGGACTATAGGAGGGATCACACCTTCTGCATATTGCCCAACAGGCTAAATAAGTTCTGGTGTAATGTCTTCAATCCTCCTTTTAGATGCAGGAGGTTCATCTTGTCTAACTGTAGCTTCTTCCTCTTGAACTGGTGGAGCATCAGATACTTCTCCAATGATGGCTTCTCCTTCTGCCACCGAGGTCTTGGACCACACATTTCCTACTAGTGAAAAGCCACTCTTCTTCAAATTCTGGTCCTAATGGGTTGACCCATCTTCTCTAACAATTCTCCCTTCAAATCAATCTCAAAGTGACTGAAAATTCTTGTAAGTAAATGGGAATAGGGAAGGGACACTGCCAATTTGTTCTTCTTGTCCCAAATGACTTCAGCATCAGACTTCATTCTTTCTATAATAATCTGAGCCATGTTGATATCTTGCTTCCCAACGGCCCAGAACATCATATCAGCATCACCCTTAGTGCATGAGGAAAAGGTAGCACTCTCGGTACCAAAATCTGACAGACTATAAAATGTAAAATTCTATTGAAGGCATTAAACTGGTTGATGTCAATCATCCCATCCTTCAGCTTATACTCTGTTCCAATAATACCTAGCCCCTTGGCATGAATATCTACTGAATCCACTAGGCTGTGCCCTACCATAGATACTCCGAACAACCTCTCCAACAGGTCATGAGTGACGTGTACCTTTGACCATCAAGGTGAAAGACCCATCTTCTTCTGTCTTCAAGCATGTGTAAAATGCCTTCGCCAGGTGCAGATAGCTTGGTTCTGAAACAGTACAAATCTCTGTGCACTTCAGCCTCTGGAGGGCTTCGACTACACTGTGCATACCATGCTTCTCCAGGTCTTCTAGGTCCACTGCCTTGTTCCCACAAAGCTTGGTCTTGACTACTGAGAATCACTCTAGTTGATCTTCCGTTAGGAAGACAGCGCTGTAGCCACCCACACTGTCGGAACTCCCCGAAGCGGCCATGGAATCAAACAAGGAAGGGTTCTGGAGGATCGTGGGAGAAGGAGGAACATGAACCCTCAAGAAATTTGAGCGGGAAGAGAAAGATCCTTCGAAAGCACAAAGAAGGATGCTGGAGTCGATGAGGGTTTACAGGCTTTCGAGTCGAAATAGATAAGAGAGAGAGAAAGAGAATCAGTGAGGAAAGGATTCCCGTCGTAACGGAAGGACATAAAGTCACTTTTTGAAACGACAAAGCAATTAATGTGGATAACGACAAAACGAGAGATGATAACGCAAAAAGTAATAGATTTACTTAAATCTAGTGAGGAAGGATAACTCTTATTCTGAAAATTATTTTTTATTTCAGTTACGTATAGATATATCTGTTACAAATTACACATGCCTAGTTCCCTTCTAAGAGACGTAAATCTCTCTTCAGGTAAGGCTTTTGTAAAGATATCTTCTAGCTAATTTTGTGTATCTACAAATGAAATATTAATATTACCATTAGCTACATGATCTCTAACAAAATGATATTTGACCTCAATATGTTTCGTCCTGGAGTGTTGTACTGGATTTTTCGTGAAATTTATTGCAATTGTGTTGTCACACAGCAACGAGATGGTCTTGATGTGCAGTTCATAGTCTTCACGCTACTGTTTGATCCATAAGAGTTGAGTGCAACAGCTCCCAGCAGCTACATATTCAGCTTCAGCAGTTGATAGAGCTATTGAGTTTTGTTTCTTTGAAGACCAGGAGATCAAGCATCCTACAAGAAATTGACAACCACCACTGGTGCTTTTTCTATCTACTTTGCATCCAGCATAGTCAGCACTTAAATATCTAATTAAACTAATTTCACAAGTTTTAGGATACCATAGACCTAAGTCATAAGTCTTAGCTAAATATCTAAAGATCCTTTTGACAGATATTAAATGAGATTCCTTAGGATCAGATTGATATCTTGCACACATGCAGACAGTAAATAAATGTCAGGTCTACTAGCTGTTAGATAGAGCAATGAGCCAATCATACCTCTGTAGAGTTTCTGACCAACTTTCTTACCTTTCGGATCACTGTCTAACCTAGTGGATGTGCTCATGGGAGTGGACAAAGGTTTGGCATTCTCAAATTTGAATTTCTTTAATAGTTCCTTGTTGTATTTTGCTTGACAGATATTAGTTCCTTCATTGCTTTGCTTGGTTTGTAATCCAAGGAAGTAGTTGAGTTCTCCCATCATGCTCATCTCAAATTCTCCCTGCATGAGCTTCTCAAAGTACTTGCACAAAGATTCATCAGTAGATCTGAAAATAATGTCATCCACATAGATTTGTACAAGTAATATATTTTTGGCATTTGATTTAAAGAACAATGTGCTATATACATGTCCTCTAGAAAAACCATGATTTAGTAAAAATGCACTAAGTCTTTCATACCATGCTCTAGGTGCTTGTTTCAAACCATATAATACTTTATGCAATTTGAAAACATGATTTGAAAATTTTGAATCATCAAAATCAGGAGGCTGTTCCACATAAACTTCCTCCTTTATAAAACCATTTAAAATACTGATTTTACATCCATTTGAAAAAGTTTTAAATCTAAAGTAGATGCATAAGCAAGCAATATTCAAATAGCCTCTAGTCTAGCCATTGGTGCATATGATTCATCAAAATCTATGCCTTCCTCTTGGGAATAGCCTTGAGCAACCAGTCTAGCCTTTTTTCTAGTGATCACACCAGCTTCATCCAATTTGCTTTTGAACACCCATTTAGTGCCAATCACAAGATAATATGATGGTCTCAAAACAAGGGACTAGACCTGATTTCTCCTGAACTGATTAAGTTCATCTTGCATGGCTAAAATCTAAGATTTATCAGACAGTGCTTCATTGACTGTCTTCGGCTCTATTTGAGATACAAATGCTAAATAATCACAAGGAATAATATTACCTCTTGTTCTTACCCCAACTGATGGATCTCCAATGATGTTATCTATTGGGTGATCCTTTTTATACCTCCATTCCTTTGGAAGATCATCATGAATCACATCCTTTTGTTGCACTTCTTCTAAGGGTGGATCTCCATCATCTTTAATGGTTGTTTCTTTCAGTTTCTTGAAAATATTTTCTGCATCTTCATCATCACTTCCAATTTTCTTTCTCAAGGAAGGGTTAAACTCATCAAAAATAACATGCACAATGTGTTCAATTAATAAAGTTCTTTTATTGAAAACTCTATAACCTTTAGGTACAGAAGTGTACCCCATAAAAATACCTTCATCAGATTTGGGATCCAACTTACCAATGTCTCTCTTACCATTGTTGTGAACGAAGCAAGGACATCCAAAAGTTCTGAGATGGCTAATCTTGGGCTTCCTTTGCTTGTACAGCTCGTATGCACTCTTCTTCAGAATTGGTCTAATCATTACTCTATTAATGATGTAGCAAGCTGTGTTAATGGCTTCTGCCCATAAATATCTTGGAAGATTATACTCAGATAGCATTGTTCTTGCCATATCCAAAAGTGTTCTATTCTTCCTCTCAGCTACATCATTTTGCTGTGGTGTTCTTAGTGCTGAGAAATTATGTTCAATCCCGAAATCATCACTAAATTCTGCAAACCTATCATTCTGAAACTCTCCTCCATAATCTGATCGGATACTTATGATATTGTACTTCTTATCTTTTTCAACTAGCGTACTGAACTTTACAAAACTATCAAATGTGTCATCTTTATGCTCAAGAAATGATACCCATGTAAATCTGGAATAATCATCAACTATAACGAATCCGAAATTCTTTCCTCCCAAATTGGTTGTTCTCATTGGTCCAAACAAGTCCATGTGAAGCAGTTCTAGTGGTTTGGAGATGGTGACTACTGTCTTGGATTTGAAAGATGATCTTGCATGCTTTCCTTTTGCACAAGGTTCACAGATGTTGTCTAGTCTTGAGTTTATCTTCGGTAGACCGTCCACTAGATCATGTTTGATGAGTTTCTTGATACCGTCCAAGCTGCAATGACCTAATCTTCTGTGCCAAAGTTCAGCATTCTGTTCTTTGCTTGCTGCTAGGTAGATATCTTGATCCTTCAGTTCTTCTAGATGTAGTACATATAGATTCTTTTCTCTGCTAGCTTCAAAAATAGTTGTACCATCCTTGATAATCAAACACTTAGATTCCTAAAATTTGATCTGGTGACCCTTGTCCCACAATTGACTGATGCTGATTAGGTTGTGCTTGAGTCCTTTGACGCATAGAACATCTTCTATCAGGATTTTATCTTGGCTTCCAATGGATCTGCAACCAATTACTGCCCATTTACCATTATCACCATAGGTTACAGTACCTTCTTCATTTTTGATATATGAGAACAGCCTTTTGTTGCATGTCATATGCCTTGAGCACCTACTGTCCAGGTACCATTTTGATGCTCTGAGGCTTCCCTGCAATAATTCAATACAATTTAGGTACCCAAGTTCTTTTGGGTCCTATTTGGTTAGCTTCTTCACAGTTTTTTTTTGGAATCCATTTTAAATGTTTGTTGTACAAGTTATTTTAGTGTGACCTAGTTTGTTACAATGAGTGCAGCAAGAGATATTGTTCATTGTCTTGGTTGGCTTATTATTTTTATTTTTGTTTGATTTATAGTTAGGATTTTGTTCAACTATAAATTTTGGCATTGGATAAATTTTAGGATGAATGACTATTTCTTCATTATCAGGTGGAGTATATCCTAAACCATAATTTTTCTTTCCTGATCTTCTTGCTCCTTTTAATATTAAGGAGGATTTTCCATTTGTAAATTTTTCAATTGTTGCAGTCAAGTATTCATTGTCTTTTGTTAGTGTGTTAATTTCACTTTTAAGTTTGCTTGTGGTTTCCTGATTTTCTAGGTTTGTTATCTTTTCATTTTTATTTTTCACATCTTCGCATAACAGTTCAATCCTTCTTTTTAGTTCAGAAATTTATTTTTCTAATTATTCAGTTTTAGATTTTAGATCTGAGTTAGTTATTTCAAGGCATGCATAATTTTTCTTAGTTGTTTTCAATAGCTTACAGACGTCTTTATATTTACTGTATAGTTCATTGAGAGCATCTTCAAAGCTATCAGAATCAGATTCATTACAAGATGTAAAAGATGACTCAGAAGTTACCTTGTCATCGATGTTTGCCATGAAGGCCAGGTTGGCCTTTTTCTTCTTTTTCTTCGTTGGAGCTAGACTCACTGTCCGAGTCACTCTCATTGTTCCATGTAGCAGCCATGGCTTTCTTCTTGTACTTCTTGAATTTCTTCATGTTATCCTTTTTCTTGAACTCAGTTTTCTTCAGTTTTGGACACTCAGCCTTGAGGTGTCCAGGCTTCTTGAACTCATAACATATGGGTTCAGGTCTCTTGACTTCTTTGCCTTCAGATCTTTTGAATTATCTACCTTTCTTGAAATACCTTCTTCCTTGCTGATATTTCTTCTTGGATAAAATGTGCTGCAGTCATCTGGAGAGAAAGGCTTCTTCATCTTCACTGCTCTCATTACTCTTATCACTTTCTGATTTGCCCTCAGAGGTGTCTTCTGTGGTTTTGAGAGCATTGTTGTGCTTCTTCTCGTTGGAGGATTCTCCCAACCTTTCCATGTTTATCTCATGGGAAGGACCCAATGAGTTTTTCAAGGGACATTCTTTTGAGATCATTGGCTTCTCTATTGCTATTACCTTTGGAGTCCATGAGGTTGGTAGAGATCTTAGTATCTTTCTTACCATGTCTCCAGTCTCATAAGTCTTTCCAAGCCCAACCAGTCCGTTGGTGATGTCTGTGAAATGACTGTACATCTGGGAGATGGACTCTCCGGACTGCATTTGAAACCTCTCGTATTGAGCTACCAATATGTCAATTCTTATTTCCTTTACCTTGTCAGTTCCTTCATGTGTGAGCCTTAGCTTGTCCCACATTTCTTTGGCTGACTTACAGGCTGATATCCTATTGAATTCTTTCTTATTCAGCGAGAAACACAGTATACTTTTAGCTTTGCTATTTTGAGATAGCTTCTTCTTGTCTTCGTCTGTCCATTTGTCTTTACTGTTAGTTACCTTGAGATCTCCTTCTTCGATAATTGTCCAAAGCTGGAAATTGAGACCTTGAAGGAAGAACTCCATTCTTGTCTTCCAGTAGTTGTAATCTTCACCATCGAATAGAGGACGTCTGTTGACTGACTGTCCTTCTACATGACCTTGAGCTGCTATTTGTCTTTGCTCTTTAGATCGTGAGATCTACTTACTCGAAGAGACTTTGCTTTGATACCACTTGTTGCCCAGATAGCAAGCCCAGAGGGGGGGTGAATGGATTGGTGAAAATTTCTTATAGAATATTCATGTAAATAAAAACACTTGATAGAAGACATTAAGTTCGATGGTTAGAGTTACTGTTGAATAAAGACAAAGAGAACAATCACACAGACAATAGAAAATTTTATCCTGGTTCGGACCTCCTATCATAAGGAGTCCTACGTCCAGTCCCCAAGCAACACCTTGGGATTTCACTAAGCAAGGGTACAGTCCCCCTTAAGGACACTTACACATCCAGCAATAGCTGGCCTTCTCTTCTTTACCCGAAGAGGAACAAAAGCACCTGATGCAACAGGTCTTCCTTCTTGCCGAAAGGAACAACCACCCACTCAAGCAGGTCTTCTCTTCACACCTGAAGAGGAACACTCAGAGAAAATGAGTAAGAAGTGAATGGCCCCTAGACCAAACTTATACAAACTGCTTGATCTGAGGCAATGTCTGAGAGACAAAGAATATTGACAAAGAACTCTCTCTCACATCTACTCAGGCTCTCAATGGCTAAGCAATTTGCTGTGGAGAGCTAAGAGCTACAAAAGGTTTGAATGGATGAGTGAGCTCTTCTATCCTTTCAGGTGACTGAGATCTTCAAGCTTTTCAAAAGTTGTTCAAGAGTTGAAGAAGTTGTGCTTCATAGAGTCACCAGTCTTCTATTTATCTTCTTTGAAAGATTTTGACCGTTGAAGTATCCATTGTCTCACATCTTCATGCACGTTGGAGTGTCTAGTCCAAAGTGTGGAGCAAGAGAGCCTGCAACCATTAATGTCGAGGTAGACATTCACACACAAAGGAAGATTGTCTGAATTTCTTCTAGCTTCTGTCAGGTTGACAGGTCCAACTTGGCAACGTGCGCTTCTACTGGAAACCCAGCACACTATAAATGCTGACACATAGACAACTTATCTTTGTCTAAACTATCAGTCAACATTAGTAGTCATGCTATATGAAGATACACCCAAAAGGAAATGTCATTCTGTCATCATATAAAGCGAAACTAAATGTGACATAAGTGAGATAAGCAAAGATATATCGTGCAGTGATATTGTTCTATTATAATAAATGTTGAAGACCACAGGTTACAACATGATGCACGGGAAGACTTGAAATCTACAGAGATTTGAAAATATATTTGAATATCATGTGGATTGTATCTTCAAAGGAATTTAAATAAGAATATTCAACAGCTGTCTAAAACATAATCGTTAATAAAGAGAGTTGATGTTTGGAGACAGTCTGTGTGCAGAGAGAGAGAGTTGATGTTGATATGAAATCGATGATATAATCATAATCCATGTATGAATGTAATCCATGTTGAAGCAAAGTCGATGTGAACATAGTCCATGTTATGAAATCGATATTCTGTACAAAGTCGTTGTTTTACTGAAGTCGTTGTTGTATTGAAATCGATGTGCAGATGAAATCATTGTTTAAAATGAAGTCATTATTCAGGTAAAGTCATTGTTACTTATGAAATCGATGTTCAACCAAAATCGATGTTTAAGTGAAATCGTTGTTTCATATGAAGTTGATGTTCTATCAAAATCGATGTTTAAGTAAAACGAAGTTGATGTACCAACGACATTGATGTTCAAGTGAAACGAAGTTGATGTAGCAGCAAAATCGATGTTTAAGTGAAACGAAGTCGATGTAGCAATGAAATCAATGTTTAAGTGAAACGAAGTCGTTATAAAATCGAAATCGATGTTCTACTGAAGAAATCGTTGTTTAAGTGGAGTCGATGTAGAACTGAAATCGATGTTCCAAATATGAAGTCGATACTTAAGTGAAATCGATATTTTCTATGAAATCGATGTTCTACTAAGGAAGTCGTCGTTTAAGTGAAGCAGTAATCGTTTTGAGCTTTTACAAGGAAGTCGATGTGTACTTAGACAAAATATATGTAATAAGCTTCAAGTGGTAGTGAGTGTAGACAACTTACTGATTTTGTTTGAATTACTGCCTGTTGATAAACTTCATAAAATGATGTTAGAAAATAATATTCAAAGTTTTGTTAATCACCAAAAAAATATATAATTATAATAAATTATATGGAGATGGATTGATCATCACAATTGATGGAGTACAAATTGGACTCTCGGTTTGGATTTGGTGGAGGTATTTGGATTTAGTTTATAGTTCATTAATCCTTGAGTTTGGGGGTTACACATGTTCGAAAATAGAATTAAGTGTATGTTCATAGTGTAGACAATTTCAACATGTGGAGAGAGTCAAACTGGACATGTGGGAGTTGACAGAGTTCAAATCAAACTCTCGGTTAGAATTTGGTAGGAGTATTTAGGTTTAAGTTTATAGTTTGTTAATATAAAATGATCTCTTATTTCTTCTTCATATTCATACATGTCTAATAATTATTTTTTGCATGCAGGTCGTTGGAGAACAAGCTAGTAGCAATGCAGATGGCGACGACCACGAGACTCATCTTGCAGACGATTAGGAGTCTCGTCATTTGACTTATCCATTATTATCTTCTACATTATCTATGTAAACACTTTTGTGACTTGTTGGTAAATATTTAAAAGATATTTGAATTAGTGTGAAATGTTTAAGTTTTACTTAATTACTTATGTGATTTTGTTATGTTTGAATGGTGATTGTGATATATTTATTTTCTA
The DNA here is from genome assembly GCA_014218235.1 of Colocasia esculenta. NCBI lineage: Eukaryota > Viridiplantae > Streptophyta > Magnoliopsida > Alismatales > Araceae > Colocasia > Colocasia esculenta. The sequence goes on from CM024757.1 coordinate 86,484,150, forward strand.
ATTAATTGTCATATAAAAATGTATACAGGTGTAAATATATATATATATATATATATATATATATATCATATATATTATTATAATATTTTTATTTATTTAGCGACGGAATATCGACGGATAAAACTATTCGACATCGCAGCCAGCTATACGGATTTATGACAGTTAGATCTGTCACTAAAATCCATTGCTATTTTAGCGGCAAAGTTATAGGACGACAATTTAGCGACGAATTAGCGACGATAATTTTGTTGTCGCTAATATTAAATTGTTGCCTAAATAAGCGACAGATTTTTCGACGTCAGTTTTCAGTCGCTAAGTGACCGACACTAATCCGTCACTAATTAGCGTCCAATATATAGCTGCAGCCTAGTTCCGTCACTATCCTGTCGTCATTCCGTCGCTAGGCTCTCTAGTGACAGAATCGCGACGGAACTGCGCTAAACAGTCTTTTTCTTGTAGTGTCGATGAAGCCAATTAATAAATCCTATTCCTTTCAATTCATAATTCAAAAGTCTATTATATTTACTATTTCAGCCAAAACATATAGAGCCAATCAAGACTAGTACAATGCAAATGGAAAAATTAACCCTAACAATAACTAGAAAATTTTGACTCAGTCAACTATTCTTGTACTATAAATAACTGGGACGCTCGAATCAATCTTGGCCATCTCTAAACATCTCGTCGAATTCCTCATCACCTGAAATAGACATAGCAACTACGAGAGCAAACACTCAATATATGACTTAAATCTCTTGAACTGATCAGACTTCACATCAAATAACATTTTTAAAGCAAGCAGGATATCTAAAGGTACGTTCATGATAGCAAGTGTTCAGATAACAGTAACAAGTAAAGAGCAAGAGTACTTAACAAGTATCACGAGAGCATATTCACAAGCATTTAACATGAACGAGTAGTCATGGATATGTCACAAATAACAAGTACACAATTTGGCCATATCACGATCACGATACAACGAGCATGATACACGAGTACACGATTTGATTGTCATAGACCAATAACACGATTAAAACGATTTTAGTGCAATGCTAACACCATGGTCAAACAACCCCTGCAGATACACGATATTTGGGTGCTCCTCCCAGGACCTGACCGGGTCCCATTAATGCCGAGCATTGTTGGTCCAACAAATCTGATGATCTACACGATTTTGTCTAGAAAATCATTTAATGGCCATGAGAGAATTATAGCATACGATGAGACTTCAGTAAGAGGATCAGATGAGAACTTGCGATCCAAGAACCAATATAATTTTGTCTTACCAAACCATGAGAAATGACTTCTGCCTGGCACATATATGTACCAACAGTACTAGGTTAAGTCAAGATGAGAATAGCAAGAATGATCGACACACAGCTAGTTGATATATGTTGTACAGTTTCTGCCATAATAAGAAGGGTTAAAAGGGTTTTCATGATTCAACAGACTCAGTGACCTTGTGAAAATCTAAGACCAATGAAGACTTATGGGGTCTCACATGAAGATATCCTAGTCCGATAGGAGGAATACCTGATGATGAGTATGTCAATCAAGGAAGTGTTACTATCTACATCATGGTCAACACACGCCATATGAGGCAAGGGTCTCAAGAAACGACAGTACAAAACAATGGACAATATGTTAACATTTTATGATGTAATATGAGAGGATTCAATTTTTATTAAGACATGTTTAAACAACTTAGTTACTAGATTACAATGCATTCAAATATGTCATTAAAGTATATCTAACATGAGTTCGTAGGTTGTGACATAGTTCCCAAGAAATTATTTATTTTCTCATGCTATTCAGAGAATGTGACGTAGAGACAGTAGAAGGTTATAGGACAAGGAACGTGACAGGGTGTCAGTCAAAATGCGTCTGGCCTTTCTGGCTGACGTGAAGATCATGTCGGATTGTTCTATTGTGTTAAGGTCATGTCAGAACGATGCGTAGCGACATACCCAGATCGCGACATATCGGGATGTCACGATCAAGTTGTGTGACGGCCCTCATTATACCGGTACGGTTATACCAACCCACGTCGGTATAACAAGTGCTGCCACAGTGGGACATTTACCCAAACGATACATACAGCTGAGATACACGCGAATATACAACAGAGTAGCGGAAGTAAAAGAGAACTATCTCCATTCATTCATCATCCACATTAACCATACATGAATTTTTGCAATTAACAATGAGGAACTAAGAGCTCACATAATTTAAATTGCTGAAATAGAATTACAAAATGTCCACATAATACATTCCTTCCATAATAATTCTAATACAATGTTCCAAATACATACTATGAAGTACACAAATCACAAGGAAGCTCCAAGACTAGCTACTCTCCACGCTCGGAGTCCGTCTCTGCTGCCTCCTCCAAAGGTACTGTGTCACCAACTATACCTGTACGCCGAAGCAAGGAGTGAGTCCAAGGACTCAGCAAGCAACACTACTCATGATATACACTTATAAGTCCTAGTGGTTTCTACATGCACATTACAATTAGCAACACATAGCATGCTAGTCATTTCAAGTTTTCAACCTATCATGAAGGTTCTACAATTTTATACATAACTCATGCTTTCAGATTTTTAAAATAAAATTCACCTATCACATGGTCTCTATTCAATTTACTCATGAACTTTAACCTTTTAAGATCAACATAAGAGCTATCAACATGAACAATTTACATGCATGAAAGGTAACGCAACTAGCATGGGTTTTACACATTTTTAAACACATACATGAACCTTTTTACATGCTTTAGGTTGCTGATTTCACATGATTCAATGGCTATAAATCTACACATGAGAGCTACAACGTTTCTTAAAACATATCATATGAACAATCTATCATGTTATTTGCACACATATTCATTAGTTGTTCCTAACATGGACTCTAAACATTTTTGCACACATAAACATAAGAATAACAACATGCATTTTCTGAATTCACATGGTTTCAGATTTAGTCTCACATGGGTTTCAATAACGCATTTACACATCTAGAATTTCACATTTTTCTTTACACTAGTTTCCTCCTTTCACATGGTTACACTTTACACATACACATTCACATTGTCACTTACACATGTACACATACACTTTACACATTTCACATTACACATTTTTAGGTGCCGTGACACATAGTCCAAACCACCAAAGAAGGACATATACACATCACATTACACATAGACGCCATCTAGGCATTCCAATGGCGACTCTTGGACTGCGCAGACCGGGAGAACAAGTCTCCACCCTAACCAGTGGTACTTGTCCACCTCCAGGATTTCCCCCTAATGCCCTTAGGGTCACTTAACACAATGAACTTTCTCAGGGGGACTTTTCCCTGATACAGCTCCACTGCCCTCTACGGAAGCAGTGTCACATTGGCACAGTTACACATTTACATATTTACCGTTTTACACTTGGTTTTACACATAACACTTCATCTCATTCACTTTCTCACTCACATGAATACCTCTGTTTTTTCCTAACATGGAACTACAGAATTTCAAGGTTTAACTTACAGTAAACACACTAATCATGCTGGGTTTAAACAAAATCTAATCACATTAAGATCATATGCACAAATTATCATATTTCACATGAAAAACACCTAACTTTTTATTTACTGATCCAAAAGACCTGAAATTTTAACCACATGCTGTTTTCGGGTTCAAGGTCATACCCTCAATTTTTCAGATTTTTCTGAGCTAAATAGGATTTACAGAAAATAAAACGCCTAATTAGCATGCTATTAACAACTTAAGTTAACATGGGTCTAACACATTTTGCAAATTAGCCACTTGCTGTTTAAACATAAGCTATTCACATATGCATGAACTGAGAACACAAAATTTCCCTAATTCATACATCTATGGATTGAATACTACAAATCATTCTTGCATGCTTTCATTTTATTCTACCGAACTTATTAGCAATTTCGCAAGCATGCATGAATTACCAAAATTTCAAAACATACATACATGCCCCACAATTCTTCATGAATAGACTGCAACCAAGACATTCAACTAATCCAAATCATGGAACATGGATTTGCAAAATTATCTACAAGTCATGCTCACAAATTTAAAAGATACTATTAACCCACATTCACCATCACACCACATTCATTCACACACCACAATGCACAATATACATAGGGTATAAGATTTACCATATATCCTCATCACGTAAAACATACCGAAATTAATGCATAAGAAGGACAGAACAGCTCACTGTTCTGTCCAGAAGAACTCGACGGCGGTCTCTGGCCGCTGACTCAGGGTCAGCGGCATGGTCGATGGACGCCAAGGATGATCTGGACGTCCAGGGACCTTGCCGTCTAACCAGGTCTGTGCAGAAACACAGACCCGAGCTCTGAATCTTGGGTGAATTGGAGGGTCTAGGACTCGAGGAAAAATCCATAAAAATCACAAAACCATCCTAGACTCATAAGGGAACATCAAGGATAGGTCACTTGCCTTTCAAAAATTCTTCTAAGGGATTTAAAGGCTTGGTGAAGACCTCCTTGGGCAGTCCCAAGAAGTTGCAGAACCTCCCTCTAGATCGCCTTCCTCCGGGCTCCTGGGTGATCTCCACGCCGAGGGGATGTCGGGGAAGCCTTCCTCGTTGGTCCAGCAACCTCCTTGCAGCAGGGGGACGCCGGATCAAGGTCCAAGGGGTCGGATTTGAGGGTTCTAAAATGGGTTTTTCTCACAGGCTTCTCTAGGGTTTTTCTCTCCTCTATTTCTCCTCTTGCAAGGTGAAGTGAGAAGGGGGAGAGACCAAATTCGGGTTCAGACCTAATGAGAGCCCCTCACCCACTCACCATACCGATTTGACAGCCTTAGAGCCGTTGGGGGACATCCCCCAATGGTGGCCATGCCTTGTTTCAGAAGCTTGCAGCTCTGCTGCGCATGCAGGCCAGAGAAGTTGGCGTCCATATCGCTGGACGCCGGAGTTAGTGTTGGCGTCCATGTCTGGACGCTGACACCAGCTCAACGGCCTGGGCTTGACGCCAAGGTGGCCTTCGGCCAGAACCCTAATTTATGCAGAAAACCATGCATACCAAGCATATATACATGCAATATACCTATGGTATTGTATCCACACTATCGCCATGCAATACATACATTATTTATATTTAATATAACACATGCATACGTAATTATACTAATTAATACGTACGTAAATATGTACATACACACACAAGCACAAATATACACACATAAATACAAATAATGCGACGAAAATTCGAGGGTCTTACACCCTCTCCCCCTTAAAGAAACTTCGTCCTCGAAGTTAGAACGACACTACTCAAACAAATGGGGATACTTCTTCTTCATCGCATCCTCAAGCTCCCACGTAGCCTCCTCACGTGAGAAGTTCCGCCATAGAACTTTCACCGACGCGATACTCTTGTTCCGGAGATGTTGAACCTTCCGGTCAAGAATGGCTACTGGTTGCTCGACATACGAAAGATCTGGCTGGATCTCCACAGGCTCATGACTGATCACATGAGACGGATCTCGGACATACTTCCTGAGCATAGATACGTGGAATACAGGGTGAACGCTAGCCAAAGCTTGGGGTAAAGCTAGCTCGTACGCCACGTTGCCCAAACGTCTGAGAATCTCATATGGGCCGATGAACCTAGGGCTTAGCTTGCTATGCCTGCCAAATTTGACAACTCCACGAGTAGGCGATATCTTCAAGAAGACATGATCGCCAACCTCGAACTCCAAATCCTTTCTCCTGTTGTCGGCATAACTCTTCTGCCTATCCTGTGCCGCAACAAGCCTTTTCCTGATAAGCTGAATCTTATCCGAAGTTTCCTGAACTAACTCCGGTCCGATCAACTGCCTATCACCAGTCTCCTCCCAACATAAAGGAGATCTGCAGGGCCTACCATACAACGCCTCGAATGGAGCCATACCGATACTAGCATGAAAGCTGTTGTTGTATGCGAACTCCACAAGAGGTAAATGACGCTCCCAATCATCCTTCCAATCCAGAACACACGCTCTCAACATATCCTCGAGCGTCTGGATAGTCCTCTCGGACTGTCCATCGGTCTGGGGATGAAACGCCGAACTGAGCTTAAGCTCCGAACCTAACGCATCCTGAAGACCCTTCCACAATCTCGAAGTAAATCTCGGATCTCGATCCGAAATGATCGACTTCGGCACACCATGCAATCTAATGATACCGCTAACATACAATCTAGCTAAGCTCTCTACTGACTGCTTCTTCTTCATAGGCAAGAAATGAGCAGTCTTCGAGAATCTATCTACAACTACCCAAATCGAGTCATTGCCCCTTCTAGATCGAGGCAAACCCGATACGAAATCCATAGTGACAGCTTCCCACTTCCATACGGGGATATCCATCCTCTGCATAAGGCCGGATGGTCGCTGCCGCTCGGCTTTCACCTGCTGACATACTAGACATCTAGACACATAATCCGCAACATCCTTCTTCATGCCGGACCACCAAAATGATCTCTTCAGGTCTTGATACATCTTAGTGTTACCCGGATGAATAGAGAATCGCGATCTATGAGCCTCCGCTAACACATGCTCACGGACATCTACCACATCGGGGACACAAACACGGTGCTGAAATCTAATCACACCGTCCTCATCACGAGCAATGCCCGCCTTACCCACTAACTCTAACAATCTAGGATCGGCTTTCTGCTGCTCAATCACCTCATCCAAGACTGAGGATCTAAGGGATAGCTGAGCTACAAAAGCCTGACACAACGATGGCTCTAACTCGGTCATAGAGCACGCTGCATCCTCCAACATCTTCCAATCCTGCTGGAGCGAAGACCTCTTTCTACTAAGAGCATCCGCTACGACGTTCGCCTTTCCAGGATGATACTGAAGGTCGAAGTCATAGTCCTTCAAGAACTCAATCCATCTTCTCTGCCTCAGGTTTAATTCCTTTTGGGAGAAAAGATACTTCAAGCTCTTGTGGTCGGTAAACACCTCAAATCTGACACCATAAAGATAGTGCCTCCAGATCTTTAGTGCATGAACCACAGCTGCGAGCTCCAAATCATGAGTCGGATAGTTCCTCTCATGCTCCTTCAACTGACGAGAAGCATAAGCCACTACCCTCTCTTGCTGCATGAGCACACAGCCTAAACCAATCTGAGATGCATCCGTATAAATGGCAAAGCCTTCTAGACCACTAGGCAATACCAATACCGGAGCAGAAGTAAGCTTAGCCTTCAATAGCTGAAAGCTACGCTCACATGCCTCAGACCATACGAACTTCTCACCTTTCCGGTCAGCTTTGTCAAAGGGGCGGCGATGGATGAGAAACCCTCAATGAATCGCCGATAATAACCAGCTAACCCAATAAAACTACGAATCTCCGAAGGGGTCCTGGGAATCTCCCAATCCATAACTGCCTGGACTTTTGCTGGATCAACTGCTACACCAGCGCCGGAGATAACATGCCCGAGAAAATGAACCTCGCGCAACCAGAACTCGCACTTGCTGAACTTCGCATACAGCTTGTGCTCACGGAGAACCTCTAAGACTAACCTCAAATGCTGACGATGTGTGGCCTCATCCGGAGAATAGACCAACACGTCATCAATAAACACAACAACAAAGCTATCTAAATACGGACTAAACACCCGGTTCATGAGATCCATGAACGCTGCAGGGGCGTTGGTCAATCCGAAAGGAAGAACCAAAAACTCATAATGTCCATAACGGGTTCTAAATGCCGTCTTGGACACATCCTCACTCCTAATCCTCAACTGATGATAACCAGATCGCAAGTCAATCTTGGAAAAGACTGATGCCTCTCGCAACTGGTCAAACAGATCATCAATCCGAGGTAAGGGATACCTGTTCTTCACAGTCACCTGGTTTAGCTTCCTATAATCAATGCACAACCGAAGTGACCCGTCTTTCTTCTTGACGAATAATACAGGTGCGCCCCAAGGGGAAACACTAGGGCGAATAATCCCTTATCGAGCAATTCTTGCAATTGCTTCCTCAACTCGGCTAATTCTGCAGGGGCCATCCGATATGGGGCCTTCGAGATAGGAGAGGTGCCTGGAAGCAACTCTATAGTGAACTCTATCTCCCTATCCGGTGGCAATCCAGACAAGTCATCGGGAAAGACATCTGGAAAGTCCTGCACCACATCGATCTCTGCAAGAGTCAGTGACGAACCAGCATCGGGTACTAGCATAACGCTGGCAAGAAATGCGTCACAACCCTTGTTCACCATGCGCATCGCCTTCATGGCAGAGATAACTAACTTTCCCGCTAAGTTCTTTGGCAAGGGATGAGAGAACTCATCCTCACCAGGAATGCGGAAAACAATCTTCTTCCTACGACAATCCACTAACGCATAGTGCTCCTCTAGCCAATCCAGACCAAGGATACAATCATAATCCTTCATCTTTAGCAAGAAGAAACACCCATCTAGGAATCTATCCTCAATGCACACAGGTAACGACGGAATGCACTTCCTAGTCGATACCGTACCCGCAGGGGTGTGCACAGACAAAGGGACCTCTAACTCCTCAGACTCTATGCCTGACTCTAGGGCTAACTGCCTAGCGAACCGCTCGGAAATGAACGAGTGAGTAGCACCCGTATCAAACAAAACCCGAGCGTGCACACCGAAAAGTAAAACTGTACCTTCGGTGACATGCTCCGCCTGCTCGGCGTCCTCACGAGCTAACGCAAACACTCGAGCTGGGGCTCGAGGCCTTCCTGGTCGTCCTGTAGCTGGCGCGGCTGCCGCTACTGCTGGTACTGGCGCTCCTCGCTGAGCTTCCTGCTGAAGTCTTGGGCAATCCTTGATCTTGTGGTCGCTGCTCCCACACTTTAAGCATCTACCCGCTACTAACCAGCACTCGGAACCTCCATGGGTCTTCCCACAATGGGGACACTCTCTCTTCGCACCGGGGGAACGTACAGAAGGTACCTGAGAGTTGCTGACTGCCATTTGTTTCTGCGGTGTCTGGTACACCGTTTTCTTCTTATCTTGCCGCTGGAATGTCGCTGCCGGCCTTTTCTGCGAAGCCTTCTTCTCCTCCAGATACTGCTCCATTTCTCCCTCCTGTCTGCAGGCTGCGCTGAGGGCCTCGTCTAGCGTGCGGTGGTCGAACGCCACGAGCCTCGTCCTCAGTGATGGTTTGAGACCCATCACGAACTTCTTGGTCTTCCTGCGCTCATCCTCTACTATATGCGGTGCATATTTAGAAAGTTCAGAAAACCTTGCCTCGTATTCCAGGACGGTCATCGATCCTTGCGTCAAGGAAAGGAATTCTTGCTCCATCTTGTCCTGGATATGCTCTGGGACGAACTTGGCTCGGAAGAGCCTCACGAACGCGTCCCATGCCACATCTACTGCTCCGTCCTCGAAGCGCGTACGCAGTAGGGAGGACCACCATACATCAGCTCTCTCCTGCAACACACCTTCATAAGCACTAACCAACAATTCTAACTTTAACAACCAACATTCAAGCATAAACTAAAGCATACCTGTAGCATGTAGGTGGCTAAGGTCACCTTGTCCTCGTCAGGACACCTGATAGCTCGGAAGATTTTCTCCGTCTCCCTCATCCAGCTTTCTGCCATTAGCGGATCACTCTCCCCCTTAAAAGAGGGTGGGGCCATCCTCTTGAATCGCTCCATGATGGAAGGTCCACCATGGTCCTGAGCTGGGGCCTGAGCCTGCTACATTAAACAATAACAATATACAATAAACACAATATCATGCAATTTAAATAGCAAACTACTAGGTTGTTTTATTATTCTACCTGGGCCTCCAACTGGGCCTGGAGTGCTGCCTGGGTGTGGGCCTGCGTCTGCATGGCTTGCACCAGACCTTGCATGAATACTCCATAGTCCACTGGCGGTGGTGGGGGAAGCACAGGACCCTGTGGGGCCGGGGCCTGCTGCTCCGCCCGCTCCTCACGCCTCTGCTCGTCGTCGCGAGCTGGCGCACCTCCACGTCGTCCACGGGAAGCCATGGCTGTAATAAAATTTCAGCCACCAATTAGAGCTAGGTTACTAAGTTCTCTAACCATTTCTTATCTATTTTTCACTTCTTATTAATGTTTTCTACACATGTGGACATACTTAGCATGCAATGGGGATGATGACTTAGGTATATTCATGTGCAATCTCAACCGGTCTCTCTGATACCAATCTCTGTGACGGCCCTCATTATACCGGTACGGTTATACCAACCCACGTCGGTATAACAAGTGCTGCCACAGTGGGACATTTACCCAAACGATACATACAGCTGAGATACACGCGAATATACAACAGAGTAGCGGAAGTAAAAGAGAACTATCTCCATTCATTCATCATCCACATTAACCATACATGAATTTTTGCAATTAACAATGAGGAACTAAGAGCTCACATAATTTAAATTGCTGAAATAGAATTACAAAATGTCCACATAATACATTCCTTCATAATAATTCTAATACAATGTTCCAAATACATACTATGAAGTACACAAATCACAAGGAAGCTCCAAGACTAGCTACTCTCCGCGCTCGGAGTCCGTCTCTGCTGCCTCCTCCAAAGGTACTGTGTCACCAACTATACCTGTACGCCGAAGCAAGGAGTGAGTCCAAGGACTCAGCAAGCAACACTACTCATGATATACACTTATAAGTCCTAGTGGTTTCTACATGCACATTACAATTAGCACACATAGCATGCTAGTCATTTCAAGTTTCAACCTATCATGAAGGTTCTACAATTTTATACATAACTCATGCTTTCAGATTTTTAAAATAAAATTCACCTATCACATGGTCTCTATTCAATTTACTCATGAACTTTAACCTTTTAAGAATCAACATAAGAGCTATCAACATGAACAATTTACATGCATGAAAGGTAACGCAACTAGCATGGGTTTTACACATTTTTAAACACATACATGAACCTTTTTACATGCTTTAGGTTGCTGATTTCACATGATTCAATGGCTATAAATCTACACATGAGAGCTACAACGTTTCTTAAAACATATCATATGAACAATCTATCATGTATTTGCACACATATTCATTAGTTGTCCTAACATGGACTCTAAACATTTTTGCACACATAAACATAAGAATAACAACATGCATTTTCTGAATTCACATGGTTTCAGATTTAGTCTCACATGGGTTTCAATAACACATTTACACATCTAGAATTTCACATTTTTCTTTACACTAGTTTCCTCCTTTCACATGGTTACACTTTACACATACACATTCACATTGTCACTTACACATGTACACATACACTTTACACATTTCACATTACACATTTTTAGGTGCCGTGACACATAGTCCAAACCACCAAAGAAGGACATATACACATCACATTACACATAGACGCCATCTAGGCATTCCAATGGCGACTCTTGGACTGCGCAGACCGGGAGAACAAGTCTCCACCCTAACCAGTGGTACTTGTCCACCTCCAGGATTTCCCCCTAATGCCCTTAGGGTCACTTAACACAATGAACTTTCTCAGGGGGACTTTTCCCTGATACAGCTCCACTGCCCTCTACGGAAGCAGTGTCACATTGGCACAGTTACACATTTACATATTTACCGTTTTACACTTGGTTTTACACATAACACTTCATCTCATTCACTTTCTCACTCACATGAATACCTCTGTTTTTTTCCTAACATGGTACTACAGAATTTCAAGGTTTAACATACAGTAAACACACTAATCATGCTGGGTTTAAACAAAATCTAATCACATTAAGATCATATGCACGAATTATCACATTTCACATGAAAAACACATAACTTTTTATTTACTGATCCAAAAGACCTGAAATTTTAACCACATGTTGTTTTCGGGTTCAAGGTCATACCCTCAATTTTTCAGATTTTTCTGAGCTAAATAGGATTTACAGAAAATAAAACGCCTAATTAGCATGCTATTAACAACTTAAGTTAACATGGGTCTAACACATTTTGCAAATTAGACACTTGCTGTTTAAACATAAGCTATTCACATATGCATGAACTGAGAACACAAAATTTCCCTAATTCATACATCTATGGATTGAATACTACAAATCATTCTTGCATGCTTTCATTTTATTCTACCGAACTTATTAGCAATTTCGCAAGCATGCATGAATTACCAAAATTTCAAAACATACATACATGCCCCACAATTCTTCATGAATAGACTGCAACCAAGACATTCAACTAATCCAAATCATGGAACATGGATTTGCAAAATTATCTACAAGTCATGCTCACAAATTTAAAAGATACTATTAACCCACATTCACCATCACACCACATTCATTCACACACCACAATGCACAATATACATAGGGTATAAGATTTACCATATATCCTCATCACGTAAAACATACCGAAATTAATGCATAAGAAGGACAGAACAGCTCACTGTTCTGTTCCAGAAGAACTCGACGGCGGTCTCTGGCCGCTGACTCAGGGTCAGCGGCATGGTCGATGGACGCCAAGGATGATCTGGACGTCCAGGGACCTTGCCGTCTAACCAGGTCTGTGCAGAAACACAGACCCGAGCTCTGAATCTTGGGTGAATTGGAGGGTCTAGGACTCGAGGAAAAATCCACAAAAATCACAAAACCATCCTAGACTCATAAGGGAACATCGAGGATAGGTCACTTGCCTTTCAAAAATTCTTCTAAGGGATTTAAAGGCTTGGTGAAGACCTCCTTGGGCAGTCCCAAGAAGTTGCAGAACCTCCCTCTAGATCGCCTTCCTCCGGGCTCCTGGGTGATCTCCACGCCGAGGGGATGTCGGGGAAGCCTTCCTCGTTGGTCCAGCAACCTCCTTGCAGCAGGGGGATGCCGGATCAAGGTCCAAGGGGTCGGATTTGAGGGTTCTAAAATGGGTTTTTCTCACAGGCTTCTCTAGGGTTTTTCTCTCCTCTATTTCTCCTCTTGCAAGGTGAAGTGAGAAGGGGGAGACCAAATTCGGGTTCAGACCTAATGAGAGCCCCTCACCCACTCACCATACCGATTTGACAGCCTTAGAGCCGTTGGGGGACATCCCCCAATGGTGGCCATGCCTTGTTTCAGAAGCTTGCAGCTCTGCTGTGCATGCAGGCCAGAGAAGTTGGCGTCCATATCGCTGGACGCCGGAGTTAGTGTTGGCGTCCATGTCTGGACGCTGACACCAGCTCAACGGCCTAGGCTTGACGCCAAGGTGGCCTTCGGCCAGAACCCTAATTTATGCAGAAAACCATGCATACCAAGCATATATACATGCAATATACCTATGGTATTGTATCCACACTATCGCCATGCAATACATACATTATTTATATTTAATATAACACATGCATACGTAATTATACTAATTAATACGTACGTAAATATGTACATACACACACAAGCACAAATATACACACATAAATACAAATAATGCGACGGAAATTCGAGGGTCTTACAAGTTGTCTCTGTCTAATCTTGAAACAAAAATCAGACCACCTTGGATTGTGGGTTGCACTCTAAGGGGACTTGACACACTAGGACACACTAGGCTTAAACAACAACATTCTCAACATATACTCGATAAAAAATATAAAATTTGGGTATAACGAAACTAGACTTGCAAGAGAACAAATAGTAGCCTGCAATTAAGGTTTCATCATGGTTTTTAACATGCTATATATAGACTTTTGATGGAAGATCAGAATTCACGACACAGTGGACAAGGATTCGAAAATTCGCAAAAGATATATAATAAAAATTGGGGGAAAAAGTAGCAATGTATTCAGGACATCAAGATGTGTCTACATTATCATTTTCTCATCATGAAATAAATAGAGTAAAAAGATCTAGTTGAAACATGAAGGGTCAGGTTGAACATGTGTAGAAAACATGTAACACAAAATACGATCAAATGGCATGATAGAATTTGATGAAAATATGTTCATGAGATTTTTGACATTAAGAAATACCTATATGGTCATTTAATTAGATTGAGCCCGAGAGAATACCTACTTTTGATTGTTTTTATCCCCTATGATTTCTAACTCGAGTTTTGGGGAAGAACGAGGAAGAAGCTCCTAATCCTCAAGTCCTCTTCCTTCCTTCAGCTTCCTCCCACATCCCAAACCTCCACAGTAACGAGATAGGTTAGCCATGGAAGCATTTTGGGTTGTATTTAAAGGGTAGGTCATTAGGAGTCATAATGATATTCTAACTTCCAAGTTATAACGAGTTTCCTTCTCTGTCTTTCCTTTGTTTAAACCTCCGGCCACAAATTTTCTTAAGTTTATGACTAAGAATTCGTCCTCCTGTGATGGGCTATTGTTTCCTTTGGTTTTAGTCCAAACTCTTGGCCCAATTGGCTTAATAACTCACTAATTAGCTAGTTAATTGGGTTACACAAGTAAAAATACTAATTTCTCTATTGTTGATCCATTTAAGCCTCACACTTGGCCCAACAAACTCCTATGGGTCCAATTATCTTGTTTGATTTGATTATCTTAGGGACTATGTACATGCGATAATAAAATTTAATTTAACATATTTTTCAGTTCTTATGATTTTTGTTAGACCCTATGTGCACAATTTATCATGATTTCTTTATCCATCGTTGTAATATATTATTTAGTTCAAACATATAAATTTTCATTTAATAACGACAAAAATTTTCACATGTGACAATAAAATTTTCAGTTATCAGGATTCAAGTTGCTACACTTTCTGGTTGGTTGCTTGTAAAACATATTCACAAGGAATTTTTTTTTCAATAATTAACTTTTATAGGAAAATCAAAAACATAATTGTTTATTTGGTTGCTACGTAAATGTTTTCTCTGAAAAGATTTTTTTATGTTTGTTTTCCCGTAAAATATTTTTCGGAAATCATTTTCGCATGTTTGTTTGTGTGTTAAAGATTTCAAATATGTGTTAATTTACTCTTATTTTTACATATGCCTCATAAATATTAGACAAAACCCTCAATCAAAAAACACTTCCTCTTTTTATCCAACATTACAAGTCTAACAATCCCCATTAACCCTTACTCAAACTAAAAAATCTCATCTAACTTCCAAAGATTTAAGGGGATTTACATTGTTTAAACTTATTTTAAAAAATAAAGAATAAGAATATATAAAACTATAAGGCTAGTAATTAATCAAATAATTTCTTTTAAATTTTAAATGTTTTGATACTATAAAAGCAACACACATTCATACACAAATCAAAGTATTCTGACACTAAGAAATCACATCTTGGTTCGAGGGAACAGGAGGCACCATGTTGTCATTGTACATGAAAGAAAGTCTTCTAAACCAAGTAAAACTAACTACATACAAATAATAGTTGAAGTTTTATAGAACCCACATATATGAGAAATGTGCCGCCACTGAACATTTTAATAATCCTCATAACAGGGATAAAAATTAAACTCAAAGTTACAATTTTTTTTCATAGATAACTTCACAAGAACTGTCTTAGGTGTGCTTCATACTCATCATCATAAAATCTGCAAATAAGATGTAAAACACAAATACATTAGTCAAGTGTCAAGTTAACCTTCTAAAAGAACAGGAAAAAAAGAAAGATATTAGTACATAAGGTGAAACAACATAAAATGTCAATTTTAGTCCTGTAAACAATAAACTAAATTAACATACAAAATACAAATAATTATGTAAGAACAAATCTGTTGCAGCATTTAAGAACAAATCTTGTGGTGTGTGTGAAGGGGTCTTTAATTGGACTACTCTTCTTCAATACTAACCAAAATTATCATACCTGAATTTTTACATACTAATTTATCCTAAATGTATTCATCGTAGATTATTTCAAATGAGCACAATTGAGGTTGTGCATGGTTTGAGTGCAACTTAATAAGTTTTAGTTTATGTAAGCACCCTGGAATAATCTGAAACTAATATCATTGTGAAATAAATGGGTTCAAAGTACATTATTGGGTCTAAATCGGGAGATCAGACAACGATATCGGTTAACTTCTAAAGTCTCAGTTCAACCCAATTGCACCCAGTCATGACAGATGCTAGCAGAAGGCTGGGATTCTCCCGAATAATCCAGAAATTGCCAGATTCCTCTGGAGGCAACCCTCGTTAATCCCACGTCAGTGGACTTAACCAAAGTATCAAGATGCAAACAACAGTCATTTATAACTTGCTCACACCCAGGTTAATTGCCACCGGATAAGCTCCACGAGCTCCCACTACAAGTAGGCAGTGTGACCTCGCCGCTCCTCCCTCCAAAGCTCTCCTTCAGCAGTGGCAAGTAGGTAGCGTTTTCCCCACGTCTGGGCACTCTGCTCCTTCCCACTAGAGAAGGCTTCCCCTTTCCCTTCCCGGAGTCCGCCGAAGTGACTGCGCAAGGGGGGGGAATCAGTAGTAGAAGGTGGTAAGTGCTTAGCGGCGCGGCTATGGACCAGCGGGGGAGGGGCATCAGGGACCGCGGCCATGGAGGCAGAGGGCAGCAGGATGGGCTCGGCAGCCTCGAAGCGGGCGCCGGCCGGGGATCTCAGGGTAGCGGGGGCGGCAGGCGGCGGCGAGACCGCTGCTGGCGCGGGACCAACGGCGGCATTTGGCAGCTGGTGGCCTTGCCTCGGAAGGTCACGGAGCTTCTAAACCTGGTGTGTCCCCAAGTTCCCATCTTTTCCACCCCACATCTTCTGCTTCTTTACACAGTTGTGATTCTGTGCTTGCTGATGAGGGCGTACGTGGAGGAGGAGGACCCGGCTGCCAAGGTGAAACAGCTCCACGCCTACTTGGCACCGCCAATGGATTCCGCAGCAGCTCCCTTCTTCTCAATCTTTATTTAATCTCATCTCTTATCTGTCCAAGCTGCTGTTGTTCTCCAATAGTTTTCTCGATCCTTCCTGCTTTGTTGCCTCCCCTCTCTACTGCGCATGGCCTCGAAACCTCTATTTGCTGCATTTGATGCAGACAGAAATGCTATGCCTGCACTCTTTGCTTATGAAATCGATGTTTGGTTTCTGGGTCTTCCATGGATTCTTAAAAAAATGCTAACAGATCGGAAACCCCCAATTACCAGAGAAGGAGAGAAGTGCCATGGTTCTATTCCACAGTTGTGGTTCCCCCCAATTACCAAGCCAGGACGAAGATAGATCGGAAACCCCAGGACGTAGGCAGATCGGAACAAACCGATCCACAAAGGTAATACACAAATGTAGAGATCAGATGGATGACGAGATCAAACAGAAGAGACGGCAAGAAATTGAAGGCCGAGATCCGAGACGAAAACAAAAAGGAATACCTTGACGTGGTAGACGAGATTAGAAGCGGAAACGATCAAAATCCCGCCTCTTCCCTCAAACGTTGTGTCGGAGGGCTCAAACAGGGGCTCGCGTGCTCGGCCGACAGTGCTTGGGATAGACGGCGATGCGCGGGGTGGCGATGCGCGGTGAGAGGCGATGCACAGCGCCGATGTCGTCGAGGCTCCGACGCCTAGTGTCGGGACGATGGCGATGCACGGTGCTGAGACGGGGGATCGCGGCGAGAGGTGATGGAGATGCAGCGCCTCTGCACATCGAGGGTTTCGGGGATTCGCGAATGGGAACGGGAAAAGAAGTGTCGAGATTTTCGGGGGAAAATAGTATCCGAGAGTTTACGGGGGACTCCTAAATCCGGAGTTATGGGAAATTTTTTTTCATATTTTTGTTTTCAGTGATACCAAATGGCTTTTAAAAAAAAAATTCTGGAAAAAATTTCTTTGGTGGGATTTTACCATCCACATATACTTTCTCAATTTTCGGTAACGTATGCTGCCAAAATCTTATCAATCTAAATAGCTTCGCTATACAGATTTCATTCTCCATTCATACATATAAAATCCCAGTCTTAGAAACACTTTTGCATATTTCTACGTACCATGCAGCTCTAATGTGTATTATGGATTCAAATCTCAAGTGAAATGGTTGAGTCTTCCAATATGGTCTTGTCAAAAAATATAAAAGAGCCTTCCAATAGAGTTGGGATCCTCTAGAGTCCGCCCGCAAGAGGGGACTCGGTCAATACCATGGGTGGGGTGGATTTTTTATTTTATTTTAACTCCTGTATAAAATATAAAAAATATTTTAAAATGAGGAGTTAAAATGAAAAAACCTTCCCCACTCATACGGGGCGGAGAGGATCCCAACTCATTCGGGTACAATACGGTTCTTGAAAAGTCATTGAAAATAATGTTTGCCTATTCAATATTCAATGGGGACTGTTTGATATCCGCCGCGAACCCCCCACACCTCCCGCTTTAAAAAAAGAAAAAAAAACTGAGAATAAAATGGGAGTGAATACGTTCAATATCTAATAAGCAGCTTCCCATTTTTCCGACAGGAAACGAATCGAGAAATTACCTACCTATAACCTATGTCATGGACTGACGTCGGTGAGGAACCTTCTCTCGACAAGGCCCCCGAACACCACCACCATCGATCGACTTGCCAACATTTCACTTGATTATTGAATAGTGGATCTAGTCCAGCAGGGGTAGTTTGACCTTAATTGCTATCATGCTTCGAATCGGCAAACTCTTTCTCAAAAGAAATATATCTACTTGCATTGATTCTGCTTATAATTTCTCCTTTGGAAAGATATCCATATGAACTCAATTGCCTTATATATTCTAGCATCTATCTTTACTGCTAATTAATGTTAGACCTTCACTTTGAAAAGATGTGAGACCAATTCACTACTCATTATATGCCAATTGGCGCAGCTCTTCCCATGCTAACAACATGAACACCAAATCCACACTTACTCCTCATTAATCATTAATGTCCAGTTCAGTGCTATTGACTCCTGCCGCCTAACAATATTGAAGAATATATATTATATATTCAGGGGCGCTTTATGCATGATTACATATGCAGACAATGTGGTATATATTATCATGCTATGCATTGTTTGAATCTTGAAAATTAAATTCATGAAGCCAAAACCATGAATGAACTAGTTATAAAGTACTCATGCGACTGTCCATTAATACAAAAAGTAATCAAAAACAGATACCAATTCTTCTCCCCTTTTCCTGAACATCAATTAATACACTCGCCATATAAGTCGAAGTCAAAGGTCACCCTTTCCCTTCGTCCCTTCTCCGTCCCCAGCAATATTGCTATATAAGCACATACACTAGCTGCCAATAGACAGATAGCTAGCTAACGTGAGAGAGAGAGAGAGAGAGAGAGAGAGAGAGAGAGAGAGCGAGACAGAAAGCAGTGCTTTGGTAGGGTAACCTGGACTTGCTGAATATGAACGTTAAGAAGGCACTCATAATCTCTTACTTCCTACTCATGCTACTTGTTATGCCCTGTAAGTAAAATATCTCTCTCTCTCTCTCTTCTAATCTAATATGTGCTCCTTTCTTCTGGTTCTTATACTGCAAAATTTGTGGTACTTTGTTTGCAGGGGCAAGCGTACAGGTGACGGCGGACGACAAGCAATGCGACACGCCGTGCGGCTCATGCCATGGATTTTGTTTCAGCGATGGTGCATGCAACAGGCTGTGCGGGTATGAGAAGTGGAACGGCGGCCGTTGCACCGGGCCCTTGTACGTACAACCGCAAGTGCACCTGCTACAAGGACTGCACCCCGACCGACTCTACATGATGTCATACATGTCATGGGCGGCGATGTCCACTACAGATCTCATCACCCCATATCTATATATATCTCATATGTAATAAGGGGCACACTTCTTCCTCCGGACAACAGTACAACTATTTTGGTACTTTGATCTGTTGATGTTGTCTGATTTATATATATTCATATTTCGGAGCGGATCTTAAACGGAGCGGATCACCGGTTTCTGTATCCGTTTTTTTTATTATCCGAATAATATCCGTATTCGAAATCAGCTCCGCCGAATATTTGTTAATCGGATACGAATTCGAATCGATTCCGAATATTATCCGGATCCACTTACAGTCCTAATTAGCACTTCTCTCTCTTTTTTTTTTGTTATTGTTATAATCTAATGGCGTTGGCCACAAGGTGAAAACATCCCCAAGTTTGAAATCCGGGGCACCACCCGCCCTCCCGCGCCCCGCACTCGCAAACCCTCGAATCCACCTGAGAGCGCCCAGCGTTACCTTCACAAATTCCTAGAAAGTGCCCAAAGACGCAGCCTTTTGTAACGTCGAACTCTGCTCACCTGAGTGTGCTGCGTGGTGCCCCAACCACCAGCAAGGCACCCTTCGCCCATCCATATATATTCTTCAATACACATGTTGTCTGATTTATATATATTCACTAGTTGGCCACCCGTGCCATGCACATTTTTTTAAATATATATTTAATTAAAATAAATTTATAAATTATAAATTTAAATTTGGTATGATCTTTATTGACAATAATAGAGAAATATTGACATAAAATATATATAATATGTAAGAAACATAATATTCTATCTATGTTAAGTTGAAGAACATGTAAAAACATCGTTATGAGTTTAAAATTATTTTCAAACAAATTGAAACAAAGATTAACTAATTAAATTACACACCTAAACCCATGGATATCATGGTGATTATTTATAAAATATTAAAGTGCATAAAAATATTATTTTATAAAAATATATAATGATCATGATAATAATTGTGTTACTATAAACACATAGTAAAAAATATGAATATAATAATTAAATGATAAACTTTGTCAAAATGGAATTCCAGTGTTCTGGATATGCAGCATCCAAGATGGACTTCCACTACTCTACATATGCAGTTAGCACTACTATAACTGTGAAAAAATATATGAAAAACCTAACAATTGTTTGCATCTGGCATGAGTACTTTGTTCCATTCCATCGTCTGCGGTGGTGTTGATCAGAATAGAACATCCTCATTTACCATAAGGTCTGCAGTCCAACGATCATTGCAAAACTTATGAGACTATATATAGGTACATTACACGACTGACATATATAGTTGAGCATTTGCCAGCTTGTAAAATAGCTTTTATTTGGTAACACAAAATATCCGTTACATCCTTATCATTCTATTCCATCAAGTTATTGTTATTGTTTCCATGTATTTTACATCAAAAAACAATTGCAAGTATTCATTCCTGCGAATAAGAGAAAGTGTAATGGAGTTGCCTGCCAACGCCAGGAAGTGGTTCAAATTTAGATTGAACAGTAAAAAAGATAAATTGGACTATAGGCCGAAACTGCTATTTAAACCGACGTGATGCTTGCCTAGTAACTTCTATGCATCGCATCTCTTCTTCCCGGAGCTTGTTGGCATGCAGCTCAGATGGGAAAGTACTGGGCCGCCTCCCCCGCCGTCAACTGGTCCAAACTTTGCCTGCTAGATATCACCTCGAGCACCATCATCCCGAAGCTGTACACATCGACCTTGGGCGTGATGGGCAAGCTGCAGATCCACTCTGGCACAAGGTACCCGAAGGTCCCCGTGAGCATTGTACTGTAGTCCCTCCCCTCCAGCTTCGCGATGCCCATGTCCTCCACCTTCGGCTGGAAGTCCCAATTGGGGAGGATGTTCTCCGACTTGATGTTGTAGTGATTATGCAGTCCCTGTACTTCTCATGGAGGTAGGCCAGCTACTTGGCCCCCTTGAGAATGATGGTGAACAATTCTCCAGTTCAAGGCCATGGCATTCCCGCAGAAGAGGTGGTGGTCCAGGCAGCCGTCGAGCATGTAGTCGGAGACCAGTTGCCTCTTGGTGCCGTTGGAGCAAAAGCCACAGAGACGGACTAGGTTGACGTGAACTAGACCACATACCACTCCACGGCTTCCAGTAATAATATTGTTAGTCTTGTCCTCTGGCAACATCTCCACAGCAGCTTGAGAGCTATGCAAAGTAGAAGCACTGTGCCTGCAACAACGATTATGGAGATCATTAGTGCCCTACCGTTGTTAGTTCTTGAGTTGGGCAACTCCAAAGTCGAAAGATGAAGATATATAAGGGGTGCCTTGATTATCTTTTCCATCGAATAGCTACTGGAAGTAAATCACCTCTAGATCGAGCACCTATGGGCATAGGCGAATGCAGTGCAGGAGTAGTTGCTGCTGCAAGCTAGAGAGAGAGAGAGCATGATCAGTGCAATGGCTTTGGCGACGTGCGTCTCCTCCTGTCACGTGAGGACGAGAACCTGTTGGCAACACCTTTGTCGCGGCGAAAGTCGTCGCCAAATGGAGCCGCATGAAGAAGTTCATCATGGGCTACGACAGGAGGCTCTTCACCTTGGGGGGCATCACGATGTGCAGCCATCATAGACACAACACCACCTGCGTAGGCACTGCATAGAATAGTGCAGCGACGGCCAAGTAGAAGCCCAGAAACAGCACCGTAGGTCGGGATCACGCCACCCTGACAGGGAACTGGTAATGGTAGCACTCTGTCGACTATAGCCACATCACCACGCTCCGCAGCCAGTTATCCCAGAGTCTGGCGGCAAGGGAAGCCAAGCCTCAAAATGTTGCCCATGCAAATAGTGATTAGCGTGCAAAGATAAACTTTTTGAGGAAGACAAAGGAGACCCCACGTACCTGTTCGAGGCGCCTGATTTCTGCTCCCCATCCCCCGCTTCTCCGGTTCTCCCTCTTCACCTGTACTTCTTCCCATGGGTGCAAGTGCAACACAGGAACAACACAGCAACTCCCCGCCCCTTTACTTGGAGAAGTTAATGGCCCTGATGCTTTGCTCGAGCAGCAGTGTGAGGGGGTGAATCCCACGTGGCTGAGATCATGGTGACGGCAGGAGGCAGAGTATCGAAGACGCCGACAGTGACGACAGTGCAGGGGTCAAATACTTCTTACATGCACTGCTCGTTCCACTGAAGGTAGAGGTTGTCGACGACTGTCCGGGTGCGGATCAACTTGGGCCCATATTTGGCGACACAGTAGACATTGGTTGTGCGCCCTTCCTGTCCCTCGTCTTCATCTAAAAAGCAAGGTGTAGAGCACCGCGCATGGGAAACGCAAACTGGTGAACAGGGGCTCTGGAGGCAGTTCGCGGGCAGGCGAGGGGGCCACCCAGGCGTCTCGCGGGTGGTGGTCTGCAGGGCGATGGGTCCGATAGATGAGGATGCTATGGCGAGCAGAAGAAGGTGATCGCAGGTGAGGTGAGGATGGGCTGCTTCGCGAGGATGCGACTTCGAGAACAGCCGGAGTGGAAAATGTTGTTTTCAAGCAGAATAATAAAATGGTTCTCCGAGAGCAACCGCGGTAGCATAAAGAGGATGGCGAGAAAGTTCGACTCCCAACACCATCTTCACCGAGAAAGGGAAATGGTTTAGTAATTAACATCGTTTCGTAACGTGGCATGCCATGTCAACTTTATTAAATACATAGATAAAAGAGTTATTTATTACCTAGAGATTCCTTTTTGTGGGATGTCTCTTCGAATGTCATCTTCTTCTTCCCGCAACAAAATAAACCCGCAGAGTCTTCAGCCACGAGCCGCATGTAGCGGCCCCTTTCTCTTCCCAGCCGCCTTGCCAACTGTTGGATCCCTTAGTATTTTGATGATCACAAAACATTCATAATGTTTGCTAACAAACTCTTGAGTTGTATGCAGAAGACAGTTATTTTATAAGGGCAAGAGGGCTTTCAAAGAAGCCTATGTTGGTTCCTAGTAAGTGGAGTCGACCCCAACATTATGAAGGAGTCGACCCCAAAATAGCTCAGCTATTTGGAGTCGACCCCAAAACAGCTCAGTTGTTTGGAGTCGACCTCCAATCTTAAAGGGAGTCGACCTCCTTTGAAAAGCCTTTCCTGATGGACAAGCAGAGTCGACCCCAGATTTATGAAGGAGTCGACCCTGACTGTGCTCAGTTTTTTGGAGTCGACCCCAGCCTATAAAGGTAGTCGACCCCGACTGTGTTCAGTTTTTCAGAGTCGACCCCAGCCTTCTAAGGGAGTCGACCTCAGTTCAAAAGTGGCTCATCTGTTCAACTGGAGTCGACCTCCAGATTGTGAAGGAGTCGACCCTGGATGAACTGGAGTCGACCCCGGCTAAAGTGGGAGTCGACCCTGACTTGCAGAACTTTCTGAAAAGCACTTTTTGAGCTACGTTTTGACCAAGACCACTTTCCACATCTCTCAAATGACTACTTTTGTGGAGGGCTATATAAAGGACACCTAGGCGAAACCCTAGGCAAGGAATTTCGTGGGGAAGAGAGCCACACTCGAGCTTCATCTCCAGCTTCTTCTTCCAAGCATTTTTCACCTTCTTGTGCTTCCAGCCTGCTAGATCTTTGAAGAAGGGGATTTTTGGAGGAGATCTCTTCGACTCAAGAGCTTCATCGACATCTGGAGATCTTCCTCATAAGCTTTTCATCTACTATTCTTTGATCTATCATTCTTTATATTGTGATTCGTGCTTTGTACTTTTGCCTTCTTGGTTGAAGGTTGGTTTGGGTTCATATACCCAACCTTGTGTGTTTTGGTGAGCTGGGCACTGCATCAACCAGCGGGTTGTTAGTGAGCTAGGCACCGTATTAACTAGTAGTTTATTGGTGAGCTAGGCACCGTATTAACTAGCGATTTGTTGGTGAGCTAGACACCGTATTAACTAGCGGCTTGTTGGTGAGCTGGGCACCGCATAAACCAGCGGGTGTAGTTCTACTCTTTGAGAGGGTAAATCTCACCGTGTTGGTGAGGACTGGACGTAGGTAGACCAAAGGGGGTCTTACCGAACCCGGATAAAATCGGTGTCTCTTTGTGTGCTTGCTTCCTTCTTCCCTCACACCTCTCATTGTTTTTCTGCATTGTAGTTTCAGTTCTGCATTAGTTTTCATTGGCCATTCAAGACAAATTTTTAATAGCCCTATTCACCCCCCTCTAGGACTAGTCATAGTCTTGATCCTTTCATTTGGTATCAGAGCTTGGTCACTAGTTTAAAGGGTTTTACAACCTCTAGTGTGGATTGACTATGGCTGGTTTTGGAGAGCAGAGTGCATTCACTGAAGGCAACTCTACGAATAGGCCACCTCTGTTCAATGGCAATAACTATAGCTATTGGAAAGCAAGGATGATTATCTTTATGAAAGCTATGGAATATTGTGGAAAAAGGTCCTTATGTTCCCAAGGAACCTGAAAAAGATTGGACACCTGAAATCTTTAAAAAGTTGTCTATGAATGCAAAGGCAATTAATGCCTTATTCCGTGCTTTAGATGCTAATGAATTTAATCGTGTTTCTATGTGTAGCAGTGCAAAAGAAATTTGGGACAAGCTTCAAGTGACCTATGAAGGAACTTCTCAAGTCAAAGAAACGAAGATCAGCCTTTTAGTTCACAAGTATGAGCTGTTCAAGATGGAAGAAAACGAGACTATAACTGAGATGTTCAAGCGGTTCACGGACATCACGAATGGGCTTAAGGCCCTTGGTAAAGAATACTCTATCCCTGAACTCAATAGAAAAATTTTAAGATCTTTGCCTATGTCTTGGAATCCCAAGGTGACAGCTATTGAAGAGGTAAAACCTCTCAAGAATCTCCTTGGATGCTCTCATAGGGTCTCTAATGACCTATGAGATTAATATATCGAGGGACATGGATGACTTAAAGAAGAAAAATGGTCTTTCCCTCAAAGCTACTAATATGTTAAATGAGTGTGACAGTGACAATAGTGATGAAGAGATCGATGATGAAGAAATTGCCTTAATGACAAGGCAATTCAAGAAGTTTCTGAACAGACGTCGATCAAACTTCAATCCAAGAAGCAGAAGATTTTAGAAGAATGGTCAAGCTGAAGGGGAAACTTCTGAGAGTGAAGAAGCCACATGCTTTGAATGTCAAAAACCTAGACATATTCGTTCTGAATGTCCAGAATTGAAAAAGAAAAAGGCATACACAAAGGGAAATGGAAAGACAACAAAGAAGAAGGCCCTTGCAGCATGGAGTGATGAAGATGTTTATTCAGAAAGTGAAGAAGAGATGGTCAATCTATGTCTCATGGTAAAATCTGACCATGAGGAGGTAAATTCTGAAACTTTTACAATTGAAGAACTTCATGATGCATTTAATGAGCTATATGAAAATTTTATTGAATGCAAACTTGAAAATAAATGTTTAAAGAAAAACATTGATTTAATGACTCAAAAGTTGAATGTATTTCGTTTACATGAATGTGAAAATGTTGATATAGTAATAAATGAGAATACATTGCTTAGGAAAAAGGTTGAAACATTAGAAGAACAAATTCCCAGTTTGAAAAACAATTGTTCTAATCTTCAAAAAGAAATAGATAGATTAAAAAGTGTCTTATCTACATTTGTGCGTGGTCGTGATAACTTAGACGCTATTCTTGGTAGCACCAAAGGTGTCTTTAGAAAAGAAGGAATTGGATTTATCCCTCACAAGTCAAAGCCTAAAACTAGAACTTCTTTTGTAGGAGCTAAGTTATCTAGTACTCCTTTTGCAACATGCAATTATTGCGGCAAAAAGGGGCATAAAATTCAGAGTTGTTGGTTCCGAAAGAACATCCATAAGATCAAAACGATGTGGGTGCCAAAGGAAACAACCAAAAGTTGGACTAACATGAATGGACCCAAGCAAATTTGGGTACCATGAAATCAAGTGTAAAATTTCTTATTTTTGCAGGGCTACAGTGGTAAGATGAATAAAGAGTGGTATTTGGATAGTGGTTGCTCTCGGCACATGACGGGAGACAAATCACAATTTTTCAGTCTTGAAAAGAAAAACGGTGGAAACGTGTCATTTGGAGATAACAGCAAAGGAAGGGTAATAGGCATTGATAACATTGGTAAAACTCCCTCCACTAGCATTGAGCATGTGTTATTTGTAGATAGTTTAAAACATAACTTGCTTAGTATCAGTCAACTTTGTGATAAAGGATTTATAGTTACCTTTGATGCATCTCACTGCATGTTAACCGATAATGTTTTAAATGAAATCAAGTTTGTAGGCAATCGAAATGGAAATGTTTATACCGTTAATCTGGAAGATTTGGATGAGAAGGAGATTTGCTTTGTAGCAAATAACTCTAACCCATGGCTGTGGCACCGAATGTTGGGCCATGCTAGCTTTGGAATTATTTCCAAATTGTCTAGACGTGAGCTTGTGATCAGTGTGCCTAAAATGAATTTTGATTCAAATGGAGTTTGTGATGCTTGTGCCAAGGGTAAGAAAACTCGAACTTCATTTAAACCCAAGAACATTGTTTCTACCTCTCGACCTTTGCAACTCTTGCATCTTGATTTATTTGGTCCGACAAGAACTGCTAGTTTAGGTGGTAAGCGCTATGTTTTTGTGATTGTTGATGATTTTTCTCAATTTACATGGGTTTTGTACTTAGCTCATAAAAGTGATGCATTGACTGAATTCATAAAATTCTGTAAGAAGGTTCAAAATAATAAGGGTTATGTCATTAATGCTATTCGTAGTGATCATTGTAAGGAATTTGAAAATTTGCAATTCAATTCTTTTTGTGATGATGAAGGTTTCAGTCATAATTTTTCTGCTCCGAGAACTCCTCAGCAAAATGGTGTGGCTGAAAGGAAAAATCGGACTTTGATTGATATGGCCCGAACTATGCTTTGTGAATCTATCTTGCCTAGATCTTTTTGGGCTGAGGCTATTAATACTACATGCTATATCACTAACCGTTGTGTGATTAGACCTTTGTTGCATAAGACTCCATATGAACTTTACAAAGGCAGAAAACCCAACATATCCTACTTCAAGCCTTTCGGGTGCAAATACTTTATATTGGTAAATGGCAAAGAGGACATATGTAAGTTTGATCCTCGAAGCGACGAAGGTATATTTGTTGGTTATTCATCTCACTCTAAAGCTTTTCGTATATTTAACAAGAAAACATTGGTTGTTGAAGAATTCATTCATGTAATCTTTGACGAGACCTTTGCACCGGTTTCTAGACTTGAAGCCATTAGGATTCTATTAGCATTCACTTGCTCCAGAAATTTTAAATTATTTCAAATGGATGTTAAAAGTGCACTTCTTGATGGTTTCATTAAAGATAAAGTCTATGTAGAGAAACCTTCTGGGTTTGAGGATCCAAATTTCCCAAACCATATTTTTTTGTCTTCATAAAGCTCTATATGGCCTTAAGCAAGCATCGCGTGCATGGTATGAAAGATTGAGTCAATTTCTTATTCAACATGATTTTAAGCATGGCTTTGTTGACTCAACTCTATTCATAAAGTGTGTTGGTTCAGATATTTTACTTGCTCAAACATATGTAGATGATATTGTGTTTGGCTTCACTAAAGAAAAATTGTGCAAGGATTTTTCTGAGTTGATGTAGGGGGAGTTCGAGATGAGCATGATGGGTGAGCTCAACTTCTTTCTCAGACTTCAGATAAAACAAGGTCAAGATGGCATCTTTGTAAGTCAGTCAAAGTACACAAAGGAATTGCTAAATAAATATGGGTTCAGCAACACCAAGCCTCTTCCAACGCCTATGTCTACAACAATAAAATTGGATAATGATGAGCTTGGTAAGAATGTTGATTCTAAGCTTTATCGAGGTATGATCGGATCTCTACTTTACTTAACTGCAAGTAGGCTCGATATATTATTCAGTGTTTGCATGTGTGCGAGATTTCAAAGTTCGCTCAAACAATCGCACTTAATTGCTGTTAAACGAATTTCCTCGATTGATTTTTGTTTATGGTATCCCAAAGGATGTTCCTTCGACTTGGTGGGTTACACCGATGCGGATTATATTGAGTGTAAAGTTGATCGAAAGAGCACAAGTGGGGCTTGTCATTTCTTGGGAGGTTGCCTCATTTCGTGGTCCTCCAAGAAACAAAATTTTGTTGCTCTCTCGATAGCTGACGCCGAGTATATCGCAGTCGGGAGTTGTTGCACACAAGCACTTTGGATTAAACACTAAGTAGAAGACTATGGGATATGTTTGTCAAAAATTCCGTTGCTTTGTGATAATACAAGTGCCAAAAATTTATAAAAAAATCTTGTTCAACATTCTCGCACTAAGCACATTGAAGTACGCCATCATTTTATTAGAGACCATGTCTCTAGGGGTGATATTGAATTAAAGTTTATTGACTCCACACACCAATTGGCTGATATTTTCACTAAACCGTTGTGTGAAGACCGGTTTACTTCATTGCGCCATGATTTAGGAATGTGTTCATCTTCTTCATAAGCAACACATATTAATTTGTTTCCTCCTTTCCTTTTTGACAATGACAAAAAGGGGGAGAACTTATGTGTGGAGTGATAATTCGAAAAGTTTGATTTTTGTTCTATATGCTCAACGATGTGCTATGTTTTATGTGCATGTATTCAGGGGGAGCACTTAGGGGGAGTAACAAAACAATATTTTGATGAATGGACATATGTCGTGACAAATTAATTGATCAAAACTTTATGATTGCATATTGTGAATGAACAGATATATGTTTATGTTTATATTGCCTTGATCTATTTAAGGATGTTGGTGCAAATGGATGATTAGATAATGAAAATGTTTATCCCTCAATGTAGGTGTTTTGTCATCATCAAAAAGGGGGAGATTGTTGGATCCCTTAGTATTTTGATGATCACAAAACACTCATAATGTTTGCTAACAAGCTCTTGAGTTGTATGCAGAAGACATGTTATTTTATAAGGGCAAGAGGGCTTTCAAAGAAGCCTATGTTGGTTCCTAGTAAGTGGAGTCGACCCCAACATTATGAAGGAGTCGACCCAAAATAGCTCAGCTGTTTGGAGTCGATCTCCAATCTTAAAGGGAGTCGACCTCCTTTGAAAAGCCTTTCCTGCTGGACAAGCAGAGTCAACCCCAGATTTATGAAGGAGTCGACCCTGACTGTGCTCAGTTTTTTGGAGTCGACCCCGACTGTGTTCAGTTTTTCAGAGTCGACCCCAGCCTTCTAAGGGAGTCGACCTCAGTTCAAAAGTGGCTCATCTGTTCAACTGGAGTCGACCTCCAAATTGTGAAGGAGTAGACCCTGGATGAACTGGAGTCGACCCCGGCTAAAGTGGGAGTTGACCCTGACTTGCAGAACTTTCTGAAAAGCACTTTTTGAGCTACTTTTTGACCAAGACCACTTTCCACATCTCTCAAACAGCTACTTTTATGGAGGGCTATATAAAGGACACCTAGGGGAAACCCTAGGCAAGGAATTTCGTGGGGAAGAGAGCCACACTCAAGAGCTTCATCTCCGGCTTCTTCTTCCAAGCATTTTTCACCTTCTTATGCTTCCAACCTGCTAGATCTTTAAAGAAGGGGATTTTTGGAGGAGATCTCTTCGACTCAAGAGCTTCATCGACATCTGGAGATCTTCCTCATAAGCTTTTCATCTACTATTCTTTGATCTATCATTCTTTATATTGTGATTCGTGCTTTGTACTTTTGCCTTCTTGGTTGAAGGTTGGTTTGGGTTTATATACCCAACCTTGTGTGTTTTGGTGAGCTGGGCACCGCATCAACCAGTGGGTTGTTGGTGAGCTAGGCACCGTATTAACTAGCGGTTTGTTGGTGAGCTAGGCACCGTATTAACTAGCGGTTTGTTGGTGAGCTAGACACCGTATTAACTAGCGGCTTGTTGGTGAGTTGGGCACCGCATAAACCAGCGGGTGTAGTTTTACTCTTTGAGAGGGTAAATCTCACCATGTTGGTGAGGACTGGACGTAGGTAGACCAAAGGGAGTCTTACCGAACCAGGATAAAATCGATGTCTCTTTGTGTGCTTGCTTCCTTCTTCCCTCACACCTCTCATTGTTTTTCTGCATTATAGTTTCAGTTCTGCATTAGTTTTCATTGGCCATTCAAGACAAATTTTTAATAGCCCTATTCACCCCCCTCTAGGAGTAGTCATAGTCTTGATCCTTTCACCAACCTTTCTATTCATTCATACTTCTGGTACACACACTATGGTTTTCTACAATTTTTTTTTCTGATACTACTGGCTTCTGCTACGCACATGCACAAATTAGATACATCATTTCCTTCTTCTTCTCTGTTTTCGTTTTGTCCTAGATTATATTGTTTACAGTCCTTTGTGTATCTAGTTAGTGCTTGTGTATTTTTTTTTACATCTACCATATTTCGACTATTCTTTTCATTAATGTTAAATGTATCATTCTTTAAGTCTCCATGTAAATTGTTATGCAGAAAATGGATGATCCTTGTTTTGAGAACTCACCTACTATTAGAAATGAGATCTTAACAGGTGAAGAGCGATGTGTGGAATATGCCTGTAGATCCTTTACTTCATGTTACTGAGCATGTTCAGGGGCCTCAGGTCAATGATGAGAATGTTGCTATGATCCAGCGTCCTGATTCGTGTGAGCCAAGTTCAAGCTCTCTCCATGTTACATTTCAGCACCAGTTGCCATCTACCGCTGATCAGGGTGCAACTTTATGTGTGCATGGTGCCGTCCAAGATCCATGCATGGGTGGTTCTCATGTTTCTGATGAGCGGACGGTCCAGGTCATGTCATGCTTGGACATTAATGGAATCTCCGACGTCCCACCGGCTCTTGGTGGCCCGGTAGCCAGAGTGGTGAACGGTGATGGAACTCTCTTGCATGCTTCAGGTTGTACTAATGGAAAGTCTGTCTCTATATTACCTACTTTGGGGCCGTCAGAATCTTTGGTTTCATTAAGGGCAGCTGCTAACAATATTCTAATGCCTCATGTGGATGTTTCCAAAGATGGTGGAATTCTTCTCAATGACGGTATCATTACCAGATCTAAGGCTAAGGCTGTGGTGGATCGCAGTGGGTATATTACCTCATGATGTCTCCTTTTCCTTTCTACAATATCCGGGGCCTCTCTAATATGGCCTCCAAAAGATCTCTTTAGCTGATGGTGAAGAAGCTTAAGCTGCAGTTCATTACTGTGTTTGAACCTAAGATGAATATTGGCAAGGCCTCCCGTCTGTGAAATTATTTGCATATGGAATATTTTGTTGAGGATATTCAGGAGATGTCCAAGATTTGGATCTTCTTTAATAAGCCTTTCTCCTTTAAGCTTGTATCTTACTCCGACCAGCATGTTACTGGCTATATCTCGCAGGGCAATTCCACTATGATGCTTGTCTCTGCCATATATGCTAGCTGTGATTTCCACGTTAGGAGATACCTGTTTGAAGACCTTCTTTGCATGGCTGACACTGTGGACGTTCCTTGGGTGGTTGATGGTGATTTTAATGCCATTCTTCACTCTTTTGAGAAGAAGGGTGGGCTCATGCGTAATTCTACCTCTACTCTTGAGTTTAATGCCTTCATTTCGGTTTCTGGTCTTCAGGATATGGGGATTTAAAGGTTGCTCTTACACTTGGTCTAACAATCGGGTTGGCCACCTTGCCATTAAGGCTAGACTAGATAGAGTTCTAGTTAATAATCTGTGTAATATGAATTATCTTGGCTTTACTGTTCAGCATCTTGCCCGGGGGCCTTCTGATCATGCCCCTCTTCTCTTAACATTTCGTAATTCTTGCTCCCAGCCTTCTCGGTTTATTTTTCAAACTATGTGGTTGACTCATGAATCCTTCTTTAACTATGTTTCTCAAGCTTGGATCAGTGTGGACGGTTGGTTCTCCAACCCTTTTTTCAAACTTCAGGCTAAGCTTAAGGTGGTCAAGATTGCCCTAAAATCCTGGAATAAATTTGTGTTTGGACATCTTGATGAAAATATCAGGAGAGCTGAGGAGCAAGTTACTCTTAAGCATCAGACTTTTGACTTTTCCCCCACTGTGGAGCACCGTGTTGATCTCAACATGGCTAATGCTATGCTTAGACAAGCCCTCCACTGCCAAGAGATATTCTGGTGTCAGAAGTCCAAAATTCAATGGTTGGAAGAAGGAGACCGCAATACTGCTTTCTACCATGCTGCTGTTCAGGGTCGTCGAAGCAGAAACTTTATTCACAGGTTAACGATTAATAACACTTGGTGTGATAACCAAAATTTGCTAAAGATTGAGGCTGAGCGTTACTTTCATAACCTTCTTACATCTGAGGACCATGTTGTTGATGATAATCTACTTCTTTCTATTCCTCATCTTATTTCTGAGGACAATAATCAGATGCTCATTTCTATGCCTTCAGCTGAAGAGGTTAAACAGGCAGTCTGGAACATGAACGGTAATAGCGCTCTGGGTCCTGATGGTTTCTCTGGGAAATTCTTACTTCTTGTTGGGATATTATTGGAGCTGATGTGGTTGATGCAGTATGTGGTTTCTTCGCTGGTTTTCCTCTTCCGACAGGGGTTTCTTCCTCCATTATTGCTCTTATTCCTAAAGTTGATAATCCTAGCAGCTACAGTGACTACCGCCCCATTAGCCTTTGCAACTTCTGTTATAAAATTATATCTTCCATTATTTGCAACAGGCTTACCAATATTCTGCCTTCAATTATCTCTTCTGAACATGGAGCTTTTGTTAAGGGTAGGAACATAATGGATAATGTGTTCCTGGCCAGACAATTGGTTTCAGATCTTGGTAGGAAAACTCGAGGCCATAATGTTGTTTTTAAGCTAGATATGATGAAAGCTTATGATCGAGTGGAATGGGACTTCCTTTGGCAGTCCTTCGAAGTTTGGCTTCTTCTCAAGATTCACTTCTTTTGTGGCGATGCTTAACTCCAACTATTCTTTTTCAGTTCTGTTTAATGGTGCTCTTGCGGGTTTCTTCAAGTCGTCCAGAGGCCTTCGTCAAGGCGACCCTCTCGCCCCGGCCCTTTTTATTATCATGGAAGAAACTTTGAGTAGGGGCCTTCGGATGATGATGGAGAATCGTGTTATTATTCCTTATTCGGGTCCCACGAACTGTCTGCCATTCTCACACCTTTTATACACTGATGACACTCTCATTTTCCTCAATGGCTAGGTTACTAACATCCAAAAAATCATGAATTTCATCACCATGTATGAGCAGTCTTTTGGTCAATGGGTTAATCATGTTAAAAGCAGTTTCCTTATTTCTAAATCTGCTCCTCTTCATGTGGTTTCTAAAATTCATCGATTGACTGGCTTCCAGCATCAAAAAGGTACTATACTTTATCTTGGTGTGCCATTTAAGCAAGGTAGAAATAGGGTGGCTGATTACAAGTCTTTGATGGATAAAATATTTACTTAGGTTAGTAACTGGAAGTCCAAATTCCTATCCAAAGCTGGTAGAATGATTCTGGTTAATTCTATTCTCAATTCTATGCCGGTTTATCTAGCAACTGCTTCCTCCATTCCAAAGACTGTCATCAATTTCATTGAGCGATTATGTGCTGCTTTCTTCTGGGCTGGTTCCCTCAGTGATAATCGCATCCATTGGGTCTTGGGCTAATATTCAGAAACCTATTTTAGAAGGTGGTTTAGGAGTGCGCAGTCTTTGGCATGTTCAGCTCTCCATGGTCATTAAGCTCATTTGGAATATTTATCATGGTTCCTCTTTGTGGGTAACTTATGCCGTGCATCATTTTTTTATTAATGGTCAGCTCACTAGACACCCTTATGGTATATCCAAAAAACTTTTCTTTGCTACTCATGAAATTGTTCAAGAAAAGTCTAGATGGATCTTAGGCAATGGTGCGAGTATTAGCTTTTTGGATGATGTTTGGATTGGTCAGCTTCCTCTTCGACGTTCCTTATCGACTCCTTTCTTAGATCCGTCTCCCACTGTCCAGGAGGTCCTTCAAAATAGTCATCATCATCTTCACTCCCTCATTGATGTGAATTTTAATTAGCTGAAGCTCTCATCTAATGCTGATATCTGTGTATGAGTTCCTTCTAAGAGTGGCATTTTCTCTCTTAAAACTGCCTATGACCTAGTTCATAATCGTGGTGTTCAGTGCACTCCTCTTCTCCGAATCTGGCATAATCTTTTCAACAAATGTGCCTCCATGTTTTGTTGGCATTTGCTCCATAGAGCGGTTCCTGTGGATGCATGTATTGCTGAGTGTGGGATTTCCTTACCCTCTCGTTGCAGTTGTTGTAGGAGCCCCCAAGTAGAGGACATGAACCATCTATTTCTTCATAGTGATCTAGCTAAACCGCTCTGGAACTGGGTTACCCCTCTGCTGATTGCTGGTCATGGTTTTTAGGACAATATTTTGATCTGTCTTTGGGATATTTTCAAGTTTTGCAGCCCTTCTAACCCTCATGGCTTTGTTACTATTTACTGCTCAATGCTCATTGTCCGGGAAATCTGGAAGACTCGCTGCAAGAAGAAGTTTGACCAAGTTCTGATTTCTTATAATTCTATGCATAATAACATCCAATACTTAGTTGGTTACCCCATTAGTAGGATGGTTTTCAAATTAGGTTCCATGCCACAGAAAATGGATGCGCTTCTGGAGGTTGGTTTTCATGTTAATCCTCCTATCAGGATGTCTAAACTTGTGAGATGGATTCCACCCGATCAAGGGAT
Organism: Colocasia esculenta; assembly: GCA_014218235.1. Taxonomy (NCBI): domain Eukaryota; kingdom Viridiplantae; phylum Streptophyta; class Magnoliopsida; order Alismatales; family Araceae; genus Colocasia; species Colocasia esculenta. Next base: position 86,519,537 of record CM024757.1, read on the forward strand.
CATGCTCAATGTTGATGGTGCCAGCAAAGGTAACCTAGGCCCTTGTGGGGGCGGTGGTATCTTCAGAAATTCTCAAGGTGATGTCGTTCTTGCCTTTTCTTCTTCTTATGGAGTTGGTTCTAGCCTAGCTGCTGAGGCTCGTGCTATGCATGATGGCGTCTCTCTTGCTTCTTAGAAGGGTCTTTTGGTCACTCATATCTGCTCGGATTCTTTGGCCTTGGTCAGCTCCCTACATTGTGGCATCGCTCCAGCTTGGGATTGCTACAGGTGGTGGACGGTAGTTCGTGACTTGTTCAGCTTCATGGTGTTCATGTATCGCATGTCTTCAGGGAGGGTAATCAAGCGAATGATGCTTTAGCAAATTGTGCTTGTGCTGAGCATTGTAATGTTGTTTTTTCCTTGGCTAAAGACTTCCCTCATCCCTGTCTCTCTGCTTATGTTGGGGATCGTATGGGTCTCTGCAACTTTAGATCTTGATGTATGGTTTTTTCAGGGGAAAGCCCCATAGTATTTGTACTCTTTCTCTTATTAATAAAATTTTGTGCAGCAGGCTAATCGCCTAGGGGAGTGGGTTTGCTTCACCCTACTGGGGTGTAGTACACTCGACCAGCCGCTGATCCTATTTCACTTTTATAAAAAAATAATGCAAAGAAAGGAAAAAATAGAAAATACATCAAGGATAATATTGCTAAACTGGACAAGAATGGGTCTAGAATCTTCTTGTAACCGCTCTGCAAGATAGAGTCCATCATCCCCAAACTCATCCAACTTAACGGCCTATCCAGCGATTAACAACGTACACCTAATCATCACTGTTTTTGTTGAAGGGGAACTAAGATCCCAGAACACATTGAGAACCAGCCAGTCGTTGAAGCGATATAATAAATAGGTTACCATATAGTAATGCAAGGGAGTAAGGATAAGAAAGTCATACCTGTACTTACTTGCAAGGCTCCATTTTTTGTGATTTTCGGATTTTATGATTTTTGTGGTTTTCTAATAAATAGACAAAGTAATAATTGACTGAAAACAAAGTAAAGATGTACAAACACAACATTAACATAAGCAAACTATGTACAGACACAAGAAAACACACCAAGCATTAACGCAACACCTATGGGGATCGCGACATTGTCGCGACGCCACATATTGACGTGACCTAAACGCATCGGATCGGGGCATCGCGACACTGTTCTGTGTGCTAAACTCCGAAACCGAGCCTTATCCATATCCTAAGACCTATTCCACTACCTATAGGACTTCTAAACCCAAAACTAATGCTACTCTAACACCTATGGACGAATTGGGATAGGATTAGCCCCCCTAGAGTTCTATAAATAGGGGTGCAAGGCTCTAAACTCACAGCTCATCTTCTCTCTTGGTTTTCTCTCTCTCCAAGCCATGAAGAGGTCTTTCTCCACCCTCCAAGCCTACCCCATCCCCTATGGTAGTCCAAAGGCAACAAGGATGGCCTATGAAGAGCTCTAATGCCTCTCCTAGGTGCCCGGTCATCTAAGCTCAAGACAAGATGTTCAAGTAAGTTTCTCTCTCTTCTTCTTCTAGACTTTCTCTTTATTCTTCTTCTTCTTCTTCTTCTCTCTTTCTTCTAGATCCTCTCAGGCGGAAGATGTTACTCTAAGATCCCTTGGCTAGAACCCATGATAAAGGCGCTCCCTATAGTGTTTATCAACCTGTTGCGCGAGTGGAAGCTGACAACTGTCCTAGTGTTGGCAAAGAACTACCACAAGATAGTGCACATATGGGACAACATCACCGCGCTCGTAGATCTGTGGCATCCACAAACACATACTTTCATCTTCCCTTCTTTTGAGGCCACCATCTTGCTGGAGGAGTTGGAACTCGTTTTGCGGTTCCCCATGGACAAGAAAGGGGAGGAGCACCTCATCTCGCACACTATGGCTCCCATCGACTCCTGGGCCATCCTTGGCAAGGTCAACACTAGGACCTAGGACTTGAGCACTATGACTATCTCGGGCTACATTCATCTGATCCCCCTCTCCCAGTGGATTGCTTCACAATGCAAGAGGAAGATGGGAAACTACTTAGCAATTTCCAAGGCCACCGCCATCTGCATATGCGGCGTCATTCTCTTCCCCACGCAAGATCATCTTTTGTCTGCGGCCAACCTGGACATCATCAGCAGCGTGTGGAATGGTATGTCAATCTCTCAGGCCGTTCTTGGTTATCTATATGTTAGGCTCTCCTCTGCAGCCACTGGCGGACCTCTCTTTGACTCCGTGGTCGCCCTCGAGTGCTGGATGGGCATGTACATTTTGTTTAAGGCGACAGATGACCCCTCCCTCAAATGCACGAGCATGGTCCATCACCCACTTGCCTTCGTCGGTGCTCCGCTCCACATGACCACCCAAGCATGGTGCAAGACTGCAACAGTTAAAGGCTTGAAGGAATGGAGGCTATACTTGAGCACACTACAGACAGGTGGAGCAGTTCGAGATGCGTCTGACCTTCCTCCATAACAAGATCATCCGCCTCTCTCAATGCGTCGGCCTGGCTTTACGACTAATTGGCAATGAAGCACTAGTCCTGTGCAACCCCGACCGATGCTACCTTCAGCATGGCGCGGCACGCATGGTTGCACCGACCCTCTCCCATTACCCGCCTATCCAAGCACAGAAGATGGATGATGTACAAGATGAGCAGGATGTGAGGAGTGCCATCATGCACTGGGAGGGGTGTGCCGCATGCCTCATCTCAGCAGAAGTGACAGAGGACGAGGATGTGTACCAAGAATACTTACAAGCATTAGGAAGGATCTGACCACGTGGAGATCATGCCGTGGCGGAGGCTGCATAGGGCTCGTGACAAGCTTGAGGGTGATTAGGATTTGTATAAGGTGGTAGGTAGGGCTTGAAAAGCTGATTAATTGATCATAGGGATGATTAGGACTTCTATTTGATGATTTAGACCAATAAAATCAAAATTTTATTCAATGTTTGCATGTTCGGGTGATGTCGCGACCACTACAAACGTCGCCTTAAGGTCGCGGTGACACAAACTGAGAGTTCAAAGACATAGGGCCCCCCCTTTTCCCCTCTTTCGTGCTCACATCTCCTTCTCCGACGATTCTGAGCTCAAGCAATTCCCCTTCTCCGGCTCTTCTCGCTCTCTCCCTATGTTCTCTCTCTCAATCTCTCCTTCTCCTCTCACCCTCTTCCTCCCTTATTCTCATTCTCCCTCACTCTCATTCACCCTCATTGCAATGGAAGGAGGCAGTGGTGATGGTGAGAGGGGCAAGCACCCAATGAGGAGACCCCGGTGGTGCGAGGCGGCAGCTCCGGCGGTAGAGGATGTGCCGGAGGTGGAGATGGCAGTGGAGGAGGATACCCTGGTGGACCTGGTGGTGGCGGTCGAGGCTCAGGAGGCCACGATGAAGAAGACAGGCCCCCAAAGCCCTAGCCCTTGAAATTGATGGTGTGGGTGTGATGACAAGGTCCCTAGAGGGCAAATGTAGGGCGAGAAGACCAAGAGAAAGGCCGTCGGAGAGGGGAAGCTCCGGTCGGTCTGCGATTGGGAATGCGGCGGCCTGCCCCGTCATGACAAGGGATGTCAGGATGGGGTCAGAGGCCTCACGACATGGTTGCGATGCATCAGGGCATCGTGACAAGGTCACGACCCAAAGGGCCGATGAGACCTTAGCCGAGAGCACTTAACCTATATGATTATGCTGACTAGTGCCTTTTTTTATGTGTTTGCAGGGAAAGATGAGAGCCAGGTGTCATGGCTTCTGGTCCTAGCAGTGTAACTAGCTCTCCCTAGCTTCCAGAGGGAGAGGCTCGAGGAGATGGGATTTGCTGACGTCCTCCGCATGGAGCGGATGAGGGCCGATGCTCCTCTCACCCAGGTGTTGAGGAGTAGGTGGGACGCGAAGGTGACCGCCTTCATGTTCCCATGGGGTCACATGATCCCCGACCTTGAGGACATGAGTAGGATTACCGGGCTGAGAGTATATGGCCGCCGATTAGCGGGTTCACCTACCCCTGCTATAGAGAGATAGCCCGTAGGCTCCTAGATTTGACTGTAGGTCAAAGGACTTCCTCCTAGGGTGGACTTACAGGAGAGCTTAGGGCTAGTACAGACGAGTAGGGAGATAGGGGAGACGGCTGACGAGCAGCTGGATCAGCTGGTGAGGGGTTGTCGGGAGACCTTAGCCAGCGAGCCTGGGGCTCAAGCAGATCTGGACCTACGTCGCTTCCTCACCTTCTTCCTTGGTAGACTACTATTTGTCACGAGGGGCGATGTGGTCCATTGCCAGTTTCTGCCATTGTTGGAGGACCTAGACATGGTAGGAGAGTACGCATGGGGTGCTGCCCTTCTGGCACACTAGTTCGATAGTCTGGGATCCTCTAACCAGTAGACCGTGATCAGCGGGTTCTTCCCCTTCCTCCAAGTACACTTCTCTTCCTCTTGCCTTGTTCAATAAATTGCTTCTTTTATTGCAAATGATCTGACTGTGCCTCTCTTTTTTGCAAGTCGGGACCTACCTCCACCTCCCAAGCCTGGGGAGGGGGATCTTGGAGCGACCGGGCCTCGTGCCCCTAGCTCGGCCCGGGTGCCATGCCGAGACACACACCCCCTGGAGGAGCAGCTAGCATCCATCCAGAATGCCATCGACGTCTACCCTCAGCTGGATGTGAGTACTACCCCTTCTCTAAACTCTATTTGATTTCCTTAAATGCTTTTGGCTACTGACTAGATGTGTTCTTTGTTGTGCAGGTGGTGTGGCAGCCATACCTAGAGGAGGGAGACGAGGGACATCCTTGGTTGGAGCAGGCCCGCCCCTACTTTGGTAGGGCGATGTGGGTTCATGCTCTCAACCTCGTACTACCTCTACATCTGCACCTGACTCAGTCGTCACTCAGACTTCGTCAGAGTGTCGTGGAGTTCCCTAGCCGAGGTAAGACCCCTAGGCTCGGTTGGAGCTTCCGAGGACTCCATGACATGACTGATTGGCACGAGTGGGCCCGTGAGAAGATCGTGGATTGGGAGCATAGGGGACGACGGGTCACGTCTGACGCCCAGACCGACGAGCCGTACCTGCAGTCTTTCGCCTTGAAGTATGGGGCGATGGTCTACAGGGGCGCCCGACAACAGGTATACCTCAAAACAAAAACCTTGTGAATTCTATGATTGTATTGATCCTGACATAGTTTGTTGACTTGCAGGCGGACGTGACCGGGTAGACTGCCTCACTCTAGGCCCTGCTGCATTCCACGTGTAGGACCGGCATGTGGCGAGGAGAGAGGCGGACCAGTTGGTAAGTACCTACTCAGACTTCAGTAATTTACCAATTCTTTCAGCTTTTAGAGAAATTGACAAGTGTTCCAAGTGCAGCGTGCGGAGTTGGTGAGGTTGAGGATGACACAGGTAGGTACATCCTCGTCTCGGGCAGTGAAAGAGGCCTCCCAGTCTGATCTCGATGACCGACTGGCAGGTGCTTTGAGGAGGGCTGCGGAGGCAGAGGCAACACTAGAGGAGAGGGTACGTATGACATTGACCTGGTCTTTTCTTGATTTAGAGTTGATATGATGACATGTTCGGACACAAGTTGTGGAGCTGAGGACCGCCACTGGCTAGGTGAGTCACTGGCACGAGCAGGCCGACACGGCAGTGGTGTCAGTCAGCCAGTGGTGCCTCCAGGTGGAGACGTCAGCAGCGGAGGTGGCCCGGTGGCGCACACAGGCAGAGGCAGCGGTGTCCCAGGTGGGGGAGCTGGCGACGCTGCACACATAGGGGTCGTCAGCAGACCAGGCGGAGCTGACCCGACTGTGTGCCGAGGTAGCCACGCAGGAGGTCTGGATTGAGGAGCTCTAGGGTTGTATGGCGATGATGAGCCATGCTCGGAGCAGGAGCGGAGCGAGTGGTGCCTCCGTGAGGTAGTACTTAGAAAGTTCCTCCAACCGTCAGAGGAACGAGGAGGAGGAGAGGCGCCAAGTAGGCGAGATGAGTGCCCGGAGTGTCAGGGGTGGTGGCAAGATGCCACCCCCACCTGAGAGGCAAGAGGGATCCGAGGAGTGGTGGTGGACAGTGAGGAGTTTGTGAGCCACCTCCCCCTTATCTTGTACATGATGCTTATGTTTAGTGGATCTTTTTCTTTTGTGCCAATGTTTGTGAATGCTTGAATGGATTGTGATTGACACGAGTGAGAAACGCGATCCAAGAGAGAGAGAGAGAGAGAGAGAGAGAGAGAGAGAGAGAGAGAGAGAGAGAGAGAGAGAGAGAGAGAGAGAGAGAGAGAGAGAGAGAGAGAGGAAACTGAGTACATCGTTGTGTTGCTCAAAACGTCATGTCCATGCACACTTAGAAAAATAAGTTAGATATGCTCTTTAGCTCAACCCCTTCAATTAAGCAAGGAACAACTTTAACGTCATGATAGTCAAGGGGCTGAGCCTTATTAAATAGGCAAAAGTAAAAGGTAATAATGCATGCTAAAAGAAACGATATGCACATCTATTTTTTTTTATTTTTGGATTTTCTATTTTTAGGAATTTTGGAGTTTTTTGTTTTTTTTTTTATTTTTAGATTTTCTAATTTTTTTGAATTTTTGGTTTTCTATTTTTGGTTTTTGATTTTTTTGGATTTTTTATTTTTTTGGATTTTTTATTTTTGTCTAGCAGCACCCTCTGCATTTGAGCAATTAGTTATGAACCTCATCTCCTATCTCACGCTGTCAGATACACCCTAAGTGCAATGTGCATTTGTTCTTGGCTTCCCTATGGCTGATTGCCCCTAGTCGCTAGTGTTCCTACACAGACCGGGTGTGGGAGTGTTCCGATAATTAGTGGGGATAGGAAGATATAAGGGGGGGTAAGACTTGGCGTCGGTGCTTGGGATGCTGGTTTGTTGACACATTAGGGTGCATCTCACGTGGATTCCGTCTGTTGTCTAGAGACTTTGTGGTCATTGATTTTGTTTAGGGCATGCGTACGACTGAACTCATTTTCGTCCCGTGGGACTTTGCCACTCTTTGCCATGCCCCTATTCTCCACTTTTCATTCATTTGCTGTTTTGTTATTTCTTTCTTTTGAATTGACCGTCTCTATTTGTGATTTCATTCACACATGATCTACCCCCCTCCTTTGTCTACAAGTCAGCGATCCCTCTGCCCCTAGGCCTTGTCCGAGTAAGACGAGAATAGACCTTCATTTTCCTATATAAGGCTAAGTAGGAACACTTCTGTCTAAGGGGAATTGACTGTGGGTCGTCGTGCTATGTGTGTTGGCTAAACCCAAGGGTTATTTGACAACCATGAAAAGAACATGAGACCTAAGACTGCTAGCATTCCTCTGCAAGGTAGTGCCTCTATAGAAAATCTTTTTTTAAGGGTAGAATTTTTTAAGGTACAAACCATTCCACGAGTGAGAGAGCCCCTCACCATCGGCATTCACTAGCCTATATGCATTCCCAGGTACACTTCCTTGACGACGTATGGACCTTCTCAATTAGCTTGCAATTTGGACCTAAGACCTCCAGATTTTATGAAAATTTGCTTTAAAACCATGTCTCCTTCTTGAAATTTACGTTCAATCACTTTCTTTTGAAAAGATCTTGAGATTCTATTTTGATATGACAGCACATGATCGGCCGCGGCCAGACGCCATTCGTCTAGGAGTTCTAGTTCTGTAAGTAACGCCTCTCGACGTTCATCGAGATTAAGTTCTTTGTCCAGCTATACTCTTAATGAAGGAATAAGTATCTCATGTGGACATACCGCTTCCATCCCATAAGTGAGTGAAAATGGAGTTTGCCCTGTGGGTGTGCGAACAGAGGTACGGTAGGCCCATAGAGCCTCAATCATTTTCTCAAGCTAATCACCAAATTTATGAGACTCACAAGTTTTCTTTAAAATTTTCAAAAGTGTTTTGTTTGTGGATTCAGCTTGACTTTTTCCCTGTGGATAGTACGGAGACGAATGATGCAGAGAAATGTTGAATTTCTTACATAAGTCCTGGAGCTCTTGAGATATGAACTATGGTCCGTTGTCGGTGACGATGCCACTTGGCACTCCAAACCGCAAGATGATGTTCTTCATGATGAACCGGCACATAGTCGAACCTTTGATTTCTGCAAATACTTCAGCTTCGGCCCACTTGGTGAAGTACTCAATAGCAGTGAGGATGAATGACTTCTGTTTGATTTGAGCATTAGGATCATGAAGAGGTCCAATGATATCAAAGGCCCACATAGAGAATGGCCAAGGAGATGATAGCGGATGTAGAGAGGAAGACGGAGAATGAATTTTATCGGCACGGAGCTGGCACTTGACACACCTACGGACGTAGATGGCACAGTCTTCTTCTAAGGTTGGATAGTAATAGCCCTACCTAAGGATCTTCTTAGCTAGCATCTGGCTATTCACATGCCCTCCACACTCACTGGAGTGGGCTCCTTCCACTACCTTCCAGGCTTCTTCGTTGGGAAAGCATATGAGAAGCATCCCGTTTAAAGCTTGTATGTACAACACTTCTCCAACAATGGTATATCTTAACGTCGCTCTATGGATGGCTCTCCTATCTTCAGACTCAGCTTCTTTAGGGAAGGTACCATCTTTGCAATGTTGCTCAATCTCGTGGTACCATGGTCTTTCTTCTTCCATCATTTCTCCTAGCTCCATGAGCATCACTTCCTTCGCTTCTTTTCTCTCTACCTTCATAACTAAAGAATTCCTGAGGTTGTCGAACCAAGGGTTCTGAATGGATGGTGCTTCTAACCTCTAGACAATGATAGTCTCAGTGCCTTGGCTGAGAGGGAAGGAGAGGGATGAGGCTAAAGATGCCAGTACATCATCCAAGATATTCTGAGAGCGAGGAGTGTGAATGTAGATGAGCTTGTGGAATTGCTTGGCTAGGAGTGTGACCAAATCTTGATAAGGCTTGAGTTTACGGTCACGAGTGCAGTAAGTAGAAAGGACCTGCCAAAGGACGAGCTGAAATCTCCTATGATCTTGAGTTGACGCGCGCCTAAGAGATAGGCACGCTTTAGACCAGCTAGGAGAGCCTCATACTCAGAAATGTTGTTGGTGGCAGGGAATTGGAGTTGATAAGCCAAGGGAATGGTGATTCCTTCTGGGGTGAGCAGCACAACACCTATGCCCCATCCCCTAGAATTGAGAGCTCCATCAAAATGAAGCGATTAGAAGGAATCGCAAGAGATGAGTGACAGGTTTTCATCATGGAATTCTTCTAGGACCGTGTCACTATGAGGAAGAGGAAGGTGAGCAAGGTGCTCAGTGATGGCATACACTTTTATAGCCTTTTGGACTACAAAGGTGATGTCGAACTAGGACAAGAAACTCTGCCAATGTGCTAATCTGTCGGTGAGTATTAGTTTCTCTAGGAGATACCTAATAGGATCCATCTTGGAAATCAAACTCACTTGATGAGCTAGGAAGTAGTGCTTCAATTTCTGCACTGCCCACACTAGCACTGCACATGTTTTCTCCATAGCGGTAAGCTTGAGCTCGACAGGATTGAAAAGCCTGGACAAGTAATATACTGCCCTTTCTGTACCAGTGTCATCATGTTGTGCAAGGACAGCTCCTAGGGAGTCCTCAATAGTCGACAGATATAGGATGAGGGGTTTTATTCAGATGGGTGGCTGTAGCACGAGCGGATTCATAAGATAACTCTTGAGTTCATCAAAAGCTTCTTGGCATTTATCATTCCATTAAAATTTGACTCCTCCTCTTAACAGTTCATAGAAAGGACAACACCTTTGGGAATGCTGAGATATAAATCTCCTTATGAACTGTAGTCGACCAATCAACCCTCGAAGCTCAGATACATTCTTAGGAGGAGGCATCTCATTTATTGCTTTGGCCTTGTTCAGGTCTATTTGAATCCCCCGTTTGCTGACTATGAATCCTAATAGCTTGCCTGAGGAAACCCCAAATATGCACTTCTTCAGATTTATCGTCAATTTGTACTCTCGTGCGTGTTGAAACACTTTGGCAAGCACGGAGGAATGTTCTCTTCGAGTCCGAGACTTCACCACAATATCATCCACGTAAACCTCAACATGAATATGAATCATATCGGGGAAGATTGCTAACATTGCCCTTTGATAAGTGACGCCGGCATTCTACAATCCAAAAGGCATGACCACATAGCAATAAGTTCCCCAGGGTGTGGTGAAGGAGGTTTTCTCTTGGTCCTCCGAGGCTAGACGAATTTGATTATAGCCTGTATAACGATCCATGAATGAGAGAGTTTCAAACCCAACGGTGTTATCAATTAGAACATCTAAATGAGGTAAAGGGAAATCATCTTTTGGACATGCTCTATTTAAGTCTCGAAAGTCAATGCAAATTTGTACTCTTCCGTCCTTCTTCATCACCGGGACTATGTTGGCCACCCAAAAGGATAGAGGACTACACGGATGAACTTAGCTTTGTGTAGTTTGACAATCTCCTCCTTCATCTTCCATACAATATGGGGGTGGAATCGCCTCAATTTTTGCTTAACGGCTATTGCCCCTAGCTTCAAGATCAACCTGTGTTCCACTAATGCGGGGTCAATGCCCGGCATGTCATCATATGACTAGGCAAAAGAGTCCTTGTACTCCCTCAACATCTCTATAAGCTCCTCTTCTTCTTTAGGAGGGTGATTGGAAGCTATGGTTAACAGCCTGGGTTCTTCGTCCATCCCAGTGTTTACCTCCTTGGTGGGTTCACCCACTGCCGATGTGGGTTCATCAAATCTTCTCATTCCGCAAGCATACATTTTGGCTTCATCCTCTATTTCACCATCCTCTTCATCCACTGGGTCCTCATCATTCAAGATTTCATAAACTCCAAATCCGTCATCTAGCCTCCCCTCTTCATTTTGAGCTTCTATGTTTAGAACAACTACTTCCTGGACGAACTCTTCAACAGTTAGAAGAGCACCACACCTTTGGACCAGATCTATCAAGTATCTACGGGATATGACACTACCCTTGTTCTTTCTAGATGGGGATGGGGACTTGCTAGATCCTACCCTTGAACCTAAACTAGAATTGATATTTACAGGGCACTCTAGAGAAGCATCTAGAGGTTTAGTGGAAGGGAAAGGAAAGGATGCGGCACAGCCGCAGGAATCCTACGATGGGTCTGGAGGTGGAGACGGGCCACTTAAGCTCAGGGTGCCTGTAGCAGAATTGAGGTGCAGGGGAACATAAGGCCCCTCACCCAGGGAATCCATGATGATCATGCGGGTCGGTGAGCGGGGATCGCCGCTCCAGCAAGGAGGAAAGAAAAGGCGGGGATCACCGTCGAGGAAGGAGGACTGCACGAGTGATGGGGATCACCGTCAGGAGTGGGGAAGTGCGGAGATGGGGATCACCGTCAGGAGAGAGGAAGTTTGGAGATGGGGATCGCCGTCTGAGAGTCGAAAGTAGGGGGTGACGGGGATCACCGTCAGAAGAGGGGGAGTGTGGAGTGACGGGGATCGCCGTCAAGAGATGGTTATTGCTGCGGGGTGATGGGGATCGCCGTCAGAAGATGGCAAGCAAAAGTGGAAGCAGGGATTGGCGTCTGAAAGAGGGAAGGACAAAGATTACCATCCAAGGAAAGAGAGGGGAAAGACGGGGATCATCATCCGAAGAAAGAGAAGGTAACATGGGGATCGCCGTCCGATTGTCGGGGGGAGTGAGGAAGGAGTGGGAAGTTTTTTTTTTTTGAAATAAACACAGTATACTAACATAAGAAAAGAAACAAACTACCCTACATCGAAAGGCATCGGGAGAAGGAAAGAATTGTGCCGTTGAAAGAAAGGGCAAAGTGGAATGAAGAAGTGGTTAACGCTTCGAGAGCATCGGACGAGAGTTGAAGAACAAGGGGAGGAGAATGAGGGATGAAAGAAAACTTAGAAATAATAATTGAAAACACAGAATGTTTAGGGGGCTAGGAATACCTTCGCCAGAGCTCGTCTACAGGGTTGTTGTTGTTATAAAATGGATCCAATTCCTTGATGTCCTCACTATTCCCAAGCAACTATCGCTTGGAGGTGACTGCTGATGGTGGCTCTGCTGATTCTGCCATTGCTGGGGGCCAGGTGAACTCGCCATCCCAGAATAGGCAATTGAGTGCTGTCACTATGTCTTCCATGTCTGACCATTTTGCCTCTGGTTCTTCAATCTTCTTCTTTTTGCTGGGTTGCATGGCCTCCAGAGCTTGATATGTGGACGTTGGTGTCATGTGGTCTGCCCCTACCACGATAGTGTAATATCCTGGCTATATAGGTCCTCTGACAAATTGATAGTATAATGACCAAGTGAGAGGTTCCCGCTTTGTCTTTAAAGTGGAGGAGTAGGCAGTCCATGGCTTGATCTCTTCCTTGTACCCTAGGCCGCATCTTGTGATTTGTTTGGAGCTGGTAATAGCCTGGGTTCTCCCTTGGAGACGTGCTCCGAGCCCCTTCCCTGGTTGGTAGCCAATCTTAAACATGATATTCCAACCCTTGGTGTCCGAGGGTGTGCTCCTTTTGACTGCTGCCACCGATGGGGACACTGTTTGGCAGCTAGAGGAGAAAGTGTAGGTCCACGGGAAATTCACATCAAGCACGGAAATAATGGGCTTGTTGGAGGGCCAGACTGTCAGCATGATTTTCTCAATAGCTTCTACGGTGTGGGTAGTTGCTGCACACTTGACTTTGACAATGCGTCCTTGGAATGGAAACTTCAGGCATTGATGTGCTGTGGAGGGGACTGCCCCTAGTGCTTCAATCCAAGTATAAGGCCCCCGAATTTTTGTTCATTTTATATTGTGCGTATGGTATTTACTTGTTATGTATATAGTGTGTGTATTAGATTGTGCATATTATAAATATTTAATTACTCATGTGTATATGTATGTATATATATTATTTTCTATAAATTAGCTAATTTTATACATATAGTACTTATTTAAATCCTATGTATATTGAATTTAAGAAATGTTGTGCATATAATATATAGTTATTGCTATACATCTTAAACATATATGTAAGTTTATTTCTGTGCATGTAGTGTCTAATTAAGGATGTGCATATTGTATTTATCTGTTTCATGCATATTGTATGTAATTACGTTGTGTACATATATATATGTATGTTATTTTGTGCATATTATCCTTAATTAAGATTAGTACAAATTATATTTAAATAAATAGTGTGTAATGCATGTAGTTTATATGGTGAATGTATGTTTAATTATTTCTGAACGCATTAAATTGTTGTGATGTAATTGTACATTATTTTGAGGTATTTTTGTGTTTTGTCCAAGATGCCAATTGGCGGCAACATGCATGCCGCTGACTGCATGGCTAGGAGGAGTTGGCGTCTAGATCGATGGACGCCAACCCCCTGTTGGCGACATCAAATGTGGACGCCTAATTCCTAGTGTTACGGTGATTTTAGATTTGGTAACGCTCGCATTTCTCCCTATTCCAGTTTAGGAAACCCATCCCCAACTGTAGGAGACCTACCCTAATGCGTACCAAACTGACCTAGCTCTATAAAATCACCCGATTTCGACCGAGTTAGGTCTTTGGCTCTTGTGAGGAAGTTGGGTTTTTTATGAGAGAAGCTGATCTTAGGAGGGTTGGATCCAGTGACTAGAGGAGTTTTCTGGAGATCTTCAATGACTAGGAGGTGCACTTGACATCAAGGAAGCTTCTCTAACTCGGAGGATCGTCCTACATCAACAGAAGGACCGGATCTGAAGCAGTTTGGAGCACCTTCTTGGCTGGGCCGACGAGGGATTCTTCGGAAGGATTTGATCTCTGTGGATGTATTTTGAGGCAAGTAACCTATGGATGTCAACCCTACTCATGTCCCCTTAGGTCTTAGTATATTTTCGAAATTTTTCTCGTGTTTTGGAAACACCAAATTCCCTTTGCATTGTGTTCTGTCTGCGTTGTCTGTAGACATGAAGTTGGCAGCCACATGTGTGCCGCCAAGTTCCTGTGTTGGCGGCATCAGACTGTGCCGTTAACACTATTGGCGGCATACACTGTGCCGCCAAGTTCTTCAAGGTTTTAAAGAAGTATTGCTTGATCTCTATAATGTGTTTATTGGACTTCTGGATATGTGTGCATGCTGTAAAAATTGTATGTGGTCAGGAGCAGTCATTAGGTCATATCATCCGGACAAGTTGAATTTCTGTACTTAGTTCTATTTATTAAAATTTTTGTAACTAGACAATAAGCATGGATTGACCATGATATTTCCTGAAGAATTAGATCCAGTGTATATTAGGGTTTCATAAATTTTCCATGTTCGTATGATGACTATTTCCATGTTTTGAAACTGGTAGATACTACTGCTTTACTATGAAATCTGATTAAGTGAAACTCTTGAGATATATGCCTGAAATCTGTCTTAATTATTAAAATTTGATTTACTATTCAAAAAAATCTGGAAAATTTGATATGTGATATACTAACCATATGCAACATGTAATAAAAATTTGGTACTGATGTGACAATAGTAAATATTGTTTGTGTTACAACAAGTGAAATTGATTATAATGAGCATGTTTAGTTTAATCATGTAAATTTCATTGTTAACAGCATGTTAATATTTTGTTTTGAGTTGTTCATCCCTGTTAAATAGTAAGGTTGAACCCCACAACTTGAAATGTGAATGTTATGCAAAGTACATGTGAAAAAGAATTAAAGCGTGTGTATAAGTGCATAAAACAATGGGATAAATGTGATAACGTGACTAATGTAAAAATTGAGCCGAGATTGACACTGCTACCATAGAGGTCTGAGAGATGTACCATAGAAAAGTCCTTATGGGAGGCTCAACGTTATGATATATCCTAAGGGCATTAGGATGAAATCCTAGAGGTGGACAAGTACCACTGGATACGGTGGAGAGGGCTTCTCCCGGTCTGCGCAGTTACCAAGATTCGCCACTAGCTTGCCCAGGTGGCGGGTATGTGCCAAGTGAAGTGCTATGTGCTATGTGGTATATGCTATGTGATATGGGTCCGTGCGTCCTCTAGATGGTAGTTAGGACTATGCGTCAGAACAACTAAAGTATAAAAATGTGAATAAAGTGTAAAGTGTGACGGCCCTGGATATTTATGCCCATTAAGGCTCCATATCCAGATCCGCCTCCCGCAAACGGACCGAAGTCTCGCAAGGGATAGCTCACACAAGTGTCCAGTAAGAATATAAAAGACAACTACACAGTATAAAACACAAGAAAGTACATGTGCTCATACCTGCATATGACAATTTACAACTGTCTCATTACATTATTACATGTCCAATTAAATAGTACAACTACCTGGGGAATACCCCGAGGGAGCACAAGCTCACACAACACTACTAACTACAACTCAACTGCTGGTGGTACAAGTCTGACACAACCTCTCCACAAGTTGAAACAATGGTAAGCCCTGAAAAGAACTGTAGGGAAGTGAGCCTCAACAAGTCACAGGCTCAGTAGGGGCTACCCGAAACAACAACTAACTACGGACACCTCAACCCCAGAGGGTCTCACTGGAAACACCAATAGCCAAACCATTTCATGCTCACCACAATTGAATTTAAACTACAATTAAATATAAACACCTTAATCAAATATAAGTTTGGAAGGTAAGAAAAAGCTACAGGACTAGTTCCACACCATTAGTCCGCTCAACAACAGCAACGCCTAGACCTCAAGCCTCGCAGGCAAACCATAGTCACAACCAATCATTTAGGCTATAAGCCGCACAAGCAAATCACTGCCTAGGCTCTCAGCTTCACAAGCGAGTCTCAAGTACGTGGGTAACAGGACTGCTAACCAAAATCTGGCCCTTTATACCCCAAACCACAATATGTCGAAAGCCACACACAGAATGGCAGGGCTGGCTACAACGGCCAATCCATCACACACGAAAACCATATACGGAAGCTTACTCGAGGAAGGGTAAAGCACATTGAGTGGAAGGTCACACCACACGACCTCCCCAAAACAAAGTTCCACGTCAACACCAGAACAGACTGGTATACAACGTACCACCACAAACCATTACTCACACGGGGTATAGGTACCTACTACCACAAGGTACCAGCATGGAAACCGCAAGTAAGCCAATGCCGTAACAAGGCATACCATAGCGAGCTAAACCACATTTGGCGAGTCAACACTCACCAACCGTAACCAAAAATTGTGCCACCACTCGGGCACACCACAAGCCACACCCACAGTCACAACTGTGCCAACACCAGGGCACACCTCGAACGGGTCAAACCTCGACTACGAGTCACAAACTCACGAACCACAGCCAGTGGCAAAGCATGAGTCGGAAAGGAACGACGCCACCACACGGGAACAGACTACTAGCTGATCAGGCCAGTATCCAACCCGGACAACACAACAAAAGAACAACCTCTCAGTCTCGCAGTCACGGACGAAAGGTCCAACTGTCGCTCCACGAGAACAAGTCAAACAACTGTGGAGACCAATCAACACCACACCTGCAGACACACAGCTACTGTAGGTCCATGCCTAGCACCTCTAGGGTCTCTGGCCGGAGCAACCTAAAGTGAGGCACTGGAAAACAGGACTAGCTGGGGACCAGTGTCGACTACTGGTGTCCGTACCTGCAACTACGAGCACGCTACAAGCGACTAAAAACAAGCTCTGGGAAGTCTCTGTCCCACTGCCGTCTTTCCCTCAGCCGGACGTACAACTCAAACACAGGAGTGAGGGTGTCCAGGAAGACGACACAGACCTCGACGGTACAACACAAGTACCGGGACAAACCCCGAGCACAACAAACACACGTGCCTGGCTCACAAAGAACCTGTGGTACCCGACTAGAGAGGCATTTCGGAATAGGCGCCGGACCACCACACTCGGCTAGCACAAATCACGACACTTACATGTTCCATCTTTATTACAAACCACGGTACATATGTGAGGAATAGCTTGTTCCAGTCACCTTGTTACTTACTAGCTAACCTACACAATCACACACATAAACCATATTAATAATAATGCCACAGCCTGTCATCGGTCACCTTGTGACCTCCACTGCCACACTAAACACAGTACACGATAATCACATAATAACCATACTTATACTTTACTAATTATCCATCTAGGATAATGTATAAAAGATCTTAAAGGATCAAGGCTAGGTTCAAACGTGAACCTCACTGCCACAACACCACGGACTAACACAATAATTAAGATATAATAAACACAATGACGTACGATGTGCCATGCACACACAAACCACATGCACGACATCCAAACCACGTAGACACCACGTGTATAATACACCAGCCAGGTGCACCATACGTCATTCACATAAACAACATGTCCAACAAATGGACAGCATGCTCCAAGAGCGCTACAGGTGCCAACGCATCACACATACTACGTAAACACTAAGCCAATTACGTACATAACACATTAACCACATAAAAATGCCCACCTCGTGAGCAACACGCTTTGTGAGCGTAAAAAGTACACTGGCTCCACCTGTCATTGCCATGCACAACAAATACAAATAATCGTTTAACCACAACACTAAAAGCATACATGTCTAGACCTCTCAGCTGAGGCCGCGACAAGGGGCAAGGTTGCCTTCAGAACGCGACGCCCCGACCTATCGCAATAGGAAACCCTATAGCGACGGGTCGGCCTGTCGCGACCTTGTCGCGACGGTAAGGTCTGTCGCCTTCATAGGTGCAAACCCTAATCTGGGAGAAACTCCACGGATCACAATTCCAAACCATTCAAAACACGATTAATTCTCATTTTACATGCTTTAATGGATACCCTAGCATGGTATCTAATGTTCTTTAAGCTTTAAACGAATCAAATCCACACCACAAGCATTCCACACAAATCAAACGAGGTAGAAACACCCTACCTTCATGAAGAACGCAAAAACCGAAGATCCCTCGGTGTTTCCCCCGCTCCACACGACGTCCTCGCGGCCAGAGCGCGCCGAGAACTCCACCAGGACCTCGAATCGCCAAGAAACCCGCCCAACAGCCTCCCCGGCCGAGCTGAGCTTCCCCGAAGCTCTGTTAGGCTGGGGTTCCTTAAAAACGCACAACATATGAGAATGCGATGCAGCCCTACGTCGCTACCTGAATGCGACATAGGCGACCGTCGCCTTCTCAAGCCCGACGTCAGCAGGTCACCCAACGCACGACACTTGGCGAGCATGCAGACGTCGCCGCTCAACAGCGGTAACAAGAATGCGACCACCAGGGCTGTCGCATTCAGAACGCGACACACACCCCTGTCGCGTTCACAGGCAGAAAACCTGTGAGCGCTTTGGGCCCAATGGCCGGCCCACCAAGCCTCACAACACATGTAACCCCTGAAACACGCACTAATGGGCCACACTTCGGCTACCAAACTTATTAAACATGGATCCACGATGATCCGAAAAATGTGCGACGTTACATTACTATCACCTAAAAAGAATTGTCGTCCTCGACAATCAACACAAACCACAATAAACCGGACTATCACCTCAAAAGAAATAAAATCATATACAAACAAGAAGGATACTCTTTCTCTGCATCAACCTTTCAATTCATCTACGCTAACTGACTCATCTGTCCATTTCCATCCTTGCTTTTCTCTTTTCTTTTCTTTCAATTCATTTCACAATTACTCTGTTCTGTCGATTCCATTACCTTTCCTTACCTTTTATCCGTAGACGATTCTACCTTGCCAATGGCGCTTTATCTCCTTGGACTGAACATACTTTCACATTTTTTTGGGCTATGTTTGCAACATTTCTTTCCGGGCCATTTCTTTCTGCTCAAATCCTTTCATTTTATTCCACTACCTTTGGATGTTCTTTCGTGCTAAACTTACTTAAACTATTGGATTACTCGGTGCCATTTCACTATGCTTATCATTGTTAGCCGTTACTCTGCTTTATTTGTTCTCATATTCTCAACTGCCTGACCTATTGGTTGCGGTCCCACCACACTTCCGCTGCGCCACTCTGATTATACAAAATATTTGACAAAATATTTCATAATTTCTGCTTCCATTACTATTCACAATTGCTACACACTTTCACCATTATTCTAATTCCAGTTAAATTCAATACAGATTGCTTTACTTGCTCAATCAATACTAGAAAGCAATATCAAAATTTCCAAACTACTTTCTCCAATACTTCAATTCTAATTGTGCCACACCTTTTTTTAAAAATCTGAATTCTACCATACCATTACATTACTAACATACTTTATTTTTCATATTCCTTTTTGATTTCAATTTATATCCTCTAGCTGACTAACCACATTATTTCCATCATTTCTCAAAACATCTGCTTTCATCTTTGTGGCGCTACATTCTTATTTCAAGAAAATTACGCTGCTTAGCTGACTTTACGCATATTAACTTTATTTCAATCGGGTCAGATGGCACCTTAAATTGTTCATTGTTTATCTGATTGCACTCTTTTCTTTCTATACCTGACGGTTTCAATTTCCATTCAGCCATGCTCAGATCTGCACATTATTCCTTAATTGTCCTGCCTTTTATTCTTATATCAAATTTTAAAATACTGCCTCGAGAAAACACTTCTGCCTAAACTAACCCACTTTCTGTGTGCTCCATACAAACTCTTACAGATCACTTCCTCAGTCCTTTAGTTACATCTGTTCCACAATCTATCATACTCTTTTTTTTCCAAATTAATAATCTGCCAACTGTGCCCCTTTTTTTTACCATGTATTCTTCTCAATTATTCTATTACTTAGCTATTCGTCCTGTACTGTACCATTCACACAACAGTTCAAGCAAACACTCTTCATTGACGACTGCCAAAGCTATAATTTGAAGTCAATCTCTTTAAATATCGTAACTAGCTCTGCCTGACTTTTCTATACCACTTAGCTTAATATTGCTCAACGGCTTCTTAGCTAATCCATTTCTTTTCATTCTGACCCGCATAACTCTATCTTACTCTGAACATTCTTAATCTTAGCTTCAATATTTTTCAAACACAAGCTTTACCTTTTCTCTGCTCAAACTACATTCAATTGCTAATCAATAATAACCTTATCTGTAACATTGTATTCCTTAACGAACCAATCTGTGCAATTCTCATAAATTGTTACTTGCCAAACTAATATCTTTCTTACGGAGTTGTCAGAAAAGTCCACTATGCACTGATCTTCTTTTACCCTCTCTTTGCTTAACTGACCACCTCTGCTCAGACCTCTAATTATCAAAACACCCTTATCCTCATCGGACGATCATAATTCTTTGCTCTTCTATTTACCCACACTTCATTTAAAGTCAACTTGTCTCACTTAATCATTCTCAACTTGCCAGAGCATTAATCACATTATTACTCAAGCTACTTCTCAATTCTTACTAACACAAATCTCAAACAATACCTCTGCCAAGGCCCTCATCTGCAACTTATCACACACACACTATTCCTTACTAGTAACATTCTGTTGATCTATCTGCTGATCTATCACAGTAATACCCTATATCTATCTCTGATAACTCTGTACTTTACTAACATATATAAGACATATCCTTCTCAGGGCACTACTTTACCTTTCTCCTCTAATCTCTGCAACTGAATACCTTTAAATACTATACTTTAACTACACTAGTGCCAGGGTGCTACCACACAACTTATGCCATTATCCACGCTGTGGCTCAACAACTATTCACAACTACCAATGTAACAAACAGAAACACACGGTTTACGTGCCAAAAGCTCACGTAAAAACTACTTTATATCACACAAAACCGCAGACTCACTACCAGCAGTGGACATTAATCCATGTATTGGGACATTGTAGCTTCAATGTCTTTTCATATTCTAACAGGACTATGCTCTGATACCAACTGTGACGGCCCTGGATATTTATGCCCATTAAGGCTCCATATCTAGATCCGCCTCCCGCGAACGGAACGAAGTCTCGCAAGGGACAGCTCACACAAGTGTCCAGTAAGAATATAAAAGACAACTACAGAGTATAAAACACAAGAAAGTAGATGTGCTCATACCTGCATATGACAATTTACAACTGTCCCATTACATTATTACATGTCCAATTAAATAGTACAACTACCTGGGACATACCCCGAGGGAGCACAAGCTCACACAACACTACTTACTACAACTCAACTGCTGGTGGTACAAGTTTGACACAACCTCTCCACAAGCCGAACCAACGATAAGCCCTGAAAAGAACTGTAGGGAAGTGAGCCTCAACAAGTCATAGGGTCAGTAGGGGCTACCCGAAACAACAACTAACTACGGACACCTCAACACCAGAGGGTCTCACTGGCAACACCAATAGCCAAACCATTTCAAGCTCACAACAATTGAATTTAAACTACAATTAAATATAAACATCTAAATCAAATATAACTTTATAAGCTAAGAAAAAGCTACAGGACTAGTTCCACACCACTAGTCCGCTCAACAACAGCAACACCTAGGCCTCAAGCCTCGTAGGCAAACCATAGTCACAACCAATCATTTAAGCTATAAGCCACACAAGCAAATCACTACCTAGTCTATAAGCTTCACAGGCGAGTCTCAAGTACGTGGGTAACAGGACTGCTAACCAAAAGCTGGACCTTTATACCCCAAACCACAATATGTCGAAAGCCACACACAGAATGGCAGGGCTGGCTACAACGACCAATCCATCACACACGAAAACCATATACGGAAGCTTACTCGAGGAAGGGTAAAGCACATTGAGTGGAAGGTCACACCACATGACCTCCACGAAACACAGTTCCACGTCAACACCAGAACAGACTGGTATACGATGGACCACCACAAACCATTACCCACACGGCGTATAGGTACCTACTACCACAAGGTACCAGCACAGAAACCGCAAGTAAACCAATGTCATAATAAGGCACACCATTGCGAGCTAAACCACATTTGGCGAGTCAACACTCACCATCCATAACCAAAAACTGTGCCACCACTCGGGCACACCACAAGCCACAACCGCAGTCACAATTGTGCCAACACCAGGGCACACCTCGAACAGGTCAAACCTCGACTACGAGTCACAAACTCACGAACCATAGCAAGTGGCAAAGCATGAGTCGGAAAGGAACGACGCCACCACACGGGAACGGACTACTGGCTGATCAGGCCAGTATCCAACCCGGACAACACAACACAAGAACAACCTCTCAGTCTCGCAGTCACGGACGAAAGGTCCATCTGCGCTCCTTAAGAACAAGTCAAACAACTGTGGAGACCAACCAACACCACACCTGCAGACACACAACTGCTGCAGGTCCATGCCTGGCACCTCTAGGGTCTCTGGCCGGAGCTCCCTAAACTGAGGCACTGGAAAACAGGACTAGCTGGGGACCAGTGTCGACTACTGGTGTCCGTACCCCCAACTACGAGCGCGCTACAAGCGACTAAAAACAAGCTCTGGGAAGTCGCTGTCCCACTGCAATCTTTCCCTCAGTTGGACGTACAACTCAAACACAGGAGTGAGGGTGTCCAGGAAGACGACACAGACCTCGACGGTACAACACAAGTATCGGGACAAACCACGAGCACAACAAACACACGTGCCTGGCTCACAAAGAACCTGGGTACCCATCTAGAGAGGCATTTCGGAATAGGTGCCGGACCACCACACTCGGCTAGCACAAATCACGACACTTACATGTTCCATCTTTATTACAAACCACGGTA
This sequence comes from Colocasia esculenta, assembly GCA_014218235.1. Classification (NCBI taxonomy): domain Eukaryota; kingdom Viridiplantae; phylum Streptophyta; class Magnoliopsida; order Alismatales; family Araceae; genus Colocasia; species Colocasia esculenta. Next base: position 86,542,226 of record CM024757.1, read on the forward strand.
CATATGTGAGGAATAGCTTGTTCCAGTCACCTTGTGACTTACAAGCTAACCTACACAATGACACACATAAACCATATTAATAATAACACCACAGCCTGTCATCGGTCACCTTGTAACCTCCACTGCCACACTAAACACAGTACACAATAATCACGTAATAACCATACTTATACATTACTAATTATCCATCTAGGATAATGTATAAAAGATCTTAAAGGATCAAGGCTAGGTTCAAACGTGAACCTCACTGCCACAACACCACGGACTAACACAATAATTAAGATATAATAAACACAATGACGTACGATGTGCCATGCACACACAAACCACATGCACGGCATCCAAACCACGTAGACACCACGTGTATAATACACCAGCCAGGTGCACCATATGTCATTCACATAAACAACATGCTCCAAGAGCGCTACAGGTGCCAACGCATCACACATACTACGTAAACACTAAGCCGATTACGTACATAACATATTAACCACATAAAAATGCCCACCTCGTGAGCAACATGCTTTGTGAGCGTAAAACGTGCACTGGCTCCACCTGTCATTGCCATGCACAACAATTACAAATAATCGTTTAACCACAACACTAAAAGCATACATGTCTAGACCTCTCAGCTGAGGTCTCGACAAGGGGCCAGGTCGCCTTCAGAACGCGACGCCCTGACCTGTCGCAATAGGAAACCCTATCGTGACGGGTCGGCCTGTCGCGACCTTGTCGCGTCGGCAAGGTCTATCGCCTTCACAGGAGCAAACCCTAATCCGGGAGAAACTCCACGGATCACCATTCCAAACCATTCAAAACACGATTAATTCTCATTTTACATGCTTTAATGGATACCCTAGCATGGTATCTAATGTTCTTTAAGCTTTAAACGAATCAAATCCACACCACAAGCATTCCACACAATCAAATGAGGTAGAAACACCCTACCTTCGCGAAGAATGCGAAAACCGGAGATCCCTCGGTGTTTCCCCCGCTCCACACAACGTCCTCGCGGCGAGAGCGCGCCGAGAACTCCACCAGGACCTCGAATCGCCAAGAAACCGACGCAGCAACCTCCCCCGGCCGAGCTGAGCTTCCCCGCAGCTCTGTTCTGCTGGGGTTCCTTAAAAACGCACAGCAGATGAGAACGCGACGCAGACTACGTCGCTACCTGAACGCGACATAGGAGACCGTCGCCTTCTCAAGCCTGACGTCAGCAGGTCACTGAGCGCACGACACTTGGCGCGCATGTAGACGTCACCGCTCAACAGCGGTAACAAGAACGGGACCACCACGGCTGTCGCGTTCAGAACGTGACACACACCCCTATCGCGTTCACAGGCAGAAAACCTGTGAGCGCTTTGGGCCCAATGGCCGGCCCACCAAGCCTCACAACATGTGTAACACCTGAAACACGCACTAATGGGCCACACTTCGGCTACCAAACCTATTAAACATGGATCCACGATGATCCGAAAAATGCGCGACGTTACATTACTATCACCTAAAAAGAACTGTCGTCCTCGACAATCAACACAAACCACAATAAATCGGACTATCACCTAAAAAGAAATAAAATTATATACAGAACAAGAAGGATACTCTTTCTCTGCATCAACCTTTCAATTCATCTACGCTAACTGACTCATCTGTCCATTTCCATCCTTGCTTTGCTCTTTTCTTTTCCTTCAATTCATTTCACAATTACTCTGTTCTGTCGATTCCATTACCTTTCCTTACCTTTTATCCGTAGACGATTCTACCTTGCCAATGGCGCTTTATCTCCTTGGACTGAACCTACTTTCACATTTTTTTAGGCTGTGTTTGCAACATTTCTTTTCGGGCCATTTCTTTCTGCTTAAATCCTTTCATTTTATGCCACTACCTTTGGACGTTCTTTCGTGCTAAACCTTACTTAAACTACTGGATTACTCGGTGCCATTTCACTATCTGCTTATCACTGTTAGCCGTTACTCTGCTTTATTTGTTCACATATTCTCAACTGCCTGACCTGTGGGTTGCGGTCCGACCACACTTCCGCTGCGCCACTCTGATTATACAAAATATTTGACAAAATATTTCATAATTTCTGCTTCCATTACTATTCATAATTGCTACGCACTTTCACCATTATTCTGATTCCAGTTAAATTCAATACAAATTGCTTTACTTGCTCAATCAATACTAGAAAGCAATATCAAAATTTCCAAACAACTTTCTCCAATACTTCAATTCTAATTGTGCCACACCTTTTTTTAAAAATCTAAATTCTACCATACCATTACATTACTGACATACTTTATTTTTCATATTCCTTTTTTATTTCAATTTATATCCTCTAGCTAACTAACCACATTATTTCCATCATTTCTCAAAATATCTGCTTTCATCTTTGTGGCGCTGCATTCTTATTTCAAGAAAATTACGCTGCTTAGCTGACTTTACGCATATTAACTTTATTTCAATCGGGTCAGATGGCACCTTAAATCGTTCATTGTTTATCTGATTGCACTCTTTTCTTTCTATACCTGACGGTTTCAATTTCCATTCAGCCATGCTCAGATCTGCACATTATTCCTTAACTGTCCTGCCTTTTATTCTTATATCAAATTTTAAAATACTGCCTCGAGAAAACACTTCTGCTTAAACTAACCCACTTTCTGTGTGCTCCATGAAAACTCTTACTGATCACTTCCTCAGTCCTTTAGTTACATCTGTTCCACAATCTATCATACTCTTTTTTTTTTCCAAATTAATAATCTGCCAATTGTGCCCCTTTTTTTGCCATGTATTCTTCTCAATTATTCTATTACTTAGATATTCGTCCTGTACTGTACCATTCACACAACAGTTCATACAAACACTCTTCATTGACGATTGCCAAAGCTATAATTTGAAGTCAATCTCTTTAAATATCGTAACTAGCTCTGCCTGATTTTTCTATACCACTTAGCTTAATATTGCTCAACGGCTTCTTAGCTAATCTATTTCTTTTCATTCTGACCCACATAACTCTATCTTACTCTGAACATTCTTAATCTTAGCTTCAATCTTTTTCAAACACAAGCTTTACCTTTTCTCTGCTCAAACTACATTCAATTGCTAATCAATAATAACCTTATCTATAACATATATTCCTTAACGAACCAATCTGTGCAATTCTCATAAATTGTTACTTGCCAAACTAATATCATTCTTACGGAGTTGTCAGAAAAGTCCACTATGCACTGATCTTCTTTTACCCTCTCTTTGCTTAACTGACCACCTCTGCTCAGACCTCTAATTAAAAACACCCTTATCCTCATCGGACGATCATAATTCTTTGCTCTTCTATTTACCCACACTTCATTTAAAGTCAACTTGTCTCACTTAATCATTCTCAACTTGCCAGAGCATTAATCACATTATTACTCAAGCTACTTCTCAATTCTTACTAACACAAATCTCAAACAATACCTATGCCAAGGCCCTCATCTGCAACTTATCACACACACACTATTCCTTACTAGTAACATTCTGTTGATCTATCTGCTGATCTATCACAGTAACACCCTATATCTGTCTCTAATAACTCTGTACTTTACTAACATATATCAGACATATCCTTCTCAGAGCACTACTTTACCTTTCTCCTCTAATCTCTGCAGCTGAAAACCTTTAAATACTATACTTTAACTACACTAGTGCTAGGGTGCTACCACACAACTTATGCCATTATCCACGCTGTGGCTCAACAACTGTTCACAACTGCCAATTTAACAAACAGAAACACACGGTTTGCGTGCCAAAAGCTCATGTAAAAACTACTTTATATCACATAAAACCGCAGACTCACTACCAGCAGTGGACATTAATCCATGTATTGGGACATTGTAACTTCAATGTCTTTTCATATTCTAACTGGACTATGCTCTGATACCAACTGTGACGGCCCTGGATATTTATGCCCATTAAGACTCCATATCCAGATCCGCCTCCCCGAACGGACCGAAGTCTCGCAAGGGATAGCTCACACAAGTGTCTAGTAAGAATATAAAAGACAACTACAGAGTATAAAACACAAGAAAGTAGATGTGCTCATACCTGCATATGACAATTTACAACTGTTCCATTACATTATTACATGTCCAATTAAATAGTTCAACTACCTGGGGCATACCCCGAGGGAGCACAAGCTCACACAACACTACTAACTACAACTCAACTGCTGGTGGTACAAGTCTGACACAACTTCTCAACAAGCCGAACCAACAGTAAGCCTTGAAAAGAACTGTAGGGAAGTGAGCCTCAACAAGTCACAGGCTCAGTAGGGGCTACCCGAAACAACAACTAACTACGGACACCTCAACCCCAGAGGGTCTCACTGGCAACACCAATAGCCAAACCATTTCATGCTCACAACAATTGAATTTAAACTACAATTAAATATAAACACCATAATTAAATATAACTTTGGAAGCTAAGAAAAAGCTACAAGACTAGTTCCACACCACTAGTCCGCTCAACAATAGCAACGCCTAGGCCTCAAGCCTCGCAGGCAAACCATAGTCACAACCAATCATTTAAGCTATGAGCCGCACAAGCAAATCACTGCCTAGGCTATAAGCTTCACAGACGAGTCTCAAGTACGTGGGTAACAGGACTGCTAACCAAAAGCTGGCCCTTTATACCCCAAACCACAATATGTCGAAAGCCACACACAAAATGGCAGGACTGGCTGCAACGGCCAATCCATCACACATGAAAACCATATACGGAAGCTTACTCGAGGAAGGGTAAAGCACACTGAGTGGAAGGTCACGCCACATGACCTCCACGAAACACAGTTCCACGTTAACACCAGAACAGACTGGTATACGATGTACCACCACAAACCATTACCCACGCGGGGTACAGGTACCTACTACCACAAGGTACCAGCACAGAAACCACAAGTAAACCAATGTCGTAACAAGGCACACCATAGCGAGCTAAACCACATTTAGCGAGTCAACACTCACCAACCATAACCAAAAACTGTGCCACCACTCGGGCACACCACAAGCCATAACCACAGTCACAACTGTGCCAACACCAGGGCACACCTCGAACGGGTCAAACCTCGACTACGAGTCACAAACTCACGAACCACAGCCAGTGGCAAAGCATGAGTTGGAAAGGAATGACGCCACCACATGGGAACGGACTACTGGCTGATCAGCCAGTATCCAACCCGAACAACACAACAAAAGAACAACCTCTCAGTCTCGCAGTCACGACGAAAGGTCCAACTGCCGTTCCACGAGAACAAGTCAAACAACTATGGAGACCAACCAACACCACACCTGCAGACACACAGCTACCGCAGGTCCATGCCTAGCACCTCTAGGGTCTCTGGCCGGAGCACCCTAAAGTGAGGCACTGGAAAATAGGACTAGCTGGGGACCAGTGTCGACTACTGGTGTCCGTGCCCCCAACTACGAGCGCCCTACAAGCGACTAAAAACAAGCTCTGGGAAGTCGTTGTCCCACTGCCGTATTTCCCTCAGCCAGACAATAAACACAATGATGTACGATGTGCCATGCACACACTAACCACATGCACGGCATCTAAACCACGTAGACACCACGTGTATAATACACCAGCCAGGTGCACCACATGTCATTCACATAAACAACATCTCCAACACATGGACAGCACGCTCCAAGAGCACTACAGGTGCCAACGCACCACACATACTACGTAAACACCAAGCCGATTACGTACATAACACATTAACCACATAAAACATGGCCACCTCGTGAGCAACACGCTTTGTGAGCGTAAAAATTGCACTGACTCAACCTGTCATTTCCATGCACAACAAATACAAATAATCGTTTAACCACAACACTAAAAGCATACATGTCCAGACCTCTTAGCTGAGGTCGCGACAAGGGGCCAAGTCGCCTTCAGAACGTGATGCCCCGACCTGACGCAATAGGAAACCCTATCGTGACGGGTCGGCCTATCGTCTGTCGCCTTCACAGGCACAAACCCTAATCCGGGAGAAACTCCACGGATCACCATTCCAAACCATTCAAAACATGATTAATTCTCATTTTACATGCTTTAATGGATACCCTAGCATGGTATCTAATGTTCTTTAAGCTTTAAATGAATCAAATCCACACCACAAGCATTCCACACAATCAAACGAGGTAGAAATACCCTACCTTCGTGAAGAACGCGAAAACCGAAGATCCCTTGACGTTTTCCCCACTCCACACGACGTCCTCACAGCGAGAGCGTGTCGAGAACTCCACCAGGACCTCGAATCGCCAAGAAACCCGCGCAGCAGCCTCCCCCAGCCGAGCTGAGCTTCCCCAAAGCTCTGTTCAGCTGGGGTTCCTTAAAAACGCACAGTAGATGAGAACACGACGCAGCCCTACGTCGCTACCTGAACGCGACATAGGCCACCGTCGCCTTCTCCAGCCCGACGTCAGTAGGTCACCCAGCGCCGACACTTGGCGCGCATGCAGATGTCGCCGCTCAACAGCGGTAACAAGAACGTGACCACCAGGGCTGTCGTGTTCAGAACGCGACACACACCCCTATCAGGTTCACAGGCAGAAAACCTGTGAGCGCTTTGGGCCCAATGGCCGGCCCACCAAGCCTCACAACACGCGTAACACCTAAAACACGCACTAATGGGCCACACTTCGGCTACCAAACCTATTAAACACGGATCCACGATGATCCGAAAAATGCACGACGTTACATAAAGTGACATGTGAATGTGGCACGTGGTAAGTGCAAATGATATGACATGTGATAAGTGAAAGTGCAAGAGAAAACTTTGTGGAAAATGTGTGAATTGATGTGTAAGGGAGAGTAAATGTTAATGAGGGTATAAAGTGCATGTGAAAACTAAAGTAAAAAGAAAAATGCATATATTCAGGTGTTAATATGTTAAATGTAATATCATGTTATATAATTTAATAACATCCATGTAGTAGTGTATGTGAATATGTGTATGTAAACATGTGAATTGTGCAATGTGAAGGATGAGCATGTGGAATTATTAAATGAATAAGATAGCATGTGGATAAATGTAAATCCATGTAATTGTGTTTAATTCATTTCAAACCAGCTAGCTAAATGTGTGAAAAAAATGATATAATTACATATGAAATTGGTTAGATGTCATGGTAGGAGTGTTCATTATCTTGTACATAACTTCATGTTCTAATTGGTAAAATTGTGTGATGATGTGGTTAGTGCTTGAATCATGAATCATGTGATATGTTATGTGTAGAAAACATGTGTAGGTGTATGTTTATTTTCCATGATTTAAAATAAACATGTGTTAGTTAAAACATGTCTAGGTTTTTTATGTATAATTGTAAATTTAAAAAGAAGTATGTACCATGAAATTCTTTATTGTTTAAAAGATAGCATATGAGTCTTTATTGTTTAAATAGTTTAGTATGTATGTGTTATGTGTAAGGTTGTGTCCATAGATTGCTTTAAGACTCATACTTGCTTCGGCGTACAGGTGAGACAGGTGTCTCCGTGCTTGAGGAGGGCACAGTGAGGAGCGACATCGAGAACGAGGAGTAGCTATTGTGGAGCTTACTAGATAGTTGTACTTTTTCTTTCGTAGTGAATAATGTCATTCGTATGGACAATGTGCTAGACAATGTATTTCTTTTGGAAATGTAATAATGTGGATGTTATCATTCTTTCATTGCTATATAGACTGTGGAATGTGTGATGATGATGGAATGAGAATGACTTATTTCTTTTATTCCCGTTGTACTCAATTGCTATTCATGTACATATTAGCCTATCGTTTAGTGTTGGGTTAATATCCCACTGTAATGACGCTATATGTACCGACGTGGATTTGTATAATCGTATCGATATGAAGAGGGTCGTTACAGAGGTGGTATCAGAGCCAAAGGTTGAGATTGTACATGAATAAACCATCATCTTCACAATATTGCAAAGTCTTTATAGAAATTTGTCCATAAATGTAGAAAGTCTTTAATATTGAAAGAAGATAGTTAAGAAAATAGTTAGGATTTAGTAACTTAGATTCTAACTAGATTAATCATTTTGCACGCTATGACTGGACGTGGTAGACGTAGTGCTCAGGCTAGGAGGTATGAACAGAGTCGCAAAGTAAAGAAGTTCGTGAAGGGGCTCAAACCATCATTGAGAGTTAGAATTTTAGAGTCTGATCCTCGCACTTTGGAAGAGGCTTTAAGCGCAGTGAGTAGGTAGGAAAGTAGGATGGAATCGTACCAGGAAGAGAAAGAAGCTCAGAAGAAGAAAGTACCAGAATGATTCCAGCGGCAAAATAGGAAGATGAAGAAACTCATAAAAGCTCAACAATCAACTATGGTACCAGGCAGCGAGAGGTCCGAGTGTGCACACTGCGGTAAGCGTCATGGCGGAATTGTGTGTTGGTTAAAGAAAGGAAGATGTCTCAAGTGTGGTAGTAAGGACCATCAGATCAGAGAGTGTCCAAGACTGAAGAAGCTCGTTCTGCGAGGTGTTCCAGCAACTGTAGTAACGAAGCTAGCAACACCAGCCAAGGAGAATGTGTTAGCCGGACATGGCATCGACGACGTCACCAGAGGTACTCGATCCGATCTTCGAGAACGAAGATCTTTTTCAAGGGGGGGAGAGTGTAAGGCCCCCGAATTTTTGTTCATTTTATATTGTACGTATGGTATTTACTTGTTATATATATAGTGTGTGTATTAGATTGTACATATTATAAATATTTAATTACTCATGTGTATATGTATGTATATATATTATTTTTCTGTTAATATAAGTGCTTAGCTAATTTTATACATATAGTACTTATTTAAATCCTATGTATATTGAATTTAAGAAATGTTGTGCATATAATATATAGGTATTGCTATACATCTTATAGATATATGTAAGTTTATTTCTGAGCATGTAGTGTCTAATTAAGGATGTGCATATTGTATTTATCTGTTTCATGCATATTGTATGTAATTACATTATGTATATATATATATATATATATATATATGTATGTTATTTTGTGCATATTATCCTTAATTAAGATTAGTACAAATTATATTTAAATAAATAGTGTGTAATGCATATAGTTTTTATGGTGAATGTATGTTTAATTATTTCTGTAGACATTAAATTGTTGTGATGTAATTGTACATTATTTTGAGGTATTTTTGTGTTCTGGCCGAGATGCCAGTTGGCGGCAACATGCATACCACTAACTGCATGGCCAGGAGGAGTTGGTGCCCAGATCGATGGAAGCCAACCCCCCAAAAATTTTTTTTAATAGAAGGCGGTCCTCAGAGGCTCAATCCAGGAGAGTGCACCCTCCCCCAGAGGGGGAGAATGGGCTCACTCCACTAGAGAGTCCCCTGGGCCGAACTATTTAAAAATAAAATGGGAATACATGAAACACTGAACGGTCTACATCAGCCTTACATGGCAAACGCCCATTCTATCTAACATGATTGGCCCCTTACAAATATGAGGGACACTGCAAGAACCCAAAAAACATTATTCCTCTTAACCATACAACTATAATTAGCCAAAGCATCTGCGACTTGGTTGATCTCCCTATAAGCATGATGTAATAAATACGCCTTCTCCTTGAGCATAGTATAAGCCTCCCGCCACCACCGATATACCATCCATGATGGGCAACGCCCAGTCTGCATAGAAGACACCAACACAAGAGAGTCCAAATTCACAATAGAAAGCCGCAGCCCCAGTTGCTCCGCCAGGCGAATACCATCACATAAAGCTCTCACTTCAACAATCATGCTATTTCCATAGCCATAAAAATGCGTAAAAGTCACCCGAACAGAACCATGCTTATCACGTATACAGCCTCCACCACCACAAACACCAGGATTACCCTTACTAGCGCCATCCACATTTAAAGGGAAATCAGATAATAGAGGAATCCAGCGTAGGAGCTTGCACTGTTTCATTCTGCAATTTGGGTAAAAACCCAGCTGATGGAGAACCTGTAGTTCATGAGGAATGGCGTCCACTGCAAACTGGAGCATGGAAAGAGCATGCACAACCGTGAATTTGATGTTGCTAATGACCAACCGAGCAGAGACCCTCCTATTTTCATATCTGGCCAGACATCTACCCTTCTAGATTTCCTAAAGGATGAGAATGAAGTAATGGAGGGAAACATAACCAAAAGGAGGAGATATTAGTAGATGATAGGAAACTCCACACCCTAGCCGTTATGCTGCTATGAAGGTGGGTCATGGGACTGATAAGAGGGGAGAACCAACACCACAGGGTAGCCGCGAGATCACCTTGGATGAATAGGTGATTAAAATCCTCAAACTGAGGGCTTCGACAGCAAGAACATGAGGACGCTAAATGAACGCCGCTCTCAGATGTGGACGGCTAGTTCCCAGTGTTACGACGATTTCAGATTTGGTAACGCCCGCGTTTCTCCCGGTTCCAGTTTAGGAAACCCATCCCTAACCGTACGAGACCTACCCTAATGTGTACCCAACCGACCTAGCTCTATAAAATCACCCGATTTCGGCCAAGTTAGGTCTTTGGCTCTTGTGAGGAAGTTAGGGTTTTCTGTGAGAGAAGCTGATCTTAGGAGGATTGGATCCGGCGACTGGAGAGTTTTCTGGAGATCTTCACTGACTTGGAGGTGCACTTGACATCAAAGAAGCTTCTCCAACTCCGAGGATCGTCCTACATCAACAGAAGGACCGGATCTGAAGCGGTTTGGAGAACCTCTTGGCTAGGCCGAGGAGGGCATCTTCGGAAAGATTTGATCTCTGTGGATGTATTTTGAGGCAAGTAACCTATGGATGTCAACCCTACTCATGTCCCCTTAGGTCCCAGTATTTTTTCGAAATTTTTCTCGTGTCCTGGAACTTCCAAATTCCCTTTGCATTGTGTGATACCCGGAAATTTTCTTTCTTTTATATGGTGCATATGTCTTTACTTGTTGCGTGAGTAGCGTGTGTATTCAATTGTGCATATTATCATTTCTATACTTCTCATCAGTTCATGCATGTATATACAGGACAGTTAGGTGAGAATAAGCAATTAGTTAAATTTATGTATAACGTGTATACCAAAAATCTGAGGCATAAAATAGTTAAGCAATATTGTGCGTGTGATAGGTAAATAAAGTTATAGGACATGTAGGTACATGAGAGCTATTTCTGTACAAGTATAAATATAAATATGAGTGTGCATGCATTATCTAGCTATCAATGTATGTAATAAATCTATAAATTTCATGCATCATTTAATTACTAATATGCCTATTGCAATTAGTTAATTTATGCATGTTGCATGTCACCATGGTGTATATAGGTGTACATATATATGCTAATCTTGTTTAAATGATACTTATTTATTTTAAGCATGATAAATAATTTATGACGTGTAAGGTGCTTGAATGATAATGTACAGGTAGAATTTAACTATTAATGAACACATTTCATTATAAAATTTATGCACAATGTATGTGACTGTGTAATGTGAATGTGTATGTGCATATATGCATGTTATTGATGCATGTTGTTCTTAACCATGATTAGTGTAAGTTGTATTTAATTAAATATTATGAAATGCATATGTTTATGCGGTGAAGGTATGTGAAATTATTTTTACATATATTAAATTATTTGGGCATATGTATGCATTTATTTCAAGGTTTACCGGAGTTTTGGCCAAATGGCACTGCTGGGTGGTTGGCGTCCACATCACTGGACGCCAATACCCTGTTGGCGACCACCCCCTAGACGCCAACCTCAAGTTGGCGGCCAGACCCTTGACGTCAACAGTCCAGTTGACTACAACCGATGTTGACGTCAATATCATCCTGCGTAACGGTCCCAGATTTGTTAATACTCGCGTTTTGGCTGGTTCCAATTTAAGAAACCCTTCCTAATCCCTTGGTAACCTACCCTAGTGCATACCCAACCCATCCATCCTTATAAAAACCCATTTTCTGGCCGCACAAAGCCGTTTTCGTCTTTGTGAAACCCTAGTTTTCCCTGTGAGAAAAACTGATCTTCCCAAGCTTTGATCCAGCGAGTGGAGGACTTTTTGGGAGATCTACGACGACTGGAACATACTCCAACCATCCAAGAAGCATCCCCAACCCCGAGGAACGATCTACATCGACGGGAGAACAAGATTCAAGGAGTTTCCGAGCACCCTCTTGCTTTGGCCGAGGAGGGCTTCAACGACAAAGATTTGATCTTCTAGGATTTTATTAGAGGCAAGTAACCTATGTACATCTTTCCTATACATGTCCCCTAGGTCCTATGATTTTTATGGATTTTTCCTCGCGTCTTGGACCCGCAAACTTCTCCGTACATGTGAGTGTGTCTGTGCAGATTGCTGTCTGGAAGTTGACGGCAACATCCCTTGCCATCAAGTTCATCAGTTGACGGCAAGAGATGTCGCAGTTAACCCAGTTGGCGGCCAGGGCCATGCAGTCAAGTTCGTTAGGGTTCTGAAAAATGCTATTTAATTCATTTAAATGATTTCTGGGTATGTGTTTATGCTGAAATTTTTATGAGGGGTCAAGGGTGATTAGTAGGTCATATCATGAGGTTTTAGTAAATTTTCATGATTTATGTTATTTACTAAAATTCTGGAGAATGAATTATGACCCTAAGATGACTCATGTTTAATCTGTATAAATAGGATAGTTGAGAGTTCGGGCATGGTGAATTTTCTATAATGATATGATTATAGTATAAATGCATTGATACTATCAAATTAAATTGTCTTACTGAAAAATTATGTTTTGAGAAATTAGTGATAAATGCACCTGTACAATGATTTAATTGTTATAAATATGTTTATCTTCAGAAAATTTTGAAAAATTGAGAATGTGTTATGTTTACTGTCCTTAACTTGTGATAAAACTTTCGTGAAATTCTAATGACAGTAAGTAATTTTATATTTTTAAATGTGAAAATAGCCATGTTAAACATGTTAGAGTTAATCATGTGTAAATCAAAGGTTAGCAGCATGTTAATGCCTTATTTTGAGTGGTTTATCACAATTAGACAGTAATGGAAATGTCTATAAATAGAAATGTGAATGTTATGTAAAGTGTGTATAAACTGGAGTGAAAATGTGTGTGTGGGCATGAGTAAAATGAGATAAGGATGATAAAGTGGTTAATGTAATATTTAGCCAGGGATGACACTGCTACCATAGGGGTCTGAGAGCTGTACCATGGAAAAGTCCCTATGGAAGGCTCAACGTTATGAGATAAATCCTAAGGGCATTAGGATAAAATCCTGGAGGTGGACAAGTACCGCTGGTTAGGGTGGAGAGGGCTTCTCCCGGTTCTGTGCAGTTATCTAGATTTGTCACCGCATTGCCTAAGTGACAAATATGTGAAAGTGAGTGCTAAGTGCTAAGTGCTAAGTGAAAAGTGCTAAGTGCTAAAGTGATTGTTTTTCCTCTATCTGGTAGTTAGGACTATGTGTCATGGCAACTTAAGAGATTAAATGTGAATATAGTGTAAAGTGATAAATGTGAATGTAAGAGTAAATGAAATAGAAGAAGTGTGAATTGATGTGAAATGAAGAATAAAAGATAATAAAAGTACAATTTCATGGAAAACCAAGGTATTAATACATGTGTGTTTATGTATGTGTTACCATCATAACTTTAATATCATGTTTAATACCATGTTTAGTATTATGTGATATAGTTTCATAATATCCATATGGTGGTGTGTATGAATATGTGCATGTGAATATGTAGGGAAAGGCAATGTAGAAAGATGAGTATGTAGAATTGATAAATGAGTAAGATAGTATGAGAATAAGTGTAAATCCATGTAATTAAGTTTAATTCATGTCAAAACAGCAAGCTAAATGAGTTTATGATCTTGATAAACACATGAAATAATGTCCAAGTTCCATGATAGAATTGCTACTTGTTTAGTATAGTTCATGCTTAAATTGTAGATGATTGCCATCCGAATTGAATATGTTTTAAATCTTCATTCCATGTTTAATATAGGTGATATCATGGTGAACTATTCATATTAAAAACAGCAAATGAAATGTGTAAGTAAATGAGAAAAGTGCATGTGAAAAATAAATAGAGATCATGTTAGGTTGCTATCTACTTTATGTATAAATGCATGTTTTAAATTGTAGAGTTGTATACAGTAAGGAAAAAGGTTGAGATTAATAAATCATGATACATGTTAGGTGTTTAAGAGTGCATATATTCATGTCATGTATGTATTAATTGGATTATGTGTAACTATGTTAGAAAGATTTATATCATATTATGTAGTTTACAAGAAAACATGTGCAAGTGTCATGAGTGTATGATAAATTATACATTAAAACAAAAAGTTAGTTGTATGATAAAGTTAGGTAAATACATGAGAAATTGACTAAATACCATGCTAAAAGTATTCATCATCTTGTACATAACCTTGTGTTTAAATTTGATTACATTATTCAATGATATGATAAGATTTGAACCATGTATCATAGAATATATCATGTGTAGAGAACTTGTGTAGGTGTATGTTATTTTCATGAGTTAATAAGAGTATGTGTTAATTAAGAATAGGTTTGGAGGACATATGTATTGTTAACCATAAAAACCTTGTACTATGTGAATTATCGTGAGTTGTATGAAAACATGTGTTTCATCATTGATGATTGTATAATGTGTATGTGATATGTATAAGTTTGATGGTTTTAGATTACTTGCTGAGTCTTGTAAGACTCATACTTGCTTCGGCGTATAGGTGTGACAGGTAGTTTCGTAGCGGAGGAGAGAATAGTGAAGATTGGAGCCACCTACAAGAAGTAGTACTTGAGGAGTTTTTTTTTCAATAAGTTGTTTTATTTTATAGCTTGAATAATGTCATTCATATGGACAATGTAAAGGACAATGTATTTTCTTTCAAGTTGTAATAATGTGGACTCTAGTACTTTCTTTTACTATATAGACCATGGAATGTGTGATGATGATGGAATAAAACAAAGTATTTCTTTTAAATTCCGCTGTACTCTTTCATTATTCATGGACATATCAACCTTATTGTTTAGTGTTGGGTTACTATCCCACTGTGATGATGCTCTTTATACCGATGGGGATTGGTATAATCGTACCGGTATGAGGAGGGTCGTCACAGAGATGGTATCAGAGCCCCAAGGTTGAGACTGTACATGAATAAACCATCATCTCACAATATTGCAAAGTCTTTGTAGGAATTTGTCCATATGTGTAGAAAGTAAAAATAATGAATGAAAAATAGTAAGAAAGATATATAGAATTTGATAGGTTAGACCTTAACTGGATTAAATTGTTTTGCAGGAAATGGTGAGTCAAGGAAAGCGTGAGGCTAGGGCTAGGGAGCGTGAAGAGAAACGCACGGTGAGAAACTTCATAATGAAACTTAGACCAGCAGTGAGAGCGAGACTTTTGGAATGCGATCCCCGCACTCTGGACGAGCTTCTTAGTACAGCAAGGTTTGCAGCCTCTACAGCTAGCGGGAAACCCATGTGTATGCACTGCAATAAACCCCATGGCGGGAATCGGTGTTGGGCAAAGGAAGGAAGGTGCCTCAAATGCAGCAGCAAGGACCATCGGATTAAAGAATGTCCGAGGTTGAAGAAGTTTGGTCCCCGAGGTACTACAACATCGACATCAAAGGAGCCAATAGCAGAACTGCAAGCACCAGCCAAGGAGAATGAAGATTTCATTCTTTTTCCGGAGATGGCACCGATGACGTCACCAGAGGTACTTGAATCGATCTTCGAGGATGAAGATCTTTTTCAAGGGGGGGAGAGTGTGATACCCGGAAATTTTCTTTCTTTTATATGGTGCATATGTCTTTACTTGTTGCGTGAGTAGCGTGTGTATTTAATTGTGCATATTATCATTTCTATACTTCTCATCAGTTCATGCATGTATATACAGGACAGTTAGGTGAGAATAAGCAATTAGTTAAATTTATGTATAACCTATATACCAAAAATCTGAGGCATAAAATAGTTAAGTAATATTGTGCGTGTGATAGGTAAATAATGTTATAGGCCATGTAGGTACATGAGAGCTATTTCTGTACAAGTATAAATATAAATATGAGTGTGCATGCATTATCTAGCTATCAATGTATGTAATAAATCTATAAATTTCATGCACATTTAATTACTAATATGCCTATTCCAATTAGTTAATTTATGCATGTTGTATGTCACCATGGTGTATATAGGTGTACATATATATGCTAATCTTGTTTAAATGATACTTATTTATTTTAAGCATGATAAATAATTTATGACGTGTAAGGTGCTTGAATGATAATGTACAGGTAGAATTTAACTATTAATGAACACATTTCATTATAAAATTTATGCACAATGTATGTGACTATGTAATGTGAATGTGTATGTGCATATATGCATGTTATTGATGCATGTTGTTCTTAACCATGATTAGTGTAAGTTGTATTTAATTAAATATTATGAAATGCATGTGTTTATGCGGTGAAGGTATGTGAAATTATTTTTACATATATTAAATTATTTGGGTGTATGTATGCATTTATTTCAAGGTTTACCGGAGTTTTGGCCAAATGGCACTGCTGGGTGGTTGGCGTCCACATCACTGGACGCTAATACCCTGTTGGCGACCACCCCTTGGACGCCAACCTCAAGTTGGCGGCCAGACCCTTGACGTCAACAGTCCAGTTGACTACAACCGATGTTGACGTCAATATCATCCTGCGTAACGGTCCCAGATTTTTTAATACTCGCGTTTTGGCCGGTTCCAATTTAAGAAACCCTTCCTAATCCCTTGGTAACCTACCCTAGTGCGTACCCAACCCATCCATCCTTATAAAAACCCATTTTCTGGCCGCACAAAGCCGTTTTGGTCATTGTGAAACCCTAGTTTTCCCAGTGAGAAAAACTAATCTTCCCAAGCTTTGATCCGACGACTGGAGGACTTTCTGGGAGATCTACGACGACTGGAACATACTCCAACCATCCAAGAAGCATCCCCAACCCCGAGGAACGATCTACATCGACGAGAGAACAAGATTCAAGGAGTTTCCGAGCACCCTCTTGCTTTGGCCGAGGAGGGCTTCAACGACAAAGATTTGATCTTCTAGGATTTTATTAGAGGCAAGTAACCTATGTACATCTTTCCTATACATTTCCCCTAGGTCCTATGATTTTTACGGATTTTTCCTCGCGTCCTGGACCCTCAAACTTCTCTGTACATGTGAGTGTGTCTGTGCAGATTGCTGTCTGGAAGTTGACGGCAACATCCCTTGCCGTCAAGTTCATCAGTCGACGGCAAGAGATGTCGCAGTTAACCCAGTTGGCGGCCAGGACCATGCAGTCAAGTTCGTCAGAGTTCTGGAAAATGTTATTTAATTCATTTAAATGATTTCTGGGTATGTGTTTATGCTGAAATTTTTATGAGGGGTCAAGGGTGATTAGTATGTCATATCATGAGGTTTTATTAAATTTTCATGGTTTATGTTAATTATTAAAATTCTGGAGATTGAATTATGACCCTAAGATGACGCATGTTTAATCTGTATAAATAGGATAGTTGAGAGTTCGGGCATGGTGAATTTTCTATAATGATATGATTATAGTATAAATGCATTGATACTGTCAAATTATATTGTCTTATTGAAAAATTATGTTTTGAGAAATTAGTGATAAATGCACCTGTACAATGATTTAATTGTTATAAATATGTTTATGTTCAGAAAATTTTGAAAAATTGAGAATGTGTTCTGTTTGCTGTCCTTAACTTGTGATAAAAATTTCGTGATATTCTGATGGCAGTAAGTAATTTTATAATTTTAAATGTGAAAATAGCCATGTTAAACATGTTAGAGTTAATCATGTGTAAATCAAAGGTTAGCAGCATGTTAATGCCTTATTTTGAGTGGTTTATCACAATTAGACAGTAATGAAAATGTCTATAAATAGAAATGTGAATGTTATGTAAAGTGTGTACAAACTAGAGTGAAAATGTGTGTGTGGGCATGAGTAAAATGAGATAAGGATGATAAAGTGGTTAATGTAATATTTAGCCAGGGATGACACTGCTACCATAGGGGTCTGAGAGCTGTACCATGGAAAAGTCCCTATGGAAGGCTCAACGTTATGAGATAAATCCTAAGGGCATTAGGATAAAATCCTGGAGGTGGACAAGTACCGCTGGTTAGGGTGGAGAGGGCTTCTCCTGGTTCTGCGCAGTTACCTAGATTTATCACCGCATTGCCTAAGTGACAAATATGTGAAAGTGAGTGCTAAGTGCTAAGTGCTAAGTGAAAAGTGCTAAGTGCTAAAGTGATTATTTTTCCTCTATCTGGTAGTTAGGACTATGTGTCATGGCAACTTAAGAGATTAAATGTGAATATAGTGTAAAGTGATAAATGTGAATGTAAGAGTAAATGAAATAGAAGAAGTGTGAATTGATGTGAAATGAAGAATAAAAGATAATAAAAGTACAATTTCATGGAAAACCAAGGTATTAATACATGTGTGTTTATGTATGTGTTACCACCATAACTTTAATATCAAGTTTAATACCATGTTTAGAATTATATGATATAGTTTCATAATATCCATATGGTGGTGTGTATGAATATGTGCATGTGAATATGTAGGGAAAGGCAATGTAGAAAGATGAGTATGTAGAATTGATAAACGAGTAAGATAGTATGAGAATAAGTGTAAATCCATGTAATTAAGTTTAATTCATGTCAAAACAGCAAGCTAAATGAGTTTATGATCTTGATAAACAAATGAAATAATGTCCAAGTTCCATGATAGAATTGCTACTTGTTTAGTATATAGTTCATGCTTAAATTGTAGATGATTGCCATACGAATTGAATATGTTTTAAATCTTCATTCCATGTTTAATATAGGTGATATCATGGTGAACTATTCATATTAAAACAGCAAATGAAATGTGTAAGTAAATGAGAAAAGTGCATGTGAAAAATAAATAGAAATCATGTTAGGTTGCTATCTACTTTATGTATAAATGCATGTTTTAAATTGTAGAGTTGTATACAGTAAGGAAAAAGGTTGAGATTAATAAATCATGATACATGTTAGGTGTTTAAGAGTGCATATATTCATGTCATGTATGTATTAATTGGATTATGTGTAACTATGTTAGAAAGATTTATATCATATTATGTAGTTTACAAGAAAACATGTGCAAGTGTCATGAGTGTATGATAAATTATACATTAAAACAGCAAGTTAGTTGTATGATAAAGTTAGGTAAATACATGAGAAATTGACTAAATACCATGCTAAAAGTATTCATCATCTTGTACATAACCTTGTGTTTAAATTTGATTACATTATGCAATGATATGATAAGGATTTGAACCATGTATCATAGAATATATCATGTGTAGAGAACTTGTGTAGGTGTATGTTATTTTCATGAGTTAATAAGAGTATGTGTTAATTAAGAATAGGTTTGGAGGACATATGTATTGTTAACCATAAAAACCTTGTACTATGTGAATTATCGTGAGTTGTATGAAAACATGTGTTTCATCATTGATGATTGTATAATGTGTATGTGATATGTATAAGTTTGATAGTTTTAGATTACTTGCTGAGTCTTGTAAGACTCATACTTGCTTTGGCGTACAGGTGTGACAGGTAGTTTCGTAGCGGAGGAGAGAATAGTGAAGATTGGAGCCACCTACAAGAAGTAGTACTTGAGGAGTTTTATTTTCAATAAGTTGTTTTATTTTTTAGCTTGAATAATGTCATTCATATGGACAATGTAAAGGACAATGTATTTTCTTTCAAGTTGTAATAATGTGGACTCTAGTACTTTCTTTTACTATATAGACCGTGGAATGTGTTATGATGATGGAATAAAGAAAAGTATTTCTTTTAAATTCTGCTGTACTCTTTCATTATTCATGGACATATCAACCTTATTGTTTAGTGTTGGGTTACTATCCCACTGTGATGATGCTCTTTATACCGATGTGGATTGGTATAATCGTACCGGTATGAGGAGGGTCGTCACACATTGTGTTATGTCTACGTTGTCTGCAGACATGAAGTTGGCAGCCACATGTGTGCCGCCAAGTTCTGTGTTGGCGGCATCAGACTGTGCCGTTAACACTGATGGCGGCACACACTGTGCCACCAAGTTCTTCAAGGTTTTAAAGAAGTATTGCTTGATCTCTATAATGTGTTTATTGGACTTCTGGATATGTGTGCATGCTGTAAAAATTGTATGTGGTTAGGAGCAGTCATTAGGTCATATCATCAAGACAAGTTGAATTTCTGTACTTAGTTCTATTTATTAAAATTTTTGTAACTAGACAATAAGCATTAATTGACCATGATATTTCCTGAAGAATTAGATCCAATATATATTAGGGTTTTATATATTTTCCATGTTCGTATGATGACTATTTCCATGTTTTGAAACTGGTAGATACTACTGCTTTACTATGAAATCTGATTAAGTGAAATTCTTGAGATATATGCCTGAAATCTATTTTAATTATTAAAATTTGATTTACTATTCAAAAAAATCTTAAATTTTGATATGTGATATACTAAGCATATGCAACATGTAATAAAAATTTGGTACTGATGTGACAATAGTAGTTACTGTTTGTGTTACAACAAGTGAAATTGATTATAATGAGCATGTTTAGTTTAATCATGTAAATTTCCTTATTAACAGCATGTTAATATTCTGTTTTGAGTTGTTCATCCCTGTTAAATAGTAAGGTTGAATCCCACAACTTGAAATGTGAATGTTATGCAAAGTACATGTGAAAAAGAATTAAAGTATGTGTATAAGTGCGTAAAACAATGGGATAAATGTGATAATGTCACTAATGTAAAAATTGAGCCGAGATTGACACTGCTACCATAGAGGTCTGAGAGCTGTACCATAGAAAAGTCCCTATGGGTGGCTCAACGTTATGAGATATCCTAAGGGCATTAGGATAAAACCCTAAAGGTGGACAAGTACCACTAGATACGGTGGAGAGGGCTTCTCCCGGTCTGCGCAGTTACCAAGATTCACCACTAGCTTGCCCAGGTGGCGGGTATGTGCAAAGTGAAGTGCTATGTGCTATGTGGTATATGCTATGTGATATGGGTGCGTGCGTCCTCTAGATGGTAGTTAGGACTATGTGTCAGGACAAGTTAAGTATAAAAATGTGAATAAAGTGTAAAGTGACATGTGAATGTGGCACGTGGTAAGTGTAAATGATATGACATGTGATAAGTGAAAGTGCAAGAGAAAATTGTGGAAATGTGTGAATTGATGTGTAAGGGAGACTAAATGTTAATGAGAGTATAAAGTGCATGTGAAAACCAAATTAAAAAGAAAAATTCATATATTCATGTGTTAAT
Source organism: Colocasia esculenta (assembly GCA_014218235.1). Lineage (NCBI taxonomy): Eukaryota > Viridiplantae > Streptophyta > Magnoliopsida > Alismatales > Araceae > Colocasia > Colocasia esculenta. The sequence continues at coordinate 86,563,647 of CM024757.1, forward strand.
ATGTTAAATGTAATATCATGTTATATAGTTTAATAACATCCATGTAGTAGTGTATGTGAATATGTGTATGTAAACATGTGAATTGTGCAATGTGAAGGATGAGCATGTGGAATTATTAAATGAATAAGATAGCATGTGAATAAATGTCAATCCATGTAATTGTGTTTAATTCATGTCAAAACAGCAAGCTAAATGTGTGAAAAAAATGATATAATTACATATGAAATTGGTTAGATATCATGCTAGGAGCGTTCATTATCTTGTACATAACTTCATGTTCTAATTGGTAAAATTGTGTGATGATGTGGTTAGTGCTTGAATCATGAATCATGTGATATGTTATGTGTAGAAAACATGTGTAGGTGTATGTTTATTTTCCATGATTAAAATGAACATGTGTTAGTTAAACATGTCTAGGTTGTTTATGTATAATTGTAAATTTCAAATGAAATATGTACCATGAAATTCTTTATTGTTTAAAAGATAGCATATGAGTCCTTATTGTTTAAATAGTTTAGTATGTATGTGATATGTGTAAGGTTGTGTCCTTTGATTGCTTGTTGGGTCTTTTAGACTCATACTTGCTTCGGCGTACAGGTGAGACAGGTGTCCCCGTGCTTGAGGAAGGCACAGTGAGGAGAGACATCGAGCACGAGGAGTAGCTATTGTGGAGCTTACTAGATAGTTGTACTTTTTCTTTCGTAGTGAATAATGTCATTTGTATGGACAATGTGCTAGACAATGTATTTCTTTTGGAAATGTAATAATGTGGACGTTATCATTCTTTCATTGCTATATAGACTGTGGAATGTGTGATGATGATGGAATGAAAATGAGTTATTTCTTTTATTTCCATTGTACTCAATTGCTATTCATGTACATATCAGCCTATCGTTTAGTGTTGGGTTAATATCCCACTGTAATGACGCTCTTTGTACCGACGTGGATTGGTATAATCGTACCGGTATGAAGAGGGTCGTTACACCAAGGCCGGCCCAGAATAGCTTTGAAAGTTGGGTCAATATCAAGTACATAAAAGTCCAAGATCATTATGAGAGGGCCTAGTTCTGCCTGTAAGGAGACGACGCCGTGGCAGACCCACCTGGAATTATCATAGGTCGGCCGCAATAGTGGTAGGAGTTGGCTGCAAGCGGCACTCAGAGATGTTACATGACCTTAGAGTGCTGAGAGGACACACATTTATCGATGCCCCTGTGTCAACGACCACCTTGTTTATGGTCAATGTCACACATAAAGGCATTCTTCTGGCGTCAGGAGCAGCCAGCTCACTATCCGCAAAGGTAATTGTCGGCCCTCTTTCTTGATGGGTCTGCGACCTCTTGATCAATTCAAGGATAATTCTTGGGTCCCGACTGGATCTATCTCTTCGGATTGAGTTGTGGGTCAGCTGACCGGCATAGACATGGATGTATTGGGATACATCCAGTGAAACATTCGCCTACTCCGGAGGGCAAGGTTGTGTTGTAGTGGTGTCGATGATGGATGGGTTGGCTATTATCGGCGCTGGCCTGGGGGAGAGTGGGAGTTAATGGGTGATGGACTAAGGAAGGTATGATGGGGTGTTGTAGAGCGGTGAGGTGATTGTGGCAATGGTGAGTGTAGTGGAGGTAGTGGTGGTGTGGGAGATAGCCAATTGGCCTACTTCATGTTCATCGTCGTAAGCCCAAGTGGCAGCTGGTGGTGGATGGTGGATGACTGTGTTTACTTGAGCGGGTGGTCGAGGTGGTGGAGTAGGTTGAGGATTTGGAGCGGGCTGGTGCTGCGACATAGGGTTTTGGATTATGTCGAGGTCATGAGCTGGTTGTTGTGGCTGTTTGTGGTTGCTGGAACTGCTGCTAGAATGACTATTGTTGGAACTGTTGCTGTTGTAGTGGTGGTTGTTGTCGCCTCTGCTGCTGTTGTTACTGTCTTTGCCCCTGCTGGTCCCTTAGAGTCTGAATTAATCTCTTCATTTCTGCCCAGTCAATTTGCTGCTACTCATGGAGGTCATATATCATGTCCCCAAACTGAAAGTAGTTTGATACATTGTGCCTTTGATGACGGTGATATGCACAATACTTAGTTTGATCCACTGCCATGTTCCAATTTGCCTTCTCCGGAGGGAGTCTAAGGGCATTGAGAGACATAAGGGCTGCAAAAATGTCAGCTAGACTCTCAGGAAGAGGGGGGTACTGAGCTCTCTTTGATCCATTAGGCTTTTTAGGTGCATAGCCACTTTGTGGTGAAGGGACTGGGTTGTACTGGTGTTGTTCTTGCTGGGGGTTTTGGGTTTGAGGAGGTGATGGCCTGTTGTTCCATGGCTGCTGAGGGGGTTGGTTGTAAGATAGCCTACCTGCTTGGTCTTGGGGATTATTGACAGCACCTACTTGTTCATTAGTTTGTACCCCTTTAGTAATAGAGCCTTGTGGCATCTTAGGATAGCGAGACTTTGGGGTTTCAAACATGGAGTGAATAGACGAGTCCTTGAGTTGGGTCTGAATGAAACGAGCTTGGCTATAGAGTTGATGCATGGTGGTAATATCATTCATAGCCAAAATGGATCGGTAAGTAGGTGTAGCATTGGAAATTTGCAGCTTGACCTTCTCCTCCTCGGGCATGGGGCAGCGGACTTTTGCAGCCAGATCTTGCCACCTATCAGCATAAACTGCGAATTCTTCATCAGTCTTCATATTTTTGGCCACTAGATCCACAAAAGAATATTCGAGTCTGACCTGATATTGGAATTGCTGCAGGAACCTTTCTTGAACAATTTAAAAATCTCCAGCCTCCTCCAGAGGTAGAGAATAGAACCATTCGAGGGCTGAACCATCTAATGACTTTCTGAACAAATACGCCATGAGGTGGCGGTCATACTTGTGTGGAGTAGATTCATATACAAAGTCCTTGAGATGTACATAAGGGTCACCTACCCCAGAGTATCACCTGTAGACAGGGAGCTCTGACTGGGGCGGAACTCGGAGGTGTTGAAAAGAAGGGAGGGGTATATCGGCGACCTTCAGGGGTCCAATTGCCTTCGAAGGTCATGAAGTTCCCCTTCATGGACATTCACTCCGCAAGGAAGTCGGAAAGGGACGAGGCGTGGTGAGCAGAACAGGGAGCAGGATTGCTCCAAAGAATAGGACCTCTCACGGGAAAAAAGTAGTTATGTTTGGCCTGATAAAATGAAGAGATCGGGGAGACTTTGGCCGAACCTCCCATGCCGAAATGTAGATGGGCTCTGAGAAGTGAATGGCCCGTGGACGAAGGGGAGTGGGATCTGCCACAGTAGAGGGTACATGCGGCACAGAAGCAACAGGGGCAGAGGAGGCCACCTACTGGGGAGAGCTATGAGAGGGCGGAGATAGAGGGCACTTGCCTTTGGCAGCTGCCAGAAACTCCAGAACTTGGGCCGGGCTCAGATGAGAAAGGAGTTGACTGAGCTGTGCATGTGGGTCATCTGCCCCAGAGGGAGCAGGGGGCGAGACCGATCATCAACAATAGTAGGGGGTTGGATTTGCCCCGTGAGGGTGGCAGCGGAAGGCTGGGCCACATCCTCCAAAAGCCCAATGGGCAAGAATCGCCGGCAAGGCCACAGAAATGATCAATACTGAAAAGAAGATTATGATATAATACAATGGTTTGAGGAGACTGACTCGAAAAACCTATACAATGATGCATACACTACCCCTAAGCAATTAGGGGAGATGACATGACCACCAAACAAAACCTAGACTCTAACACACAAGAACGGACAATAAGATAAGAGAGAGTATATCAAGCAAGCACCCAAGTTAACATGATTATCGTTCAGATTTTAGGGTTCACACTTAGCCTTTAATGGATTAATTAATGAGATTGCACTCGGCCGAAAGGGACCCTAATAGGTAGGTACTCGAGTACTCCGCTGTGATTAAATGGAGGTACACAACTCACACGCAGAACGACCTGAACTAGGGGTACAACGGGTACAACCTGCCCGACAACCGCAATGTGCATACGGCCACGGGGACTTACAGAGGCCCTCGGTAGCAGGCCCTGGTCAGCCCACGAGTGCTCGCGGGTGAGAGGGTCTCCACTACTAAGGAGGAAAACTATCTACATGAAATAGTAGTGTATGCATGAGCCTATGTGCACCGAGGTGCATGCAAATTACTGACAGGTCTCTGCTGAAGTCGCGACGACCAGACTTGTCGAGACCTTATCACGATCGAGAGCTCAGTCGTGATAACCACAGATGGCAGAAACCTATAGCTACACGCAAGCAATGAGCAAACAGACTAACCTAAGGCGTAATACAACATGTAAGAAGGTGAACAGCAGATGGAGACTCCCTAGACAGACAGAAACTGATGCAAAGACGGAAAACAAACAAACAAAGCATACCTGTAGTCGCGTCCTCCAGCGCCGGTGCGACAAGGTCGCGGCAGCCCGACCCGTCGTGATAGGGCCTGAAAACAAACAGTGAAAATAAAAGGAAAACCCGAGCCCTAGTAGGGTTCTAGAGAAGAGAAACGCGGGTATACATGACAAAGAAACATGGAGGAGATATAAGAACGCTTTCAAAAAAAGAACAGGATGAAGGATAGGGGGGTAATGCGTACCTGTAGTCGCGTCTTTCTTTATGGACGTGATACGGTCACGACCGCACGATGCGTCGTGTTAACAACAGAGAACAAAACAATAAAGAAAACACAGGAATGGTCCCAACAAGATTCTACTAAGCATATAAACACGTCAACATGGTTGGAAAACAAGCAAGGACAACGAGGCTAGCATTGAAGGTCCCACCGTGATCGCCAAAAGGTGTAATCACGGGGTTGCGCGCCCCTCGAAACACACAAAATGTTTAAATATTCAAAGCATGGATTTATGGAATGTGATCTCCACCTAACAAGCTGCCCTAAAATATGAATGAAACTAAGGCTAACGTGCTATGAAAAGGAGTGAGAACCGGGCACTTACTGATGTCACGACGGGTTTCCCCATCATGATAGGATCGTTGTCGAGACGCCCTGACCGGGCGCGTTCTTGCTGTCGCGATGCTGGTGGCCGACGCATTCTCTACAGTGTGGGAGAATGATGGGGGGACCTTCTTTCTGCCCTCCAGTTGGCTAGAGAGCAAGAGCTCCTCATCTAGCCTTGCCTAAGTACTTGCTAAAAAAACGAAGCAACAAAGAGAAACCCTGTTAGACCATAGTTTAGTGAAGTAACTATCCAAAATGATATGAAAAGGGTGAAGCATGGAGGGAACGAACCTAGGGGTGGTTTTTAAACCCCTTGGGTTGTGTAAAAATGTGGGAAAGGTAGAAACATGTCCCTATCTAAAAGAAAAAAAATAATAGCATGCATGAAGAAAATGAGAAGAGGAAAGGAAGAAAGAGCCCCAAATGGGCGACTCCCTGGCCGTGGGGTGATATCCTTGGTCGTACAGTAGCCTTAGAAAAGTAGGGAAGCCGCCTCCTCAGTCACCAAGCTCCATATTTGAAGGAAAAGTCATGGCTTCATTAAGAGAATAATGAGGAAATGGGTGGAAATAGGAGAGCCACGAGCTAAGGGGAAGTTCAGAGGATATTTTGGCAATACTTCATGGAAACAATGTGCTCTCCCTTTCTCTGAAAGGGGAGGGGTCACTTATATAGAAAGGAGAGAGAAATCGCATCCATAAGTGATAATGACACATGACAATGATAAAAAGCCATGTAAATCTGGATGGGAAGAGTCCTAGGAGGGTTCCTAGGAGAGATGGAACCTTAAACCGCTGCTGAGGGGTTGTGGGGGGTTGTTTGGATGATGATAAGTTCAAAGGAGGATAAAGTGGAGGTGGTTGCGGAGGCCAGCGCATGTAGAGCATGTCGCGACGGGTCGTAAGGACGTGACAAGGCTTGTCGCAACGGCCAAGATGGTCGCAACCATGAAGGCACGTAAACAGATATGCATGGGTTGTCGCGATGGCCAAGGAGGGTGCGACATAAGCTAACGCGTCACCACGAGTAGTCGCGTTAAGGATGATCGATTATTTTTGGACTTTGATTAATTATTTAGAAAAATAATTGATCATTTAAGCACAAGGTGTAACATCTCGGGCTTTCTGGCTTTCCGTTTGTGTGTGGGATGACTGGCCACTAATGCGTCCGGCCTTAGTGACGCGTTAGTGTCGCGACGGAGCTGGCCGTCGCGACAGTCATCCAGGTCGCAACTAGTGGTTGCGTCGTATTCTTGACGTGCCCGATCAACAGGTCACGACTGTTTTCTGCTTTTTAGTCATCTGACGCCTGTTAGAGTGGTAGGCATGGTAGACTGACCTGTCGGGTTGTCACGGAGCCCCGGATGGACGCATTCTGGTCGCAGTGTGGGCGGCCGTCGCGTTACGGTTGGTAACGCGACGCCCCGCCCTGTCACGTTCTGAGGGCCGATGGCTAAAAGCCTTGGTCATCTCTCGCTTCCCGTTCTTTGGCCTTTCTCCCTTCCCTCCTCTCTGAGGAGGGGAAGGTTTCCTCCTCTCCTCTCTGGCAGTGGGAGCTTGGCGGAGGAGCGGCGGCGACTCGTGCGGAGCGTTGGCGCGTCGTCATGGAGTGAGGAGGAGGCGGCCGTGGCATCGTAAAGGCCCCTTTATGGGTTGGTTCTTCATTCTCCTGTAGAGATTTCTTGTGCCCTTTCTTTTTGGGGTGTATTGGGAGTTCTTTAGGGTGAATCCATGCTTTAATAGCTTTCTCCATGCTCCCCTCCCCATGGTTGCATGTTTTGTAATGTGTGGGCGACCCCAGGATGTAGCATCCCGGCGGTCTGCCTTCTAGCTGATGTCGCAACTGCCGAGCGGGTCGCGACATCAGAGGAGGCATCGCCCCGGTCGGACGTGACCTTATCGCGGCGTGGGTGGCCGTCGCGATAAGGTCGTGTCGCGACCCGGTTGCCCGTCGTGACAAGCTGTTGTCGCGACGCGCAGCCTTGTCGTGACAACCTAGTTGTCACGACACGTTTCCCTGGAACGACCTTCTTGTCACGGTTGCCCTTCCCGTCGCGATGGTATCGCGATGGGTGAGGAGGGCGCACCAAGACCTGGCGTGCCTCGGGTGTTTCCGTGGCCGCGGTTGGCGTGTCGGCATGTGCCCCAGGGCAGGGTTGCCCTTAGGACCTTCTGGTAGGTAATGCGGCAGGTTGGCTCGCTGCATTCAGTGACCGAAGGTGACACCTTCATGGCCGTGTCCTAGCAGCTGTGCTAGGCGGCTCACGTCTATCTAATAATCGATTGTTTGTCTGTCAATCGATTATAAGAAGAGTGGTGGTTTCTGTTCTATCTGTGGTGTTACGGTTCTCCGGGCCGTGCGTTGGCCGACGACCATTCTGGGGGTTTCCGGAAGGGGTGGGTACGTACGTGCCTGTGACTGTTGGGCTTGTTTGGTTACAAGTCAGTTGTGCTATTCTGTTGGTGGTTGCCACGCCAGTTCTCTTTGCCCGTGCTCGGCACTTGAGGGTTGTCCGCGAGATAGGTTGTACTGTTACTTGGGACCCTCAGCCCCGTGCCTTTATGTCAGAGGGAGTTGCTCCGGGCGGCGGGCGTGCTCAAGTGACGGACTTGGAGCAGAAGGGGAAAACGGTGGGGGCAGTGACGTGAGCGGTTGTAGAGCTCTCTTAGCTGGTCTGGGTCTCAGAGGTGGTTGTGGTGCTTTCCGGTGCGGACAAAACTAGTCCTCACACTGCCTCGCTCTGCGTTGGTTTCGGAGCCACATAGGGAGGTCAGGCGTAGGGCTGCAGCTCGGCCGGGCTGCGGTGTGGTTTGTGGTTGTGTTCGTTGGTGTGGCTCGCTAGCCTCACTCTCCCGGGGGGTGTAGGCAGAGTCGGCGGCCGGCATGCTAGAGGTGTGGATGGTGTGTCCTCCTCTTAGACGCGTGTGGCGGTGGCTTGGTTGTTCTTGTTGTGACGTTGCTTCACATGTTGTTTCCGAGCTTTGTTTCGTTGCCCTGGTTTACACGTGGTTGTAGCCTAGCCGTGTCTCGCTTCCTTAGCTTAGTTGGTTTGGCCTCGTGGGCCGTATTAGTGGTTTTCGCTCTGCGAGTTCTCTCAGGGTGCCTGGTGTAGACACCTGACTACTATTTTGGTAACCCGTTCCTTGGTGCCATCTGTGGTGGCACCGAGAGTGTGTTTCCTGACCTCGTGGAGTGTCGAGGTGCAGGGTGGTTCTACTTGTAGGCCTTCGACCTTGTGGAGGTCTGAGGTGTCCGTGCCTGTGGTGAGACAGTGTTTCTCACGTGGTTTCTCGGGTTCTCTCATGGTGAACCTGGTTGTTCCTTCCCAACCTCGTGGAAGTCCGGGATGTTGGTGCTTGTGTCATGAGACTTTGGTCTCATGTGGTGCTCCGGTGTTCTGTGAGCTCCTTTGTCTCAGCGGGGGTGTGCCGAGGTGTTGTTTCCGCATTGTGTTTGACTGCTAGTTCTGCGGAGCCGTGTTTGGTCCGACCTGGTTGTGGGTCGTGGTGTATACTCTATTCCACTGCTTTGTAGTACTCTATGGTAGGCGTTACTCGCTTTACTGCTTTCTAGAGTAGTTTTTTTCCGCTTTTGTTGGAGTTCCTGCTGCTCTGGCTGGTAAGGACTGGTTATCCCTACTCAGCATTGTTCGTGAGGCTCACCCCCTAGTCTCTTCAAGGGGGGACTCGTTATCGCAGATGTTCATTGCCGGACGATCGTGGTGGCGGGTTGTTCGCTGTGCGTTGCAGCAGTGTGGTGTAAGCGTGAGTGCTCTTTGTACTGTGAGTTGAGAGTGGCCTTTTTGCAAGTCCTCGGGGTATACCCCTACGGACTGCACCTTTCTTTTGTACCTGTACTTTTATTGGGACATGTTGTACATAATTTCTTATTAATGTACAAACTTTCTTGTTATAGTTATTTGAATTCATTGCTTATCTCACTGGACTAAATTTTAAACCCTTCCGGGTCTTCGGATCCGTGGGTGGCGGCACGACCTTCGGGGTCCCTAGTGGGGTTCGGGAGGTCGGGTCGTTACAGTGGTATCAGAGCTCAGGGGTCCAACGAGATTTGTAATGAGTTAGAACTATGGTTGTCCTAAAGAAAGGTACTAGTACACTGCTAGCCCGTTCGTGTAGAGTGCTGCTAGGTGAGCATTTGGTTCTTTGTTGCAGGTGGCTAGCTTTCCAGTAGGGTCCGAGTGTGTGAGCTGCAAGAGAGTGTTGCTGTTGTTACTGGGTGCGTGTGTTGCGAGCGTGGTTGCTGGTTTGCTCGTGCTGCATTTGGGTTCGTCGTCGGCGTGCGCGTCTGTCTGGGTGTGTCGTGAAGGCTGAGAGAGCCTACGTGTGGTGTGGCCTTCATCGGTGCAGGGTTGCGATCTGTGGAACCGGTAGAAGGTGTCCTTGCCTTATGGCTGTCCCCTAGTGTGGTGGTGGTGTACTTGTTGGTGTCCCCTTTCTTGTTGGGGTGTGTCCTTGTTGAATGTCCCCTTGTTGTTGGAGTGTGTGTTGGGCCTGTGTGTTTGGCCTTCTGTGCCTGTGCGCCACTGTGCGTTGTGCTCTGCTCAGTCGGCATCTTTGCTCGAGCTAAGCAGATGCTTGTGTGCCGTGTTGCACCCTGGTTGAGCGCTGCGACACACGGTTATGGTTGTTGTTGGCCTGGTTCTGACTGGTTGTGAACTCTAGTGAGGTGCTCCTAGAGTTCTTCTCTGTTGGTTCTGGTGGAGGTGAGGGTTTCCCTAGAACTGTGTTGTGCTCGTTTCTGGTTGTTGCGGTTGTTGCCTCTGGGTTGAGGTGCATCGCTGGGCTGCTATGTTCTGGTGGTGTTTAGCAGAACTGTTTGTTGTTGTCCTAATGAGAGTTCCTCTCCCTCTTAGACTGCTTCTGTGCTCGTTTAAGACTTCCTCTGTGTTACCTCCTTGGTTTGAGGTCTCTGTTGTCTGGTTGGTTGCCGTTGCATTGCCCTCGAGGTTGAGGTGATCGCTTGGTTGCCCTATGTTCTGGTGCAGTTTCCCAGAACTATTGGTTGTTGTCCTGGTGAGGTTCGCTCTCAGGACTGTTCTGGGCTTGTTTCGGACGGTTGTTGTGCTACCTTAGGGTTGAGGTATGTGGTTGTGTTGGCTGTTGCGTTCTGGTGGGTTTTCCAGAACGGCGCCTTGGTGGTTTGGTGGAGGTTCTCCCAGAACAATTTTGTGTTGCTTCAGCTATCTGCTGTGTTCTCTCTGTCCGTTGGTTTGAGCTGTGTTTGGTGATATTTGTTTTTCCAGAACGGCTCTTGGAGCTTTGGGTAGAGGCTCCCTAAGCTGCCTTGTGTTATTTTTGTTTATCGCTACTCTCTCTCTGTGGAGATGAGCTGTCACTGTTTCCAGTGAGACTGTCCGTGTTACAGTCTGCTTGGGTGTTGTCGGTCAAGGTGTGGGCCTTTGACCATGTGTTCTGGCCGTGGTGCTGGCTAGATTGTCTTCCTGATCGTTTTTTTGGGTTCCCGGCTGCACTGGTGGGACTTCGTGTGTCCCAGGATCGGGAGGTTGGCTTCGTTTCTCGCACCCTGTAGGCTCTACCAGATGGTAGTGTGGTGAGTGCCATGGGTGTCTGGCTGATTGTGCTTCTATGGAAGTGCCAGTCTCGGTAGTGGTTCCCTTGCGTGTGGAAGAGACTCATTGTGAGAGTTCTCCTCCCTTGCTTTCCATTGGTTGCTCGGGGTGATGATGCTCCAATATGGTGTTGTGTTGTCAAGGTGCGCATTGTTGCGACCTTCTGGTGGAGTCATCTTCCCTGGAGTTGGACTGTGTGTATGCAGTCTGCTCGTCTACTTTTGGTTCAAGGTGGTGGACCTTGACCCTGTGTGTGGCCTACGTTTGGCCAGTTCGTCGTGGTTGTTTGGATGGCTGTGTACCTATGGGAGTGCTAGCCTGGCATTGTTGTTCCTCTTTCGTGTGAGGAGGAGCCTGTTGTGTGCCTTCTTCCTCTGCTTTCCGTGGCTTGCTCGGGGTTGGTGGTGCTTTCACACGGCATTTGGTGCCATGTCACGCACCGTGGTGACCTTATGGCGAAAGTCCATCCCTTGTGTTGTCTTGAGGTTGAGCTGGTTGCTCCCCTCATGCGCGTAGTTTTCCTTGTGGGGCGTAGGGGTTGTGACCTATTGTCCTGTCTCTTGTTGTGCTGGCTCTTGTCGCCTGACTGGATGATGTAGGGCAGTGTGCCCTGTGTTCAGTGTGAGGCGGCACGGGTGTCTTCTGTTTGGCTTGCTTGAGCAGGCATTGTTCGATGTGTGTTGCTTGTGCCTCAGTTGTGCTTGGAGGTACTTGTCACCGTTGGGCCTGTGGCCCTCCCCACCTGTGGTGGTAGGAGCTATGCCCTGTGTTTGCGCGCTTCTAAGAGCCAACATGGTTGTTGTGCTCTTGAAGATGTTAGTTTTTCTCGCGTTTCTCTTGTGGGTCTCTGGTGGAGAGTCCCTTTCTGTTGGCCTAGAGTCAATTCAGGCCGTGGCTTGGTTGTGTACTGCACCTTGAGCAGGTTTCTTTTTCGATGTTTTGTGTCTGTGCCTTGAGGGTTCATGGCCGGTGTGGCCTGTTCTACCCTTCTTAGGCTTGCGGGTTTCTTGCGTGTGGCTTTTGGCAGGTCTCTTATGGAGAGTCCTTCCTATAGCCGTGTTGTTTCGGTGGGAGCTTGGGTGCATTATGTTGTACCTTGGGAGGCTTCTGGTGCTTGTGTTGGCACCGTGTGTTGTGCCGTGTGTCCTAATCATAAGCTTTGTACGTCGCTTCGCGAGTTTGCTCGGTGTTCGAGGCGTTGAGCTTTCACCTCTGGGACACTTTGTGTTGGCCATGCCTTGTGGCTATACCGTTACCACTGTAGGGTGGCTGCTTTGCTTGTCCATGTAGCCCTATCGGTGGTACGCCAGGATTTGGTCGTGGCTAGTATCTGGGTTTCCCCTCTCGCCTTGGGGAGCGAGTGTGTTTGGTTGGGGGTACCTTGTTTGATTTGGATTTCTTTGAGGTCGACGTGCTGCCCTCGACCTGTCTGCAGTTTTGTTTCATTTTCTATGCGGTTGGTGAGTCTTGAGTTGCTTGGCCTTGCCAACATCAGATGTCTTCCTTGGTTTTGCCTCTGCGTGTGTGCCTATGGAGCATGCGGTTCAGCTTTCTATGGCTCCACAGTCATTGGGTGTGCTGGTCGGACCACGAGGATGATCTGGGCGAGATCTAATGGTGTCGTCGGACAATATCTTGCTCGCCGTGGGTCTCCACATGCGTGTTTTTCGTTTGGTTTGGGTCATCATTAAGAAGCTCGGTTTGGCCTTGTCATAGGTTCTGGCTGTTGCTAGTTGTGCGGACCATTCAGCAAGTCTTGTGGATGACCTCTTGGCATTTCCTCAGTTGCCGTCAGTAGTGGGGACCTCTATCTAGCCACTGGTGACATAGTGAGTTACTGACGGTTGGTCTCAACAGTGTGGGCTGTTGAGGGCTTAGTCGTGGTTTTTCGATTGGCATTTTTAGTGTTTTTGGTCGGCTTGTTGTACATCGCACCTGTGGAGTTGTTGACATCTGCTTGTGTGCTCTGCACCGTTGTTGTGCACCCTGTTGAGCTGTGGATGTTGGTTTGGCACTCCCTTTATGGCAGGGTCGTGGTGGCGACCACCGGGAAGTTGCGGTGCGACTTAGTGGTCCCTTGTACCTGTTGTGTTTCCGACCAGATTTCGCCCTTAATTTTAAGGATGAAATTATTTTTTATTGGATGTATTGTAACATCTCGAGCTTTCTGGCTTTCCGTTTGTGTGTGGGATGACTGGCCACTAAGCATCCGGTCTTAGCGATGTGTTAGAGCTGCGACGGGGCTGGCCGTCGTGACAGTCATCCAGGTCATGACCAGTGGTTGCGTCACATTCTTGTCGCGCACGGTCAATGGGTCACGACTGCTTTTCTGCTTTTTTGGCCGTCTGACGCCTGTCAGAGTGGTAGGCGTGGCAGACTGACCTGTCGGGGTCGCGGCGCCATGGAGGACACGTTCTGGTCACGGTGTGGGCGGCCGTTGCATTACGGTTGTAACGCGATGCCCCACCTCGTCGCGTTCTGAGGGCCGAAGGCTAAAAGCCTTGGTCAGCTCTCTCCCTTCCCCTTCTTTGGCCTTTCTCCCTTCCCCCTGTCCGAGGAGGGGAAGGTTTCCCGCTTTCCTCTCCGAAGGTGGGAGCTTGGCGGAGGGCGGCGGCTCGTGCGGAGCGTTGGCGCGTCATCGTGGAGCGAGGGAGGCAGCGGCCGTGCATCGTGAAGGCCCCTTTGTGGTTGGTTTCGTTCTCCGGTAGGGATTTCTTGTGCCCTTTCTTGTTGGGGATTGGGAGTTCTTTAGGGTGAATCCATGCTTTAATAGCTTTCTCCACACTCCTCTCCACATGGTGCATGTTTTGTAATGTGTGGGCGACCTCGAGATGTAGCATCCCGGCGGTCTACTTCTAGCTGACGTCGCGACCGTAGAGCAGGTCGCGTCATCAGAGGAGTCGTCGCCCGGTCGGACGCGACCTTATCGCGGCACGGGTGGGCCGTCGCGATAAGGTCGTGTTGCGACCCGGTTGCCCATCGCAACAAGCTGTTGTCGCGACGTGCATCCCTGTCGCAAAAAAGCTTGTCGCATCGCATTGCCTGTCGCGACAACCTGGTTGTCATGACGCATTTCCCCGGCATGACCCGCTTGTCATGGTTTCCCTCCCATCGCGATGGTATTGCGATGGGTGAGGAGGTGCGACAAGACCGGGCGCACCTCGGGTGTTTCTATGGCCGCGGTTGGCGTGTCGGCGTGTGCCCAGGGCAGGGTTGCCTTTAGGACCTTCTGGTAGGGGAACGCGTTAGGTTGGCTCACTGCATTCAGTCACCGAAGGTGACACCTTCGTGGCCGTGTCCTAGCGGCTGTGCTAGAAGGCTCGCGTCGGTCTAATAATCGATTGTCTGTCTTTCAATCAATTATTAGAAGAGCAGTGGTTTCTGTTTTGTCTGTAGTGTTATGTTTCTCAGGCCGTGCCTGTGTGTCGACGTTGGCCGAGGCCTTCTGGGGGTTTCCGGAAGGGGTGTCGTACGTGCTGTGCCTGCTGGGCTTGTCTTGGTTACAAGCCAGCTGTGTTTTTATGTTGGTGGTTGCCATGCCAGTTCTCTTTCGCCTGGTGCTCGGCACTGAGGGCTTGTCCACGAGACAGGTTGTTACCATTATCTGGGACCCCCAGCCCCACGCGTCGTGTCAGAGGGAGTTGCTCCATGCGGCGGGCGTGCTCAAGTCATGGACATGGAGCAGAAGGGGAAAAACGGTGGGGGCAGCGGCATGAGCCATTTGTGTAGAGCTCTCTTAGCTGGTCTTGGTCTCCGAGGTGGTTTTGGTGCTCTTCCGGTGTGGACCAGCTACTCCTTCTCACTACCCGCTCTACGTTGGTTCCAGAGCCACGTAGGGAGGTCAGGCGTGTGGGCGCAGCTCGGCGGGCTGCGGTGGTTTGTCGTTGTGTTCTTGGCTGTGGCTCACTACCTCACTCTAACGGGGAGGTTGTAGGCAGGAGTCGGCGCGGCCGGCGTGCTAGAGGTGTGGACAGTGTGTCCTCTTAGAAGCCTATGGAGTGGCTTGGTTGTTCTTGCTGTGGCATTGCTTCAAACACTATTTCGAGCTTGTGTTTTCGTTGCCCTAGTTTACACGGTGGTTGTAGCCTAGCCGTGTCTCACGTCCTTGGGCTTGATTGGTTTGGCCTCATGGGCCGTGCTTAGTGGTTTCCGCTCTGTGAGTTCTCTCGGGGTGCTTTGGTGCAGACACTCAACTGCTGTTTGGTAATCTGTCCTAGGTGTCGTCCGTGGGTGGTGGCACCGGAGAGTGTAGTTCCCCTGACCTCGTGGAGTGTCCAGGTGCAGGGTGGTTCTGCTTGTGGGCCTCAACCTGTAAAGTATGAGTGGTCGTGCTTGGGTTAAGACGATGTTTCTCACGTGGTTGCTCGGTGTCTCTCGTGGTGACACCTGGTTGTCCTTCCCAACCTCGTGGAGGTACGGGGATGTTGGTGCTTGTGTTGTGAGACTTTGGTCTAACGTGGTTGCTCCGGTGTTCCGTGAGCTCCTTGTTTAGTAGGTATGTGTGTCGAGTGTTTGCTTCCGCATTGTGTTTGACACCGCTGGTTCTGCGGGAGTCGTGTTTGGCCGAACCCTTGTTGTGGGTCGTGGTGTTTACTCTATTTTGCTACTTTGTTGTACTCTGTGGTAGGCATTATTCACTTTACTGCTTTCTAGAGTAGTTTTGTTTCCGCTTTTGTTGGAGTTCCTACTGCTCTGGCTGGTAAGGGACTGGTTACCTACTGAGCCTTGTTCGCGAGGCTCACCCCCCCTACTCTCTTCAGTATGGGACTCGCTGGCGCATGAGTTCATTGCCGGACGATCGTGGTGGCGGCTTGTTCGCCGTGCGTTGCCAGCAGTGTGAGTTGTGAGTGTGAGTGCTCTTTGTAGGATCGAATATGTTGTTGGATCAGATCTAGAAGGGGGGGTTGAATAGATCCAATCACCAATTAATGCAGAAGCTAAAGCAATTTAAAAATTACTTCGATTTAAGATATCTATTCAAATAAAACCCCACTGAACAGATGCAATATGTGTGATTAGTGTGTGTGAGCAAATCAATTAGTAGTGTGAGCGAAATCCCTATGCATGCATCTAGCGCAATACAAATTCAAACCACTAGACAAAGGATTTTTAGGTGGTTCAGAAATCACCTCCAGTGACTCCTACATCCACCCCTTACACAGTGAGGCCACACTACTTAAAACCTTGAGTACAACACACACGGAGCACGACGACTCTAGAACACCCTTGAACACGACGACTCAAGACATAACCGAAGTACAACAACTCCAAACCCTTTGAGTACAACAACTCAAAGAAACTCAGGAGATAGGCACAACGACCTACTCCAAAAACCAATGTGAGTACGATGAATCACAAGCACATGAGCACAATGGCTCCAGAGCACTAAGGCTCCCAACCAGGCACTACGGCTCCAAACCTTTGGACATGAAGGATCCAAGTTTTTCTAGAACAAGCCAGTTAAAGAATAGATCCTCTAGCCTGATCTATCTCAATACTATGAAAAAATAGAACAAACAGAATTAAGTGATCTCTGTAGAAACATACACGATCACACAATGAAAACTGGATGAACACTCCAAGAAAATAAATGAAATAGATGGACTTGGATGTTCCTTGATGAAGAAGACTTGCAGAAGCTTGGATTGAAGATGCTTGAAGGAATTCGTTGGAGATCTTCTCAATCCATGATGCTCTTGCTTCAATGGCATCCGAATTGCTAGTCTTCTTCTTCCTTTGTTGCTTTTTGCTCCTCAATCTGATGGCGGCTCTGCTCCCCTTCTGGATGCAGGTACTTTATCCTCTCTCCTTTATCTTCTCTTTTTCTCACGTCTCTTCCAAACAGCACTGCTCTGCTCCTTTCTAGACGCAGGCTCCCTTTTCCCTTTCTGTAGCGGCCACACTTTTTCTTGAGATGTCTGGTCTCTCTCTCTCCTTTGGAGTACAAGAAACATGGGTATTTATAGTCCAATATGTCCATGTGGTGCCTTAGGGTGCTGTGGGGTACAAAAATCTAGGTCAAATCCCTTCATCCTAAGCAGCCACGTGTCCAAAAAATTCCCGTTTTTGAGGTTTAGTCGAAGTGTGTCAACCACGGCAGACTGTGTCGACACCATTGGCTTCAACTATCTAACTGCTTTCTGGGACAGACATCTAGTGTCGACACACAGGTGGACTGTGTCGACACCACTGGTTGCTTCTCTCAAAACATACTTCTAGGACAGTCATCTAGTGTCGACACATAGGTGGACTGTGTCGACACCACTGGTTGCTTCTCTCAGAACATGCTTCTGGGACAGTCAGCCAATGTCGACACACAGGTGAACTGTGTCGACCCCACTGTGACAAACTAGTGTAAACCTGGAAATATAAAGTGTAAACCATTAATATAAGAGATTATTATTAAATGGAGATATTAAACATCCAAAATATGTGTTTAAGCATTGTTGTGATGTGTATAAAAATGTATAACATGTTCAATATGTCATCCTCAAAATCAAGGTATGAGTGATGTTCATTAGTCATCATTAAAATACAACTTTAGGAAATTCCAAAAACGCACTCAACCCAACATCTCCCCCTTTTTGGTGATGACAAAATATATGCACAATCTCCCAATAGCCTGACTCCCTTGACTGCAATAACTCCCTTTGACCATATTCCCTCTTAAACAACTTTCGCCCCAAAAGAACTTTCTCCCCTTTAAAGAACTTTCTCCCGCTTTTTGACAACATCAAAAAGATAGATAAGAGAGAGAAATAAAGATTGTAGGAGATCAAGAAATGAAATGTTGGAAATGAATTGTCATAAATAATCAAAATAAGTGAGACAAAGTTGTGACGACCCTCGTTATTCAGGGACCGTATACCCAATAACGTGACTAATACGAGTCCGCCTCCCGCGATCGAGCCAAAGCTCGCAAGGGATATCAAACTACTAGTCCGTAGAATGTAAAGGAACCAGCTCAATATATATAAGATCTGCCAATCTCAAAATTATTAGAAATGTACCATAGCCATAGCACAACTGTAACCAACTACCACAACAACCTAGGGCATACCTCGAGGTGTACAACAGAAAAGTAAATTACACTGCCAGTGGTGCAGACCCTCCGCTATGGTGTGGCTTAGAGCTAGACGACGGGTGTGAGGTCTCCTGCTCTCCCTCACCTGAAAGAGTAGGGGGTGAGCCACGTGCACAACAATGAATAGTAAAGCAGGGAGATTACACTAACAATTTATAGAACTATGTAGCAGGATATAAAGCTATAAATATCACTTACCATTTGCCGCTTAATAGAACCAGTAATGATAAATAAACGGTAAACCCAAACAAGTGTACGAGCTACAGTAGGAAAACGCCTCACTCGGGCCACGTAGACCGGTTGGCGACACCAGCTACTGACCCGGACAAGCAACACAGGACTACCTCTCAGTCTCGCAGCCACAGATCAAAGGTCCAGCTACTGCTCCACTAAACTAGTACAAAGAACTGTGGAGTCCAACTAAACCACCACGACCTGCAGGTCACACACCCCGTAGGCCCATGCCTGGCACCTTTAGGGACTCTGGCCCGAGCTCCCTAAAGTGAGGCACTGGAAAACAAGACTAGTTGGGTCCCAGTACGTCTACTGTGTGTCCGTCTCCCAACTACGAGTGCGCTACAAGCACACACAATAAACTCTCTCTAGTCGCTATCCCACTGCCATCTTTCCTCAGCCGGACGTTACTAAGCAACAAGAGTGAGGTGTCTAGGAAGACGACAAAACCTCACGGTACTCAGTATCGGACAAGCCCCGAGCACACACGTGCCTGGCTCACACCAACCTAGGGCTCCCAACTGAAGAGATATCCACGGTAGGCGTCAAACTACATGCCACGTACACGGAAACCACTGCACAACGCACAAGCCACGTGACACTCCACGTAAAACCACGTGAACACCACGCCAACCACACCACACCACACACTCCCCGAGCATTGGAGATGCCAATGCACCTCTTACCAATACCACACAGTATATATACGATAATATGATAATATCGCACTAACAAACCCATGCATAAAACAAGCCTCGGCTGTGATCGCGATGGGGTTTGCTGTCACCTTCAGAATGCAACAGCCCAATATGTCATCTTTAGAAAATAAGAACGCGACGTATCGTACGGTCGTGACACTGTCGCGACGCCCAGGTTTGTCGCCTTCATAGGCGCAAACCCTAATCTGGAAACCTTCATCCAGATCACCCCCAAAACCCCTATAATCTATGGTTTCCATTCGATTTACATACTTTAATGTGTTCCTACACATGGTATCTACCATTTAAAGAGCTAGAAACACATCATTCACAACACACGAGCAATCTACGGATTCAAACACAGGAAATCTCCCTACCTTCATGAAGCAAGCGAAGTACGGAGTCCACACGACGTTTTCCCCGCTCCACACAACATCCTCGCGGCGAGATCACGCCAAACCAAGTCCCAACAAGTCCAATCGCCCAGAAATCCTCCCGCATAACCTCCTAGACGAGCAGAGCTCATGTGAGCTCTGTTCTGCTGGAGTTCTATAAAAACTCTTCACAGTTAAGAACACGACGCCACACTGTGTCGCGACCTTAACGCGATGCACCAGTCCATCGCCATCAATAAGCCGATGTCAGCAAGCTCGCCCTATGTGCAACACGTGGCACACATGCAGACGAAGACTAAAAACAGCAGTTTCATGAACGCGACGCCTGGGATGTCGCATTCAAAACCGATGCCATTCACTGTCGCGTTCACAGACAGTGAATCGTGAGCTCTTTGGGCCCAAACCTCTGGCCCACAGAGCCTCACCACCTGCGGAAAACACCTACTACACAGGACATTGGCCACAACACTGGCCTCAATACACAAAGGAAGGCGATTCGAATGGCCGGAACGTCACATTACTGTCACCTAAAAGGAAATTTCGTCCTCGAAATTTAAAACAAAAATTAAACACTGAAAACTTCTTAATTCAATCTATATAACACTATCACCTAAAAGAATTAAAACTTACTCAAACAAATATGGATACGCTTTCATTATTTCTTCTGCTAATGCCCATGTATCTTCTCCACCTTGTCTATTTCCCATCTGACTTTCACTAATCATTTCTTTATTCTTGAGGCTTTTGAGTTCTGTGGCCTGTAATCTGCACTGATATTCCGACTTGTCATGTCAGGCTTTAAATCATCTCTTTGATATTGACAACTTGGGATGGATCTCTGATATATTCTCTCAACATTGAGACATGAAACACATCATGTGCATCCGTGAAATCTGCTGGCAAATCTAACTTATAAGCTGCTTCACCCATTCTTTCTTTTATCTGGAATGGTCCAACATATCTTGGGCTCAACTTGCCTTTCTTACTGAACCTCAGCACGCCTTTAGTAGGAGAAACCTTTAGAAATACATAGTCACCAACTTCAAATTGCAAAGGTCTACGTATGATGTCTGCATAACTTTTCTGACCGCTCTGGGCTGTTTTCAATTTTTCTTGAATAAATTTACTGTCTCTGCACATTGTCGAACTAATCTGGACCCAAAACTTTGTCTTTCCCCTACTTCATGCCAGTTTAGTGGTGATCTACACGGTGTACCATATAAGGCTTCATATGGTGCCATCTCAATACTTGCATGGTAACTGTTATTATATGCAAACCAACCATCCCAAGTGACGCTCCCAAATACCTCCCCACACCAAACAACAAGCTCTTAGCATATCTTCAAGCGTCTGGATTGTCCTCTCTGTCTGCCCATCTGTTTGTGGATGATATGCTGAACTGTACCTTAACTCTGTGCCAACAACTCTTTGCAAACTCCTCCACAAACCTGAAGTAAAACGAGGATCTCGATCTGAAACAATGGTGATTGGAATACCATGTAAAGGTACAATTCTTTCTACATACAACTTGGCTAATCTGTCCACTGACCATGAAATACTGACCGACAACAATCTACAGACCTTAGTTAATCTATCCACAAATACCCAAATTGCATTGTGACCTGATGATTTAGGCAAACCAACAATAAAATCCATCGCTATATCATCCCACTTCCATTGTGGAATGGGTAGCGGCTGCAACAATCCTCCTAGCTTCTGGTGTTCTGCTTTAATTTGCTGGCATACCGCACATCTTGGAATAAACTCTGCAATTTCTCTCTTCATATTCGGCCACCAAAAATGTTTCTTCATATCTTGATACATCTTTGTGCTACCTGGGTGGATGGTATACCTTGATCTGTGGGCCTCTTCTAAAACTTTTTGTTTGATTTCTGCATCTGCTGGAACATATAATCAACCTTTGAGTCTAACCACACTGTTGTTCCCAAAAGTCACTTCTTCCATTCTTATAATATCTGCTAAATTATTATCTGCTCTCTGCGCCTCTACTATTTGTTGATATAAAGACAGCTCTACTGCACTAGTTGCTAATATTGCTCTACGCTGACTACTTGGCACATATAAGGAATTTTCCGCCACATCTTCATACAATTTCCATTCTCTAATCATAAGTTGATTCATCACCGCTTTCCTACTTAGAGCATCTGCTACTACATTAGCTCTGCCTGGATGATATGCCAAACTAAAGTCATAATCTTTTAAATATTCCAACCATCGATGTTGCCTTAAATTCAAATCTTTCTAAGAGAAAATATACTTTAAACTCTTATGATCAGTAAATATTTCAAATCTTTCACTGTACAAATAATGCCACCAAATCTTCAATGCAAAAACAACCGCTGCCAGCTCTAAATCATGGGTGGGATAATTCTCTTCATGTTTCTTTAATTGCCTAGAAGCGTAGGCTACCACCTTGTTGTGCTGCATCAAAACTGCACCCAATCCTCTCTTGGATGCATCTGTAAACAAAATAAATCTGCCACTTTCTGACGGTATTTTTAACACTGGTGCTAAAGTCAACCTTTTCTTTAATTCTGCAAAACTGCGTCTGCATTCTGAGGACCATAGAAAAGGAACTCCTTTTCTTGTCAACCTAGTCATAGGGGCTGCTATCTTGTAAAAATCTTGAATAAATCTTCTGTAATAACCTGCAAGACCCAGAAAACTTCTGATCTCAGACACTGTTCTCGGTTCTTCCCATTTCATTACTGCCTCAGCTTTAGCGGGATCCACTGCAATACCTTCACCTGATATTACATGACCCATAAATTGAATTTCTTTCAGCCAAAATTCACATTTAGTAAACTTGGCAAATAGTTGGTGATCCCTCAATATCTGCAAAGTAACTCGTAAGTGCGCTGCATGCTCCTCTTCTGATGCTGAGTAAACCAGTATATCATCAATAAATACCACTATGAACTGATCCAAATATGGATGAAATATTCGGTTCATCAAATTCATAAAAGCTGCTAGTGCATTAGTTAACCTAAATGGCATCACAACAGACTCATAATGCCCATATCTAGTGCGAAAAGCGGTTTTCTCAATGTCTTCTTCTCTAATTCGCAATTGATGATATCCTGACCTCAAATCTATCTTAGAAAATACCTTGGCTGATTGCAACTGATCAAACAAATCATCAATTCTAGGAAGAGGATGCTTGTTCTTAATTGTGACTTTATTCAACAGCCTGTAGTCTTTACACATCCTTAAGCTGCCATCTTTCTTTCTAACAAATAATACTGGCGCTCCCCACGGTGACTGACTAGGCCTGATAAAACCATTTTCTATCAACTCTTGCAATTGCTTCTTCAATTCTTTCAATTCTGCTGGTGCCATTCTATAAGGTGCTTTAGAGATCGGTAAACTGCTTGGCTGCAATTCTACAGAAAAATCTACTTCTCTGTGGGGAGCTAACCCTGGCAACTCTTCTGGAAAAACATCTACAAATTCTCTGACCACTGGCACTGAATCTACAGACTTACTAGACTCAACTAGACTAGCTGACGCAAGGTAGGCTACACATCCCACATTAATCAACTTTCTAGCTCTAAGTGCAGAAATAACAAACTTGGGAGTGTAAAAAGGCATACCCTGGAATTCAATCACTTCACCACTGGGTCTGCAAAACCTGACTCTTTTTTTCCTGCAATCAACCATGGCCCCGTAGGCTTCTAACCAGTCCATACCTAGTATCACATCATAATCTTTCAATGTCAAAACATATAATCTTGATGGCATCTGATTTCCATGAATTACTGTAAGGCCCTTGATTTTTATCTTGAGTGTTTGATTATGTATATATGTGTATACGAGTATATACTATTGATGTATGGACAATTATGCATAGTATTTATTTGTATGAATTGCATCAATTATTGCTGATGTAATGTATGCATGGTATATATGTATATATCTATATGTGTGTGGTATATATAGTTTCTGCAGTCTTAAGTCTGTTATGTCGACCAGTAGGCGTTGAACGCGTGGCATTGTTGACTGTGCATTTTCGTTGTCCAGAGTTCCTCGCACAAGTCAATATGCGCACTTCCTCTAAACTGCCTCACAAAATTAAAACAACAAAGATGAACTAGCATGGTGGTGAGAACAGGTCATATCCACGGACAGGCTGAATAGAGCTTGAATTAAACTACTTTGACTTGAAACCATTCACATTTTCACCAAAATAATATTGCATGTGAATTAAGGAATAGAATCTCAACAGAAAATTATCAAACCAATGTACCCCTAAACTTAGGGGATCAACATTCTCTACTCTCCACCAACATCGAATCAAACTGAGACAGTGAAAAGGAATTCAACTAGAAGTTAAACTGAGAACAACAGGAATTAAAAATTCAGATTACTATATCATCACATTCGAGGGATGAAAAATAGAAGGAAAATAAGATCCACTAAACTTCAGAACAACAATAATAAACATTCGATTTCTCACCCCTCTGGAATCTCTCATAGACCCACCATTTCACTAATTCCCTCACAGAAGAAAAGAGGAAAGTAGCAAAACCATCTCTCCCTTTTTAACCTTCACAGAAGCAAATCAACAAATTTCAATTGTCCTCCAGATGAACAGAAGAGAAGTTGCAATCGTCCACCTCATAGCAACTGAACCATTCACAGAAGAAGTACAAAAAGAATTTAAAAGAAAAAAACATCTACCTCATAGATCAAACCAATTAAACTCGGAAGAAAGGAACAAAGCAATTGTAGAAATGAAATAGACAAAGCAAGCTCCACTGGATCGAACCCTCTGATCTCCCTGGATCAAATCCCCACAGAAAGAACAACAGCAACAAATCCCAGCTCTGATCTGTCTACCTCTCCCCGATCTCTCCCAGCAGCAGCAGAACAATCAAATGCTTCACTCTTTGGATGTTAAACAGAAGAGCTAGTAAAATCCACACAGAAGAAATGAGAGATTAACTAGATCGACTTCCAAAAGAAATGAGACAATCTTTTACAGAACACAGAAGAAATGAAGAACATAAACTCCCAAACACTCATCTGCCGAAACCATTAAACTAAGATAAGAAGAAATGAACAAATGCTTTGGATCAATCTCAGATGAACACAGAAGAAATAGATAAATCAACTCTGGCAAAATGGACAAAGGACACCATCTGAATTCTCTAACAGCACAGATGAAATGATAGAATCTAAACAGAAGAAATGAAAACTAAATTGGATCGAGCTCAGCAGCACATAAGAAATGGAAATAACAATTTCACTAAATCGGATTCCTCTAATCAAAGAAGAAAATGCAGAACAAATATAAATCCCAAAAGCTCCATCGCCAACCCCTAAGAACTCTCGAAGAATAAGAAGAAAAACTGAAAAACTTAAAAATATCTGAACTAATCAACTCCTCGAACCCCAAGAACTCTGGAAGAACAGGAAAAATTAAAACTCCCTAAAGATCTCACTGCTCTGCTAAAACACCAAAACAGAAAATACATGAAAATAGAAACTAGAAATCCTAAGAATTCTGAACTAGAGAACCCCCCGGTGAAGAGGACCTTGGGGTCCTTTTATAGGCCTCAGGGCCTCTGCTCTGCCCTAAATCGCTTCTCCTCATAGCGGCCTCTGCTTCCCGCCCAAATTTGCTTCGCACGGGCACTGCCAGGTCGCCGCGCCCCTGCAGGCCAGCTCCGTAGCGCCCAGCCCAGCATCACACCAGGTGCGCCTGGCCCACACCACTACCAGCTTCCATCGGCTACCTGCACAACCGGCCGCCACCTCACCACCTGGTCCAGCAGCATCATCGCCTGAGCGCACCTAGGCACTGGCCATCGCACACATGGGCACTGGCCGCCCATGGTTCCAGCAGCCTCACGATCCAGGCTCTCCAACTCCAGCCTTGGCCAGCCCCCATCGTGCCAGCACACCCCAGCCTTGCTCTGCCCCAGCTTCTGCTCGCCCCCACTTGCTTGGCATGGGCCAGATCCGCCTCCATTTGGTTGCTCACAGGAGCTTCGGAGCGCACCTCCGCAGTTGCTCACATCCCCATCACCCCAGCTTGCCAGATCGGCGCCTTCTGGAGTCTTCCAGGAGACCTGATGAGAAGAAAGAACAGGTAAGACATGGTGTGCGTGGTTAAAATGTATGGTGGGGTTTTTTATTAAAATATTCTTATTTATTTAATGAAATTAAGTGGGGTAAAATATATTTATTTATTTACAAATTTATAACTATTTATTATTTAAAAGATATTTACAAAATATTATTGCGACACAGATTATTTACAATATTTATTTACAAAAGATCTTTTACTTTTTTCAAAATGAATCTAATTAGTCAATCTGTAAGAGATGACTTATTAAATGAAAATCTAACATGTATTCTAACCCCAATATCAACTAACATGTTCAAAATCCTATTCATAGATGAACTGGAAATTAAAATCAAATTGCACAATATTTACAGACAACGAATACCTAAACTCGACTATATGTATGAAATTTAACACTGAAGATTGTGCAATTATCAGGCGTCAACATGAGTTGACGTTTATTGGGAGTTAGCGGCCACATCGATGGACGCCAACTCTGTATTGGCGGCCAAAGATGTTGACGTTTATTTTCCAGATCTGTTGTGATCTCAGATCTGGAAATGCCTCCGGAAATGTCGCTCTCTGATTTGGAAACCGTTCCCCAACGGTAACCTAACCTAACCCTTATGCGTATCCGACCCCCAACCCTTTATATTGTCCAGTTTTCGGCCAAGTCTGTCCTTTTGACTCTTGGGTCAAAAATCTAGACTTTCTGTGTGAAAACCTGTTTTGGAACTCTTCGATCCGGCTACTGGAGGCTTCATCCGGTGATCTGCATCGACTGGAGAGGACTCTGAACATCCGAGAACGACTTCCCCACGCTAGTGTGCAGTGAAGATCAACAGGGAACCCGGATAAAGAAGGATTTGATGGCTCTTTGGCTCAGGCCGAGGAGAGGTTCTTCAACTCAAAACATCGATTGGGGATTTTATCCAAGGCAAGTAACCCATCCACATCATCCCTACATGTGTCTAGTATGTCCCAGGAATTTTAGGATTTTAATTCGAGTCCTGGAACCCCCCATTCAGTCGATCTTTTGCGTTCAATCTGTGTTCTGCACAGACAGGAACTTAACGGCAGAATCTATTGCCGTTAAGATCTGAACTTGGCGGTGGCCTTTATTGCCATTAACTTGGTAAGCGGCCACCCCTTGCCGTTTAGTTCTTCAGGCAGAAACAACGTTGTCTGCTGCCCTATAAAAAACTATTTTCTCAAAATTTTCTATGCATAAGGATATAAGATAAACTTTATATGATATGTAAATATCTGTGTGGAAGCATGTTGTAGATTGTTATGAATTTCTGTGGATTTCCCACATTACTAGAATTATCAAAATGTCTAGTTAATAGGTTTTAATCTTGTAAAATCTCGATTATGCAACTCTGTGTGGAATTTAATAGTCATGAAAATTCTGTATATCAGTTGAGGGTTTTAGTTCACGCTGTATAAAATTTGGATTATTATGATATCTGTGTAAATTATTATAATTTCTGAATGGTAAAACAAGGAGCATGCTGATTTAGTATAGAAATTCCAATAAATGGTATGAAAGTAGATAAATTCCTGAAAATTTGCATATGTTGAGTACTGTCAGTATGCATGTGTAGCATGAACTATAGGTCTGAATGACAATAACTATGTAAATTGGGCTATTTTAATCTGAGATAATATCATTGGTTGAATTTTATTAAATAGTGGATATTTCAGAAAATTATGAAACTCCGTATATGTGATATGCGAATAATAAACGACCTGTGGTTAAATTTTCACATTCATTGGATAACAATAGGTACTGATTACAATATTTTCATCATGAAAAGGGTATGGTTTATTGTAATAAAAAAATGATTAATGTAATTACAGGATGATATGAATCAATTAGTAGTTGTGACTGATTTAGTCTATTAACAGTAGTACCATGATAGGGAACTGAACCATGTGCAGGAATGTGAAAATGAGAATAACGGGTTAAAATGGTGTGAAATTGTGTGTGTTTAAATGGAAAATGTGTAAATGTGCCAATGGGTGACACTGCTACCTTAGAGGGCTGTGGAACTGTACTGTGGTAAAGTCCCCATGGGAAGGTTCATAGTGTGTGATGTCCCATGGGCATTGGGATTAAATCCTAGAGGCGAACAAGTATCGCTGGTTAGGGTGGAGAGTGCTTCTCCCGGTTCTGCGCAGTAACTAAGATTTATCACTGTAAGGCCTAGGTGATAGATATGTGATGTGATTAGTGTGTGTCCTTCTAAAAGGTGGTTTGGGCTATGTGTCACGGCATTTAATAAATGTGAACTTGTGTTTAAGAGAAAGTGAAGGTGTAAATTGTGAAACTGTGTAAGTGATCATGTGTTAATATGAATTCTTGTGACAGCATGTAAATTGATAACTTCTTAAATGATTATAATATCTACATAGCAAAACAGCAACCTTTTCATGAGTAAAAATGTATTATCCATGTGAAAATGATTATAGAATTCTTGTTAAAATTGTCTCTTATTTATGTGTACAGACTCCATGTTTAAATTGACTAATGTTTAACTTGTAAGTGTGTGAATGTGGTTAAATGAGTTTAGTTTAATATATGGAAAATTGTGTAGAAAGCATGTGATAGGCTTTAAGTTATTGAAAATTTTGTATAAGACAATTTCCATGTGTAACATGTGTAGACATCATGTTTAGGATTTTTACTTGAATTAATTGTTAAATCCATATTTATATGATATTGTGTAGTATGAAAATGTGAAAGTTATGTGATGCATGTAAGTTTAGTGTGTTTGGTGTTACTTGTTGAGTTCAATTGAAGTCACTCTTGCTTCGGCGTACAGGTGCAGAGATTTCTACTTCTTCCGAGGAGATCGTTAGGAGTGACTCGGAGCGGGAGTAGGAGACCTTGTTTCGAACTTGGCGTTGTACTTTTATTTTCATAAGTATGTAATAAGAGTAGACTTGCTCTACCTTTGGGATTTGTGTACTTATTTAGTGGAAAGTAGTGGGCAATGTATTTATTTCATTACTCAGTTATGAAAAGTTTAGATTTCTTTTCTTCTATATATGGATTGTGAATGGAATGTGGATGATGGAATAAGAAGTTACATTTGGCTATTTCTTTTCCGCTGTTATGTGAATGTATTTATGTATATTTCAGCCTATCGTATAACTGTTGGGTAAATGTTCCACTGTAGCGGCGTTCATTATATCGATGTGGGTTGGTATAACCGTACCGGTATAAGGAGGGTCGTTA
Source organism: Colocasia esculenta (assembly GCA_014218235.1). NCBI lineage: Eukaryota > Viridiplantae > Streptophyta > Magnoliopsida > Alismatales > Araceae > Colocasia > Colocasia esculenta. Next base: position 86,591,947 of record CM024757.1, read on the forward strand.
CAGAGATTGGTATCAGAGCATCAGGCAGGAATAGTACATAAATTTACACATACCATCATCTTCATTGTATGCTATGTCTGTGTAGATTGTCCACATAGATAAGTAAATAGTTAGAAATTAGATAGTCTAGTTCTAAATTGTGATTAAATCATTTTGCAAGATATCGCTTCACGTGGTAGGCGTGGTGTTCCTACTCGTGAGGGTGAGCAGAGGAGAGATGAGCCTCACCGTGAGGATCAGGGTGAGCAGCAGGCCCAAGCACCCCAGGGTCTTGTGCTTCCCCCACCGCCACCAGTAGACTATGGAGTGTTCATGCAGGGTCTAGTGCAGGCCTTGCAGACGCAAGCCCACAGTCAGGCTGCACTCCAGGCTCAACTGGAGGCTCAGGTTAGAATGATAAAAAGGGTAGTCTGTTTTACTTTATGATATGTTTGCTATGTTGCTATGCTATATATGTTGCTTATGATGTTTGCTGTGGCAGGCTCAGGCGCCAATTCCCCAGACTCAGGATCATGGTGGACCCTCCATCGTGGAAAGGTTCAAGAGGATGTTGCCACCTTCTTTTAAGGGGGAGAGCGATCCCTTATTAGCTGAGAGCTGGATGAGGGAGATCGAAAAGATCTTCCGAGCTATTAGGTGCGCTGAGGATGACAAGGTCACTTTAGCCACCTACATGCTACAGGTATGTGTAATTTAATTCGGTGGTTATTTCTTTAAGTATAGATTATGTTGGTTAGTCCTTATGGATGGTTTTGGCAGGAGCTAGCCGATGTGTGGTGGTCCTCATTGTTACGTACTCGATTCGAGGATGGTGCTTGTGGAGGTTGGCTGGGATGAGTTCGTGAGGCTTTTCCGAGCCAAGTTTGTTCCAGAGCACATCCAGGACAAGATGGAGTAGGAGTTCTTCTCATTGACTCAGGGTTCCATGACCGTACTGGAGTACGAGGCCAGGTTTGCCGAGCTATCGAAGTATGCCCCTCATATTGTAGCTGATGAACGCAGGAAGGCAAAGAAATTCGTGATGGGTCTGAGGCCATCGCTGAGGACGAGGTTGGTGGCTTTCGACCATCGTACCCTCGAGCAGGCGCTCAGTGTGGCATGTCGTCAGGAAGGAGAGATGGATCAGTACTTGGAGGAGAAGAAGGCTTCTCAGAAGAGGCATGCAGCTCCTTTCCAGAGGCAGGAGAGGAAGAAGGCGGCTTTCCAGTCACCGCAGCGTCCTTTGGCCTCAGGAAGCAGTCAGGTACCTTCTCAACGTTCCCCTAGTGGCAAGAAGGAGTGTCCTCATTGCGGGAGGGCACATGGCAGTACGAAATGTTGGAAGTTGGCGGGGAAGTGCTTGAAGTGCGGGAGCAGCGAGCATAGGATCAAGGATTGCCCCAGACTGCAGCAGGGAGGTCAGCGTGGAGCGGCACCAGCCCTAGCAGCAGCAGCAGCAGCGCCAGCGACAGGACGACCAGGGAGACCTCGAGCCCCAGCTCGAGTGTTTGCGTTAGCTCGTGAGGACGCCGAGTAGGCAGATCATGTCACCGAAGGTACAATTTTGTTCTTAGGTGTTCACGCTCGAGTCCTATTTGATACGGGTGCCACTCACTCGTTCATTTCCGAGCGTTTTGCTAGGCAGTTAGCCCTAGAGTCAGGACTAGAGTCTGAGGATTTTGAAGTCCCTTTGTCTGTGCACACACCTGCAGGTACGGTATCGACTAGGAAGTGTATTCCGTATTTACCGGTGTGCATCGAGGATAGAGTCCTAGAAGGGTGTTTCTTCTTACTAAAGATGAAGGACTACGATTCTATTCTTGGTCTGGATTGGCTAGAGGAGTGATAATTACTTAATTTTTAGCGTTAAATTTCGTACATATAGTTGATTTTAAACAACCATTGTCTATAAATGATGTTCATTTTATTTTAATTGTCATTTCATCCATAAATAAAATTTTGAGCATTTCAGTTAAGATTTTGTGTAGATCACATAGTTAGATCTTCATTTAATAAAGTCAAATACTTTTAAATAGTTTGACTAATAAAAATATTTCTCATTTACATTGTATATAAATAAATCATTTTCTTAAGTCATCTTTTGTAAATATTAGTTGATAGATAAATCAAATTTTAAATCTTAGTTAAATAAATAAAAAGTATTTACTTAAATACCATACCCCTTCCATTACACCAATCTCTCATCCAACCTTGCCACATACCCCAACCCATTAAATAATAATAAAAAAACTTTTAACACTCCTCTTTTAATCACATAATGCCACAACCCCCATACCCATTTAACCATTTTTTAACCATTTTTCTCACTTTATCCACAGAAGGGGAGAAGCTTCTTGAAGCAGCAGAGCTGCTGCGTGTGGGGCGGTGCGGCTGGTGCAGATGGGCATGGCGGATGGCTGAGCGGGGTGTGATGGAGGAGGGCAAGGCGGCTGGTGCGGAGTGTGCTGCGCTGGAGGCTGAAGACCAGGTGCGATGGTGGCTGGCGGGCTGGAGTATGTGCGGATGTGGCAGATGGGCCAGGGAACTGGCTGCGGAGGCCAGATCTGGGTGCTGTGGAGGCGCAAGGCGGCTGGAGCTCTGGGGTCTGCTGACCATGGCGATGCAGGCTGGCGGGTGTGTTGTGTGCGATGGTGGTTTGCAGCTAGATGGAGGCGGCTCGGATTGGTGCTGGCCGGATCTGGCTGGGCTGCCAGGGTTGCCATGCGGTGTGCTGAGCGGTGCTGAGAAGGCCGGATAGAGGCCAACTGTGCAGAGATCGTGCAGAGCTGGTTCGTGCGGAGCTGGCCAGAGCAGATGCAGAGGTCTTGCTGATCTGGCGCTGTGCGTGGCCTGCTGAGGTGGCCAATACGAGATGGAGGCTTGCGCAGGAGGAGTTCGAGAGGAGGCGCCCGGCATCTATAAAAGGACCCGAGGTCCTCATCTCCGGGTTGGCTGGTAGGAGGCTTAGGAATTTTTTTCGTTTCTTCTTCTCTGTATCTTCGTTTTGAGCAGAGCCAGAGAGGGAGTGTTCCGGAGGGTTGGCTGGGGGGGTTCGGAATTTCTTAGGATTTCTAGTTCCATTCTTCTGTAATTTCTTTGTTTGAGCAGAGCAGTGAGGAGGATCGAGTGTTCCATTTTGCTTTGTTCTGATGTGAGGATTGGGCTGGAGTTCAGAATTTTGAGTTGTTAAGAATGTTCTTGTTTTCTTGTTTAGTATATGTTCTTGTTTAGAATTTTCCCATTTCTTCCTTATTTAGAGTTCAATCTAGTGAAATTTTCTATTATTTCTTCTGCATTTAGTTTCTGTTTTCTTCTGTGTTGAGAAGTCGATCCAGAGTTGTAATTTGATTCTAGAATTCTTTCTTTGCATCTGCTGTGAGGCTTGAGATCTTTGTTCAGCATTTCGGGAGTTTCAAAATTTGTTTACTGTTCTTCTATACTGCTGTGAACTTTTCTTTCCAGAGGTTTTGGGGTTCGGGATTTAGGTGGTTTGTTCTTGTTCTTCGTATGAGATTTCTTCTTCTCTGTTGTTGTCAACATTTCTTTCATTTCCTCTGTGTTTAGCATATAGATAGATCCAGTGCGTTGTAATTTTCAATTCTCCTGTGCATAGATAGTTCAATCCAATGCCATTTCTGTTTTCTGAATTCTTTCTTTCAGCAGAGCTTCGCAAGTGGATGTGTTAGGATTTTGATTTCTGTTTCTGTTCTTCCGGAGACCAGAGGAGTTCAGCATTCTTGGGATAATTCTGCTACTTGAGGATGGTAGTTTGAGGATTCCCAGAGATCGAGAGCTGCGGTTTAGAATTTCTGGGAAATTATCTTGTTCTTGTTCTGGTTCGATTGCAGGGTTGGAGACAGGGTTTCTCCTTCCTCTTCCTTCTATGCTGATTAACTGGTTGGTTCGGGTTGAGTTAGGAAGATCAGATCTAGGAAATTTTGCTTCTGCTACTTTTGGGAGTTTTAAATTCAGATTTCTGAGTTTTCGTTTCTTCTAGTCTTGCTGTTGTGAGATATAAGGAGATCAATTCAGGAAATTTGGTATTCTCATTTCTACTGAGTTCAGAGAGTGCAGATTTGGAGTTTTAATGGTGAAGTCGATGTTCCTATTATAGCAGAGAGTTGAGCTAATTTCGCGAAGATTTCTGAGTCTGATAGATTTGATTTCCAGTCATTAATTCGGTCTTCTTCCATGTTCTTCAGTAATAACAATAGAAATCTGATTTAGCGACTTTAAATTTCTGTTTTCTTATTTTCTGTCCGAATCTTGAGCTGTGAGGATACGGTCCGTGTTTTGTGGAGGATTACAATTGTTGATTGTCATCCCCTGTGCTCTAGGGGTACATTGATTTGAAAGTTTTCTTTTAAAGATTTCTGTTTACCAATTTGATCCCTCGAGCTGTGAGGGTATAGTGATATCATATCTCTTCCATTCTCAATTCAGCTTGTCCTTTCATTGTGTTTGATCCGTCGAGTTGTGAGGGATTTGATTGGGGATGTTTACGGAATTAATTCAGAAACAGTTTCTTAAGTCGAACTTTATTCAGCCTCCCTGTGGAAATGACCTGTTCTCACCATTGTGCTAGTTCTCTTTTTCTATTTTAAATCTGTGAGACAGTTTAGAGAAGGTGGGCTTGTTGATCTGTGCAAGGAACTCTAGACAACGGAAGTGCACAAGCAACAATGCCGCGCGTTCATCTTGCACTATGCATTAGTAGATCGTCATGGGAAGAAGATCGTTTTCCACATTCTTGGTGAAGATGAATTTTCTCATCCTTTGCCGAGGAACTTGGCAGGGAAGTTTGTCATCTCTGCCATAAGGGCGATGAGAATGGTGAGCAAGGGTTGTGACGCTTTTCTTGCTAGCATGGTATTAGTACCCAAGGCTGATGAGTCACTTACTCTTGCGGAGATAGATAAAGTGCGAGAGTTTCCAGATGTCTTTCCTGATGACCTATCTGGGTTGCCTCCGGCTAGAGAGATAGAGTTCACCCTAGGTTGCTTCCAGGCATCTCTCCTATCTCGAAGGCACCTTATCGGATGGCACCTGTGGAATTAGCTGAGCTAAGGAAGCAGTTGCAGGATTTGTTAGATAAGGGATTTATTCACCCTAGCGTTTCCCTTTGGGGTGCACCTGTCTTATTCGTGAAGAAGAAGGATGGATTGCTTAGGTTATGCATTGATTACAGAAAGCTAAACCAAGTGACGGTGAAGAACATGTATCCCTTACCGGATTGATGATTTGTTGACCAGCTGCAAGATCAATCAAGCTTTTCTAAGATTGATTTGCGGTCTGGTTATCATCAATTGAGGATTAGGAGTGAGGATGTTTCCAAGACGGCTTTTGAACCCGTTATGGACATTATGATTTTTGGTCCTTCTTTTGGTCCTGACCACACCCCGGCAGCGTTCATGGATCTCATGAACAGGGTTTTTAGACCATATCTAGATAGTTTCGTCGTAGTTTTTATTGATGACATGTTGTTCTACTCTCCGGATGAGGCCACACATCGTCAGCATTTGAGGGTAGTATTAGAGGTTCTCCGTGAGCACAAGCTGTATGCAAAATTCAGCAAGTGCGATTTTTGGTTGCACGAGGTTCATTTCCTTGGGCATGTTATCTCCGATGCTGGTGTTTTCTTGGTTTGGCGGGTTATTATCGGTGATTTATTGAGGGATTTTCATCCATCGCCGCCCCATTGACTCAGCTGACCAGGAAGGGAGTGATGTTTGTTTGGTCTGAGGAGTGTGAGAGTAGTTTTCAATTATTGAAGACTAATCTCACTTCGGCTCCTGTGTTAGTTTTGCCGAGCGGTGTAGAGGGCTTTACTATCTACATGGATGCATCTCAGATTGGTCTTTGCTGTGTATTGATGCAGCAAGGAAGGGTAGTAGCATATGCTTCTCATCAATTGAAGGAGCATGAGCGAAACTATCTGACTCATGATTTGGAACTTGCGGCAGTGGTTCTGCACTGAGATCTGGAGGCACTATCTTTATGGTGTGAGATTTGAGGTGTCACATGACCATAAGAGCCTAAAGTATCTTTTCTCCAAAAAGGAATTAAACCTTAGGTAGAGAAGATGGATTGAGTTCCTGAAGGACTATGACTTCGACCTCCAGTATCATCCTGGAAAGGCGAATGTCGTAGCGGATGCCCTTAGCAGAAAGAGGTCATCTCTCCAGTAGGATTGGAAGATGTTGGAGGATGCGGCGTGTGTGATGACTGAGTTAGAACCATCATTGTGCCAGGCTTTTGTGGCTCAGTTGTCCATTAGTTCTTCGGTGATGGATGAAGTGATCGAGCAACAGAAAGCCGACCTTAGACTCTAAGAGTTAGTGGGCAAGGCAGGCATTGCTTGTGATGAGGATGGCGTGATTAGATTCCGTCACCGTGTTTATGTTCCAAACATCGTGGACGTCTGTGAGCATGTTTTAGCAGAAGCTCATAGGTCAAGATTCTCTATTCACCCAGGTAACACTAAGATGTACCAGGATTTGAAGAGATCTTTTTGGTGGTCTGGCATGAAGAAGGATGTAGCGGAGTATGCCTAGATGTCTAGTTTGCCTGCAAGTGAAGGCTGAGCGGCAGCGACCATCTGGTCTTATGCAGAAGATGGAGATCCCAGTATGGAAATGGGAGGCTGACACTATGGATTTTGTTACGGGTTTGCCTCGATCTAGACGGGGTAATGACTCGATTTGGGTAGTGGTAGATAGATTTTTGAAGATTGCGCATTTCTTACCCATGAAGAAGAAGCAGTCAGTAGAGAGTTTAGCTAGATTGTATATTAGTAGCATTATTAGATTGCATGTCTCCGAACTCGATCATTTTGGATCGAGATCCGAGATTTACTTCGAGGCTGTGGAAGGGTCTTCAAGATGCGTTAGTTCGGAGCTGAAGCTCAGTTAGGCGTTTCATCCCCAGACAGATGGACAGTCCGAGAGGACTATCCAAACACTCGAGGATATGTTGAGGGCGTGTGTTCTGCATTGGAAAGATGATTAGGAGCACCATTTACCTCTTGTGGAGTTCGTATATAACAACAGTTTTCATGTGAGTATTGGTATGGCTCCATTTGAGGCATTGTATGGTAGGCCTTGCAGATCTCCTTTATGTTGGGAGGAGACAGACGATAGGCAGTTGATCGGTCCGGAGTTAGTTCAGGAGACTTCAGATATGGTCCAGTTGACTAGGAAGAGGCTTGTTGCGACACAGGATAGGCAGAAGAGTTATGCCAACAACAGGAGGAAGGATTTGGAGTTTGAGGTAGGTGAGCATGTCTTTATAAAGATTTCACCTATTCATGGTGTAGTTAGATTTGGCAGGCATAGTAAGTTAAGCCCTAGATTCATTGGCCCGTATGAGATTCTCAGACGATTGGGCAACGTGGCATATGAGCTAGCTTTACCTCCATCATTAGCTTGTGTCCATCCCGTTTTCCACGTATCTATGCTCAGGAGGTTATTCAGAGATCCATCTCATGTTATTAGCCACGAGCCAATGGAGATTCAGCCAGATCTTTCTTATGTGGAGCAACCAGTGGCTATTCTTGACCGGAAGGTTCAACATCTCAGAACAAGAGTATTGTGTCGGTGAAGTCTTATGGCGTAACTTCTCGTGAGAGGAGGCTACTTGGAGCTTGAGGATGCAATGAAGAAGAAGTATCCTCAGTTGTTGAGTAGTGTCAGTCTAACTTCGGGGACGAAGTTTTCTTTAAGGGGAAGAGAGTGAAGGCCCTTATTTTTATCTTGAGTGTTTGCTTATGTATATATGGTATACGAGTATATACTATGATGTATGGACTATTATGCATAGTATTTATTTGTATGAATTGCATGAATTAGTGTTGATGTAATGTATGCATGGTATATTTTATATATGTGTAGGTATATTAGTTTCTACGTCTTAAGTCTGTTCTGTCGACCAGGGGCGTCAACTGACATTTATGGGAGTTAGCGGCCACATCGATGGACGCCAACTCTTTATTGGCAGCGAACAATGTTGACGTTTATTTTCCAGATCTGTTGCGATCTCAGATCCGGAAACGCCTCCGGAAATGTCACCCTCTTTTGGAAACTGTTCCCCAACGGTAACCTAGCCTAACCCTTATGCGTATCCGACCCCCAACCCTTTTATGCGTCCAGTTTTTGGCCAAGTCTGTCCATTTGACTCTTGGGTCAAAAATCTAGACTTTCTGTGCGAAACCTATTTTTGAACTCTTCGATCTGGCTACTGGAGGCTTCATCCGGCGATCTGCATCGACTGGAGAGGACTCTGAACATCCGGGAACGACTTCCCACGCTGGTGTGCAGTGAAGATCAACAGGGAACCTGGATAAAGAAGGATTTGAAGGCTCTTTGCTCAGGCCGAGGAGAGCTTCTTCAACTCAAAACATCGATTGGGGATTTTATCCAAGGCAAGTAACCCATCAACATCATCCCTACATGTGTCTAGTATGTCCCAGGAAATTTTAGGATTTTAATTCAAGTCCTGGAACCCCCATTCAGTCGATCTTTTGCGTTCAGTCTGTGTTCTGCACAGACAAGAACTTAACGGCAGGATCTATTGCCATTAAGATCTGAACTTGGCAGCGGCCTTCATTGCCGTTAACTTGGTAGCGGCCACCCCTTGCCGTTTAGTTCTTCAGGCAGAAACAATGTTGTCTGCTGCCCTATAAAAACTATTTTCTAGAAATTTCTGCGCATGAGGATATAAGATAAACTTTATATGATATGTAAATATCTGTGTGGAAGCATGTTGTGGATTGTTATGAATTTCTGGGGATTTCCCACATTATTAGAATATCAGAAATGTCTAGTTGACAGGTTTTAATCTTGTAAAATCTCGATTATGCAAATCTGTGTGGAATTTAACAGTCATGAAATTTTTGTATATCAGTTGAGGTTTCAGTTCACGCTGTATAAAATTTGGAATATTATGATATCTGTGTAAATTATTATAATTTCTGAATGGTAAAACAAGGAGCATGCTGATTTAGTATAGAAATTCCAATAAATGGTATGAAAGCAGATAAATTCCTGAAAATGTGCATATGTTCAGTACTGTCAGTATGCTGTGTAGCATGAACTATATGTCTGAATGATAACAACTATGTAAATTGGGCTATTTTAACCTGAGATAATATCACTGGTTGAATTTATTAAATAGTGAATATTTCATAAAATTCTGAAACTTCGTATATGTGATATGTGAATACTAAACGACCTGTGGTTAAATTTTCACATTCATTGGATAACAGTAGGTACTGATTACAATATTTTCATCATGAAAGGGTATGGTTTAGTGTAATTAAAAATGATTAATGTAATTACAGCATGATATGAATCAATTAGTAGTTGTGACTGATTTAGTTCTATTACAATAGTACCATGATAGGGAACCTGAACCATGTGCATGAATGTGAAAATGAGAATAACGGTTAAAATGGTGTGAAATTGTGTGTGTGTTTAAATGGAAAATGTGTAAATGTGCCATGGGTGACACTGCTACCTTAGAGGGCTGTGGAACTGTACTGTGGTAAAGTCCCCACGGGAAGGTTCATAGTGTGTGATGTCCCATGGCATTGGGATTAAATCCTGGAGGCGAACAAGTATCGCTGGTTAGGGTGGAGAGTGCTTCTCCGGTTCTGTGCAGTAACTAAGATTTATCACTGTATTGCCTAGGTGATAGATATGTGATGCGATTAGTTGTGTCCTTCTAAAAGTGGTTTGAGCTATGTGTCACGGCATTTAATAATGTGAACTTGTGTTTAAGAGAAATGAATGTGTAAATTGTGAAATTGTTTAAGTGATCATGTGTTAATATGAATTCTTATGACAACATGTAAATTGATAACTTTCTAAAGATTATAATATGTACATAGCAAAACAGCAACCTTTTTCATGAGTATAAATGTGTTATCCATGTGAAATGATGATAGAATCCATGTTAAAATTGTCTCTTATTTATGTGTACAGACCCCATGTTTAATTGACTAATGTTTACTTGTAAGTGTGTGAATGTGGTTAAATGAGTTTAGTTTAATATATGGAAAATTGTAAAAGCATGTGATAGGCTTTAAGTTATTGAAAATTTGTATAAGACAATTTCCATATGTAATATGTGTAGACATCATGTTTAGGATTTTTACTCGAATAATTGTTAAATCCATGTTTATATGATATTGTGTAGTATGAAAATATGAAAGTTATGTGATGCATGTAAGTTTAGTATGGTTTGTGTTACTTGTTGAGTTCAATTGAACTCACCTTGCTTCGGCGTAAGGTGCAGAGATTTTCTACTTCTTCCGAGGAGATCGTTAGGAGTGACTCGGAGCGGGAGTAGGAGACCTTTTTCGGACTTGGCGTGTACTTTTATTTTTCATAAGTATGTAATAAGAGTAGACTTTCTCTACCTTTGGGATTTGTGTACTTATTTAGTGGAAAGTTGTGACAATGTATTTATTTCATTACTCAGTTTGAAAAGTTTAGATTTCTTTTCTTCTATATATGGATTGTGAATGGCATGTGGATGATGGAATAAGACTTACATTTGGCTATTTCTTTTCCACTGTTATGTGAATGTATTATGTATATTTCAGCCTATCGTATAACTGTTGCGTAAATGTCCCCACTGTAACGGCATTCATTATATCGATGTGGGTTGGTATAACCATACCGTATAAGGAGGGTCGTTAAAATAACTAATGGAACCTCCTCTAGAAAATGGAAGTAGCACCTATCCTCTGAAGGAATCTCTACCACTACTCACAAGACCTTTCTTCTAAAGGATTACTATACTATCCAGAAATCTTCAAAATAAATGAATGCGAAGGCACCCGGATCAATTAAACTCTATCAGTAAATCAAAGAAAGGTAATATACTTCAATGAGATTGGATGCCTCCGCCTGAGCTCGGGTGATTGCCATCACTCGGCCCGTCCTCCTCTCTAGTACAGTACACCTTGCCCTGCGCTGCTGACCGCTGAGTAGGCTACTGCTACTGGTCCCTAACGATTCTGCTCTCGAGGATATGGACATTTCCTCGCTAAATGTCCTGGTTGTCCACAATTATAACATCTGAAAGTTGGTATGTCATCGGCTGCCCTGCCGTACTTTGCTGATATTCTTCTGAACCGGTGGCCTGTAGCCACGATCATGCTGAAAACCTCCCTGCTGAAAGCCCTACTGCCTGCCTCTACCACGGCCTCCTTGGAAGAATTTTTCTTGATGCTTGCCCCACTTTGCTATTCTAGATGACGAAGAAGTCCAAAGGTGCTTTCCCCTTACTAATTCCTCCTGATGGCTAAGGATGTCAAAAACTGCCTGAGCCTAAACCACTTGTCTGAGACTGGCTCTGCCTGGCCCTAACAGTCCTCTCAAGTATTGCTGCTCGCTGTGCTGCCTCTTCCACTGTTCTACACATTAGTGGAATCACTGCATCCTATAATTCTGCCCTCAGACCTCGGATAAAATATTCCACCATCATGGTATTATTAGTTACCACGTATGGGGCATACCTACTCAAAGCCATAAACCTCATCTGATATTCAAGCACCAAGAGATTCCCTTACTGAAGTGTCCTGAACTGCTCCCTCTTCATCTGCTGGATCTGTATTGGGAAGCAAGAGTCATTAAAGGCTGACAAAAATTCTGACCATGGGATAGTGTCCTCCGTTCTGCCTGCAAACACTATCTGCATCTTTAACCTCCACCATTCTTGCGCAAATCCTCGTAGCTGATATGCTGCAAGAATCACTCTATCTTCCGGGGGACACCTCATTATCGCAAATACCATCTCGATCTCATGTATCCAATGCTCTGTTGTATCCAGGTTGGGGCCTCCTGAGTATGTAGGGGGCTGCAACCTCAAAAATCGCTCCACAAGTACTGTAGTCTCCTCTCCAATAGCTGGCCTCGCTGGAACTGCTGGATGTATAGGTACTACAGAAGGTACCTCTACTCCGGATGGTGGTGGAACTGGAGCTACTGGCACTGCCTCCTCTGGAAGTGGTAGTACTGCTGCTGCTGGCTGCTGGTCTAATCTCATCCTTATATATGTCAGGCTTTCCCAATTTCTCTCTATCATTCTCTGCGTAGGGTCCTCTCCTGACCCCTCTCCTCCACCTCCCCAATCTCTCCTTTCTGCCATTCCAATTCTCTGCACAAACATCATTTCATCGACACAACATACGATAAATTATACAAAACCAAGGTCGCTACCAGCAATGGTTACATTAGAGACATGGCTATGCAATTTCTAATTCCTTTATATCCATACGGACTTTTCTCTGATACCAACTGTGACGGCCCTCGTTATTCAGACCCGTTTACCCAATAATGGCCTAATACGAGTCCGCCTCCCGTGACCGGGCCAAAGCCTCGCAAGGGATATCAACTACTAGTCCGTAGGAATGTAAAGGAACCACTCAAATATATATAAGATCTGCCAATCTCACAAATATTTATTAGAAATGTACATAGCCAAAGTACATTAACCAAACTACAACAACAACCTGGGCATACCCCGAGGTGTACAACAGAAAAGTAAATCACACTGCCGGCGGTGCAGACCCTCGCTACGGTGCGGCTCAGAGCTAGACGACGGGTGTGAGGTCTCCTGCTCTCCCTCACCTGAAAGAGTAGGGGTGAGCCTCTCGAGTCACTGGCTTAGTAGGGAAACTCCTAGAAATCGAGCAAACCAATAATAATAGTAAAGCAGGAGATTACACTAACAATTTATAGAACTATGTAGCAGGATATAAAGCTGTAAATTCACTTACCATTGCCGCTTAAACAGAACCAGTAATGATAAATAAACGGTAAACCCAAACAAGTGTACAAGCTATAGTAGGAAAACGCCTCACTCGGCCACGTGACTCGTTCACAACACCAGCTACTGACCCGGACAAGCAACACAGACTACCTCTCAGTCTCGCAGCCACGGACGGAAGGTCCAGCTGCCGCTCCACTAAACCAGTACAAAGAACTGTGGAGTCCAACTAAACTACCACAACCTGCAGGTCACATAGCCCGCAGGCCCACGCCTGGCACCTTTAGGGACTCTGGCCCGAGCTCCATAAAGTGAGCACTGGAAAATAGGACTAGCCGGGGCTCAGTACATCTACTGGTGTCTGTCTTCCCCAACTACGAGCGTGCTACAAGTGACTGTTGGCCCTTTTGGTACGGCAGCAAGCAACCTAGAGGGGGGGGGGGTGAATAGGTTTTTCTGAAATCTGAATAGAATCTTAAACACAGAAATAACACTTGAAAGCTGGTAGTTCAGTGTGATAGAGAGTGCAGTGGGAAGCAAATAAACAATCACACAAGGACACAGGAGATTTATCCTGGTTCGGCCCTTCCCACATGGAAGTCCTACGTCCGTCCCCAGCAAACTCTTGGGATTTCACTAACCAAGGGTACAGTCCCCCTTATGACCTTACAACACCCTGGATCCCCCACCAGGTCTTCTTCTCTTTCCCGGGCAAGAAGGCAGCCCACTCTCTTACAGGTAAAGAAGCAACCTCCTGGAACAAACCCCAGTGCTGTTCTGCTAGACACAAACCCCTAGCTGGGTTGACAACTGTTACAAACCCCAGTTAGGTTCTGCTAGACACCACCCCTAGCTGGGTTAACAACTGGTACAAACCCAGTTAGGTTCTGCTAGACACCAACCCCTAGCTGGGTAACACTGTATACAGTCCTACAGCTGGACACAGATCTTTCTTAGAAAGATCAGACTGAGAGACCTTACAAGATGAACACTCATGTAAAGCTCACAGTCCCAAACTCTCCCCCAGATATACAATGAGCTCGGAGAGAAACAGAAGAGAGAAAAGAAGACAGAAAGCTCGGAAGCTTGAATGCTTGAGACGCTTGATTGCTTCTTCTTGGCTCGGCTCTTTCTCTCTTTCCTTGAGTGTATGTGGCGTGAAGGTGCTTCTCACAGATGTACACTCCTTCAAAGATATTCAAGAAAAGGCTCTCTTGTTCTTCAGCAATGCTCCATCTTTTATATTGAGCAGCTTAGAATAGATCCGTTGAAGAGATCCTTTGGATTCTAGCCGTTGCTCATCTCCTCTTCATTTGTCTTAATCAGACTCCGATGGTCTTCGATGTCTGTGAGCATAGAAGAGAGTGTTAGCATAAAAGAGTGTTTTGATAAACGATGCATGGTACTGTGCTTCTGCTAACATACTGAAAATAGAGGTCATATCTTTTTGACAGACTCTGAAATATGCATGCAGCTTTTGTGTCAGAAGATATTTGACTTTTCATTTAAGCGCCAGGCATTTGAAATATAAAGGCAATCTGTGTTTGAACAGAATCCATGAAGAATCGTTATGAGCATGACTTATGAAATTGTTATGTGAAGAGTCGTTGCTCATTATAAACACATCGATGTGAACAAATCGTTGTGAGAGCAAGTCGTTGCGCTCACTTAGAATCGTTATGAGATCGATTTCTTACTAAAATCCATGCGCTTAAAGAGGAAATCGTTATGGCATCGACTTCTTAACAAAAATCCTTGCGAACACTTATGAATCGTTATGGCATCGACTTCTTGGAAAATCATTTCGTCACTTAAGGAATCGTTATGGGAACGACTTCTTATCAAATCAATCGCTCAAAGAATAAATCGTTATGGCCACTTTCAAATCGTATGGCATCGACTTCTTAGCAAATCGTTGCGGCGCTTGATACTTTGCACTTAAACAGAAAATCGATGTATATTGATTAAACATCGATTTTATCATTTTAGTGCGCCATATATTGCATCAATGAAAGACTTAGCATTTTGCTATGGGATTGATGCGACCAGATGAAACAAAAATATTCATTATGTTATCATCATAAGTTTTTGTTCTCACCAAAATACAAGAACAAATAGAGAGTGGTTCAACAGTGACACACAACAAACTCTCTCTAGTCGTTGTCCCAACTGCCGTCTTTCCCTCAGCCAGACGTACTACTCAGCATAAGAGTGAGGGGTCCAGGAAGACGACAAAACCTCAACGGTACTCAGTACCAGGACAAGCCCGAGCACACACGTGCCTGGCTCACCTAAAACCTGGGGCTCCCAGCTGATAGGTATCCACGGTAAGCGTCAAACTACACGCCACGTCACGGAAACCACGTCCACAATGCACAAGCCACATGAAACTCCACGTAAACCACGTGAACACCACGCCAACGACACACACCACACGCGCCCCCGATCGTTGAGAGTGCCCAATGCATCTCTTACCATTACCACACAGTATATATATGATAATCCGATATATCACACTAACAAACCCATGCATAAAACAAGCCTTGGCTGTGATCACGACGGGGTTTGGTCGCCTTCAGAACACGACAGCCCGATATGTCCTTTAGAAAACAGAACGCGACGTATCGTACGTCGCAACACTGTCGCGATGCCTAGGTTTGTCGCCTTTACAGGCGCAAACCCTAATCCGAAAACCTTCATCCGGATCACCCCCAAAACCCCTATAATCTATGGTTTCCATTCCATTTACATGCTTTAATGTATTCCTACACTTGGTATCTACCATTTAAAGAGCTAGAAACACATCATTCACAACACACGAGCAATCTACGCATTCAATCACATGAAATCTCCCTACCTTCGTGAAGCAAGCGAAGTACGGAGTCCACACGACGTTTCCCCCGCTCCACACAACTTCCTCGTGGAGAGAACACGCCAAACCAAGTCCCAACAAGTCGAATCGCCCAGAAATCTTCCAGCATAACCCCCTGGCCAAGCAGAGCTCATGTGAGCTTTGTTCTGCCGGGGTTCTATAAAACTCTCACAGTTAAGAACGCGACACCACACTGTGTCGTGACCTTAACGCGATGCACCAGTCCATCACCTTCAATAAGATATGTCAGCAGCTCGCCCTATGCGCACACATGTGGCGCACATGCAGAACGAAGACTAAAACAAAAGTTTCATGAACGCGACGCCTTGGGATGTCACGTTCAAAACGCGAACGCCCTTCACTGTCGCGTTCACAAACGTGAATCCGTGAGCTCTTTGGGCCCAAACCTCTGCCCTACAGAGCCTCACCACTGCGGAAAATGCCTACTACACAAGACATTGGCCACACACTGGCCTCTATACACACAGAAAGACGATCCGAACGCCGGAACATCACAAAAGTGATATTGTCAAATGAGAGAAATTATATGTTTTTTTGGTATTGTGCAATAAAGTTTATCATAAAGACACACTCAACACAAGGTATTGGCAAGATAGAATGATCTGAATGTAGTTAAAATAATGATGCAAATGTGAAGTAAGTGACCTATATGAGTGGAGCAGAAGTATTTAACAAGGAGTTTAGGAGCTTTAATTTAACACAATGTAGAATAATAGGTCTAACTCAGTATACATGAACTTTATTAAGGTCTTAAGCTTTTCAATCCTGTCATTTTGATTTTCTTTCATTTTTAACTGGGAAAGATTACAAGAATAAATTAGTTCATCTCACTTTTCAGTGTAAGAGATCACATTGATTAGATGCAAGACCTCCTGATTATCAGTGGTTTACTTTCATTATCTTATACAGAGTTGAAAATTTTGATTTCTTTTTTGAAGCGAAACAAATCACTTTTTAGGTGAATGGCCCGGTAACTCGTTGTTCAAGAATTTGCATTGCTCTATTTGTATCTTTCCAGATTGTTGATCATTTTCTTTTGATGTTTTACAGAAATATTTTTGCTTTGACCAGACAAGTCATGACTACGAATTTAGAAAAAATTATTCTTAACATGTGGTAAAAATGAAGCTTAAACATGCACATGTTAAATAGTAAGCCACTCATGTGCCTTCAAGTGTTTTGCAAGTCATTTTAAAGACATTCAGTATTAAGATTGCTTAACCTTGAAATGATAATAAATCTTTGAAATTAAACTAAATGCACAATGAGTTTAGTTTCAAAAAAATATGTCTTAATTCTCTCATAGAACTAGCACAAAGACTCAAAAATTCTGATGAGTTTGGGGTTCAAGATAGACAAGTAAGGTCAAGGAATGTGACAATGACTCCCCCTTTCATGTATCTCCCCCTCACAAACGAACATGGAAGATTATTGAAGAAATAGGAATAGAATAAAGTGTAAATAAATGAGCAAGAATGTTTTATTGAAAGACAAGAACTTCCCCTCAATATTGCATAGACTCTTGCTACTTGGCGAGACATATACTCAACATAGTGAAAGTGTCCAGACAAGCCTAACTTGTCTTTCTTCAAATCACGATTTGATATACCAAGAATGCCAATGCAATGTGAGAGTGAGGAATTTATTTGCAAGAATATTTGTCAACAAAACTGAATGGGAGTTGTTGATAAATCAGATATGAAAGAATATTTCTCCAGCATCTCACTCAAAGATTCTTATGACTCACTCCCCCATAAGATATGCATTATATGAAATGATCATTTAAGCAATTCAGATATGTTCATTCCAAGCAGTTTGATATGCACACAGAATCATGGGCACAATTAAGCAAGCATGATAATACAAACATAATTCCAAAGTGTTAAGACACAAAGTTATGTTGGGAGCAACATCAAAACACACTCTTCATTGTTCAGATAAGACTCTAAAGAATTTTCTTTAACTTAAGCAGTTCAATCTGGAAATGATATGAGATTTTACCTGAAGTCTTCATTTAGATTTTACCTGTGGTTTCCAATTTTTCTTACCTTGCATAGCCATTGTCCTGATTTCAGATGGAAAAGTATGGCTACAAAGCTCATCAACTTTCTGATCGAGTTTGGCCTTAGGACCCATACCTTCTTGGGTCCTACAGTGGAGCAGAGTTAGATTGTAGCAATGAATCTTTTGAATCCAAGAGAATTTTCTTTTTAGTATAGATGCACTGTTGTCATTAATGGAACTATGAGCAACATTAGTTCCATAACACAATTATTCTTTGTTTAATGCATGTATTTTTTTCATGAAATGTTTCAATTTATATTCACATGGAGTTTCTGAGCATTTTCAACAAAATCATGATTCTTAGTTACATGTGCATGATGTGAAACTTTTGCAAGTATTCAGCAAAAATCATCATGGAAGAAATGAAATAAACAAGTAGTCATGTTTCAATCACAACCATTTTTTTTATTTTGTTTTTTAAATTATGACTCTTACACAAGGAAGATCATTGGTACTTAGCGGAGGTATTCCTCACACATAATGATAGTTTCTAGACAAGCCTGACTTGCCCTTCCACAGTTCACGATTTGATATATCAATGATCTTTGCATAAGAGTCCCAATTGATTTCAGTTTTTATTTAGCAGGGAATTTCTCAGAAGTATTTACTTGGTGAGATTTTCATTTTCTTTCATTCTCTTCACTTACTTTCCTTGTAGCCTTAGTCATGAAGCCTTCATCTTGAAATTGACTACAAGGATCCCTGCATCAGCATTCAAGCAGCACATTTCAGAACCCAAACTTGTTTGGGATCCTAAGGATCTTCCATGAATCTGAAAAATGATTTTTGAATCCAAAAGGATTTTATATTGGGTGCATTTTTATGAAGACTAGAAACACTAGAATCTTAGTTTCTAATCTTAGAGTTATTAGTATAGAATGCACCACTGACATACTGAATAGTTTTGTTTTCTATTTTTCATAATTTTTATCATTGTGATTTTTAACATGGAATTCAAATAGATCTTTTGTGCAACAATTCTATTTTCATGTACATAGAATTTCTGAGTGTTTTCAGCATGACATGATCTTTATTCTTATGTACATTAACATGAACATGGAAGCATGCACAAGATTATCTTCTATGCCAACATTCCCTAGAAGTATGCCCAAATTTATGACATGTGAAGCACTGGACTGATTTGACATATTTATGGAATGTTGATCTCTGTTCCAGCAAAATTTGGCTAAATGACCAGGTTTATTACAAATTAAATCAATGAGATCATTCTTACCTGGTACTTGCCTTGGCATGTTGCATTTGCTGGAATCTCCTTTTCATGTGATAGGCTTACATGAGGACAATGAGGTACCTTTTGGTGGCTCTTGGCATAATGTGAATATTGAACTTCCTTTGGAGCACTTCTGAAGTGTGGAAGAGATGGAAGAATCCTGTGTAAATTATTCTGTTTTTCTATTTCAATTTTCTTATTCTTCACAGAAAAAAGATTCTTTCTTCTTAGCAGCATTTTTGCCATTTTTCTCATTTTGTTTTGAATATTTTTTTTGAACATGAACATTCACTGATTTTTCATTAGAGATATCAAAGTTCTTGTTTGCAGCAGCAGCTTAACAAATATTAGTTTGGTTTTCTTTTCTTTCCTTATTTTTACAGAAACAAGACTTGTGTTGTAGTATTCTTCATTCATCTTGAAACTTCTGTTTTTTGCTTTTAATGCAACAACTTCTTTTTCTGAAATGTGAAGTTTATTAGCATGACATCCAAACCATTTTTCATCTTGTTCTTTTCATTTTCAAATTGAGCAATTTGTTTTTCCAAATCAGCAATTTTATTACTTAAATTGCTACAGTCATTGTCCAATGGTTTGTCATGCAACAAGCCTTCAATCTTCTTTTTAGATGACTATTTTTCTCAACAAGTTGTTTGCATCTTCCTTTATTTGATGATCATGAGCCATGTTAGAAATCTATTTGTTTAATTGATCATTATCAAATTTGAAGTTTTCATTGAGATCATTATTTTTCATTTTTCATCTTTCAAATCAATATTCATATTCCAACTGCATGATTTTCTTTCAACTTGGACAACTTGTTTTCACAAATTTGATTATATCTTTCAAACTTTCTTTTCTCAGAATTCAGTTTTTGAACTTCAATTTTCAAATTCTCATTTTCTTTTCTGAAAGATTTTTATCATTGTTCTGGAGCAATTCAAGTATTTTTTTTTTCAAATTTTCACTTTCTTTATGGCAATGTTTTAAGTCTTTTTCAAATCTTTATCTAGTGTTCAGTTTGCATAAGATTTTGTATCTTCTCACAGAATTCAATCATTCAGCATAAGACATGTCTTCATCTGCATCAAATTAGAATTAGAATACATAAATAGATCTGGATTGATTTACCTGACTTGTAGACCCATTTGAATCTGTGTGTTCTGAAGAGGATAAAGAATGCTCTGAGCTCATGGAATGTGCTGTTAGAGCCAAAGTCTTTTGAATTGTTGATTTTCTGGATTCATTGAAGCTCTTATTTGCCATTGAGCATTTGAGAATTCCTTTTGCTCCTTTTCTTTGTGTCCTCTCAAAAACTTGATGAAAGTGAGATTGGGGATTTCTCTGAAATTATAACAGGAATTCATGCAGATTAAGAAATTTGCCATTATACCAAAACTCAAAAGACTATTAGATATATTCACAGTGAAA